>CM061493.1:9765000-10965000 GCA_030867185.1 Tagetes erecta
GTAGTTTGAGAACGGCGACCGTGGGCACCGATAAAATAAAGGGCCATTTACATATATCCCCTTCATAAGATCATTTATTACGTATTTACCCACTCCTTAAATTCAATTACATATTTCCCCTTCCTAAATCATATATATTACATATTTACCCAATTTCTTTTAAATAGCCTTTTGATTTACTATTTTACCCTTAATAATCTTCATAAATATATTATTATATTTTTTTATGGTTTGTGTAAAAGAATGAGTAATTTGTTATGTCAAAGGGGATATGTGTAATTAAACTTTAGGCTTGGGTAATATGTAATTGATGGGCTTAGGAAGGGGAAATATGTAAAAAAACCTAAAATAAAATAAAAGGAAGAAAAAAAAACACGAACCATGAACGAATTCCAATGACGATGGCAAGAGACACATGACTTTATTGAAACAGAGTTATAATGAACCGAAGACAAGAGTCGCAAGACTTTATTGAAACAGAACTAAAGGAAGAGAATGAAAAAGAAAAAGAACAAAAAAATGAACCGGAAAGAAAGTTGCTGAAAGAAAGCGATGATTTTGAGGAGGAAAAAAGCACGACTGAGGGCACGAGTGAAGATCATAATATGGAGCTTCAACTACCACAGGGTACAGAGTTGACCAAGCTAGCAGGCATTGACCTGCCTTCAGGAGATATTGGACATGCTTTGCAGTTGTTAGAATTTTGTGAAACATTTGGAGAGGTCCTCCAGTTAAACAACGGGGAGCCTGAAATTTTACTCAACGAATTAACATCAGGCGATGCACATAATACAAATGAATCATTAATCGTTCAGATCCATACCAGATTGCTCTCTTTAACTGAAGAATCTTTGGAGAGAAGATATTCCGGAAATTCATGGTTGGAAAATTTTACAGAGTGTATTTCTGTATCTCAGTATCCTTCCAAAGAGTCTTTCTTGGAGCTTTTTAATTTGCATCCTAACGGATATGGTGGATTAAATTTTTCACAAAAGCTCAGGCTTTTGAACTTTCTATGTGATGAAGCTCTTGGCTTAAAGACTTTGAGATTGTGGATTGAGCAGAAAAATGTGGAAGAAAAGAAGAAAGCAAAAGAGAGGTTGATTGCTAATAGGGGAAGGAATTAAAACGAAGAATGATTGGACAGGGTGGCGGCAGTGGCACGCCACCCTCTCTAAGGTTTCTAACTCTTTAGGGTTTCGGATATTCAGAGAGTGTCTCTGATACCATGTCAGATAATGAAATACTGAATGAATATTATTGAATAATTAGGTTACAATATATAGAGTCAAAAGAAACCCTAAAAACCTAATTGGGCCCGTAGGCTAATACTAATAAACCCTAATAATATATTCTAATAAATTCATGTGTTTATTTACCGCTGCAAATTAAAATCATTAAAAAACTATGTATAGAAAGATATCCGATTTTGAAAAAAAAATGCTTGAATTGGATGTAATATTGATCTACGATTTTGAATGGAAATCGTATAAGGTAAGAATCAAAGAAATCGGTCATTATGATATTTTTCAATATTGAAAGAAATTCATGTTTCCTAATTTTGAGGATAAAATTAAGGGCATAACAAAATGAATTAATTTGTCAAATCTTTATTAAAAAACTAGTTTAGTGCTCGCGTTACGCTCGGGAATACAACATTCAAGTGATATTTTAAAGATGTTCATGAATGTTTCATTCAGTTTTGAGACAAAACCGTGGTAAACCGGAACACATGATATATTTTTTTAAAATTAGATTTTTAGTATAGCAATATTATACTCAAATTAAAAAGAATAAAGTGCTCAATTTTATGGTGTGGTTTATTTTAAAAAAAAATCGTATAAAAATGTTATGTATATTTATAAAACAATGAGGTCTTTAATTGTATGTTATTATTAACTTTATGCATAAGTTTCATTTTTAAACCCTATCAAATATAAACTGACTCATGTACACCCCTTATAATAAAGGATTAAAAATATAAATACTCTTAAATGTTTCAGAATTCTCCAAAATATTATGGGACAAAAAATGTAATTAATTTTATTATAATATATTTTATATACACATTTTAGATAAAAAAATCATTATTGTGAGATAAACTCTCAAATAATGCCACATAAGCTAAAATTTGAAAATATGACACATAAGCTTTTTTTATTTTGCTATATTATATATATATAAGGATATATCTATACCTTATAATAAAAGAGGATTTTGGAGGACACTTGTCATAAATTGAAGCCACTTAGAAAATCGTTTTCCCGCTCAAAATATTAATAACGTTTTTATTAGATGAGGATTTTCATTCCATAGTTAATATTTTTGAATTAATTCAAATTTAACAAGATAATCAAATGAAATTATTTCCAAAAATATATTGTTTTGAAAATAAAAAAATTACCTTTTGAATTCATTTGCTTCCTGATTTTTTTTTTCATAATATTATTTAAATCTAACAAATTACATTCAATTGTTCAAAAATATTCAACATTAAAAAATGTAATTTTTTAATCAATGAGTCTACATTGTTAAGCCAAGTCTTAACGAGATCATTGCCAAATATAAGTATGTCTATTGTCCACAAAAGATGGTTTTTAATGTTGTATGTAATTTGTTTTTAAGCGTTAAGAAACCTTTATTTAATGTAATAATATGTAAGTTATTTTCATATGTTTCTTTTTCTAAAGCGAAAATCACATAGAAACATAACGAACTTTATATTTTGTTCCAGTTAGGTCACTTGAAATTTGGTTTGTTTCAATTAGATAACTTAGATTTAAAAGGTGTTCTACTCCTAGGTAATTATTTCGTATAATAGGTTAACACTGATTTTTAGATGAACTTAGGACTCGTTTGGTGTATTTTTATGCCATCAACTAAATATTCTTACAAGCTTTTAAAAAAATTCATAGATTATTTTATAGGTTTTTGAAATTTAAAAAATAATTGTCGCTTTTTTTTACAAATTTATGAAAATTTTCACAATTTTTAAAAAGTTTCGCGAACATTTATTTTACTTTATTTTAAAATGAAATGTTAAATGTTGTCTACTTGAAACAAAACAATGTTTGTGTGGTATAATTAGAACAAAATTTAAAATTGATTTTTTTCTACAAATTTATCCATTTTCTAAACCATTAAAACTTCTTTGTTTTTCATGTCGCTACTCGTGTAACATACGAGCACTAAGCTAGTATAAAATAAACATAACTAAATCAAGGGTTAGGATTTGTTCTTTTCGTTCTCGCGTTAAAAATGTATTCTGTAATAATCCTGGCCCTTTTCTAAACATATACAACTTTTTATACGACATTATTTAAAAAAAGTACACCATCAAACCGGACATTTAATTATCTTTAATCTAAGTATAATATTGTTATACTCAAAAAATAATTTTTAAATAAATTGTGTTTTGGTTTTACTATGATTTTTCCTTAAAATTGGCTGGGACCATAATTACATTAATTAATAAAGGGGACACTAAAAAGATTGTTGGTTAGCTTGGGATAGAATGATAGCCTCCAAAGAAAATGAAGGAGTGGGTATTGGTTCCATTGGTGCAACAAATAAATCATTGTTGGTTAAATGGTTAAAGTTACAAGCATAAAAAGAAAAAACTATGCGCTAGATGCAATAATTCACTTCATCATTCTCGTCGTAACAATCAGGCTCCTTCGGTCAAAGAATCTTCATCGAGGCCTTCGAGGAATATAATTAAATGCATTAAAGAGCTTTGTCATATGGGTTTAAATCCAGATTCTTAAGGCTCATAATTCACTTGTATCAGTAATAAATTCATTTGGTCTTCTTGGGTTTCATCAAAAGTAAACTTGTTTTTTTTTGGCGTGCACAGGCGTACATAAGAAGGGCTTTTCACGCGTACTGTAAAATTTATTTTTATTTTCTCGTTTTATGTTTAAAATACACGTAAACAATTAAAATGATACCCCTAAACAATCAATATAAGAAAATGATAATATTGGTTAAAGTGGTCTAAATATAGCTAATGATTTTCAAAGAAATGATTATTCTTAATGAAATAAAAAAATTGAAGATAAAAGTTCGAATATTATTAATGATACGCAATAATATGCTTATTCGTATGAGTGCACACCAAGAATGTTTTTTTGTATGAGTGTACGAAAAAAAGTTGTGCGACTATAAGACAAATTTTTTTGAAGGATACTCTTGAATTTATGGGCTACCTGCACCACTGTTGGCACGCCTCATTAGATCGAATTGCTTCTAAGTTGGCATAACATAAAAGAAATGTTATTAATGATGCGGATTGTCAACGATATAGTTATCATGAAGAAGATGCAGATCATGTCCTTCTAAATTGCCAAGCTTGAAACGTCGGAGGGCAATAGCATCTTGGTGCAAATTGCATCTTACTCCATCCATAGGGTTAGTGATCTTCTTTCTCTTCCAGAATTTTGGCCACTACAACTCAAGAAAATAAATCTTATTCGAGCTATCTTCCTAACAACGGTTAGGAGTCTTTGAAAACTAAGAAACGATAAATTTTAAAGATTTAAACTAGACCGGTCGTGACATTTTAAGTGATATTAAATCACTTTCGTTTCTTTGGATCAAACGTCGAGTTAAAATTGTAAATCTCAAATGAAACAAATAGTGTAATCTTATATTTTAATTTCTATGTAACCTACCATATTTATTGGTCTTTATTTGAAATAAATTCCCTTTGGCTGTCAAAAAAAACTAACCAACATTGAACGATAGAATCTATACCGATGACTACTCAATGCCACTAATTAAATATTCATTACTTTCGAATTGACTAGTCGATACTTATTATATGTTTTGACATATCAGTTCAGTATGCAGCGATGAATTTTAGGAATTTATTTTAGAGGTTTACTTTTTCAAGTGCTACAATTTAATATAATAAGACATAAAAATTTTTGAGGCAGTTCGGGTTGTGTTAGGTTTATCATATAATACAATACGATATAGTAAATCAATAATTACTAAAAAAACACCGTTATTAGAAATAAAACAAATTACCTATAGGTGTTTCCTATAATGTTTCATCCTATGAAAACGTTGCATTACATATTCATCTGGAACTTGTAAAAACTCACCTGTTTGATGGTTTTCTTTTGAAAAATCTCTCATTATTCACAATACCTAATCAAGTTTATAAACAAATCAACTAATTATTTAATCAAAAATTCAATTGAACTATGACATTTTAGATGATAAAAATGATTAAAGTTAAGACTTTAGCTAGAAAAATAATTAATTATGGAGTTTGGATATAAATAATCAACTAATCATTTAATCAAATGAATTTAGTAGAAGGATATAAACAATATTAAACACAGTAGATATGTAGCAGGAAAAAAACAAATCAAACGCTACTTTACGAAGCCTGATAAAAGAAATAGAATACCTTAAGACTTAGCTTTGTAGAAGTATGAAATCAAAGGAATAAAGGATGAGAATTGAGATTTGAAAAGTAACAAGTTAAAAAAAAACTCCAATCTGTTTATATCTTTAAAAAAGACAAAATATGACAATAACAAGAGTTGAACTCGAGACCTTTTAGGTTGAAAGATAACTCCTTACAAATTGAGTAAGAGGTTTTAGATTTAAAAGTTCAATGCTAATAATATAAAGGATTTAATCCAGGTTTTTCTTTATTTTTCTATTAAAAATTTAAAATGCGGAGGGTTGCGTGAACCTACAAGATCTGTCCCTGTCAGACTGTCAGTAGGTAGATATGTTTCCAAAGGTCTTAGAATTGACTTTGGATTATATTATATTAATTATCTCATTCTTTTTCTAGGCACTAATAAAACAATAATTCTTATCTTATTTTCTTATCTTAAGGATGATACATCATTTTATTATATGTGTCACTAGGGGTGTTCATTATTCGAATACCATTCGAATTATTCGAAATTCGATTCGAATCGAATTCGATTAAGGCCATTCGAAATCGACTTTCAGTCATTCGAATTCGATTCGCATTCGATTCGAATAATTTTGTCGAATATTGATCGAATACGAATATGATTTTCCGTATTCGCATTCGATTCGCCCAATTCGAATAAGAAATTTATATATTTTTTAATATATATTTTTAAATATCTAATTAATTATCTATATATGAATATGATTTAATGGTCCAGGAAATCTCTAGATTCCTCAGTCTCGAACAGCTCATCGGGAGGCAATACCAGCTCCCGGGGCTTAAGTTTGGCTCGAAGGAGTCTCACCAAACGTTAAAGTAAAGTTAAAAATACCCAAACCCAACCCATTACCCAATCTTAATTGTTGTTTTTGCATATGAACATGATTTTCTGCTGTGACAACTTCTTATTTGTTGTTTCTACGGGTTTTAAACTTGTTTATAGTCTTTTTTTGTGTTTGATTATGCAGTTTTAGACCTTTTGTTAACATGTTTTAGACTTGTTGATGTGCTAGTATTTTGCATATTGTTTGGGTGATGTTGTGCTACATTTGTATTGTTGCTTGATGTGTTTGTTTATTTATATTTTTTTAAAGCGAATACATTCGAATCTATTCGAATTCGATTCGAATTCGAATAACTTAATCGAATCGAATACATAGATTTTTATTCGAATGTGGATCGAATACGAATACAGTTTTTAAAAGTCCCAATTCGACCAATTCGATTCGCCTAATTCGCCCAATTCGCATTCGATTCGAATGAACACCCCTATGTGTCACTCCCACATTAATTCTTTCAATTAAATTAAAAAAACTTGACTAATGATTGAATCAATTTTGCATAATTATTTATTAAAATTCTTTCCTTTATTATCATGAAGTTTGAATTTAAAATTCAACTACGATTTTCATTACTTATTTTAAACAACCTTAAGAGTTTATACGTTGAACAATCGAAATTAAATGGTTTTAAAAAGAATTCATACAATTTCGTCATTATAATAGTAAATTTAAAAAAAGAATTCTTACAATTTCGTCATAATAATAGTAAATTTAAACATTTTGCAAAATGAGTTAACACTTTACAAAAAATAGCGAAAAGGGGCATTCCGAGAATCGAACTCGGGACCTCTCGCACCCAAAGCGAGAATCATACCACTAGACCAAATGCCCTATTAATGTCACTTGCGTCTTGGTTTTGTATAAGAACTTAATAAAGTTTGCTATCGGTCTACCTTCATGATACTTCTATTAAGTACACTCGTATTTGTTGCAATTTGTGATTTCGGATTCATATCTTGTATAATCTATATTTTAAGTTTGTTTTAAATCTTCACTTGTTTTATTTGATGCAATTTAATGTTTTAATATAATTGTATAAAGTTGTATTTTGTATTTGTAGATTGTTAACTTTTGAGATAACAAGACTAAAACAAACTTTGACTTATAATAATAAAGAAAACACAAAGGAAACAAAACCAAACGTAACAATCACATGGATTGCCACGTAGGACCATAGCTGAGATTATATTTTAACAATGTCATGGTGATTTTGTTAAATAAGTGTGATGAATATATGAAGATGAAGATGGTCATGGTGATGGTGATGAATTAAGATGAAGACGGTGATAAAGATGAGATATGGTGGTGGTGATTTTGTTAAAGAATTGTAACTTTGTAAAAGATGGTGATGAATGAAACATGATGATGGTGATGAATGAAGATGAAGACGACGATGGTGATGAAGATAGTAAATGACTAAATGTGATTTTGTTAAAAAAAATTAATTGTGAAGGTAAATTTTTTACATGTCTTTGTTTTTTTTGTTATTGTGATTTTGTTTTTTAATATAGTAAATTATTTATATTTATTGTAATGGATTAGTTAAAAATAATAAATGTGACAATATATGAAACTTCCACTTCTACTACTTAGGGTATGTGTAGTGGTAAATTCAGAAATTTAATAATAGGAGGGTCGAAAGTCATAGTACTCATATAAAATTTTCCTAATGCTATGCTTTGGTATATATATTCGGTTCGACGATTCGGATTGTGTAAAACAATAAAAAAATTCTTGCACATTAATAAACCACTAGGGTATTCGCGAGATCTAGAAAAATTAAATTAAACATTCAAGAACTAAACCTCTTAAACCCTAAATTCCATCAACAACCAATATTCAAGAACTAAAATTAAACCCATGTTCCATTAAACCCTAAATCCATCAACAGTCAACATTCAACATGTCGTAAGAATCCCCACTAGTGATTGGTGTATTATTCTATGCTACGGGTCTTGGTAGGGTGATAATACGAAATTGCTATACATGTAAGATTGCGTAACATATTTATGATGATCTCGGATTTCTATATTATTATTTATCAATTGTGTTTTTGTACTCATTAGCTTTTATAGCTAACTTTATTTTCACATATTTCAGGTAGTGCATGAGATTGATGTTAGTGCTAATTATCAAGATATATGGATGCCTTGGACTTAGTATAAATAATAGACTATTGCAATTAGTGTTTCGTATTTATTACTTTTGTCATTTCCATTTAAGACTTATGTTCCAAAACTTATATTTTTCATTATTAAACTATATTAAAAAAAGGTACCATGTGCTTTGTTTACCAACGATATCTATTTCTATGACAACCTGGTGTTTACGTCATCGGGTGGGGTGTCACACAAGGTCCAATGCAATGTGGTAAGGCTAATGTTTTTTTGGAAGGCTCTCTTTGTTCCAAAAATGGAAGGTGGTTTGGGTATAAGGCGTATATGGGATTTGAATAAGGCTCTTATGGTCTCATATATCTGGAGTATTCTAAATAAAAGGGAATCTCTTTAGGTTGCTTGGATTCACTCTTTTAGATTTAAGGACCGTAATTTTTAGGAATATCCGATTCCTAGGAATTGTTGTTGGATTTGGAGGAAAATTCTTCAACTCTGGCCCCATATTCAAGATTTTCTATGGTATAAGGTTGGTAATGGTACTAAAGTGTTGGCTTGGTTTGATACATGGTGTGCAGTTGGCCCTCTAATTAAGTTCTTATCTCCTCGTGTGATTAACAATTGAGGTTTATCATTAAATTCGAGAGTGTTAGAGATTCATGACGATGGTCAATGGCAGTGGCCAACATGTTTCATGAGTTATTGTAAATATATATATATATATATATATATGTATATATTTACCACAGTATATAAATACAAGACGAGATTTCTTTGTATATAATAATTACATTTATAAGTTTCTTTTACGAGAAGTTTTGAGTTTAAACGTTAGAGATATATAATACGTGTTAGCTATATTTTATGAAATACATACTTATGGTCGAATCATTTTAATTACTTTATACATATAAGACCTCCTTTATAAACTATAAAAACACGTTTTGGTTTACTTACGGCTGTGATAATGGTATTATTTAGATGAGTATTTTATAAATTTATATACGTAAATAATTAGTCACTTTTATCATAACGATCGTTCCATTTAACGAAATATTAATTATTTTCTTAAAGAGGTAAACTTCATATACAATTTAATCAATATTTTTCATATTAAGTCATTTTTAAAATAAATCTATTACTATTACATTATTATTTCCTTTTATTTTATCTTTTAATTACTTAAACCCATATTCCAATTAGAACCCTAGATTCCTAGATCGTTTTCAGTTATAAATCTAACATAAGATAATATCCTTTAGGTGGTCCTTAAGGAGCTTCCTGTGACTTTTTAAAGTTTTATTTCATTTTCATTCGATCAAGCAGTTATCATGTGAGTATTCATAGCCCATTTTCTTGTTTTCAATTTGGGGTGATATCATGTGACATACTAAATCAGATTTCAGATGTTCAGTTATTTTATGTTATCATTAGATCAATTCATGTTATATCTTTACTTGCAAATTATGTGTTCATAGCTTGATATCAATTTTTGTGCAAGCGTAATCATTAATTTATAGAAACCGACAGTTACTAATGGTAGATCTATTGCTCAAAGGACCCACCCCCTAATTCTTGGGTGATTATAATTGAGTTATCATTATCATTTGGACCCCCTTTATTATGTATTAAAGGTTTGATTATGCGTTGTTATGTTGTATGTACATGTTTTGCATTTATTATGAATTGAACTTTTATCATTGTATCTATATGTATTTCAAACCTATGCTTACTTACCAGCTAATTCGTTAGCTGACCAATTATTTTCACATGATTTCAGGAAAAGCAAGTTAGGAGACTTTGAGATGCCACACGACTAGGGATTTGGACCTAGTTAATTAAATAAAATAAAGTAGGCTATTTCAGTTGTTTTTGTTTGAAGTATTTGTATGTTTCATTTTGATTATTTGATTAGTCTTGTTTGGATAATTGGATTTTAATAATATTTAAACTATTTTGAGTACCATGAGTTATGAACAATCATTCACTTTCGTCCCCCTCGATGATTCCGCCATCGGTCGGGGTGTGACAATTCTCATTGCTTATAATATTGTTTAATGTAACCTCATTGATGAGATGGAGGATAAATTGTATTGGAAATTGAATAATCAGATTACTGAGTTTCGTCTAGTTAGGTTTGGCTGTCCATTCGCTTCAGGGAGCCAGAAGTTGATTGAGCGAGTATTATTTGGTTTCCTCAATGCATTCCAAAGCATGCATTCTTGATGTGGTTGATCATGAGGGAAACGCTATTGAAGCAAGATAAAATTCTGGATTAAGGTTATGCTAAAAGAAAGAACATGAACATGATGTATTGTCCACCGTGTTTCTCGAGTTATGATTCGCATCCTCATCTGTTTTTCGTATGTAAATATTCTAAGCAGGTTTGGTACAAAGTGCGAAGGTATGGTCATATGAATGATGTCTTGCCGATACGGTCTGAAGTTAATAATTGGTTGAGTTAAGACTCAATCAAAATCAGTTGTGGATATTGTGGTTAAGATTCCAGTTGGTGCGACTCCATATTACATATGGCAAGAAAGGAACTGTAGGCTCTTCTAAAATAAAGGGAGACCTCCGGATAAGTTGGGTGATGCTATTGTCTCTATGGTGCGATACAAACTTATGGGGTCGAAGTTGAGGAAAAGCCTCGGGTGGTAGCCTATCTTCAGGATTGGGATATTTGACACTATGTTAGATGATGGTGGCTGGTTGACGTTTCTTATGTTTCTTCCTAGAGTGTAGTATAGTGGGTGTGTATTGCTTAAAAATTTTGCTCATGCTTTTATTTGTAATTGTTGGTTTACTTTCATACATGTCCTATGATTGAACTATTGTGAACCTTCCCACACTACTTGTACTTATTTGGTTGTGACTATATGGTATCACCGGGTAACCCTTTACCCAAAAAAACTAAGCATGTGGGAGGACCAAAGATCACTGTGAACAATATCAAGTGGTAAAGATGTAATAGATAAAGATTTATCAAAGGGCAACTTAACATGTTTGTCAAAAACACATGATTGACATAATCGTGTCTTATTAAAAGAACAAATAGAAATAGACTTTTGTTTATTTAAATTACGTTAGAAAGTTGATCTCTAATGACCCAAGCGAAGATGCAAAGGATCATAAGAAAGAGCAACAAAAGCAGTAGGGGAAATGACTTGTGTAGATGAAGATGAGAGCAGATAGAGATCCTCAGTGGTATTACATTTGAGGTAGGAATCCTAGTCTGAAAATCCTTCACAAGAAAAGCAAACATATCAATTCAACAGCAATAAGATTGTCATTTATAAGGCGACGAACACAAAGTAGGTTTTTGAATAATTTGGTGGAATTAGGATGTTTTTGGTTTCAAAAATGGGTAGGGTGGTTTAAGAGTGGTTTGACAAATACTACTAGTTGATATTTGGAAACCAACTTTCTTCTCTAATGATTTTTGCTACTTTGTTTAGTTTAATGATTGATATCTTAGAAAAGCAAACATGTAATATGTTTGATGTTAAATAAAAAATAACACTGTTTACATTTCGCTCCCCTAGTATTTATGAGAATTCTTAAAAACTTAAGAATAGTTACATTTTCAATCTCTACTACTAGAAAAGTGCATGAGTCGTTTTGTATTTGATGAGTTATAATAATGAAATCTGGTTATAAAGTTGATAATAGCATCTGATTAAACACCTCAGTATTTTTAAAGCACATAACTTTTTTGTACAAAATTGTTAAAAAAACTACACCATAAAATCAAGGATTTAATTCCTTTTAACTTGAGTATAATATTGCTATACTAAAAAATAGTGTTTTTAAAATAAATCTTTTGTTTTGGTTTTCCACGGTTTTGTCTCAAAACTGATTGGGACCGTCCCTAAATATCCTTAAAATTATCACTTAGGTGTTGTGTTTCCGAGAGTAGTGTGCGTACTAAACTAGTTTACAATAAAGGAGTATTGGATCTTAACAGTTTCAACTATAACTTTTTGGCCGTTAACGGTCCCAACTAATGAAATATGTGCTTGCGGTCTCAACTTATATAAAATGTGCCACTAATGGACCGTCGTTAAAAACAATTTAACGATGTTAAGTTTTTTTTAATTACTAATCGACGTTTTAGGGCTTTTGATCAGAAGGAGAATACGAGTCGATTGATGTAATAATTACCTTGAAACAGTGTTCAAACGATGAAGTTTGTACATCCGATTAAAGCATCATTATATCAATCCACTTGTGTTCTTCTTCCGATCAAAAGGGATAAACCGTTGGCCTGGAATTAAAAAAACTTATCGCGGTTAGTTTTTTTGAATGCTATGATTAACGTTGGGACCGCCAACACATATTTGAGAAGTTGGGACCGGTAGTTGCCAAAAAGTTTTAGTTGAGACTTTTAAGATCCAACACCCTAAAATAAATATTAAAGTAAATTACTATTTTGGCCCCTGTGGTTTAGACCTTTTAACCTTTTTGGCCCAAAATTGAAACTTTTAACAAATTAGCCCCTGACATTTTTTATCTATTTCAACCCCTAACACTAGCTTTGTTAACATTTTTTTGTTTAGTGAAAAAGTAGTTGGTTTTTATAATAATAATAATAATAATAACAACAACAACAATACTAACAATAATAATAATAATAATAATAATAAAAATATCAATAATAATAATAATAGTAATAGTAATAATACTAACGATAACAATAATGATAATAATTAATAAAATCTGGTCAAATAAAGATAACTCATTCGATACTCATGTATAATAGTGAATTTAAGATATATATTAATTAAATATCATCTTAAATTGAAACAAATGTTGTAGTTGTTAAGCTGTCGAGCACACATGTTACATCTGGTCAAATAAAGATAACTCATTCGATACTCATGTATAATAGGCCAAAACCAGTTGCTAAATCAGTCCACGACACTAACGAAGTTAAAAGTATTCTGTTAGTTGATTAGGATTTGACAAAAATGACCCTAAAGACCATTTTTAGTTTTTTACAATTAACTCTATTAAATAATAAAACTCTGGGCCCCACTTGATTTTTTTTGCTGTACTCTAAAAGTCAAAAGCCCCATTGTATCAGTGATCACCTCCACCAGTCCACCACCATGTGAGCCACAAACACCACCAACACATTACACATCACTATAGTCTCTACAACTACCACAAAACCTTAAATCCATACCAATAATTTGTTTGATGAGAAGTTGTCGGAGAAGAAGGGTCTTGATAATTATCTTGAATTTGATTTCTTTTGATTTTTTTTTTGTGATTCTCTATCTTTTTCTTGTTGTTTTAATCTTGATCGGAGTCGTCGGAGCTCTGAAAGTTCGATTGCTGTTGCATAGAATTTGTTCTATGTGAAGAACATGTGTAAAGTATGCTGTATTGACTATTTGAAATTGAAGATACATTTGTGCAAAATGGCGGTTTATAGTTTTTATCAATGTTTTTATACGGATTCTCCGGCGCTAAAAACATCACTGTGATATAATCTTTGTGATTCTCCGGCGCTAAAAACGTCGTCAACTCCGTGAGATTCGTTAGCGATTCTGGCTACGCACCGTAGTAAAAGATGGAACTAAGATCAACGAACTGTAGCAATAACGATTCGTCAATACTCGCCAGAAGCTAAACAATGATGGCACATAACTGATCTTGTTCATGGTAGACATGGTTGATGCTTCAATGGTGGGACTTCGATGAAGAGAATAGGGAGACAGAGAGTTGATCAATGGAGATCGAAGAAGAAGAGTGTTCGGCTGCGGTGGTTGGTGGTGTTAACTCGTCGGAGAAGAAAAGGGTGGGAATGGGATGCAGGTGGCGGTCGACTGGTTTGGTTGGGGTGGTGGTATTCATGGGGAGGGGATCACGTTGAAGAAGGGTAGAGACCATTTAGGGGTATTTTAGTCATATTATAAAAAAACTAACGGAAAGTCTAACGTCGTTAATCTATGGGACTGGATTAACAACAGGTTTGGGGGAGTAGGGACCATTTAGGCAAAAAATCTAAAAAGTGTAAAAAACTACAAAACTTTATAAACCTCAAGGACTATTTTGACAATTAACTCTAACAAAAAAGTTAACAAAGTTAGTGTTAGGGGCCAAAACAATTAAAAAACAAAATGTTAGGGGCTAATAAAAATTTCATTTTTAGGGCAAAAGGGTTAAATGTCCCAAATTACAGAGGCTAAAATAGTAATTTACTCTAAATAATAAATGTTGGGCTACTTGTTTGATTTATAATGCATTCGATCGTTTTGAATTTTGTTAAACTACCATAGTGTACTCGCACGTTGTCGTGGGACGCCTTTTTTCATGACGATCTCGGTTATAGTTATAAATTCGACGTGATTGAGTACCTAAATTGAATACGGTAAAATTAATATGTTTAAGTACACGAAAAAGCGAACAAAGAAGCAAACAAAACATATTAAGTCGTGACGGCGAATCGGTGACGCATAAACGTAATATACGGATTATAAAACGATTATAAAACACAAGAGTAAAAGAAAAATAATTGTTAAAAAAACATTAGAGTGTAAATATAAGAAAATATAAAGTTGAGGTTGAGAGATGTGATAGCGGAAAGAAATGGTTAAAGGGTAAATAAAAGAAATTCTAAAGCCTAGGAATCGAACTCAATGCCTTACTCTAATCCATAAGTGGTAAAGATGTAATAGATAAAGATTCATTAAAGGGTAACTTAACATGTTTGTCAAAAACACATGATTGACATATAGTAACACAAAATGATCTAGGAACTCATTTAGCATATATACTCTAATCCATATCGTGAAAGAAAAAAAAATAAAAATCAAGGACACCGAGCAATTACTAGCTACCACTTACTTTGTCACCGACATTCTAATTTAAGTTATACTAGATTTAAGATCAGGCCGCGCGTTGTAGCGGCGGGGTCATACAGTCGGGTCTTGCGTATTTGATTTCGTCATATGTGTTGACAACAAAAGTCTCATGCCCCCGTACGTCACGACGCAAAAACGTAATATGTCACATGTTAAAAAACGATGAAATATCAAAAGTTAGAGGTCAACACGATATCAATATTAAATTCGTACTATATGTCAAAGTAGAGTAAGAGAGCAAAGCCAAAAACTTATCAGGGGCTAAAATGACAGTTAGTAAAAGTCGTCTATATGTCAAAGTAGAAGAAGAGAACAAAGCCAAAAACTTATCAGGAGCTAAAATGACAGTTAGTAAAAGTCGTACTATGTGTCAAAGTGGAGTAAGAGATCAAAGCCAAAAACTCATCAGGAGCTCAAATAACAATTAGTAAAAGTCGGGGACTAAAACCGTCAATGTGTTAAAAGTCGGTGATTAAAACCATTAATACGTTAAAGTTAGAAAAAGTTAAAACGCGACGTGGCGGGACGGGAGAGGCCGGTGCAAAGCACCGACCTTCCCATTTAGTAGGTATATAAACTAGATTTAAGACGGCCGGCGAGATGCAGCGGTCGGGTCATGCAGTCGGACTAGCTTGTTTATGTGACTTTGTCACATGCGTTGATTAAAAATTTTTTCATGTCTCCTACGGCACAGTGCAAACTCGTAATATGCCACATATTAAAAGACAAAGAGGCCAAAACGATAACCAAGTCAAATCCGAAGGGTTGCATACATATGTCAAAGTAAGGTAAAAGTTCAAAGTCGAAAACTGGCTGAGTCATCAGGGACCAAAATGATAATTAATTAAAATAAAAAATTATCGTGAATATATGTTAAAGTTAAAAAAAATGTAGAAAGTGGCTCAGTGACAAACTTGTAATAAACACCAAGTTGAATACTATCTACCAAGGTCATAACCGACCTTGGTAATTGGTATATATAGAAACTCGCTTAAGTGACTTCATCACATGCGTTGATTAAATTTTTTTTTCATGTCTCGTATGACACAGTGTAAACCCGTAATATGCCACTTACTAAAAGACAAAGAGGCCAAAACGATAAATAAGTCAAATTCGAAGGCTTGAAGTCATACACATGTCAAAGTAAGGTAAAACTTCAAAGTAAAAAACTGACTGAGTCATCATAGGCCAAAATGATAATTAATTAAAGTTGAAGATTATCTTAAATATGTTAAAGTTAAAAAAAATATAGAAAGTGACTCAGTGACAAACTTGTAATAAATACCAAGTCGAATACTAACTACCAAGGTTATAACCGACCTTGGTAATTAGTATATATAAAAATATAAAATATAAATATATATTACTTGTCTCGTTTAAAAGACGAGAGTGTGTATCAAATGAGGTTTATTAGTTCTTGTTTGGATTTTGTTGACGCATTAGAAATTGTAGGTTTGTTTCGAGGGCGAGAGGACACTCTAATTTATAATGATTCGGTAATATGTCGATATTAAGCATAAAAGTATTAAGACGTATAGAATTTTGTTATCATTTTATGTAGGCTACATATATCTTTCTAAAAATATAGGAGGAATAAAAGGAATGAAAGACGGATTGAATAGGAAATGCTTGAAGATCGGATCAAAGAATGGGTATCGTTCACCCTTTTCCGTAATTTTCTAATTTTCCTCTCTATATATTGAACATGAAAATCAAACTTCAAATGTAAAAAAATAAAAAATAAAACACTCGAGAGTTCTTTTTCTCAGGTTTTTTCCTTAAAATAACCAAAGAAAAAGAACTCTTTCGAGAAAAATGTCTGGATTTATAGGAACAACCCAAAAGTGTGCAGCTTGTGACAAGACCGTATATTTGGTTGATAAACTTGTAGCTAACAAACGGGTTTATCATAAAGCCTGCTTTCGATGCCATCATTGCAGTCGCACCCTCAAGGTAATTTATATATAAGGGCAAGAAATTGTTCTTTTTGTTCTCGTAATAAAATGGTGTTCTGTAATAATTCTCACCATATATATATATATACATATATATATATATATATATACATATATATATATATATATTAGTTTAGTGTCCGCGCTATGTTCGGGAACATAATACCCAGATGATTTTAACGATATTCATGTGGCATGGAAGGTTCCAATCAATTTTTAGACAAAACCGTTATAAAATCGAAACACAAGATTTTTTAAAAACTGTTTTTTAATATAGTAATAGTATACTCAAATTAAAGAGATTTAAATGCTTAGTTTTATGGTGTAATTTAAAAAATAATAATATCGTATAAAAAGTTATGGATAGTTAAAAGATACTAAGGTATTTAATTATAGCATATTACTAATTTATTCTTAAGTTTCATTTATATACCTTATTTAATAGAAACCAATCCGTGCACACCCTAGTAAAAATGATTGAAAATATAATTATTCATAAGTTTTTCTAGTTTCTCGTAAATATTAGGGGTTCAAAATGTAATTCGTTTTATTATATAATAGTATTATAGATTATATATAAATATTTTAATTATAAAATTATTATTATGAGAGAAACTCTCAAATAATGCCAAGTAAGCAAAACAACCATAAATAATTGACACATAAGCAAAATTTATTTTCCTATATTATATAGAAGATATATACACATAGTCATTTAATAAAATATAAATTTAAAATTCAACAATTGCAAGAAAATTTTTACACGATGCTTTAAGGTTGAGACGTAATGTAGTTATGTATATGAATAACTATCTCACTTCTCTCTCATTTACTATACAAATTATTATGTATTGAACTCACCCTATAGACGTATTATTTTTATAACCGTGATGATTAACATTTGCAGTTTAGCAACTTCAATTCTTTCGACGGCGTGGTTTACTGCAACCCTCATTTTGATCAGCTCTTCAAGAGAACTGGCAGTTTGGAAAAAAGTTTTCAAGGTTTAATAGTTTATATTAATTTCTAAACATTATTATAAAATCACAATTTTGCTTGTTGACACTATTTCTATTTGATATATCTTAGATACACCAAAGTTTATGCCTGAAAAACATGTCACTAATGAGGTATTTTGTACTATATATTTAATGCATATTATACTTTATTGCTACAAATATTCCTATGTGAAGTTGAACTTATTAATTTTCTATTTGTTTGTTGATGTGGATGAACTTGTTCTTTCTATGTAGCAGAATACAAGTAAAGTCTCAAGTTTTTTCCGGGGTACGAATGACAAATGTGTTGGTTGTGCCAAAATCGTTTATCCAATCGAGCGGGTAAATCTTTTACCCTTTCAAGATCTCTTTACCCGTCACCATACAAGATCCATTGTGTTTAAAATACATCATCTATTTCATTCTGGTTAAATAAAATGGGTTTTTTGACTGTGGCCCCCCCAGACTATAGATCCTGGCTTCGCCATTGAGAAGCTCCAAAACATATGGGATTGATTTTGAAATTTTCTATAAGTTTAGGACGAGTATGGTATCACATGAAATGTGTGTGGTTATCTAAAATGGATCTCAATTCAGAGGGGGCTTAGAGGGTGTGTGGCATGTGTGACCGCACAGGGCACTCGTTTGAAGGGGCATCAAATTTAAAAAAAATATTATATAGTTTTATTATAAAACTTATATTTAGTTAATAGTCATGTAACAAATAAGTAAAGATTTAAAGCTCACACCTAAAGACTAAAGCCCACTAAAACTCTAAACATTTAAAAGCTTACACAATCAAATGGTTTATGGATTAATTAAGGCTGAAAGTCCACTACTGCCAAAAACGTAATTCACTAATTTGAATACTTTGATTTCCTATGTTTATTTATCAAACGTTTGTTTTTTGATTAAAAATTTAGTTTATATAATTTACTGCATTTGTGCTTCGGGTTGAGGGGGCGGGGGGACCTTTTTTCTCGTCTCGCATATAGCACCCAAATCCTTAGGACCGGCGCTAGATCTCATAAAAGATGCTAACTATAATATACATGCATATTGAATGAAGGTTAAGGTGGATGGAACTGCATACCACAGAAGTTGTTTCAAATGTTGCCATGGAGGATGCACTATAAGCCCATCAAATTACATTGCTCATGAAGGCAAGCTCTATTGCAAGCACCACCATATTCAGCTCTTTAGGAAGAAAGGAAACTATAGCCAACTTGAAGTCGAAGAATCAACCGAATCATAATCCAAAAATATTCATTTTAATAGCTCGGTTTAGTTTCATTGCTCCGCGATTGATCTGTGGTTAAATTAAGGAGATAGACTAGATCAAAGGCTATTGATTTGTGATATTGTTCTTGTACACTGTACACATACTTATAAAATTGAAGTTTTGGGTTGAATTTGATAAGTCATTGATACCAATGTTTTCAGGATCGGATCGGACAATGAATCGGACGTCTTACTGGTTCACTGGTTGAATCAGTCGAACCGGTTGGATCGGTTTTGAACCATATAAATAATAAATAATTATATATGTTTTTTTCTAAATTATTAATATAACTTAAAATATAAGTCAGATACTCAGAAACAATTTTTTTAAGTCTAAACTTCAACATAGAGACAATATTATCTAAAGTTTAAAGGTTAAACCTTAACCAAACTTAATTCAAATAAAAAAATACCACAAATTTAACCAAATAAAGTCAAATTTTTTAAAAAAATTAATTTTCCGAATCGGTCTAACCGGTCCGAACCGGCCGAATCCCGGTTCTACCGGTTGACCGGTTCGAACCGGCCGATCCTTTGTATTAGAAACGAACCTATATGATTCGGCCTGATCCACCCTTCGAATCCCGGCACAACCGGTTCGACCGGCTGAACCGATCGGAAGCTGAAAACATTAATTGATACTATCGTTCTAGTAAAATATAAATAAGAAGTGAAATACATTTAATATTTGGTTACACTTTTAAAGTCTTGATATTTTTTGAGTGGCAGACTAGGGAACCAAAATAACTTTTAGCAGAACTTTTGAAAAATTATCAACTTTGTGAATACTTTGAAAAAACTTAATCAAGTTTTAATTTTGTTCTAATTAAATCATTAAAGTTTAAAATTGTTCCAATTAGGTCACTCATCATCATATTTATTAAAATGAGTAAATTACTATTTTAGCCCTTATGGTTTAGTCCTTTTAACCCTTTTGGCCCAAAAATGAAACTTTTAATATATCAGCCTCTGACGTTTTATTTTTTAACTGTTTTGACCCAAACACTAACTTTGTTAACTTTTTATGTTAAGTGCAATGAAGTTTTGGTCTTTAAATATTTTAAGGGTTGTTTAAGTAAATTATAAAGTCTTTACATACTTAAGAGACTATTTATGTACATGCATAAATTAAAAATATAACACCATAAAAATTTAAATCTTAAAAATAAAAAATAAAAAATAATAGTAATAATAATAATAGTAATAAAGCCCCTGACGTTTTATTTTTTAACTGTTTTTAAAGATAACTCAAATTTTTATGAAATATCATTGATTCCTAGGTTTAATAGTGAATTTAAAATATTTATGAAATATCATCTTAAATTAAACTCAAATTTGATAATTATTAAGCTGTCGAACACACATGTTATAACCAAAATCCATTTCATTTCTCACACACAATTCATTTTGGAACTCTTACACAAAACATTATATTTTATCTTTCATTTTTATCATATGAACCATTACAATCACCATTATAAAATCTTCAAAAACTCATCTAATTAAACATACTCTCGGAGTCATTGTATTTTTATGCATATATTTATTCACACGGCTCACACAACCAGCAGCACAACTATGGTTTTGTGATGATAACATAATAGTTGCACAACAGTTTCGAAAAAAAACCTATAAAAAGTACGGACCAATTGTTATTATTATTATTATTATTACTATTATTTTTTATTACTATTATTATTATTATTTAATTTTTTAAGATTTCAAATTTTATGGTGTTATATTTGTAATTTATGCATGTACATAAATAGTCCCTTATGTATGTAAAGACTTTATAATTTACATAAACAACCCTTGAAATATTTAAAGACCAAAACTTCGTTGCACTTAACATAAAAAGTTACCAAAGTTAGGGTTCTGGGCCAAAACAGTTAAAAAGTAAAACGTCAAGGGCTTTATTACTATTATTTTTATTATTATTACTACTAATATTATTATTATTTAATTTTTTAAGATTTCAAATTTTATGGTGTTATATTTGTACTTTATGCATGTACATAAATAGTCCCTTAAGTATGTAAAGACTTTATAATTTACATAAACAACCCTTGAAATATTTAAAGACCAAAACTTCATTGCACTTAACATAAAAAGTTAACAAAGTTAGTGTTGTGGGCCAAAACAATTAAAAAATAAAATGTCAGGGGCTGATATGTTAAAAGTTTCATTTTTGGGCCAAAAGGGTTAAAAGGACTAAACCACAGGGGCCAAAATAGTAATTTACTCTATATTATATATATACTCTTTTGCTTTCTTAAGTCGTCCTTTTTCTTTAGAATCCATATCGTGAAAGAAAAAAAATAAAAAAATCAAAGACACCGAGCAATTAATAGCTACCGGCCACTTACTTTATCACCGACATTCTAATTTAAGTTATACTGATTTAAGACTGGGCGGCGGGATGCAATGATCGGGTCATGCAGTCGGACTTGCTTATATGACTTTGTCAAATGCGTTGATTAAATTTTTTTATGTCTCGTACGGCACAGTGCAAACTCGTAATATGCCACATATTAAAAGACAAAGAGGCCAAAACGATAAGTAAGTCAAATCCGAAGGGTTGAAGTCATACATATGTCAAAGTAAGGTAAAAGTTCAAAGTCGAAAATTGGTTGAGTCATCAGGGACCAAAATGATAATTAGTTAAAGTCGAAAATTATCGTGAATATGTTAAAGTTAAAAAAAATGTAGAAAGTGGCTCAGTGACAAACTTGTAATAAACACCAAGTTGAATACTAACTACCAAGGTCATAACCGACCTTGGTAATTACTAATTAGTATATATAGAAACTCGTTTATGTGACTTCGTCACATGCGTTGATCAAAATATTTTTCATGCTCGTACGGCACAGTGCAAACCCGTAATATGCCACATATCAAAAGACAAAGAGGCCAAAACGATAACCAAGTCAAATCCGAAGGGTTGAAGTCATACATATGTCGAAGTAAGGTAAAAGTTCAACGTTGAAAACTGGTTGAGTCATCAGGGGCCAATATGATAATTAGTTAAAGTCGAAGATTATCGTAAATATGTTAAATTTAAAAAAAATGTAGAAAGTGGCTTAGTGACAAACTTGTAATAAACACCAAATTGAATACTAACTACCAAGGTCGGTTATGATTAGGGGTGAGCATGAAACCGAAAAAACCAATTCAAAACCGAAAAAATAAAAAACCGAACCCAAATAGAAACCGTGGGTTTTGGGTTTAATTTATAAAAAATCGAACTTTTGGGTTGGGTTTGGGTTTTGTTAAAAAACCAATTCGTAAAAACCGAACCGACCCAATAATGTTTATGTGTATGCTAAATATCATATATGTAAGACCCATGACCTATGTTATGTAAAACATATATTGTAATACATTATTATATGATCATATTACAATTTAGCTATGATTTATTGGTGGTTTTTTGCCGAAGCAAGAGGACATTCAAAATTTATTTATGGTTATTGTTTTCTGAGTAAATTTTCTTTTGAAATATGGTTGATTTTTAATGTTTAAACTTATGTAAACATAAATTTAAACTTTATTATTATAACATGTTTTCTTGAATTATTAAAAGTTGTGTTTATCACTTGTATTTAGTACTAAAAAACAATAAATTTAAAGCAAAGTTGAAAAAACCGAACCCAACCCCAGTCCGGAAACCCAAAACCCAAAACCGAAAAACCCAAAACCCATGGGTTTTAAAAACACAAAAACCGATTTTTGGGTTTGGGTTCGGATTGAGTCAAAAACCGACCCAATCCGACTCATACACACTCCTAGTTATGATAACCGACCTTGGTAATTAGTATATATAAAAATATAAAATATAAATATATATTACTTGTCTCATTTAACAGACGAGAGTGTTTATCAAATGAGGTTTATTAGTTCTTGTTTGGATTTTGTTGACGCATTAGAAATTGTAAGGTTTGTTTCGAGGAAATTTGGGATGTTAATTTGTATAGAATTTTAGGGACTATTTTTAAGGGAAAATATTTCTTATATAATAGGAAGTTTGAGAGGTTAAATTTGTATAGAATTTTTCATCATGCATAAGTTAATGTAGCCAAATCATTAAATATTAAATATTTTATAAATACTTAAAACAATGTTAAAATTTCTTTATAAATATTATTATTTAACTCGTGTGTAACACACGGGTATTAAACCTAGTTTATAATGATTCGGTAATATGTCGATATTACGCACAATAGCATTAAGACGTAATTATTTTTAGAATTGTGTTATCATTTTATGTAGGCTACATATATCTTTCTAAAAATATAGGAGGAATAAAAGGAATGAAAGACGGATTGCATAGGAAATGCTTGAAGATCGGATCAAAGAATGGGTATCGTTCACCCTTTTCCGTAATTTTCTAATTTTCCTCTCTATATATTGAACATGAAAATCAAACTTCAAATGTAAAAAAATAAAAAATAAAACACTCGAGAGTTCTTTTTCTCAGGTTTTTTCCTTAAAATAACCAAAGAAAAAGAACTCTTTCGTGAAAAATGTCTGGATTTATAGGAACAACCCAAAAGTGTGCAGCTTGTGACAAGACCGTATATTTGGTTGATAAACTTGTAGCTAACAAACGGGTTTATCATAAAGCCTGCTTTCGATGCCATCATTGCAGTCGCACCCTCAAGGTTATTTATATATAAGGGCAAGAAATTGTTCTTTTTGTTCTCGTAATAAAATGGTGTTCTGTAATAATTCTCACCATATATATATATATACATATATATATATATATACATATATATATATATATTAGTTTAGTGTCCGCGCTATGTTCGGGAACATAATACCCAGATGATTTTAACGATATTCATGTGGCATGGAAGGTTCCAATCAATTTTTAGACAAAACCGTTATAAAATCGAAACACAAGATTTTTTAAAAACTGTTTTTTTAATATAGTAATAGTATACTCAAATTAAAGAGATTTAAATGCTTAGTTTTATGGTGTAATTTAAAAAATAATAATATCGTATAAAAAGTTATGGATAGTTAAAAGATACTAAGGTATTTAATTATAGCATATTACTAATTTATTCTTAAGTTTCATTTATATACCTTATTTAATAGAAACCAATCCGTGCACACCCTAGTAAAAATGATTGAAAATATAATTATTCATAAGTTTTTCTAGTTTCTCGTAAATATTAGGGGTTCAAAATGTAATTCGTTTTATTATATAATAGTATTATAGATTATATATAAATATTTTAATTATAAAATTATTATTATGAGAGAAACTCTCAAATAATGCCAAGTAAGCAAAACAACCATAAATAATTGACACATAAGCAAAATTTATTTTCCTATATTATATAGAAGATATATACACATAGTCATTTAATAAAATATAAATTTAAAATTCAACAATTGCAAGAAAATTTTTACACGATGCTTTAAGGTTGAGACGTAATGTAGTTATGTATATGAATAACTATCTCACTTCTCTCTCATTTACTATACAAATTATTATGTATTGAACTCACCCTATAGACGTATTATTTTTATAACCGTGATGATTAACATTTGCAGTTTAGCAACTTCAATTCTTTCGACGGTGTGGTTTACTGCAACCCTCATTTTGATCAGCTCTTCAAGAGAACTGGCAGTTTGGAAAAAAGTTTTCAAGGTTTAATAGTTTATATTAATTTCTAAACATTATTATAAAATCACAATTTTGCTTGTTGACACTATTTCTATTTGATATATCTTAGATACACCAAAGTTTATGCCTGAAAAACATGTCACTAATGAGGTATTTTGTACTATATATTTAATGCATATTATACTTTATTGCTACAAATATTCCTATGTGAAGTTGAACTTATTAATTTTCTATTTGTTTGTTGATGTGGATGAACTTGTTCTTTCTATGTAGCAGAATACAAGTAAAGTCTCAAGTTTTTTCCGGGGTACGAATGACAAATGTGTTGGTTGTGCCAAGATCGTTTATCCAATCGAGCGGGTAAATCTTTTACCCTTTCAAGATCTCTTTACCCGTCACCATACAAGATCCATTGTGTTTAAAATACATCATCTATTTCATTCTGGTTAAATAAAATGGGTTTTTTGACTGTGGCCCCCCCCAGACTATAGATCCTGGCTTCGCCATTGAGAAGCTCCAAAACATATGGGATTGATTTTGAAATTTTCTATAAGTTTAGGACGAGTATGGTATCACATGAAATGTGTGTGGTTATCTAAAATGGATCTCAATTCAGAGGGGGCTTAGAGGGTGTGTGGCATGTGTGACCGCACAGGGCACTCGTTTGAAGGGGCATCAAATTTAAAAAAAATATTATATAGTTTTATTATAAAACTTATATTTAGTTAATAGTCATGTAACAAATAAGTAAAGATTTAAAGCTCACACCTAAAGACTAAAGCCCACTAAAACTCTAAACATTTAAAAGCTTACACAATCAAATGGTTTATGGATTAATTAAGGCTGAAAGTCCACTACTGCCAAAAACGTAATTCACTAATTTGAATACTTTGATTTCCTATGTTTATTTATCAAACGTTTGTTTTTTGATTAAAAATTTAGTTTATATAATTTACTGCATTTGTGCTTCGGGTTGAGGGGGCGGGGGGACCTTTTTTCTCGTCTCGCATATAGCACCCAAATCCTTAGGACCGGCGCTAGATCTCATAAAAGATGCTAACTATAATATACATGCATATTGAATGAAGGTTAAGGTGGATGGAACTGCATAGCACAGAAGTTGTTTCAAATGTTGCCATGGAGGATGCACTATAAGCCCATCAAATTACATTGCTCATGAAGGCAAGCTCTATTGCAAGCACCACCATATTCAGCTCTTTAGGAAGAAAGGAAACTATAGCCAACTTGAAGTCGAAGAATCAACCGAATCATAATCCAAAAATATTCATTTTAATAGCTCGGTTTAGTTTCATTGCTCCGCGATTGATCTGTGGTTAAATTAAGGAGATAGACTAGATCAAAGGCTATTGATTTGTGATATTGTTCTTGTACACTGTACACATACTTATAAAATTGAAGTTTTGGGTTGAATTTGATAAGTCATTGATACCAATGTTTTCAGGATCGGATCGGACAATGAATCGGACGTCTTACTGGTTCACTGGTTGAATCAGTCGAACCGGTTGGATCGGTTTTGAACCATATAAATAATAAATAATTATATATGTTTTTTTCTAAATTATTAATATAACTTAAAATATAAGTCAGATACTCAGAAACAATTTTTTTAAGTCTAAACTTCAACATAGAGACAATATTATCTAAAGTTTAAAGGTTAAACCTTAACCAAACTTAATTCAAATAAAAAAATACCACAAATTTAACCAAATAAAGTCAAATTTTTTAAAAAAATTAATTTTCCGAATCGGTCTAACCGGTCCGAACCGGCCGAATCCCGGTTCTACCGGTTGACCGGTTCGAACCGGCCGATCCTTTGTATTAGAAACGAACCTATATGATTCGGCCTGATCCACCCTTCGAATCCCGGCACAACCGGTTCGACCGGCTGAACCGATCGGAAGCTGAAAACATTAATTGATACTATCGTTCTAGTAAAATATAAATAAGAAGTGAAATACATTTAATATTTGGTTACACTTTTAAAGTCTTGATATTTTTTGAGTGGCAGACTAGGGAACCAAAATAACTTTTAGCAGAACTTTTGAAAAATTATCAACTTTGTGAATACTTTGAAAAAACTTAATCAAGTTTTAATTTTGTTCTAATTAAATCATTAAAGTTTAAAATTATTCCAATTAGGTCACTCATCATCATATTTATTAAAATTAAAGATTTTAACATGTTTTTTTCGCATGTTTTTTTGTCCGTTTTAGTTAGGAACTATTTTTTATATTTTTTTTATGCTAATGTGGAAGAGGTGATATGAATTGTAGATTTATTTTTTAAATTTTTAATATAATTGACATATTTTTAAAATTTTTAATATAATTACATAAATTAAGTATTCCGACCCTAATATCTTCTTCTCAATTCCTTTCTTGACACAAACAAAATCCACCAATTGCTTGATTTGAAGGTTTAGTCACTCAATTTGAGCAAAAAATGTTTGAGTAACCTAATTATAACAAAATTAAAACTTGGTTATGCTTCTATAACATTTTCCCAATTATTAATTTCATCAAGTTAGAAACTATTTGATGGTCCAGCAAGTTTATTGACGTATTGTTTTTATCATTTATTCTCGTGCTTAAAAAGAACTAATGGATAGTTTTTTCAACCTTTTAATGGTTCAAATGTCTGAATAATTCAGCATTTAATGGTTCAAACTATTTGTTTCGCGAACAGATGTCTTAATGGTTCAGACCTCTTACTAACATAACACTTAATGGTTTAAACTTTTTACTGGTTCAGTACTTACCAATTAACTTGAGACCAAATCCTTGATTGGGACCAAAAAATCTCTTCCCTAACCTATATCCTCAAGAAAAGCAAAGAATTGTTCGGTGACGACGGATACGTTAACTCATGTCCGTCTTACTTGAAGATATAAGTTAGGGAATCATATCTTTTTTTTCTATGTGCCTTCTATCTCATTGATAGTTTACTTTGAGCCTTTCTTAATTATAGAGTATAGCTACTCTTAAACCCGATCTAACGGATCAAACCCGCACCAGTCAAGCTCATGGGTTATTCAACCCACTACCCCACTAACTCCTCCTTTTAATGAGGACACAACTTACTTTAGTGGGAGCTTCACCCAATACATTATTCTAACATCCATTAACTATTATATATATGGAGTACAAGAGGTAAACAAAAGTACATCATATCTACTACCTCCTTCTCTTTATTCACATATACATAATATATATTTGTTGTAGTTGTGGCTCCGACTTGACTTGAGCGTTGGAGCGTCCACGGGGCTCAAAGCCCCTGGACCTTCTAACGTGTTTTCTATGTTTGTAGAGGTGAAGAACTGGAGGAGTCTCACCCATACTCATGAAGCATCTACTTGAAACCACCCGGGTGATGGAAAAATTTTTGAACATTAATATTCCCCTTTTAATTAATTGATAGATCATTGTATTTTACTGATATTGAACAGTAACCATCATGAGTATTTTTGTCTTTTCACATATGGGGTTATTTTGGTAATTTCACGATGTATATATAATAAACTTTTGCTCTCTCTCTCTCTTGCAAACTCACACAATTTCTACTCTTTCTCTTTGTTTTTTGTTTCCAGCGAATGCTGGCGTAGCACCGGCTTCTTTACTTGCCAGTGTTTGTTACCGATGATGGGTGCCGGTCTTTCAATCTGTGCAACCTATGGTTTGCGATGATTATTTCTGTTGTGGTTGGCGACCTTAAGATCTGTGCGACCTAAAGTGTCAGATCTGTTCTTGCATTGTGTTTGTAAGTGGTTGTGACAACGGTGTGCGATTGTTCGAATCAGTTTTTATCAAATTAATTCAAGATCTCACAGCCTTACACAATCGGAAACACAAAATTAATAAATTCATTGAGATATTGGAGGAGTATCAATCGATCGATTTACATGATCAACGATGTAAAATTAGTAATTTGGATTTAATTGTGTGATTGGTGAATTTTTTTTTTTTAGATTTGTGTGATGCAAAATCTCATTAAATGTGTTGCCACTTACAAATTGAAATTTGGTGATGTTTTTCTTTGCATGCGATCTATTCAGTTGACTGTAACAGTTTGTGCTGGTGATATTATTTGCATCAAACTTTGGATCTGTTTACCTGGTTGTGATTGTTTAGGTGTAATTATTTGGATCTTTGGGTCTGTTTGGTTGTAATTGGTTGTAACCGCAGTGACATGGATAGTTGTAGTTCTTTGGATATGTTTGGTGGTATATTGTTTGGTCTTCTGACGGTGGTGTTTCAAGGTGGTGGAGATCACTATTTGGGGGAACTGTGAAACCATTGGTTTGCCCCCTGTTACACCAAAACTCCCCTTTTAATTGATAGACCATCGGATTTTGCTGGAAATGTTACCCTTCATTATTTTCTTTTATATTGAAAAGTGCTCGGAAATGACCAGTAACTGGATATGTGATCCTTTGAAGTTTGAACCATGACAGAAAAAATTTTGTTTTGATTGTTGTATGTGATGAAACTGGGTTGTGATGAGGTGATGTTAATCCATAATGATGTTCTATTGGCATGACAAATTCTGTGAATTGTCTAGCACATGCAATTCCATTGCAACCACAATTCGTTTACCGATCTTTGAGCCCTTTATAAACTTTGGTTTCTCTTTGATTTGTTTCAATTTTTGATAATTGTTATTGGGCTATGATGTGATCACGAGCTATCTCACGGTGCAAATGTTGATTCTGAGTCCCATTATATTTGTTTTGTTTTGTTTTGTTTTGTTTGTTACTAAAACCGCCAAACAAAACGCTTCGTGCACGCATCACTCTAGTTTGATTGGTTTCCGTTAAAAATGGTGAAGTTACTTCATTGCCCTAAGGTTTATGTCTTGCTTGTTCACCGTCAAATGCAGTAGTAGATTTTTTTCTTGGTAAACAAACAAAACTATTAAGAAAATAATAATTACAGAAATTGTACAATACATGATAAGTTATATCTTAGCCAGCTTTGATCTCCGGTTTTCAAACCGGAGGGGAGAACACATGAGTCATTACATCTTGTCACGTTTCATGGCTGAAAACGGGACTAATACATGCCCTCTCTTTCAACGACTTAACGAGTATACAAGACTTGATCAACAACGGGAATGACAGGAAGAAACTTATGCAAGCTATTGTGTAGTGTGAATGTTTGGAGAGTATGGAAGCAGAGCAATGATGTGTTATATACTGGGATGCAGCCTTCGATCGGTGCCATCATTAGTTTGTAGCCATTATATCTGATTAATAGAAGAAACGACAATTTACAATATAGTGGCTGGTAAACGGGCAACAAGTTGCGCCGCAACCCCCTTTTGAATAGCAAAGCCAATCCTACTAAAAATAAAGTTTTGGGTCTTAGCCGACGAGGAATTGCTATGCACGACCCGCTTGACCCTGTTCAGAAATTCCACGGCCTCCGGGGCTAGAAAACCAAAAGTATCGAAAGCGAAAGGGATAAACACGTGTTGATTCTCTAGGCAGGCTTTCTCGTGTTTACCCACTTTGGCTGATTCCGCTTTCAACGCTGCTTGACCCGCAACAAACTCATTCTCTAAGCCCAACAAGAGGGGACACTCCTGTAAGGTCCAAACACACATGTTTCCCCCCAGCCCACCCAAACACAAGAATATCAGCGGGTCGCAAAGTAGATCTCCCTTCAAGCGGATCTGTCAAAAAGTTCACGGGCGCCTCCTTCTTGGCAGAGATTCCGGCACGCTTAAGGACGTCATATAGAACGTCCCTAACCAAATCGTGTCTGTATTTGAACCCGGGCAACTCCTTGCAATGAACCGCATGCTCGCCAAAAGAATCCAAACAAGCTTTGCGGCAAATTGGGCAAGGCTCATCGGGGGGAAACAAAGGAATCATCAACCGGTACTTAAGGATAGTCCGGTACTCTAAAGCCGACATGTGTTGGCCGAGTCCTTCAATGGGGATGACGGTCAAAAAGTCCTGTGACCGAGGAGCACGGAGGCAATCAAACACTGCTTTCTGGCGAGGAGATAGATCAAACTTCATACCCAAACACTGGACGACTCCACTAAACAAGGCACTCGCCAAAGCATGTTGGGCTTTAGGGGGGGCGGTATCCTTATTAGAGAAACCGCTAAGATCGAACTCGGGAATGTGCAAGCGCAACTAATCCATTGCACACCGATAATCAGAGTCTAACCCCTCAATGGCACACTCTCGAAGAATGTGGTCCTGTAAACTCCAAGATTGTGCCCTCGATGCCACAAAAGCACATTATCGTGGTTTGTGGGGGTGCTTTCTTTGGGGATCTTCAATGGAGGCTTGCTTCACTTCCGACCCGTTATGGGGGTTTAGGTCTATGTTCGGCTGAGGAGGTATCGATTATATCTTTATCATTTCTTTGGATAAATACCGCTCTCAAAAGATTAGATCCGTATGAAGCTTTTAGTGTTCTTTGAATGTTAAACTGTAACTACTTTGTTTGATTTTGGCTATTGATGTTTGTAATTCTAGCTAGATTAATGACATTGGTGTATGTTGTTGGGACTTTTAATGAAAATTGGTTTTCATTGAGTTTGGATACAAATAATGTTATCGGCATTTGGAACACGATTGCCAAAATTGAGAATTCATTGGGTCAAATGGGTATTAATCTCAACTATCTCATCAAAGGTCAACTCGGATCCGGTTCATCCGTTAGATTTTGGCTCGATGCTTGGGCCTTGGATGTACCGTTCAAAGATCTCTTCCCAGACCTTTATGTCATCGAATCCTGTAAGTCCATTTTTGTTTGTGATTGTTATATCTTGCAGGGTAACATCGTACGCTGGAAATGGAGATGGAAAAGGCAACCTTTACAAACCTGAGAAACATCTCAACTTACATCATGCAACACCATCCTCACCTCGGTGCATCCTAACAGCAACAAAGATTCTTGGATTTGGGTGCAAGATCCAAAACAAGGCTTCACAGTCAAGAGCATGAAAAGATTAATGCAAACTCCCACAGTTGAGAACATCAACACAAGATATGATTTGGAATAATTGGATCCCTTTAAAAACCAATATATTCGGCTGGAGGACGACTCGAGAACGGAACCCAACAAGAAAAGCGTTAAGCAACAGAGGAATACACATCGACTCACTCCTTTGTCCTGTTTGCGAAACTTCAGATGAAGACATGGAACACTTACTAACTTCATGTGAACCAACAAACTCATTATGGCATTGGTTAGCATCATGGATGAAGTTGCCCCCTATCTACACTTTCTCCATCCAAGATCTACTCCACTTTCACAACAATTGCAATGTTTCAAAAAAGAAAAAGAAAGTTATCCATGCTATAATGGTGACTGCGGCTTGGATTATTTGGAAGGCACGTAACGATCTCGTCTTCAATGACACCACAATTCATCTTCAAAAAATAAGGCAGGATGTCAAATCATATTCATTCCGATGGATAAAAAATAGATCAGTCTTCAAAACAATAACATGGTTAGATTGTAGTAACTTCTCGTTTTAGTATGTGCTTTGTATGAGTGATAGCCTCTTGCTAGTCTTTTCAATGAAATTTGCATTTCAAAAAAAAGTTATATGTTTAATTATTTATTGGTTTGTGTAAACTGTGTTCAAAATATAGGTAAGATGAATGTGATATTAATGTTAACTGTTTAGAGGTTGGAATTAATATTGCTAATAACAGGACTCTTAGTATAAATTTGTTGATTTTTTTTTGTTTAGATGCAACCATTTTTGTCATTAAACAATGTGAGATTTTGATTTTCACTAATAATCTATGTAATGAATACTTACGAAGGTGGCTCATAATTCTATTTAAATTTTGACACTAATTTGTCATATTGTAAGTTTTGGTTTGTGATGCAATTAAATATATTGAGTAATATCATATTAAAAATACTTTATTTAATTGTGTTCCAAAACTCCTCTTCCATTATACATTAATAACTAATATGAGATCAGGCTGCGCGCTGTAGCGGTCGGGTCATGTGGTCGGGTCTTGCGTTTAAACAATCAAAACGAGAATAGCCGTAATGTGTCATAGTCAAAACGATAACCCAGTCAAATCCGAATTTAAGACCGGGCCAAGTGATGTAGCGGCTAGGTCACGTGGTCAGGTCTCACGTATGTGACTTCGTCAAATACGTTGATAAAAAAAGTTTTATGTCTCGTACGTCACGGTACAAAGCCGTAATGTCAAAACCAGAGGAATTAGGTCGTAAATATGTCAAATTAAAGTAGTGGGTCAAAGCTGTAACTAGGTTAAGTCAACAGAAGTCAAAATTGTAATAAGTCAAAGTTGGAGAATCAAAGTTGTGCTTGTATCAAAATCAAGTTAGGGGTCAAATTGTAAAACTGACAACTTGCGGGACTAATGCAAGGTCTAACATACCTTACATATTAGTATATACAATTGGACAAGTTAATGAACAGTAGTTAGGCGGTTTTGAAATTTCACGTGTTGCTTTTAACGGGTTTTTACCTTGCTTTTTCATTTTTATAAAATTCTACTCTTCTCTTTCTATCTCATTTGCCTGACTTCTCTCTTGCCTATCGCCTTGCTCTCTCTCACCGGTCATTTGCCTGTCATATGTTGGCGATGATTTATGGACGTTCAGGGTGGCGACGATGGCAAAGGGGTTGGTGTTTCGAGCTTACGTGCTTTGTGTCTTACTGCTTACCACCATCATCACCATGTCTTAGTGGTGGTTTATGCACGTTGATTGTGGTGATGGCAAAGGGATTGGTGTCTTACGGCTTGCATGCTATGTTTTACCGGTAAAGAGTTGCCGATCCTAGGATCTGTGTGACCATCGGCTTGCATGTGGTCGATTCTGGCTTTAATGACCGGAGATGGTTGCGAATCCTTGGGTTTGCGTGGCTTTCAGTTTTCCGGTGACCATCGTTGCCTCCTTTGTTTATTCCAATTGATTTTTATTCCCGGTTGTAAATGATGCTAGATGTTTGTGACGATGGCGTTACGTATGTTCGTGACGATGGTGCTAGATGTAAATGTGCAAATTTGTGATAATCAAATCTATGAGATTTGTTTGTCACGTCAGATCTATGATGATGATGGTAGATTTGTGATGATGATGTGCATATTTGATATTTGTGATGTTTTAAAGCACGAGATATATGAGGTTTGTGCGATGCATCAAATATGTGATGTTGTGCAATGAACCATTCTCCTTTGTATTGATTACGCAAAGTTCTTGAGCAGTAAAATGGGTAGTTTGAGTGTTTTACGCTTGCTGGTTTTATGTTCTTGAATTGCCCCTTAATGTTAGATCTACAGTAGATCTTATATCTTGTCATTGACTTGTTATTGATAGTTTGGCTATTATTATTGTTGATCAATAGATGTGTTGTTCTTTGTTGTTTATAAGATTGCATTAGAGTTTGTTGGTTTGGTGTGATTCGGTTCTTGTAGAACCGGTTGTTTTAAAAACCGGTTTTCGGTTAATGGATCGGTTTCAATTCCGGTTTTTGTGTGCACCTCTACTTATAACTTATAAGTGCATCCTTTTTCGAGCAATATAACAATGGTAATTGCCGATGTATCAGAGTTAAGAAAATTCGATGGTCATACTATGATTATAAGACCTTTTCTCATACTTGTTGGATAGTCGTTACTCAATACCCATCAGTCATAGAGGTTCACATCCAAACCAACCCAAATCTAGACCGAAACAGCTTGGATAGAAACCGTAGTTTAGGCCTTAAGGACTTGTTTATTATCATTTCCAATGAGACCGGTTAACTGAACCAAACCAATAAAAAACTGACCAAAGTCACACATAACCGGTCAAGAGACAGGTTTCAAACTCAAACCTGTTTTGAATTTTTGTCGACCAAACTAAACCGATCAAGTAACCGGTTTTGCCGATCCGGTTTAGGGTTTGGAACCAATTTATCCACCTCTAATCGTGTATACCATTACCGGACAGCCGACACCTATGTCAAACTAATAACAAACGGACTTGAAATATCAAATAACTCAACTATTGTTCGAAGAATTCTATAACTTAAATACTTTCAAGTTTCTAACAGCTGCTATATATATGTTTATGATTACAAAAAACTAAATACATTTTCAGGTTCAGAGAATCAAGAAAACAATATGCCCCAAATCTGTGCTTACCTAAAAGGCTCAAATCTTGTAATGCAAAAAAAAACAGATTTTGTATAGCAAAAAGAACGCCTTGAGCAAAATTAAAGCATGTAATGTTCAAAACCAATAACAACAACAGCAAGCAATTTATTATATTTTTACTCTATTTTTCAAATAAAAAAAGAAAAGAAAAAAAGAGGGACGAAAAGTCGATTTACCATTTTAACTGGACCCACACAACTTTAGCCCTCAATGATATTTACAACTGCAAAGCTCATCCAACATCCCCATCTAAGCATGTATAACAGAAAACTCTCATCCTACCCATTTCTGTCAAGAACCCGTCTGCAACAAGTTGAATTCTCAAACCATTAGACGTTAAACCAGCTATTACATAATACATATAGTTAAATGTTTAGTGTGAACGGTCTGTGATTTAGAGTTTTAGTAGAAATTTCAACCCATTTACTTACAAAGGGTCGATTTCTGTGGCGTATGTCAAATGGGTCAAGTAAAATAATAAAACTGTTTTAAGAGGAATGAGTTGGAAGCCACACAAAGTATTTTAATGTATATAACCATGAAATCCTTTAATTTTCATGTATTAATATTTATTACTGTAACAATAACATTTTCCTACTGATAATTGATACATTTATTATTTATACAATATGATCAAAAGTGTTTGCGAGTCAATTGAACCCCACGAGTGATCCTCACCAAAAACGACCTGTATTAACCCAAACCCGCAGATCTGAACTGTTACCAACCCTCCCAACCAGGTGGTCTTGCCACCTCTAGGTTTTAGAAGAGTTCAAAAGGTGATAATCAAAGCGTTGGCGAGATTCTGCTCATTATAAAGCATAATATTATGTAGAAGAATTAATGTTCTTTTTACCAGCCTTTGAGTGGTTATCCCTTTCAGTGTCTTCATTGCAGCCTCTGCAAAAGCTTGAGCAGCTTCTGCATCAACTTCAGCTGCCTCAGCCACCCTTGCTGCTTCTTCTGCTTCTGCAATGGCGGCTTCTGCCTCTGCCACCGCCTGAGCAGCAGCAGCCGCCGCCTCCTCCTGTGGAGTCATACTCTTCGCCTTTTGTACTTCTAAATTAATCGGATTTTTTGTAGGAACACTTGTTTCATGCTTATCAACCTTAGGAGCACTAGAACCATCTTTCTGCATTCCTTCTAGACGTAACATAGTTGGCATTTTTTTCTTGTCAGATGACACGATTCTATATTTGCGTTTTGTCTGCAACAACCAATATAGATAATTCCAATAGAACATATCAAGAGATAACACATGACACCTTTTTTAACAGCAATAACACATGACAATTGATAACACAAATTATACCTTGACAAGTTTGCCAGTTTGAGTTAAAAACTTTAATTTCATAGACAAAAGTCTCTTAAAATTTGGAGGTGACCAATATTGTTCCTGCAAAATGAGAGACAGACGATGTTACTTAAAAGGTGTTCTTACAAGCAAAGAAACATATGAGAGCTTGAGATCACAAAAAAAAACAACGATACAAGCCCTGTTTGCTAAAAAAAATCTATTTATTTTGTAATGATAGATGAGAGAATATAATATAGCACAGGCACCTCAATATATGTGCAGATAGTAGTCTTGTTAGAGCCACCAGGCTCCTTCAAGGTGTTTATGGCTTCGATTATAAGACTGTCCAACCTGTAAACAATGAAAGAAAGGATAACAAGGTTATTGATATCCAATCCTTGTAGAAACACAAAAAAAAAAACAATAATTCCTAGTTAGCTATATACAAGTTATGATGGTGATTAGATTAAATTACATGTTCATGAATCATGAGTCAGTGTTTAAATTTAAAGCAATGTAAATAAGAACAAAATTATGACAATTTATGGGTAACCTTATCATAGATCTCTTGGAACCACCAGTCTGTGGAGAGCTACTCGAAGATGGAAGAGGCCTAGCATTGGCTGAGTCTTCATTACTGTGACCTGCTGTTGTGAGCGCCAAAGGGTTGTCATTCTTAGGGGCTGGTTGCACTCTTTTTGGGGCTAACCTAGCCCTCTCTCTAGATCCCCATCCATTCGCCATTACACTCATATTCCTCCATTTGTCCTAATCCAAGTAAATTTTCCAACAATTAAAAAAAATGCATGATACCGTCCACCAAAAAATGGCATAATTCCACAAATCTACATAAGGTAAAAAAAGACACAAACCTTAAGATCCACGTTAGAGCGCAGGTGCAACACACTGCTAAATTCCGGATCCTTAAGAATTGTGCGCCATTTTCCTGCTCCGTGCTTACTGACTCCAGCTTTCAAAGCTGCTTCTTCTGCAAACGTCCATTTCTGCTTAGGAGCACCCATCAGGCCAACCAAAAATAAAACTGTCCTACCTGTGCAACACATTCATCAGATCAGTAAACATACAACTAGAAGGTAGCAATAATGACAGAGAAGACTAAAAAGAGCGTCTTTAGGAACAGTAAAAGAAATAGTTGAACGATCTTAGTCATTTGACAAGAGTATGACATTAATAATTTAGAACCATATAGTATAGATAAATTGGGAAAATGTCATAGAGACATAACAAAGTTTCAATTTTGTTCCAATTAAGCCACTCAAACTTTGCGTTGTTTCAATTACGGTAACTTAACTTTAGGAAGGTGTTCTAATCGTTATTAATTAACCTGCAAAGGTAAGAAATAGACTTTGAAACCTTCCGGTTTACAAATCATCCTTATTAAAGCTAAAATAAATAGTGTAAAGCATCATGTGAAGAACTTGTTACGACGTCTGTAAATGCACAAACTGAAAAATGATATGCAAAAATGGACTTAAAGAATGAGAATATATATATTGCAAACGATATATATAAAGTTCTGAAAATGAAATACCTTAACGCAAATATCGAATTAGATTAAAGCTAAATGGTGGTTCATAAACATCCAATTGTTATCATTTGCTATTCATTTCAGAGAACAAAATCAACAACTTTAGCCAATTATTATCTCAAAGCATAACACATACATCACTTAGGATCTACAACTCCACTTGACAATTTGCAATTATAACTAAGAAAACGATCAACAATTTCGCAAAAATCATGGACCTAGGTCAAAGAGTAACATAAAACCCTAATTTGATGAAATTAACAATCCGTGAATCAAATTATGCATGATAAACACAAAAATTGGGGTATATGAACAGAAAAAATCACCAGAACAGAGAACGTTTGTTGCATTCAGATGAAGCAGCTCATGCTTGTTCCAGGATGCAGTTATATGCCCAAATTGGATTAATTTTGGATCTGGATCCTGATGTTGATTATGCGTTTCGTGAACTAAGTTTTGTTTTGTGGTCAATATACGTGTGATAAAAATTAGGGTTTGGAAATTTGTGAAATTGGAATTGATGAGGTTCATATCTAAAGATCCACCTCAACCGATAACGGTCAAACGGGCGACCTACCGAACAATTACCCGAATAATATTTCGGGTTAAATCTTGTAAGTGTATTAAATATTATTTAAACTCATTGTTTTTTATCAAAGCCTATGATTTTTAGTAGTACAAGTTGTCATTTTTTATAAGATTTTAACAATATTTTATGGGAATATTTTGTCTTTTAACTTTTCCTATCTGGTTTTTTTTTTCTTTACGGTTGTTAGAAAACATACTTAAAGTACTAATGATTTATAATATAATGTTTAGTCTTGATATGATTCTTTATTTACTATGTTTGATGATCGTTACATGTTTTAGTTATTTAACCCGTGTAATACACGGGGTATAATCTAGTTATATATATATATATATATAAGAGTTCAGGGTTATAATTGAAACGTTTGTAGTACAAGCCTCTAAGGTGTAATAGACTAATAGTTAAGGGGTCAATACTAGTGTAGTTTGCAACTAATAGGTCATTAGTTGGTTAAGAGGTATATCTAAGTCGTTAACGATCAATAACTCACTTGACTAGACTAATCGAAATTTTCCTCTTTTTTGGTTTTGGTTTCTGGCCGTATCAAGTGATGCCAGAGCGATCTGTTGCTTGGACAACTCTTGATTGGAATCAGAATTCATTCAATTTATGTGAGCAATTAAATATGAGAACACGAAATCAAACAATCAAATAACAGGTGCAAGATCAAGAGGCTTCAATATTACGATTGGAGTAGGATACGAGAAAAAAAACTCAAAGAAATTGGAAGCTATCAAGGTAGCAACAACGACGAACTCAAAAGATATAGAATTGGTGAAATCGTGAAGAACGTTCAGATGTTAATAATTTAGAGAGACTACATTTCTTTAGCCTTGAAATTTGATGCAAATAAGTTGAAGGATTCGTATTAGGGGTGTTCATTCGAATCGAATGCGAATTAGGCGAATTGGGCGAATCGAATTGGTCGAATTGAGACTTTTAAAAACTGTATTCGTATTCGATCCACATTCGAATAAAAATCTATGTATTCGATTCGATTAAGTTATTCGAATTCGAATCGAATTCGAATAGATTCGAATGTATTCGCTTTAAAAAAAATATAAATAAACAAACACATCCAAGAAACAATATAAATGTAGCACCAACATAACATAAGTCTACAACATCACCCAAACAATGTGCAAAACATCACCCTAACAATATGCAAAATACTAGCGCATCGACAAGTCTAAAACATGTTAACAAAAGTCTAAAAGTGCATAATCAAACACATAAAAAGACAATAGACGAGTTTAAAACCTGTAGAAACAACAATTAAACAGCTGCCAAAACACCAAATCATGTTCATATACAGAAACAACAATTAAGACTGAGTAATGGGTTGGGTTTGGGTATTTTTAACTTACTTCAAGCCCATTAAATCATATTCATATATAGATAATTAATTAGATATATTAAAAATATATATTAAAAAATATATAAATTTCTTATTCGAATTGGGCGAATCGAATGCGAATACAGAAAATCATATTCGTATTCGATCCACATTCGACAAAATTATTCGAATCGAATGCGAATCGAATTCGAATGACTGAAAGTGGATTTCGAATGGCCTTAATCGAATTCAATTCGAATCGAATTTCGAATAATTCGAATGGTATTCGAATAATGAACACCCCTAATTCGTATTCTCCTTAGACTACATGGTTAATACCCCTTGGGAACACTCTATGTCATGTAATTGTTAGCCGGGCAATGAACATTATATCAAAAGATGATGTAATTGTTAATGCCTCACTATCATTATTAGATCAATTTTCAGTTATTATTTTAATTAAAAGTAAAACATATAAAGTTGTCGTTTGCATCATTGTGTTTTTTTATCATATTATAAAACAACATAAAAATCTTCGTTTGCATCCTTGTATTTTGTCATATAAAATTATTGTTTGCATCCTTGTGTTTTGTCATCATTCGATTTCCCTATTTTTCCTTGACACATTTAAGTAGAGGAAGGTGAAGTTCACGTTGTTGTCACGGCTCCTTCGGGATTGGTTTACCTAAAAATTCCAAACCCATTTGCATTTGTTGTTCTTATTTTAGTTCAAATCGTGCATCCTTTTTGGCTTTTGGTCAATCTCTTTGCTCTATCCGTTTCCTTCCAACTTCAGTTAGAGCTTCCAACTTTTGATTCATTTCAAAAAACCGATCATTATAGTCAGCACCCACTAAAGACGACAATGTGGCTTTCATGCCCTTTTAAACTACTTTATCCCTACCGGGTGGTTGTTGCGGTTGTTGAATAGGTTCATTGGTCTCCTCTTTCGTCTTCAAGTGAATACATTATTGCCAGGTATCAAAAGACTGACTTGCAGGTTCAGTGCACGAAGAGGTTTTTTGCCTCTTCAGCCTGACCCAAAACCAGGTTGACCAAAGTTTCCATCTGGGAGACTTTCTTACAAGATCCCAAATACCAAGGTATATGAACAACCCTTTTGTACCTTGGTATTCTTTGCATGGCCTCTCGTTGAATCTATACATAGTTTTGTCCGCTACCCCAATGATCCAAAATGCGTTTGTGTTTAACACCGTTGAATGACGTACACTTCGATTTGATCTCTCTCCATTTAAAGGAAATTTTCTCCGTTGTAAGGTAGCCTGACGATCTACCAATTTTTATGTGAAAATCCACCAGAACTTTATTCTAAAACACACTTTTATCTTGGTAGTTTTCTACAAAAAACAACGTGAAAAAACTTAGTAAAAAATTATTTACTTAAGGTCGGGTCTTCAAATTCTTCTTCATTGGCCACAAAACGTGTGATTTCTTAGCCTTTGGGGCTCACAATTTTTTTTCTTATTTGACCGTTTCTTTGGTTGTGACGATCTGGCATATTGTGTCGAAGCGGGTTGAGTTAGAACCTCTTGAGTTGATAGTGGTTATGTCTCGAGGATGACTTCTACCACATCATCTTGCTCATCCTGGATTCTTGATGCATACCCATACCGACTTACCGACTTCTTGAATCTTGATTTCTATTCATAGGTTGTTTCGTATGTACCCTAAAAAGATTTGCGTTGGACGTCTCGTTTGGGTCGGAAATTTGGTTTGGTTTGGGTTTGGACGTGGTTGGTTTGAACCGGTTCTTCGAGGGGGTCGGTAGTTTGGGTTGCTTGGTGTGAAAATAGAGTAGAAAATGGATAGAAATGGTGTGAAAAGTTGTTAAAATGTGAGCATTTATAGATAAAATATACAAGGTTTAAAAATTAAAAATTAAAAGCAAAGTTGTCGTTTGAATATTAGTGTTGAACTGTAATAATCCTTGAAATACGTGAGGGGCACCGGCGTTATCAACAAAATGCCAAAAAAAATCCTACCTAACTCTCTCACATAGTGGTGTGCCGAATGTTATATAGCAAAATGTGTGGGCATAACACCCATTACGACCCGTTTTATGATTCAAATTCTTTTCTGTATGAGCCCAACAAGGTATTTAATAGTAATGATTTAGAGAAAAACTCAACGGAAAAAACATGAAATGGGTTCTTTATAATACCGATCCTCATTCACCAGATCGGTTAAGTACAAACACGATAACCAATTGTTACACAATTGATCCCTGACAATACGAGAATAACAAAACGATCCCTCTACTTATTTTCCACCGTAACATTGTATGTATATGCAAAAAAATTACAAACATATAAACGCTTATATATATGTATTGTTGCGATGACTCTACTTATAGTTGATTTATCAAGCATTTGATACAAATTAATTAGACATATTACAAGACTCTAATAATGCATGTTTGTCATGCCTTGAAGCCGATGTATCCTTGTAAATAAATCTGAAAACGATGATGATCGATGACACGTCATTAATGGTTTCAGAAACGTCTTCATCACCACCACATGCTCAAGCTCAAAGAATGCAACAATGGCTGGAAAACACAAAAGATTAAGTCTTGACATGCCACATATAAAAACGTAACTTGCTTATTGGAATATATAATAACATAAAAAAGCAAGTCTTGTTTGTTTTAGTGGAAACAAAGAATAAATTTTCATTCTATTGACATCAAAAGATGCAGTTCTAGGTCTTTTGGCCGTTAACATTTGGCCGTTAAGACCAACTTCCTCGGAGAACTTTTACAATGCAAAAGCCTCGGGTGCAAAATTATTGTCTCTGGCTATATTCATGTCGGTCACTCCAAAAGACGTTTGCTTTTGCACCAGAAAATGGCTACAAGATATACAAAAATGCTACCAGTAGTACCACCACCCACAGTCCATAGAAATCTACGCATACCAACTTCCTTCAGTTCAGCGGTCTCGTCGTTAAACAACTCAATAGTAATATTCATTCCAAACACTCCTGCAACCACCACAAACGCACCCACTACCAGAGTTGCGGTTGTCAACATAACACCCATTTGCAAAAGATGATTCTGCTTGTCATCCAACATTATGTTGATGTAGTCTTCTGTGTCGTCCACATACTCCCTCAGCTGCACGCAAACATGTGTAATTGTAGAGCATATTAGTATGCAAACAAAACAATATAAAAAACCTCAAGTTAAACATGTCATTGGATACAAATCATGTGTTTGGTCATGTGTTTTCGTCTTTCGGGTTTATATACCATATAACACACATACAACTTATAACAACTATATATTATAAAACTTAAATCCCAAACACTTACAGTGGATAGTTTATTTAAAGTACCATCAATTTGCACAAAGTAAGCTTCCAAGAGCATTTCAAGTTCCTCAATATCAAGGTCCTTGCTATAAACACTGGTGCGCGTCCCACGGCTCTCTCTCCCGAGCGTATTAGCTCGGAAAAGATGTCCGGACTGACTATCTATTTGTTGTATTTCACGTTCATGTGTGTTTGTATTCACATTCCCATCCATTACACCCTCACTGTTAACACTTGTGAAATAAATATGATATGATATGCAAAAATGTAAGTGCAGCACAAGAAAATAATAGTCACAATCTAAACCTGTTATCAATTTCTGTTCGAAGTATCTCGTCGTTCATGTCATCTTCGTCGTTAACAAAAGAAGACGAAGATGATGAATTATCAAGCTGTTGTTCCAGCTTGTCGGTTAGATACATTTCCGCCATATCCCCATCATCATCTAACAACTGCTCTAGCTCGTCTCTAACCTTAATACATCATAAACATTTTTTAAAACAAACCTTATTCTTAAAGATCAACATGAAGCTCAACATCCCAATAACACAGTTTTGACATGACTAATAGAGAGATTAAACCAACAAACCTTTTGAACACGTCCTGTAATAGCAACCAAACGACTTTTAATTTGGCGGACACGTTCCAAGTTGAGAGTACTAATCTTTGAGGTCAATTTATCCAATGCTGGATGTGCTTCTTGCTCCAACGTCCTCGCCTAGTTAAAATAAGATGCCAATAAATAAAGTATCCAAAAAACATCAATGAGACGTTGTGTCGATTCACAAGGAACAAGAAGGTAGTTATGAAACCTCTCGCTCACCTCATTATCCAAAGACCCACACGCGCCCTCTAGACATGCTTCTAGTGCAACAAACTCAAATGGTAGAAGCTTTGGGCCATCTCGCTTATCAAAAGGATGTTTTCCATCCGCTTTAGCCTCGTTACCACCCTCAGGGGCATTCATAGTGGCAACTACTCTTGGAGGGCTAACTTCTCTTGATCGTGGGTCGCCTAAATCATACAAATGTCTCCAGTTAGTATCAGCACCTCCTGTCATTTCCATCTATCAAGTTACAAGAAGATTGTTATTAGCAAGTCATCCATAATCAGTCCACAAACTTTATTGTCTCTGCTTTAGCTTGCTATTTTTATTATCAAGAGTTCATTCTAACGAGATCATGAGTCATGATGTTTGTGTTGTAACTGTTTTCCATTCTAGTTGGTGACCTTTAGTTATATTGTCAATGTTTTTGCTGTAAAGCTGCTGCTATAATTCAATATGAAGATATTTTCTCTTTTGACAGTTGGTTACTGCAGAATAAAGATTATTGCTTTGATCTTCTGTTTGCGCTCCATACAGATACTGATCCTATCCTTATACGAAAATACATGTTACACGGCGTTAGTGAAAGTTTTGAGGTTAATCATTAGTGTAGCCCCTAATCCGACCGATGAAGTTCCAATTCCTGATGTTAAGGCGGCTTTTCCATTCAAGTTTGCGGACGAAAATTCAGAGCCAGAGTTTTCTATTGGTATATATAGCCTTAAATCTTAATGTAGGCCCGCCACACTTTATCTGTCCTTGTCAGTTAGCAGGTACCGGCGGGTCCCATGGTTTACCACGTAAGTACGTTCTAGTTAAGACCATATGTAGTGGTATATATTAAAAATCCCCAGAAAGCCTCAATATTCTCTACACATCACATCAGCTTTTCACTACAATCAAGACAATGGGGCAATTTCAACATAAAAAACGCCCCAAGGGTGGTTTTGGGGCGTTTTGGACGGGGTAAAACGCCTCACTTACACATGGTCTAACAAAAAAAGTTGTACTAATCCAAACCCTGACCAATGAGGCGATAATAAGTTAATAACCAATACTAACAAAGTAACAAACTAACCAATAACACTCCTAACGTTCACGTTAGTTAATTATCATACATTTCGTTGCATAGATGAATGAAAAGATGAGGAAAAAACCTGAGAAGTAGCTTGATGATGACGTAAAATTCTTCGTTGAAGTTCATTAACAAAGGGAGTAACAGAAGGATCTTTTGAATTAAGCAACAAAACCTCTTGTGCAGTAATTATAGCCTTAATATGCTCCAGATTGATAACAATGGCACGTTCTCTACCAAGAACTGTCGACGGATACGATAAGATTGGATCAAGGATACGAAGATCGCGAGCAGGTAAACCCGTTCGACGCATGATGGCGTGTTTACCTGCCTCGATGATCTGAGCATGGCCGGTTGAATCGAGGAGGAGCCATGGGCGTACTCCGGTCGCTTTTTTACGGAGACCTGGTACACTGACGCTTAACTGGGTTGTTCGGACGGTCGTGGTGTCGTCTGGTGTGGTGGTGAATGTGACGGCCACAGGAGGAGGAGGATGAGTGATCTTCATGAGATTGATCCTGTGATCAAAGGAAATGAGGTGGTTATTGGTTAAGGCATTTTGTTTGTTTGTTTGTTTGTTTGTTTGTGTTTGAACTTTGAAGTATTGGTTGTGTTCATCGTATGTTCAGCCGAAATGATTTGCTTATTTTTAGTAACGTTGTTTGCCTTTGGCATACCACATGGCGCAATGTGATTGGTTGGATTTTATTTTCTTCTTTTCGTTTTATAGTTTTAAATTCCATTAAAACGGCAATATTTGTTTTTAGACCTTATATAATCGAAGCCAAACAAGATTAGTTGGGTTTGAGTTGTTTTTCCTTTTTTTTTTCTTTTTTAAACTTTACCCTTTTTATTTTGGGTTATTGGATTTAATCACCTTCAACTATTGGTTATTGGCCGCTGTCACCCCCAAGTATTACTTTGGCCAATATAACTCCAAACTAAACACTTTGGTGTGTGTATCACCAAAAGTTAAAAAAAATTAACTAAAAATTAACCAAAAGTGACTTGAATTGGTTAACTTTTGGTGATACGGTGTCCGTAACACCCAACGCTAACCAAAAAATAATCAAAAGTTAACCAAAAGTGACTTAAATTGGTTGAATTTTGGTGATACGAACACCAAAGTGTTTAGTTGGGAGTTATATTGGCCAAAGTGATACTTGAGGGTGACAGCGGCCAATAGCCAATAGTTGGAGGTGATTAAATCCAATAAGCCTTTTATTTTTATCTATGAAGGTTTTTATTACATTTACATGTAAGAAATAATTCTACATAGGTAACTAAATAGTTCTAAAAACTTAACATAAGGAGATTATCAAGTTATTCGTTAGTAAATATCAATAGATCCTTCAAAAAAAATTGTAGTTATCACAAGTAAATAGGATTCTCTCAATATAAAGGTATTAGTTTTTTTTTCACCAATCCCTCTTTGTTTATACCAGGAGGTGAAACATACAGTGATGGATCCATGCTTTCATTTCAGTGAGTGCAAAAAACTGATGCAACGATAACGGGTCAAGTAAAAATAGACAGTTAACTAGTTATTAATTTCAAAAATACAATTAAAAATCAATTTAATTCATAAATAATAGCACTTAACTAAGTAAATAAGGCTATTATTTTAAGTAATTAAAACTCAGGTAACAAGATTCAAGTAATTGAAAACTTCAAACAAATAAGGAATTTATATACTACAAAATGGGAAGGTTGGTGCTTTGCACCGGCCTCTCCCGTCCTGCCGCGTCGCGTTTTAATTTTTTCGTACTTTAAAGTATTAACGGTTTTAATCTCCGACTTTTAACGCATTGACGGTTTTAGTCCCTGACTTTTACTAATTGTCGTTTGTGCTCCTGATGAGTTTTTGACTTTGAGATCTCTTACTCCACTTTGACACATAGTACGACTTTTACTAATTGTCATTTTAGCCCCTGATAAGTTTTCGACTTTGCACTCTTACTTTACTTTGACATATAGTACGACTTTCATCGTTTTTTAACATGTGACACAATACGTTTTTTCGTCGTGACCAGTGTTGTAGAACTCGCTAGGCGGTAGTCGGGCGGTGAGGTACCTTGGAGCTAGGAATCGGGATTAATCGGGATTAATCGTAATTAATCGGTTTAGTGTTTTTATATGTAAATTTCATTTTTATACATATATACACACACTAATATGAATATAATACGTTCACATTCATAGATTTTGAATTTTTATATGTAAATTTCTATTTTATACGCACACAAACACACACTGTTGCGAACGTAATACTTTAAAATACATCAAAATTCTAAGTTTTGATTGTGAAAAGTGAAATTAACACCTAAGGTTATGTATTTAAGGACTATAACCCATGAGTTATGGATCGGGTCGATAAACTGAAGGTTTAAAACCCATTAAAAAGCTTTGACTTTAGCTGACCGATTACTACGATTAGGACCGCCTAGCACCGCCTAGACCGCCTACCGATTAATTGACCGATTTTAGGAAATCGACAAGGTAATTCACCGATTACCGATTAATCACCGATTAATCGACCGCCTAGACCGATTTTTACAACACTGGTCGTGACGTACGGGGCATGAGACTTTTTTTTCAACACGTATGACGAAGTCAAATACGCAAGACCCGACTGCGTGACCCGACCGCTGCAACGCGCGGCCTAGTGTTAAATCTAGTTTGATATCAAAATTCAAGCTTAAAAGAAAGGACTTGGGTGCCAATAAAAAAAGTCTTCGATACCAATTAAAAAACTTTGAATTCTACATGCAACCACACAATCTATTTTTATATGAAGGGGTGCCTACCCTCCCCTTGCCAATACATTAAATCCGTCCATCGATACATGAAGAAACATTAATCTAACTAACTTACTGTGATATTTCTTCATTGAAAGTGGATCATAATTTACACTTTTTGTGCCCATGTAAGATAGTGATATGCAGGGCCGGTCCTGAGAAATCCCGTGCCCTGTGCGAGCAATAAAAAAAGTGCCCCCTAATATGTTTTGGTGGGTTTTTGGGGGCTTAGTTGGTTTCGATTTGTTAGTTGAATTATAAAATGGAGTTTATAAACAATAACGGGACTATTACTATTAAGTCTAAAAATAACCATTGACGTAAAAAAGAATGTAATTACATAAAACGTCAAGTTCATAAAAGTTATAAGCTAAGTTCGTTAAGTTAGTTGGTTGAATTAAAGTTTTATTTAACATTGGGTCGAAAGTGACAAGTTTTAAAACTCATTTTAAAGTTTCAAATAAAAATATAACAATATTAAACTTAAGGGGGTTTAAGTGTAAAATTTAAATTAATTCACCAAACCTCCCACCCAACCCGTCCTGTTTCAGTTGTCTTCTCCGGCGAGTTGCCGGATTCCGGCAGCAACTCCGGCGACGCTGAAAACTCATTTTTAGACGAAATTAATCATTGTTTTCAGTTCTAAACCCTTAAAATACATGGTTCGAACTCTAGAACATCATCCAAACCCTTAATCCATCCCCTATAAACTACTGGGTCGCTTTCTGTGATGGTGCCCCTCGGAGAGATGGTGTCCTGTGCGGTCGCCTACCCCGCACACCCCTAGGGCCGGCTCTGGTGATATGTATCCTTTCTAATTCTATATGTAAATATTCCATTTTAGAAGACCTCAAGCTCAAGTCGTGGTGTGATTTCATGTGACGAATTCCATGATTATTATCATACGTCTTCAAGTCTCCCAGTATTATTTGATTTTAAAAAAAGAATAAAAATTTGTTTCTTTAAAAAGGTCTAGCTTATAGTTGTTAGGCAAATATGAGGTTCCTAATGACATATATAGATAACGCTCTATAAATATACTTCAATATTATGGTATTCATATTTCTCAAATGCACGCCATAAAAGTTTTGCCGCGTGTGTCATTTTAAATTCTGCTGAATATCTAGAAACGGGAACTAGATGTGACTATCTTTAATTAGTTTTACTAGGTTGGCAATTTTTGACACGAACACGATACGATACGAAATTAACAGGTTAACACGACAAAGACATGTTAATTATCATGTACGACTTGACAGGTTAAAGACATGTTAACACGTCACTTATTAATATTTAATTAAAGGAAAAGTTGGTTGAGTATGGAGATGGAGATGAACTTTGATGGAGATGAGTAGAAAGACCAAAGACTCCTATGGACCTTGATCAACTTTTAATCTTTTTTGTGAATTCGCCTTTCAAGTATTATTATAGTTAAAAATTATTTTATGGACTTTTGTTGTTTTGTGGCTTAAGAATTATCGGGTCAAGTTGTATTCAATATTTAAGACTCACGATTATTTTTGCAAACTTTATTTTACTTAAAAAGTACGTTTTTATCTTTTATATCGGCGTGTCATATCGTGTAACATGTTTTTTATCGTGTTCGTGTTTAGAAAAAAATGACACGATAAGTTATCATGTCGTGTGCGTGTTTGAGCTTATCGTGTTCGTCTTTAACACGATATGCCAGCCTTAAGTTTTACAAGTTATACCTTCAAGACAACTTTTTTTCATTTCACAAGAGATCCGACATACTGGTGGAATTGAAAGATGCACCTTTCAGTTTCAGGAACTGGGAGGAAAAGTTTTTTTTATGTAAGTGCCCAAATCGTACATAAGGATATGCAATTGCGATCTCCGAAGTCCATATCATAGATAATCCTCCAGACACTAAGGCATTCAAGGAGATCACGATCTTTACATTGTTGGGACCTTTATCAACTAATTGATCAAGTTCGCTTTTAGAAAATACGCTCTTGTTTGGTCCACCATAAACAAAAGGCGTCTCATCACAACACTCAGACACTTTTACTTGTTTTCCTGTTATTAAGAATTGTATAATTTTATCTTATACTCGATCTAATAGTTTGTTGAAAACTAGTGAAATTACATGTGCTATTGTCGGTCCCATATAAAGTATGTAAACTCAAGATGAACAACGAAGAACACCATAAAAGCCCCCTATTTGATCTATAATGATTGCATATAATATTGTTTACATGAAAACCTCAATCACTTGGTTCATACTAGCTTACAAAACCTTAATTGCACTTTACTATTTATAGCCTAATAATGACTATTTAGACTAATTGCAATTCTGACCCTAGGCTTAGGTGAAATTACATAAATTACAATTAAAACCTTAATTATGACTAATAATGATTAAATACATTTTGTTGACTCAAAATACATTTGTTGACTCAAAATACATTTGTGAAGTCTTTCTGACTATGTTAATAATATTATACTATCTTTCTGACTCAACATCTATGCGATAGTCTGTCAAAAACATGTATATTAGAAAATAATAATATTTATATCAATAACCCTATACAAGTAACGTAAATAGTTGTAGCCTACTAACAAGAGGATATATGCCATTTACAAATATTGATAACTACTTTAGTGTTATGTTAATTAAAGTTCAACTAAACAAGATATAAGAAAGTAAAACTTATTTGTCGAAAGAATCGATCATGTTCTCTGATCTCCTTTGAATGCCTAAGGTATGATGAAGATTTACACGAATGATGTTCTACATATTTTCTCTCTATGTTTGGACGAGGGAAACAACATGTATATGTGTTATGTAATTGTTGGACACTAAGAAAAATTAAGTCTGGATGATTAATCTGAAAAATAACCCCAATACCACTTTATATAATTTCTAACAACCAAAACCTAATTACTAGGTTTTGGCCTAGGTATAGGTGTCATGTAACACCAATCACATATGCGAAACCTAGGTTTCGTCTTTTACACAAAACCTAACATTAATAGAAACAAACAACAACAACCAACCAACAAACAACAACAACAACAAAAATACTAATAATAATACTCATAATAATAATAATAATAATAATAATAATAATAATAATAATAATAATAAAAATAATAATAATAATAATAACAAGAACAATAATAATAATAATAATAATAATAATAATAATAATAATAATAATAATAATAATAATAATAATTTATTATTTTATTGATTGCGGTCCAACTTTGTATTGGTCCCAAGTTAAGATTGGACAAATTTTTGTTTTATTACTTATCAAGTATTAACTTATAAAAGATTTTACTGTATTAGTTGTTTGTGTTATATCAAGTGAGAAAATCAAAATGAACCAAGCATTGTGTCCAAAGTGGGAACAAAGTTATGCTTAGAGTTAAGATGATGGAATAAAGAAATTGAAGTGGTGAAGTATATACGGAATCAAGACTCGGGTGTTGTTCATGAGTTCACATACACTTCAGCAGCTCCTTCTTGCATGTTAGAAAACAAAGAGTCATAGAGATTAATTCCTCACTTAATATAGTTAATAATTTATTAATATTATTGTTAGAAGATTCTCTAGTTTCTTAAACTCCTTGTATATGTAAGGAATATGTTAGTCTTGTTCATTACTAGAAATCTTACACTCAACTCAAGATTAAAGAAAATAGTTATCTCTAATTTCTTCATCATTTATCTATTAACTTATAAAATATTTTACTGTATTAGTTGTTTGTGTTATATCAAGTGAGAAAATCAAAATGTACCAAACATTGTGCCTAAAGGGGGAACAAAGTTATGCTTAGAGTTAAGATGATGGAATAAAGAAATTGAAGTGGTGAAGTATATACGGACTCAAGACTCAGGTGTTGTTCATGAGTTCACATACAATTCGGCTGCTCCTTCTTGCATGTTAGCAAACAAAGAGTCATAGAGATTAATCCCTCACTTAATATAGTTAATTCTTTATTCATATTATTGTTATAAGATTCTCTAGTTTCTTAAACTCCTTGTATTTGTAAGGAATATGTTAGTCTTGTTCATTACTAGAAATCTTACACTCAACTCAAGATTAGAGAAATTAGTTATCTCTAATTTCTTCATCATTTAGTTCTTTTGCACATTTTCCATATACAAATAAATAAACATCATATACAATGCAACCTTGGGTGTGAGGTCATCATAAAAGTACACATATTGTTTCAGTTATTGTACCCTTGGAGACAGACGCACTCATCTAAGAAGAGACACAAAATTTGTTTTAAGGTAAGCATGTTGAAAACGTGCCTCAACCACAACTGTCAACGTCTTTTGCTCAGCTTTATTATTGGATTTGGAGTCAATAACATGTATCTTTAGCTCAAGGAAAACATAGATGAATGTGAACACACTAAAAATGTGGACAGCTCAAGTCAAGCAGCTTTTATTGAAGTTTTCACCGACAACATCAGTTTGAGTCATATACAATTTGCACTTTGTATTTATTTCTCATTACGTGGTATAGTACTTGTGGGTTTCCCATGTATAACAACAATATCGTTATATTATTTTGATAAAAGTAAACTTTTTTCTACAGATTCTATGCAATGAAGTGCCATAATTGAAACAGAATTGCTACTTTCTTTCTTGTTATTGATAGAGTGGTATTCTCCGCACATGAGATCATTGGCAACTGTTATGGGCCTCTCGATGTCATGCTAATCAACAAGATTAGGTAAATCGTAGATAGCTCTTCATAGGTGGTCTTCAAGACAAATCAAATGTTTACCATTACACAATGTTTTTCATTTTTAGGTGATATTAGGGTTAATGCTGAGGATTTTGGTGCCTAGTTTGAGCCGGAAAAAGTCCCATATGTTGCAAAGTAAGTCTAGACATCGATTTTAACTTTTCTTTGTGTCCTTCACCCTTGTTAGGCAAGCATTGTTCAATAAAATTTGTTAAAAATTAGTTTTTAATTGTCAAATGAGCCATAAGTTTAATTTGTGTAAGGTTTATTAGTTTTTAACGAACTATTTGGTAATGGTCCCACATTTTATCATGTTTGTCATCAACGGATCGCTGTTAAATTTTAACGACGTTAACTTTTTCTCGAATTTCAAACCAATGTTTTAGGTCTTTAGATCGAAAAAGAATACAAGTCGATTATGTGAAAATTACCTTGAAACGGTACTTCGAACGACAAAAGTTTTATATTCGATTGAAGCACCGTTAGGTTTAAACACCCGATTGAAGTATCGTTTCCTTGTTTGGAGCAACGTTTCGAGATAATTTTTATATCAATTGATCGTATTCTTTTTCCGATCAAAAGCCCTAAAAAGTTTGCCTGAAATTTGAAAAAACAAAGCCATTAATTTTTTCTAATGATAGTCAATTGGTGGCAAAAATGATAAAATATAAGACTGATACCAGGTATTTAGTTAGTCGGAACGACCAACGACCAATATACGATAGTTGAAACCGTAAATACTAATAAACATTTGTTTAACAATATTCAATTAAATTTGTTAAAAATTATATTTTTTTAAATGGGCCGTAAGTTTAATTTTTTTTAAAGAAATCGGACTCAAATAATTTTAATTTTAAACTCAATTATGTTATCTATAATTTTATATAGAAAATTATACACACGTATATAATATGTTTTTTCTTTTTTACATTTGATGTCATCGAGAGCCCTGTGCGGTCACACCTATTGCACCATGTTTAGTCCAACCCCGCGATTAACCTTAAGATGTTTGAGCGTTCTATCATCACTATCCATGGTTCCTTGAATCTTTGAAAGTTTATAACCATATATATATACATGATTCTTCTTCTTCATTCCTCACATGCAATGCAATAATTATAATGCCCTCTAACAGACAAAATGATTCTCTGTATTATACTTTTAAATTGTAATTAAAGATTTAAAAAATATTTTAATTAGGACGAAAATGATTGCACTAATTATAGATTCAATCGTTAAAATTGAAATAACTTCATTTGAAAGCATATCAAATTATATATTTTGGATCATAATTATTAAAGCTAATTAATCATGCAAAATAGTGAAACCATCATAAAAATTACAAACTAAGAAGCATTACATTAACCTAAATCTTATTTTCTTATTTGAAAAACATATTTTAGAAACTAAAAAAGGAAAATATATTGATTATAGTTTTCATGGTTGATTCTTCTTGGTATAGATATAATCAAGATGAGCAGCAAGGGTTCTTCTCATCAAGCACTCTTCTTCTCCCGAGCAATTCTCTATCGCGCTCGCCTTTGTCACCTCTTCCTCCTAAGAAAACAATTCATACAACATCAAAATTTTGATGATTTTATATGTTTTCGTGGGATAATTAGACGAACATAAGTTTTGTGCGTTTAAGTTGATGAATCAAGTCGTTAAAAACTATGATACGCGATGAATAATAGTCAAGGAAGATATATTGTATGAAGAAAAGACAAGATCACTTACGGTGTTATGAGATTCGAATGGTGTAACACCTTTGAACGTTGGAATTGGACGTGCGGTCGTGAACGATAACATAGAAAAGAGAAGGATTGCTAGCATGCAAAGGGTGGTGAGGCTAATGGTTTTAGACATGTTTGATTCCTTGATAGCATGCACTTGGTTTGATCACAAGATGGGATGTGGGGTGTGCATTTATAGTCAATTTCAATATTCGAAAAAGGGCAAACTAGGGATTTAACAATAAAAATTTGATGAAATAAATGATCATACAACAAAGAATGGTTGGTGGAAGAAATATCCCAAAACAAAGGCCAACCCTTTGATGGTTGAAAATTATTTGAAATTCTTCAAGGAATGGAGATTATTGATCTTAGAAATAGGAGGTCAAATAAGTTTAGACACACAAATTAGGTTGGTTTAACACACTACATGCTTTATTGAGATAAGGTATAACTATTTGATGCATTAGACATGTTTTACGTGGCATAGTTAAAGGTTTCCGTTTGATTTTTTCAAAAAAAGCTGGTTGACGAATTTCAATTGCGATCAACTTGGCTTAATTATAATAAGGATTGTGATGAGCCTCCGTTGCATTCGCAGTACTAGAGGAGCCCTAATGCCGACAAATTAAAAACACCTATTGGTATTAGAGGTGGAGTTTCAATATCGTTCTTTACACCTTAGAATGTATCGTTTATAGGCCGTTACACCAACCGTTTGTTTTAAAAAAAATGATGCATTAACAAAACCACAAACTTTATCGCATAACATAAATGAACCCTTTGACCTGCCAAATTTTCTATAAACAGGCCGGGTATATTCCAATACCGATATTTTCTTATCATTTGACCACCATCTCTAAATAGTTATCGGCAAACTACTTGAAGTGAACGTAAACAACTTCTATAATAACACGAGTCCCTTGTTCGAGTACCCACTAGTTTGTTCCGATGTCAATGTCAACCAATGCATGTATGGTAAATAATTATGGGTTATTGAATTTTAATAATCCGAACTTTAGTTTATTGGCCGATATTAATCCTAACTTAAAAAATTTCTTGTGACAGTCCCAACTTGTAAACTATTTTCCTTCATCGAGCCTTTTATAATTGTGATACAAAAATGGTCGGTAAGGTTTTAATGAGACACAAAAATTGTCCGGTAGATTTTTTGAGTATCCGTTATAAAAGACTCGGTGGAGGAAAATATATTACAAGTTGGGACTTCCATAGAGAATTTTTAAAGTTGGGATTAATATCGGTCAATACATTAAAGTTTGATTATTAAAATCCAATAACCCAATAATTATTGCATAACTTTTGTAGCAACAAACATCTATAGTCAATGTGGGGCTAGCCCACTTGGTAAAGACATTGCCTTTTAGATGGAAGGTCATGGGTTTTATCTTTGACAATGTAATATTTGATGTAATTTAATTTGAAGTGATGTAATTTAACATTAGATGTAGTTTGCCGTAAAAAAACCATGAACCACTAGCGTCTCAACTACTTAAAGAGCTAGTGCACAACTGCACATTAAGTAACCGTACATGTATGAAATGATATCAATCTCCTCTTCTTTCTTTATTTTAATTGGGGTCAAGTTTCATGCATTCATATTTCATTTAATATATTGGATCAAACGACATATGTGTTCCACAATTCAACACATCCAAGCTTCAAATTTAAATGTTGCTACAGTATATGTATGATAAACATTTAATAATACGATCCATGAAGTCATGGTTGTATTTTTTAATTTTTATTTTATTTCATAATATCTAAATTAAGTTGTGGATCAAAAATGATGGTGAAATATTGGTGGGGTTGGATTGATTTTTCCATGGAGAAAAGTAAGAACCAATTGTAAATCTAAACGTGACTAACAAAGTATAAGTCAAGAAATAAAAAAATGTGTATTTATAAGTCTATACACATAGAAGGTCAAATAATTAAAAGATAAAAGCTAAGATAAATTCTTCACAATAAACTATATATTTCGTGATTTCTTGGTTTGGGGAAACAATATATAACAAAAGATCTTGAAATTTATATAGTTATAATTATAATATGTAAATTTTGTAAATTTCGAAATTATATAGTTAACAGATTTGTCCATATTTATAACTATTAATAAACTAGATTTAAGACCGGGTCGCACGCTGCAGCAGCCGGGACACTCGGTTTGGGTCTCTCGTATGTGATTTGGTAACATGTGTTGATAAAAAAAGTTTCATGACTTGTTCGTCAAATCCATAATGTGACACATATTAAAAGATGAAGAAATATGTCAAAGTAGAATAATAAGTAAAAGAAAATCTAGTTTGACACCTTCAAACACCGAAGAACACCTTACATCACCGTACGAAATCTTAAAACTCCATAATAAACCTAATGAATTCGTCCGAGTCTTTTGAACATCGTACGACATGTTAGGACATCTTAAGACTCTGTATGCAATATTAGCAACATGAAAAGCACGTTAGCATAATGTAGGATGCGTTACAACTAATAAGAACACCTTACATCACCGTACGAAACTTTAAAACTCCATAATAAACCTAATGAATTCGTCCGAGTCATTTGAACATCGTAGGACAACTTAGGACATCTTAAGACTCTGTATGCAATATTAGCAACATGAAAAGCATGTTAGAATAATGTAGGATGCGGTACAACTCCTAAGAACACCTTACATCACCGTACGGAACTTTAAACTCCATAATAAACCTAATGAATTCGTCCAAGTCGTATGAACGTTGTACGACAACTTAAAATATCTTACGACTCTGTACGCCATATTAGCACCTTGAAAAGCACATTAGTATAATGTAGCACGCCTTACAATTCCTAACAACACCGTACGAAACCTTAAAGCTCCATAATAAACCTAATGAATTCGTACTCTTCCTTTGAACATCGTACGACAAGTTAGGACATCTTACGACTCTTTATGCCACATTAGAAACTCGAAAAGAATACTAGTGTAAAGTAGCACGCCTTACATCTCCTAAGAACACCTTACATCACCGTACGAAACAGTAAAACTCCATAATACACCCAATGAATTCGTCCGAGTCCTTTGAACGTCGTACGACAAGTTAGGTCATTTTAAGACTCTGTATGCCATGTTAGCAACATGAAAAGCACGTTAGAATAATGTAGGACGCGTTGCAACTCATAAGAACACCTTACATCACCGTACGAAACTTTAAAACGCCATAATAAACCTAATGAATTCGTCTGAGTCCTTTGAACATCGTATGATAACTTAGGACATCTTACGACTCTTTATAACACATTAACAACTCGAAAACATCGTTAGTATATCGTAGGACACCTTCAAACACCAAAGAACACCTTACATCACCGTACGAAATCTTAAAACTCCATAATAAACCTAATGAATACCTTATTCTACTTTCATGATTTTAAAGGTCACAAAGATAATCATGTCAAAACCGGAGGGTTCAAATCGTTAATATGGCTGTGACACCCGTCAAAATTCGGTACTTAAAGTGTGGGCCAACGAAATGGACACACAAGGCCCAACAAGGCCCATTAAAGATTCTAAGTTCATCTGAAGCCCAAATCGATAATCTCAATTCCAATAAATAATTAAAATCATGTAACAAGGTCGTAACAATGATTTTTAAGTCTCTCAAATGATAATTCATACCATAAATTGATAACGCGGTAAATAGCCGGTATCTGTCAGAAACGTGACACGTCAGGTGTCATGACTATGAATATCATTATTCTCATTTTTAATCATTCGGAAATTCAATTCGGATGTCAAAAATGCAAATTACGCGTGCGGAACCAATAAAACTACGCTAAACGTGCGTACGTTCATGTTATTTGCTGAAGCAGTTTCCATGCCTAAAATGACGTGAAAAATATTATCAAACACTTCTTTTGATTCAATATAAGTGGAGAAAATATAATATTGACATTCGGTGCGAGAAAAAGCTTAAAACAGTTAAGCGTGCAAAATACGCGATATTAACGCGTTACGCGCCGTTATCGTCATACCCGTCATATTTGATGAAATAAATATCCCGAGAGTATTTATTATATCTAATTTTATTTGACATTGCGAAACGAAACTAAATAAAAATAAGACGTCGGTTAGATTTGTACGAGGTACGAGCTGGCACGGAGCAACAGGCTAATTACTGAACCGCTATATAAAAGAAAACCCACCACTCTTCTCATAAAAACACACACATGCGTGTGTTTTAGAGAGAGAGAGAGGTCTAGAGAGGAGCACAATTCCGGTGGTGGTCCGGCGGCGGTCCTGTGGCGGCCGACGGCGGTCCGACGACGGCCGGAGATGCCATTTTTGACCCGGAACCATTTCTCGACGTCCTGAACGCGATGGTAAGCTTATTTTATCCTGAATCCTTCTCTAAAACCGTCTAAACTCGTGAGAAACTTTATAATAATGGTTGCATATTGTGTTTCCAAAAACGCAGTGATTTTCTAGGATGGATTCCCGAACATCCAGCCGTTGGATACATCTAAAATTTGGTCGGCTTGTGCCTAACATATGGAAGCTAACATCTACCTAGAGGTACGGTTTTTATGTCCAAAAACGGAACATTTCGTAATTTCCGTCACTGAAAACCCAGTCCCAAAGATCGTCACTTTCCCGGAGATCCGACCGTTGGTTACTGACGAAATTTGGACTGTATGTTCCTTATACGTATGTGAACATTTCCACCGAAGGAAATTACGATTAGATGATCGGAAGTCCGATGTTTATACTGATCAGTTTGTATGAATTTCTTGAATGAAATTAGGAAACTTGTTGGTGTTGCATGGTGGGTCAAACAAGGTTGTGTGGACGATCTGAGGCCGGAGAAACGTTCGTAATGGAAAAACGAACACAATGATGTAATCGGGTCTCGTTGCATGTCGGTTTTCAAAAGATTCGTAAACGCGAATCGGACGCGAAAGGTATAAACCGAACGTTTTGCTATCATTTTGTATTTTGTTAGACGAGTGAGACGAGTTCGAATTATATAAGTAAAAAGTTATTGTTAATATCATTATAAAACTTATATAAACCAAACGAGACGAAATATAAATATGTAGTTATATTTGACAAAAATTGATAAATTGGTAATGTAACTAACGATATACAAATAATGAACATGAGAAATGTAGTTGTATATAAAGTAGACCAACACTTGCATTTTGTACCAATGAGATCGATAAATAAGATATTTATTACATAAAAACAATCAAATTGATGAAATCGGATCTTTAAATAAAGACATGTATTTATATATATTGAATACTTGGAGTTTCATTTTTAAAATACAAAAGCCGAAATCTTAGACTTTAATAAAAATAAGAAGTGACGAAACAAAACATTTTCATATGTATATATATAAACGCATGTTTTAATGAATTTGACGAAATCTCGAATAATTAAATTTGCGTAAATTGCGTATAACTTAGGATTATTTATAAATATATAAAACCCGAAAACTTTATGTCTTGAAAAGTCATCGACTGCATATATGTATAATGGATACATTTTGGGAAAATACATAACTAACATATGTATTTTATTATAGTTGTCTTAAAGTATAATTATATAATACAAGGCAACTGAAACAATAACAAATGTATTGTACTAGAGATATTATGGATATAATTAGTTTTTGGACAAGTAAATATACACAAGTGATAATTATATATTACCTAAGTTAAAATTGAAACAAACTTTGTAAGTGCAATATTTGACAATAATCCAAAAACATAGTACATGGATAATGAAACCACGAATCCAATAAATTTGTAACGTGTGAGATGACACGTTAGATGGCCGGTTAAGCCAAATAGGATATAGTCTACTTTCATATCCTAATTCGGACACATCTATGATTATCGATCAGGAACTTAAGATAGAAGATTCCGAATTATCACAAGACTATATCTGAGAACAAATAGGAAATACTTAAGTGCATGGCTAAGGTGAGTTCTATGATGCCCTCTCTTTAAATTGCTTTTTAAGACGTTTTGGGCTGGAATGCATACTCGTAATGATTTACTGTTAAACTGTTTTAACTTATATGAGTTCTATGACGCCCTCTCTTTTAATCGTTTTGAATATGTTTTGGGCTGGAATGCATACTAGTATTGGTTTGTGTGTTAAACTGTTTTAACTTATGTGAGTTCTATGAAGCCCTTCCTTTAAATTGTTTTGAATACGTTTTGGGCTGGAATGCAGACTTGTAACGGTTTTGTGTTAAACTGTTTTAACATACGTGAGCTCTTCGCCCGTTTTAAATAAATGTTTTATTTAACTGTTTTGGGGGAAAAGCATGATATGGTGATATGATGGGTAATCGGGATCATGTATAGTGTTATGACGGTATAAGTTGGGTCAGCAGTATGTGTATATATTGTTGAGCCCCTAAATCCCCCCATAATCATTAACCTCGGGGAGGCCAGAGCTATATTGGTAGATCTATCGGGTTAGAAGGGCCCGCTCTCGCGACCAGTCGCTATGGTCAGGATATTTAGCGAGGGAGTTTATATGTTTGGACTGTTGTGGGGCAACGACGTGTTTCTTGGTTTGATTATGGACTTATGACCGAAGTTTATCATAGTACCTAGCTAGTCTATGATCGTTATATCATTATCTCGAGTACATCATATCGTATGGCATGGCAAAACTAATTTATTACATGTGGCTTAAATTATTAACATAGCATGGGATGTGCTAGTGTGTTTTACAAGGATTTTTCATGTGCATAAGTGTTTTTAAACAAGCGTGCCTGATAAGCCAATGTTTTATATCTCGTGGAGATGATATTATAAAAGGACTGTTTTTCATAAAAGTTTGATTATTTTTTTTTATGAACTTAATAACTGGTCCTTGAAACAGTTTTGCCCTTACTAAATAAACTTAGAACTCACCAGCGTTAGCTGACTTGTTTTAGTATGCATTTCAGGTAAGAAAATAGTTATCTCAAGTAAGCTGTGCGGCGAGTTGGAAGAAATTGGCTGGCTATTTGGCAAAGAAATTACATTGGCATAAACAAAATTTAGTATGTAGCCGTAGAATACACGTGTAAATGTAAATGTAAATTTTGGACCGTAAGACTTCCGCTGTAATACTTAAAACGGCTACGCACTTGTGTAAATCCAATCATCATGACGTGACCCGGAAATCGGGATGTGACAATGGCAAAGTAGAATAATGAGTCAAAGTCGAAAACCGGTTCGGTCATTAGGGGCCAAAATGATAATTAGTCAAAATAGATGACTAAAATCGTAAATATGTCAAAATAAAAAAAAAGTTAAAACTTTTAGATGACAATTTTGTAATTAAACTAAAAATGTTGACTAATTACCAAGGTTATAACCGACCTTGTTAATTAGTATATATAGAAATCAATAAACATTCAAAATACTTTTTAATACATATGTGATTATAAATATAGAGAAAAGTTAAAATACAAACTATTGTTTCCGTGTGAAGAGTAGAAAATAATTACGCAAGTGCAATTTACATTTGCATTAAAATTTAACACATAGATGGAATTCTCATAAAAAAAGTTAAACTGTCACACATTATGAGTTTTTACATGAGAAATATTACATCATTAGGTTTAATACCCGTGTGTACATGAAATAATATAATATTTTAAATATTTTAATAATTAAAATATTTATATAGTTATAAATAATTTTCTAAATTATATTACACAACAATGAGTAAATAATAATATTTTAATATTAAATTAAATATATATTCATCTTCTAAACAAAATTTTAAATATTATTCTCCTTTATATTAAAAGATCAAGTGAAATAAACAGTATATTCTCCTTTATATTGAAAGATCAAGTGAAATTCCCCTTTTTATTGAAAGATCAAGTGATATGAATAGTATAAAGGGCATTATTGTAATTTACGGGGGAGTGTGGCTATTTGGGTGGTGCGTCCTTCAGCAGATGAGAGTGGCAAATCGGGGTCTTTAGAAGGAGGTGGCGATGTCTGGCTATGACGGAGACTTCTCATAGGTGATCGGTTGTTCGCCAGTGTACGGTGGTTCAGCAGTGGCGGTGTGGCGGCCAACAACCACTGATTAGGGACACCGGTTACAAGGATTTAGCCATCATCGAATAACTCTGAGGCCATCATCGAACCCATTCTTCTAGATGAGAGAGACAAATCAGGGATCCTTACAGCAAGAGAGAGGTTTCCGGCCAGTCTCAAGCATCGGTAGCTGGTCGGGGACCATGAAACAGATGCGTCTACAACATTTGCGATATTCTGTTTTGTTCAGGTATAGATCGGAAGATGCATGTTCTGTTCCAGGCAGTTCACGACGGCTGAGGTAAGCCTTAAACCCTAATCAAGTTTTTAGCTGCTTAAATGCTTTCTAATGGTCGATTTGTAGTCGTGTGGTCGCTTTTAGGTAATGAGAGCCTCTAATGCTTCGAACAACATCAAAGACGTTGGCTTGCGTGGTCGCTATAGTAAACCTCCAAACTGTAATAAACTTTTTGTTCGTTTAAATGTGTGATAACCACCAATATGTGGGCTTGATTAGTTAATGTTTGGTGTGTTGTCATCCGATTAAGAATTTGTATGTTTCTTCTTTTATTAACTACTCGACTCAGATGACGGATTCATGGTGTCGTCTCTTTCTTGCTGAGAGGTTTTATTCGATCAGTTGCTATCGAGTCTGTTTCAATTCTAGGTGCTTTTAGTTTCGGGTTCTGCATCTCCATTACAGGTATGTTTTAAATTAACTAAAGTGTATTTCGTATTGATTTATATAAACATGAAATCTTTCAGGAGTTCATATTTTAAAAGTTACTTATTGTTTTTATAAGCTTAGTTGTATCAAAGTAGGATAGATTTGTTTAGAACGGGCAAATCCAATTGAGAGATATAGAATTTGGCTGATCTATTACCACATCTAAAACTTCAAAAATATATTGACTTTGATGACATATATAATATGCAATCTTATTTTAATTTATTTAAACTGAATATGCATTGCTCAAATGGGTAAAAATAATTGAAGCACATCTTGGAATAAATGGGTTAGATTATGCATGCGATCAAACATAATAAATTAATAATATTATGGTAAACAAAATGACGTGTTTCCTATTCTTGAAATATGTGCCATTAAATAGAATCAACACATTTAGAGTTAATGTCATGAAATTATGTTGATTCTTTTTGCAGTGTGGGTTGTGTAGTGTGATAAACATCATGTTTTTGCATTAATGTTTGTTGTTATGTACTGATATACTGCATTTAGGTGTATGTTGTCCGATAGCTTCTTTGTATTCGTTAGAGGGATCGATAACTTTGTCACAAACAGACCAGTTACATTCTTCCATCATGTTTTTTGTTGTGTATGTACTATCTTGCAGCAGATACAAAGGTACTTTTTGGGTGTACACGTGTGCTATACTGCTATTGCAGTAGATACGGTGGAAAGGGGATCGATAAGATGACGATGATCATTGGGTGGTGTTGGCTAACCACAATTACAAGGTAACCTTAATTTTACCCGTATTTCTTTTTTTTTTTCATAAAAGGATTGTATTATATAGCACCTTGATTGAAAGCATCATTATGTTACGTTAGGTTAAGGTTGCTACAATATTACTCCCTTCGTCCCATTAGAAGTGTCCATATTGCCTTTTTTAGTTGTCCCACTTAAAGTGTCCACTTTTAAAATTTATTAGTAAACTTCCAAATTTGCCCTTAATAGCATAAAACAAACAATATGATGGACCCACAATACTATTTATTGTCAAGGGTATTATTGTCAAATAACAAACAAAAATACCAATAATTTATTGTGCCTAAAACTTTTTATTTTTCAAACTAAGACTATTCTAATGTGACAGAGGGAGTAGATGACTAGGATCCAGCTTTATTATTATTATTATTGGTGTTACCTTGCTTGAAAGTATCATTTGTTTTGGACATCAAAGTTTTTAAAAAATGTATTTTGCTAAATCTTAATGCCTTTTTAGATTAATCTTCTAACTTAATTTGAGGATTTTTTTTCTATTTAGAATTTGTCTAGCCTCATAAGTTGTTTCCGTCAAAGATTCTTATTACTCATCCCGAACACTAATTCCAAACTTAATATCAAAAGAAGTGTGTGTTGATGAACTTGATATTGTAAGCTTCCACATGTGAAAAACTGTGACTAGATCATCAACCCATCTTGCCACCTTTAAATTATGATCCTTTTAATGTCCAAGAAAAAGAAAGGCATGGTTGTGACTAGGAAGTATCTAACTCACCACAGACCTAAAGGCGCTTATTCCCACTAAAAAGTTAACAGAAGAACCAACCACAACAACGAAACGTCAACCAATGCAAGACGACAACAAAATCAATGATGCACAAACAATTAAGAAACAAAAGGACACGACGACCAAAGATGCATGACACTCATATCCACACAAAAACCAGAAGACGAAAGCAAAACACAAGTTCAAACAACAAACAAGGAAATGATACGAGTTACCCCAAATCCCCCTATTCCCAATGAAAAACCAAAAGCAAGCTAAGCAAATACTAAACATCACGCAACCAGAAGAAGGCATGACAAACACAACTCAAATTTTAGCTAGATCTTTTGTATGTAAACATGACATCAAACTAGGGCTGGCAATTTTTGACACGGACACGATAACACGACACGAAACGACACGGAATTAACAGGTTTCGTGTTTGACCTTAACAGGTGCCGTGTCATTAACAGGTTAACACGATAAAGACACGTTAATTATCGTGTCTTAACAGGTTAAAGATCTGTTAACACGATAGGTCACCTGTTAATATTTATATACAAGTATATTAATGGAGATTAGTAGAAAGATCAAAGACTCCTATGAACTTTGATAGACTTTTAATCTTTTTTTCATATTCGTTTTTCAAGTATATTATGGTAAAATACTGTTTTTATGAAGTTTTGTTGTTTTGTGGCTTAAAAATTATCATATTAAGTCATATTTACTATTTAAGACTTGAGAATTTTTTTGGAAAAATTAATTTTTTTTTAAAAATGGGTTTTTATCGTGTCATATCGTGTCTTATCGTGTAACCTGCTTTTTATCGTGTTCGTGTTCGTGTTTGAAAAAAATGACACGATAAGTTATCGTGTCGTGTTCGTGTTTGGCCTTATCGTGTTCGTGTCTTATCGTGTTCGTGTCTTATCGTGTCGTGTCAGACACGATATGCCAGCCCTACATCAAACAACCCATCTCTTGTACAGTATGTGTCTTTTGTAATCGGGTGTGGCATCCAAACTCTAACACCCAACCATGGTGCTTTTGCAAATTGAAGTTGTATAATATGGTAAGCTAAAACCACTGCAACCAAACGGTAAATACAAAACTGCACAACATAACGCTTGCGTAACGCGCGAGCGAACGAATAACTCTAGTTTTAATTTAAAAATGAATAAGAAACCAAAATAATAAAATTGATTATTAATAAAATCGAAAAAAATTTGAAATAGAAACAAAAATGTGACCCCTACCCCACCTCTTATTTTCCTCCCTTAATTTGCCCCCCAAAATATATTGGCGGCCTTCCTAAAATCTTGATTTATTAGGTAGGTGCGTGATAATTTAAAACATTGTATCTAAAATTTTTAACAATAATAATAGCAGTAACAACAACAGCATCAATAAAAGCGGCATCAACGGCAAAAACAACATGATATACTCAGGGCCGGCCCTGAGGATTTTAGTGCCCTGTGCGGGCCAGGAAAAAAAAGCCTCCTTCCCCGAGCACCATCACACTAAGTTATATAAACCAAATATTTTTAGTTTTTTACCCGAAAAAACAAACATTTTATAAATAAACATTACAAATTGATTTTTTTTCCTAGTCGCTAGCCTATCTCAATCAAGCCTATCTCAATCTGCCAAAAAATTGATTTTTTTTCTGCCGCCGCTGCTGCCATTCTTCAACATCGAACAATTAAAAAAGACTTTTGTGGACTTTTTTTGGACTTATGACCATGTGGGCTTTTAGTGAAACTAGTGGGCTTTTGAAAGTAAAAAACAATGGGCTTTTGTGACAAATTCTCTAGCCTTCACATTAGTTTTATAAAAAAAAATTATATAATATAATTTTTTTTAAAAAAAATTTGGTGCCCCCGTCGAGCGGGTGCCCTGTGCGGTCGCACACGGTGCACCCCCTCTTAGCCGGCCATGGATATACTGTAAGTAATGATTATATTTTTAGAAAGGTATGAATTGTATGATTTTCTTCAATTAATAATTCAACGTCCCAGATTAAATTAGTTAAAGTAATATACGTCGATCCTTCTATAAGAGTATAGAGAGTGTGTGATAGAGTATAAAATATACATAAATCCCGTGTTAAGTTTGTTTACATTTTGTGTCGTTTCGTTAACGTTTATATATCATTTTTGGCACAACTGATGTTTTTGTGTTTCGTAGGTCTCATGTTGATAAAGAAACGGATAGATCATGAAAAATCGAATCCGTAGGCGAAAATGGGGCGCGAAACGGAGGTACGAGCGAGCCGGAACGCGTAAACGAAGAAAACGAACGAAACCGAAGCAACGTGGCACGGAGTGGGGTGTGGCCACGCCACGCGGTGACAGGGGGTGCCCTGGCCGTGTGACGCAGCGTGTGTCATGGTTGGTCAGCTCTTGGTCGCGGTGCGCGGCCACAATTCCCTTTCGTCGTCGCGTCAGTCGCCGCGCGACGCGGCGTCGCGTTTTTAACAGAAAATTTTCGCGATTTTTGGCCCTGCACACTATATATTCATCTCTTCTTCAACCCTAGCCTCCTAGACTTCATTGGAGACGATTTGGGACGGCTTGGGACGAAAAAGAGGCGCTTTTTGAGGCTAGAAAGGTGAAAACAAAGCTACGGGAGAGCACGAGATCAAGGATTTGCGTCTATACGATCCGGGTTTCTTCAATCCTTTGTTTTTTTTCTTTTCTACCATGTCATATATGATTAAACTCGTGTTTTTTATTATGAACATGCTTGGCTAAATCGTTAGAACTACCTAGGCGTTTGATGATTCGTTAACTTGGGTTTGATTTCATGTTTGGTTGTCTTGTTTATGGATTATTGTGATAAATTAAAGTTTCAATCTTTTTACTAATTAATGCGTTATACATGTTTATATTTGTTTGATTGGTTTTGTTAATCCGCGTTCCCTTGGTAATTGTCTATGTTACGGAATAGGGTTCGTTTTAGCCATTGACTTGCGTTGTGGTTGTTTATGGTTAACCTGCAGTAAAACCATAGGATTAACAATATTAGTCTAATTAATAATAAATGTGTTAGTCAACTTAGAAATCCGTGAGGTGATAGGTTGTTAACCGGTAAAGTTGAATAATTGTCTAGGTTTAGGTCTTTGTGAAAAGTCCGGTTTAGTCTATTTTATGAAAACTTACTTGTTAAATTAATTGGTTTGTTTGAAATGGCTTTAGAGCCCGTATCGTGAGATAGGTTTCTAATTGAGGTCAATTAATCATAATCAGAGTAGATAACCGTGAGGAAATTTAATCCCGTAACCGTTGTGATAATAATTTAATCGTGATTCTCTAGGTTTCTTCTAGAGAAGGGTCTTAGTTAGGTTCACCTTTAAATGAATATTTTCAGATCCCGGTTCCATAAACAATAACCCAAACATGAATGATAACTAAAGTTGACGATGATTCTAGCCTAGGTGGTTTGTTTTCTTTAATCTGTTTTCAATCCGTCTTTAAATCTCCAGTTTCCATTTTTAGTAAGTTTTCTAATTTAGAAAGTTTCTGTTTTTAGTAAGTTTCTATTTTTAGCAGTACAACCCCACTTTTCAAAGAATCTTTTAATTTAAGTTCGTGTCTAGTTTAGTTAAGTCTTGTCCAGTTAATTCAACGTAGTATATAGAGTCTGTGGGTCGACACGCGGACTTACGTACGCTATATTACATTCGACCGGTCCACTGTCGGTTGTGTGTGATTTAGTAGTTTGTCTTGGTTTTATAAATTTAAAACTAGGTGTTTTTAGTGTCTAATTTTATATATAGTATTGCACGCATCAAATTTTTGGTGCCGTTGCCGGGGACTCTTGGTAATTGCGTTATTTAACTTTTTGAGTGTTAACTGCTTTTCTCGTGCTTTTTTTGTTTGTTTGAGTCGTAGGGGTCTATGTCTGTGTCTTTAGTTTTGTTTTCGTTTTTTTTTGTTTTGTCGTGTTTACTTCTTTTCTTTTCGTTGTTTTTATTTCATTATGATTTGTTTCGTTGGTTTCGTGCAGGTTTATGCCACACTTGAGATTGCACGGACCAGTGAAGCATACATTCGAGGAGGTTGATCCGGAGCTAGAGACTGTTGCTGACTCGTTTGCGGAGGTCAAGGTAAGTAATTTAAAGTTCGATTTTACCCCGCACCCAACACCGCATAACACACCACCTAGCAGTCCTAGGTCATAGATGGCAGCGAACCGAACTGTCCATCAACAGGCGTTCGACGGTTTCACCGGAAACCGTTCGTCAATTGCAACGCCTGCAATCACGAATCCACATTCGTGGCGAATACCGTCATACATCATGACCGCCATCGCAAATAATCAATTCCATGGGCGGGATGATGAAGATGCACCTGCTCACTTGTCGCGCCTCACGGGCATTGTGAGCACGTTTAAACTTCAAGGTGCATCAGATGACGCGATTTATCTGCATCTGTTTCCGTTCTCACTTGCGGATCAGGCGATCATCTGGCTCGATTCGCAAGCAGAGGGGACGTTCACGACGTGGGAAGCACTTCGCTCAGCCTTTCTGAAGAAGTACTTTCCACCTGCTAAGGCCTCCCGCCTTCGTGACCAGATCCACTCGTTTAGAATGGAAGCGGATGAGCCCTACTATCTTGCTTGGGAGCGTTTTCTAAATTTGTTATCTCGCTGCTCCCAATATGGGCTTACTCCTTGGGCCTTGGTTGAGAAATTTTATAATGGGCTTACGTATGAAACCATGGCCCGGTTTGATACATTTGCGGGGGGTCATCTGATGGGTAAAATGAATGTTGACCAATGCAATGAACTATTTGAAAGTTTTGCCCAGGCCGAACATGAACAACGGTCCACTCTCAGGAATTCCATTCCTGTCACTGGCACACCTTCTTCTTCCACTAGAGGTGTGCACCATGTTAGCATGGAAACGAGTGTGGCCGCTTCTTTAGAAAACTTAACCCGTGAGATGAGGGACCTTAAGGCTAAAGTGGATAAGTGTGAGGTGTGTCGTGGAGGTCACAACACTTTAGAATGTCCGGTGATGTCTAGGGAGGAGCAGGTAGAGTTTGTTGCTAATCAGAGTAGGTTCAATAATAATAACAATGGCAACTCAAACTGGAACCGTAACTCTAACTTTAATAATAACTCTAACTGGCGTTCTTCAGGTGCCCCACCTGGTTATCAGTCCAATTACAATAACATTAATAACCAGGGGGCGGGTAGTTCGTTTAATGGTGGTGTTAGTGGTGATCAGGCTAGTGGTCAGGGGTCTGGTGATAGAAATGATAGGATAGAGCAGTTGTTAATGCAGTTAGTAACTAAGGATAAGGTCACACAGGAAACCTTAGCTACACATGAGCTAATGCTGAAAAAGCAGGAACTTGTCCTGCAAAATCAGCATTCCATCATTCTAGATATCCAGAGGATTGTAGGTGATTTGGTGAAACAGTCGCCTAATCAGAGGTCCCCAGGCCAGTTCTAGGGTTCGACCCAAACGAACCCTTCCGCTCAGTTGAATGCAATCTCTACTCGTAGTGGTAGGGTATTAGAGCCGGTTAGGAAGAAGGTTACGTTTAGTGAGCCTGTAGTGAGTGAGAAAGTTGTAGTTGAGGAGAGTGATGATGAGTTAGTCGATGAGGAGATAGTGCTAGAGGGTCCGAGTAGTGTAGAGGCTGAGTTTAGTAATCCAAAACCCATGAGTGACCCTGAGTTAGGTTTAAGTGTGGGGAGGAAGTCGGTGGATGTTAGGCCCTCCCCTCTGATTGATCATGCTCGTGTCCCATATCCCGCTCGTCTTAAGCATCAGAAGTATACGCGGGTGTATGGGCACTTCTTAGATATGTTCAAGCAGATCAAGATCAATCTGCCGTTCATAGAGGTTCTCCAGCAGATGCCTAAGTATGCTACATTCTTGAAGGACATCCTCAAGAACAAATGCAAGCTGGGAGACCTCTCTTCAGTTCCTTTAAGTGGTGAGTGCTCGACAGTTGTAACGAATACACTACCGAAAAAGCTTTCTGATCCAGGAGTCTTTACGATTCCTTGCTTATTCGGTAGTAATCTAGAAGCCCGAGCTTTAGCTGATCTAGGTGCTAGCATTAATCTGATGCCCTATTCGTTGTACGAGAAGCTAGGTCTAGGTGAGTTAACTCCCACGAATATGTCATTGCCCTTAGCCGACAAGTCAGATAAGTATCCACGGGGGATTGTGGAAAATCTGTTAGTTAAGGTGGATAAGTTTGTTTTCCCCGTGGATTTTTCGTGCTAGATATGGAGGCTGATGCGAAAGTCCCCATTATCCTTGGTCGTCCTTTCCTTCGCACTGCCCACGCGAATATAGATGTCTTTAAGGGACAGATTAGTTTGCAGGTAGGAGAGGAGATAGCTGTGTTTAAGATTCCCGATCTGATAGAAAAGGTTAAGCGTTGGGATAGTCGGGTTCAGGTGATAAACGCCGAGGATAGGTGGGTAGAGGGCTACGATATTGGCATTTGGCAACGTGTTTTTCACTAGAGAATGGGCTGAAGTTGTCACACCCCCAAAATCCACTAACGAAGTTTTACCGTTAAGTGTGTGACAAACCAGGATCTCAGTCATTAGTTACACCAAACGACACTATATGAATTTAAAACATACGTGTCTCATTAAATGAGAAAATTTAATACAGAGTTAACGTTTGTAAGTTTGCGGAAGCGTAATCGAAATGTAATGTCAAAATATTAAATAGAAACTAAATGCGCAGAACACACGTCCAACACGAGATACATAGTCTAAATAGTCATTTAAATTCAAAACATGGTTTGTAATGCAAGAAAATGTTTAAATGAAAAGCTGTGACTCCATGCCATGTCCTAAGTGCGTGGTACCTCAGTGACCTGTAAAAGTGAAAGTCTAACAAGTGTCAACACGACGGTTGGTGAGTTCACATAGTAAGTATAAAAATCAAGTAAGTTCAGTTGCAAGCAGAAATATTAATTAAGTATGTCATTGTAGGTAGCTAGTCTACAACACATGTCCTTAGAGGCGTATGTATCTGATCGAAGCTGACGTATGTACACAATAAGTGCATTTTGCCCGTTCGTACATCCCAGCAGGATGCACTGTAAGTATGTTAGGTCATTCAACACCCGTTCGACAGGTCCTTCTGTCGTGCTAGCGCGACTAGCCCGGGTGGGGTTTGTCAAACCCAGTAGTACTACTCAAAATTTCCCCGCTATTTCACAAATACTAACGGTCAACTAGGTATCCATGAGGTCTTTCATGAACAAAATAAAAGTTGCTCTAATCCAGACATGCGACATACAAAATTTGTAAATCCGTAAAAGTAATCGTTCGTGTTCTCAGCCCATAAAAGGGTGAGATAGTAAAAGTACGGTTCAGTGAACTCACCTTTGAAGCGCACAGCAATTTAAACAGCAAAAATGCCAACAAGAATCTAGATCGCTCTACGACCTGCTTAATAATTATTTATTAATTATTAACTAAGAACATGTAAGTAATATATATAATATATATATATAATATGGTATTCGTTAGGGTTTCGAGTATTCGGTTCTGCTTCTGACGATGATAGTATCACATTACACGTACACCATACAAGATTACACGTATACTACCCATTATAATTTAATACTTGCATTTCTCTAGGTTCCCAAGCGCCATAATGCATACCTCATTATCAATAAATCAAACTGACTCACATCATCATCGCATCAATCATTAATATACATATACTTATATTTTGCCACATATTTACGAATGCATTTATATATGAAATAAGCATACTTTCATATTTAGTGTCAATTCATACGACTTTTATATGTATTGAAATGCATGATAATGATTTATTTTTATAGATATTTACACACATAGGGAATATGTTATTATATTACTCATACCATATAATCCGTTCATTCATTCATATAAGTACTCACTTGCGCAACATATAACATATACACATGCATACATACAATTATATAGTTACATACAACGAATCACACTTCTTTCCATATTCACAACTCAATCTCATACACACATACATTTATTAGTATTTATATTTGTTCATATCTACCTTTTACGCATACATTTATTACCCCCATAGATAGGAATCGTATACATATATTTTCCGGGTTAAGCTTTGTTGTTGTTCTACCTACATATAGCATATATACGCCCGCACATACGTTTCTATACACACAATTATACATATGTTTTATTCCATAAGCAAGCATACAATCTTTAGCTTTATACATGTACAACCTATACGGTTCACAAGCTAGTATGCATATGAAGTCACGTAGCCATCTAGTATATACTTACATGTAGTTCTATTATTTCAACATGCTGCGTATTTATCCTTAATGCAAGTTATACCTACCGGATCACACGCATAACATACAAACATAAAATCAAGCATACATACACACTGTTCACAAACCCACCACGCATGCTTTTTTTTCGTTATTCAAATACACATACACACTTGCCGATTATACTAAACGCGCTGCTGATCTACTACAACATACAACCGCTGACCTGCTACTTTATATACATACGTTCATAATACGCGCGCATACATACCCACTTAACAGAGCACATGTATACATACATACTTCGCATACAATCTGCTGCCATATAAGTCGTATACATACATACAAACTTTCTGAACATACACAGCACATACAACATGCATACATCTCCACACATATACATACATACATACATAACGCTTGCATACACACACACACACTGTTACATGCTCACACACAACTTGTACATATACAACAACACACAATATAGCAGACAATTTACAGGCCATGATTAATGAATCTTCACCTTGATTTTTAACCATACATACATTCATATCACATCCGCATACATTTCCATGCTTATACATGTATATGGTGATCGAACCGAAAACAATCGGAACCCGTAACGAAAACGAAATCAAATCCGTTACGCGATAAATGGCGAGAGTACACGATTAACACGTACCGATAATCGAATGGGTAAGCGGAGGCTGGCGTATGAAGAAGGATGGTCGGAGTTGCAGGTTTTCCGGCGAAGCACGTTTTCCAGCTGTAGCTTTTGTGTGATTCTGGTTTCCGGCGCCGGTGAGCAGAAGAAACAAGGGAGAGGCTGCTGCGGTTGCTCTTCGCGGCTGATGGAGAGACGAGGATGATGACAGTGGTGTTGTTGTCGAGCGGCTGCAGGAGATGAAGACGAGGAAAAAGAAGTTGTGACGATGTTGTGTGTCGTGTTGATGAAACGCAGAAGACGGGGAAGGAGACGGGTGGGGTTTAGGGTTGGGTTAATAATTACTAATTTACACTTTTGGTCCTTTAACATTTAGACGTTATTTAATTATTCAGTTTTAAAGTTTATAAAATAGTTTAATAAATTACAAAACAAACTCCAAACTTCTAATAAACTTAACAACATTTAACGAGAGGAGGTTAACGGAGTTCATCTGAAATTACGGGTTGTCACAGAAGTGAAACAGTTGCTAAGAGCTAAGTGTGGGAATCCTAGTAGGTTTAAGGATACCCCAGATGATGCAGGTTGATTTGATCTTGGTTAGGAAGGTTGGTTTGTAGAGTTTGTATAAGTATCGTTAATCGAGTCAGTTTTTCTTTTATTTCATTTCATTTTATTTATTTTATTTTATTTTTGTCGAGTCAGTTTTACGCTCGGGTATCTTGTGTTTGTTTTGCAGGTTTAAATCATTCTCACCCGTACTCAATCTCCATTCGGGTGAGTTTGTATTTATGAAGACGAAGGAAGATCTCGAGAGTGTCGGTGAAGCTCGATCGCGACCGAAATGCTATACGATCGAGGCTACAGTTGGAATGAAGACTTGGAGCTTACGCGTTTCACAAAACCAGCTAAGTCTTTACCAATTCACCCTTCTATCTTTTATTTTTTAGATGTTTTCTATCTCTACATTGAGGACAATGTAGAACTTAAGTGTGGGGATGAGAAATAGTTATTTCTGAGTCTTAGTTGTTTGGTTTGAGTCTTATAGTGTCTTAAAAAAATCCAAAAAATTGAAAAAATTTGAAAATTTCTTTGTTTAAGTTGTGCACTTTAATAGAAAATGATAGTGAACTAATTTTGGTTTTCAAATGAGTTGTGGTTTTTAAAACAAAGATGAATTTGAATAAACTTTTGGTAACCCAATTAGCTGAGATAGTTTCCCTAAGTGTAATAATAGAAAGTTAATTGTCGTGAATCTCGTGGGTTGTCATCTTAGGAGGAATAGGAAGGCCTTAACTAAATTAAATTAGGCACCATTGTAGGCTTTTGAACTTAAATAGGTTAAGGGGTAGTGTCATTTTAGGATTTATAACACACTTTTTGTGAAAGAAGTGGCGCATCCGCAAACAAAATGTCCACCGGGTATAGTACTGAAAAGCGCTCAAAGTAGCTGCTAAATAAAAGAGCTCAAAAGAGCCAAATAAAAAAAAAATTAAAAATATAAGGCAAGTGATCCAAGACCTCATGTGCTCTACCTCCGGGATAGCGACTTGGATACGACACCCCTGAGTGAGGTGATCTTGTTTTATGAAAAAAAAAGAATAACAGTCTATACCCACAAAATTCATCCATCAAAATCCACCCTAATATGGCACTAGTTCTTAGCTTAGTTAAGTTCTTTAGGTTATTTTGGTAGGAAGACCTTTTTGGTTTAACTGGTGCCTCGTCAAGCAACAATAATCGGGCTAACTTATTTTTCCTCTGTGTGAGACCTCATAGATAAATGATTTAATTAAATTTAAATTAAACATAAGGGGAAACTTAATTGGCTAGTGTTAGGGTGCTTAAATAAAACGCACCAATGTTTATCCGACTTTGTTTCTTGTTTGAAAACTGTAACGAAATGTTGAATGCTTTAGTTAGTTCTGATTCTATGTGCATGCTTTTTCAGGGACGAAAAAGGTTAAGTGTGGGGATGTTTGATAGAGTATAAAATATACATAAATCCCGTGTTAAGTTTGTTTACATTTTGTGTCGTTTCGTTAACGTTTATATATCATTTTTGGCACAACTGATGTTTTTGTGTTTCGTAGGTCCCAAGTTGATAAAAAAACGGATAGATCGTGAAAAATCGAATCCGTAGGCGAAAACGGGGTGCGAAACGGAGGTACGAGCGAGCCGGAACGCGTAAACGAAGAAAACGAACGAAACCGAAGCAACGTGGCACGGAGTGGGGTGTGGCCACGCCACGCGGTGACAGGGGGTGCCCTGGCCGCGTGACGCAGCGTGTGTCATGGTTGGTCAGCTCTTGGTCGCGGTGCGCGGCCACAATTCCCTTTCGTCGCCGCGCGACGCCGCGACGCGTTTTTAACAGAAAGTTTTCGCGATTTTTGGCCCTGCACACTATATATTCATCTCTTCTTTAACCCTAGCCTACTAGACTTCATTGGAGACGATTTGGGACGGCTTGGGACGAAAAAGAGGCGGTTTTTGAGGCTAGAAAGGTGAAAACAAAGCTACGGGAGAGCACGGGATCAAGGATTTGCGTCTATACGTTCCGGGTTTCTTCAATCCTTTGTTTTTTTTTCTTTTCTACCATGTCATATATGATTAAACTCGTGTTTTTTATTATGAATATGCTTGGCTAAATCGTTAGAACTACCTAGGCGTTTGATGATTCGTTAACTTGGTTTGATTTCATGTTTGGTTGTCTTGTTTATGGATTATTATGATAAATTAAAGTTTCAATCTTTTTACTAATTAATGCGTTATACATGTTTATATTTGTTTGATTGGTTTTGTTAATCCGCGTTCCCTTGGTAATTGTCTATGTTACGGAATAGGGTTCGTTTTAGCCATTGACTTGCGTTGTGGTTGTTTATGGTTAACCTGCAGTAAAACCATAGGATTAACAATATTAGTCTAATTAATAATAAATGTGTTAGCCAACTTAGAAATCCGTGAGGTGATAGGTTGTTAACCGGTAAAGTTGAATAATTGGCTAGGTTTAGGTCTTTGTGAAAAGTCCGGTTTAGTCTATTTTATGAAAACTTACTTGTTAAATTAATTGGTTTGTTTGAAATGGCTTTAGAGTCCGTATCGTGAGATAGGTTTCTAATTGAGGTCAATTAATCATAATCAGAGTAGATAAACGTGAGGAAATTTAATCCCGTAACCGGTGTGATAATAATTTAATCGTGATACTCTAGGTTTCTTCTTGAGAAGGGTCGAGGGTCTTAGTTAGCGTCACCTTTAAATGAATATTTTCAGATCCCGGTTCCATAAACAATAACCCATACATGAATGATAACTAAAGTTGACGATGATTCTAGCCTAGGTGGTTTGTTTTCTTTAATCTGTTTTTAATCCGTCTTTAAATTGCCAGTTTCCATTTTTAGTAAGTTTTCTAATTTAGAAAGTTTCTATTTTTAGTAAGTTTCTATTTTTAGCAGTACAACCCCACTTTTCAAAGAATCTTTTAATTTAAGTTCGTGTCTAGTTTAGTTAAGTCTTGTCCAGTTAATTCAACGTAGTATATAGAGTCTGTGGGTCGACACCCGGACTTACGTACGCTATATTACATTCGACCGATCCACTGTCGGTTGTGTGTGATTTAGTAGTTTGTCTTGGTTTTATAAATTTAAAACTAGGTGTTTTTAGTGTCTAATTTTATATATAGTATTGCACGCATCAGTGTGTCTTGCAAGATCCAAACGAGTTTCATCTTGCCACCAACTCGTCGGACGAGAGGCGTGCCTAGCGAGAAGGCAAGGAAGCCCCTCTCCTTGCCGTTCAATTCTTTTTCTTCACGAGGTGAACAACTTAAGGAGCTTACCATCTTTTCACCGTCACCTAGCCCTCGTACTTTCCGAATTTGGGTTTGGCCTACTAGAGAGACGCCTCATCATTGGTAGGGTTACCCCTGCTCGAGTAACAGTATTATAAGATTATCGGGATCAAGACCTGGTGTTGCTATTAAAAAAAGACGAGCCCCATACTTCTTCCACCCTAAGTGAAATGTCATAAAAGACGTCTATCAATTGCAAATGCAAGTTAGAAATTCATCCATAATCATTTGTTAAAACATCATCTAGGAAAAGTTTAGACATATAGTAGGTTTTTAATTAAAAATATAGAACAGACATCTAGAAATATTAAAAGTCAACTATAAATGCATTGTATAAAACATACATCTAGAAATATTGAGATTAGATTTTTAATAAGTTATTAAAGTTATAAAACATACATATTCGATCACCATTTAAATTCATTTTGTATTAAATTTAAATTGAATTCCCTATGTTGTTGCGGGTTATTTTTACATTGCAACAAATCATATAGCATACATGAATGATTAAAGTTAATAAAAACTATATTTTAAAACTGTGTGTGCCCGATGCAGTGTTTTTATGACTTCCTGTGTTACGTTTGCACGTGACATTATTATATGGTGCTTGCGTGTGACGTGATGCAATTGTGAAATCATTACACGCATTTGATGGTAACATTAAGATGTAACACCCTTGATTTTTCCTATGTTACACTTGTTACTTTGTGAAATTAACGTAGATGGGCATATATAAGAATTAAAAAAGGGAAATTGGATTTTATTAATCCCAACTTTCACCTATTGGTCATTATTAATCCTAACTTTACTATTTGCCATTATTACTCTCAACTTTCACTTAATTGGCCACCATTGAGCCTCCCGTTACCCTTGACTAACTCCGTTAAAATATGCTGACATGGCATCCACGTGGCAACTGACATGTTTTATTTTTAGGGAAATTGGATTTTATTAATCTCAACTTTCACTTATTGACCATTATTAATCTTAACTTTTATCTATTGACTATTATTAAGACAAAACTGCACTTTTGGTCCTTTATGTTTAAATTACAGAAACATCCTTTGTCTTTATATTTGTTGTATTATTGGTCCTTTAACACTAACGGAGTTAAATATTTCTGTTAAGTCAAGGGCAAACTAGTCTTTTTACCCCTAAATGACTATTTCTATAATTTAAAAGACTATTTTTGTAATATTAATATCTTTTAATTAAAATATTAGTTTATTTATGTATTTTTAAAACTTTTATGAATATTATCATATAATTAAAATGTAGATAATTTTTATAAGCATATTTTTGTACATATTAAAGTAACATATTACATATGTGTACATTTTTTTAATAACAAAAATTTTACAATATTATTTACGTTGTTCATAAAGTTTTGAAAATAACCGAAAAGTTTCAAAAATTCTCAAAAAATCTCGTTGATTTTAAATGTATTTGTAGATGACATTTACAATATTACATCCGTATCATAGAAATATTTAAGCGAACACAAAAATTAAATTTACAAAAATTGTTAACTTCACTATACCTTAAAGTTTTATACTAAAATGTACAAAAAAATGTGTAATTACATAAATGTTATAGATTGTACACTTAGTAAAGACATAGGTCCCCCATTATGTTGAGTAAACAACATGCTTAATATACTGTCGGTTATAGCCATTGTGTAAATATATGCGTATGTTGAACACAAATTATGATGAACGAACTAATTTTTTCTTGTAATTATTCTCTCAAGTTTATGAAAACAAATACATTAGAATATATATATATATATATATATATATATATATATATATGTATATATATATATATATATATATAGAGGGACTCTCAAATAAGAACACCCCTCAACTTGAGTACAAAAAGTACACTTTCTAACCAATCAAATTTTTTCTCTCTTTTTAATTATTATTATTTATTTTAAATGTGATTAAGGGTATATTAGTAATTAACACAAACCTAAAACATGGGATGTGGACTAACTGACCCACGTTTTTTGTGATATCCCCTAGCCAAATTCAAATTCATTTATATCTGAAAATCAATTAATATTACGATTCCATTACCAATCTTAATTTCTTCCTAGATTATATACACCATCACCAATAACTTCCTCGCCGATCACCACAATCACTGCCCCTTAAATCTACACCAACGTATTCAGCCATCACAAGCGACAAAAATTATTTCAGATTCCGTATTCTTGGAAATCTGTAAACTGTCATCGTCTTCCCCGTTGTCATCGGCCATCCGACTTCGTCGGAGTTCCAGACCTAGTTATATTCATCTCATAACAAAAGGGTAGCCCTGAAACTACGTCTTCCCCTTCTTGTAATTCTTCTCTGACGTCGACAATTCACATCACCGCCAGATTAATAATATTTTATAGTAACACTATGTCACATAAGAGGTGTGGAACTAGTTGAGAAAAAGCAACTGCTAGTGGAAAATAATGTTGATGAGAAGCAATTCTTTATTTATGTACCCGTAACAAAGAGAGAACCAAAATGGATCTGGGTGTTGGAAATATACTAATACGTCAACAGAGGTTAGCTATGCATTATTCAGGAGTCATGCACTGAGGCTAGGGTGGAACATATTTCATTTGTGTTCAATGTTGGTAACAAACATTAATCAGAGCAAACGGGTTACAAGTTTAGTGTCGATGAATGTTTGTAACAAACATTAATCGGAGCAAACGGGTTACAAGTTTAGTGCCGATGAAGTAGCCAAAGATGGTAGATGTAATGGCCAAGATGGTAGATGGAAATTGCAGTAGCCAAAGATGGGTAGAAAAGTAACATTCAACAGGATTGAAGTTTATTCAATTTTTAGTAATGCATATATGCACTTTTTAGACATGCACATATGCATTTTGAGTAATGCATATATGCACATTTGCACTTTTACACTGATGAACAATGAAACCTTTAATTAATCGGTTGATCTAATTAACGAGTAATTACCGTTATACCCTTTTAATCAACTAATCTAATAAATCAATAATGTTTGAAAAGTAACCGAAATTCAGTTTATAAAACCATTTTTTTATTAATAAAAATAGAAAGAAATAATTTGATTGGTTGAAAAGTGTATTTTTTTGTTCTCAAGTTAAATGTGTTCTCAATTGAATGGATCCATATATATATATAAATATATATATATATATATATATATATATATATATAAGATCTTTTATACAACATGTTAATAAAATGTTTTTTTTATATATGTATATATTTAAACGATCTATTACTCAATATCTAATCGAGCAAAAAAAAATTAAAATTAAATCATTTGGTGGAAATAAATTTTAATTAAGAAGTTATCAACAACTTATTATTTAATGATTAGCAAATTGTTTTGTTGAAAAACAATACCACTATTCGATCTTCATATTAATATAAATAATCTATTAATCAAAACTTTAAATCTCGAATCACCTTGAAAACTCTAAGTTCAATGTCATAATTTAGTCACTTTTTCTCTATAGGTTAACATAAGGATATTTCACCAGTGCCTATTTCAAGTCATTTAATTATTTAATCATCAGCATAATATCATGTGAGTATTCGTAGCCCCTTTTTCGTATTTATTGTTTTGGTGTGATTTCATGTGACTTATTAAATCAGTTTTACTCATTTTATTCATGTTATTCAAATCATTCAATTCATGTTATGTTTCTACTTGCATTTATGTGTTCATATATGATTGACATTATTCAAACCACCGTAATCAATGATAGATCTATTGGCCTGACAAACCCACCCCATTTAATCATGCTTTTGCTTAGTGGGTGATTGAGGACCGGTTATATACTCATATGCTTTTGCTCAGTCATTTAGTGTTTGTTTATGAATTGTTTGTCATTATGTGAAACACTTTGCATTTATAGTATTACCATGACATATGAATTGAAATTTAATCATTATAATTATATGTATGCTCAAACCTATGTTTACTCACCAGCTAACTTTTTTAGCTGACTCAGTTTACTTTTCACATGATTTCAGGGAAGACTGCTTAGAAGATTTTTGAGATGCTATCATAACTAGGGCCTTGGACTTGTTAATTAAAAACATTACATTTATTTATTGATAATTGTTTTTACTTTTGTTTGGATTATGCCATGTTTAGTGTTGGAACACATTTAATTTGGATTTAATGATATTTAAACTCTTATTTAATTACCGTGTGCTATGGACAATCATTTACTATCGTCCGCCCCGAGGTTTCCGCCATCGGTCGGGGTGTGACAATACTAGTTCTCGTATCTTATGCGGCGTTACGGCAGTTGTGGTTGTTCCGGAATGATCTAATATTTAATAGAATCAGACGAACTGTTGATGAATTGATGGAGAACATTAAATCTATGGCGTTCTTATGGGTAGAAACCAGGGGTAAGAGGGTCAACTGTAATTGGGAAAGATGGATTAGTGACCCTCTAAACGGGGTATCTAAAATGTAATTTGGATTTAACCTGCAATTTTATTTCTTTGTTGATATTGGTGTTTATATTGATATGGTGTTTCTTTGAATAAAGGTATTCATTCTTGCTGTTCAAAAAAAAAACTATCAATCAAACACCGTTGAGTTTTATCCAACTTATGCTATTCGTGTGGATGAATTGGCAGATTAAATTAAAACGCTAGTATTTACCTAACTTATGCTATTCGCGTGGATCAATCAAACACCGTTGTTTCTGTCGTCGCAACGCACGACACGTCTCAAAGTCGAAATGTGACAACTAAGACCCTGTTGCCGTATCACACGGTCCGATTAGATAACTAGTTGGGCCTTAATAGTAATGCTAGCTATTAGTAAACAATGATGAATTTTATTAGGTCAAAAAGGGTTTAAAAGTATCATTCTAATCATAATAACTAAATAATTGGCCTTTTGGTCCAATGACATGAGGGTGATGTATAAGCTTGAAATTTTAAAGGTTTTAGGTTCAAGTCTTGACTCAATGGAGTTTTACAAGTGATGGGTTTCCTCCTTAATGGTGTTTCTGAATGAGTTAGGCCTGGAGCGTCAAAATCAATATGGGCGATTGAAATCTCCGGCTGCGGATCTTGAACTTTTGTTTTGCGGGGGTGAAAAATCATGGGTCAAATTGAATACACATATTACATGTAAATTTATTTTTCACGGGGCAAAGTCGGTACATATAATACATGTTAATTGTGTTTCGCGTAGACGAACTCAATACATATTAAAAAATTTTGGGTATCGGAGTAAAAGTTATCACTAACGACAAAAAAACGCGAGGGGACGGAGTCCTGTCGGCCCTTTACAAGATGCATCACTGGACATCCCGTCTTAGGAAGACTCACTCTAGTATTAGGAGTAATATTTTCAAACGCGTTAAAAAAATGATAATAGGCAAAACTAGAACGAAGATCTCTTAATAGACGTTATTGGCTTTAACAGCATTTATGATAGATTTGTTAGGCCATATTACGTTAATTTAAAGAGTTGGATTAGATTATAATGAATCGTATAAGTCGTGATGAGTTATAAGGGAACAATTAGAATGTAATGAAGACGAAGAAACACTCAATAATCTTGTATTATTTCTTCTCTAAAACTGATTACAAACTCTAGAAAAACAAATAGGAAGGACTAAGACTAACAAAACAAGTGAACTAGCCACCTTAAACCTAAACTAAATGAATCGTATATATACCAAGCATGTTTCTACTAGTACTCACATGCATGTGTGTGCTAGTACTCACATCCCGTCACCCTCAAACACATCTTGCTTATTTCACATTCACTACTAGAAAAGTATGTCATTTGCAACGGATTTTTGCGATGCAATGAAATGTGTAGCAAATTGCGACACATTTGCGACAGTTTTACGACATTAATTATTTTTATAAACTTTGCTTCGAATTTACGACACAATTTAAAAACCTATATTTTTTTGTTACAAATCTGTCGGAACTATCACAACTGACAAATTTTCAATTATATTAAAAATTATTAAAATAAAAAATATGTTGTTTGCGACGCATTAGCGACACATAATCCCTATTCCGTCGAAAATGCGTCACAACATTCGGGCTTTTCAATTGGGCTGCGCTAAATACAAATTGAAATTTTTTAATGGGCTTTTCATCCGCTTCAGAGTTGAAAAAAAAAGATTAGGTCACAAATCCATTCGTTAAATCTCCCAATTCCTCCATAACTGCTTTTCACCTACGAGCTCCAGTTCATCGTTGCATTCAATCTCTCAACGAGCTCCAGTTCATCGTTGCATTCAATCTCTCAACAAGCTCCAATTAATCGCTGCATTAATCTCTCAACGAGCTTCAATTTATCGTCACTTTCTTCATCGTTTATTTCTTCACCGTTTCCTTAACTGTTTCAGGGAAATACACTATCTAATTGAACGTTTATGTAGGGATGAGATCGGGTCGGGTACCGGTACCGCCCGGTACCGGTACCGCCTAGTACCGGTACCGAGTTTTAAGAAAAGTGGGTACCGGTACCGGTACCGAATTTAGCGGGACGGTACCGGGACGGTACCGGTACCGGTACCGATATTTCGGTACTGGTACCACGTTGGTACCGGTTTCATATTTTATTTTTTTTATAAAATTTATTCGCTTATTTCGGTTTAATTTTATACTTCTTTTATATAACTATACTATAATATACTTGAATATAAGAAAAAGAAATGAAATATGGTATAAATTAATTAAAAATCATATCAACTTCATTAAATTTAAAAATTAATAATCTAAAAAATATTATAAAATGACTCAAAGTCGTAAAGAAAACACTTTATAACATTAAGCAAGTAATACACAACATTCATAACATCTCAAATTATATAAAATATACTAAAAAAAACTAGTTTTTTCTTAACCGGTACCAACGTGGTACTAACCGGGAAAGTACCGGTACCGGTACTGCCTGGTACCGGTACCGAGTTTTAGGAAAAGTGGGTACCGGTACCGGTACCGATATTGCTAAGTCGGTACGGTACCGGGACGGTACCGGTACCGGTACTCGGTACCAAAAGCTCATCCCTACGTTTATGTATAATCTGGACGATAATCGCATACGCTCTGCAAATATGGGATGTGTTGAAATAGATGAATGATAATCGATTTGAAATTTGAAATAGATGGATGATTGTCTCCCTATGTATATGTGATTAAATCTGGATATAAACTTACCAAATTGATAATCGATAAATGTGTAGAAATAGAGGGATGATTATTTTATATGTATATATGATAATCGCTATGATAATGGTTTTTTCAACCACACATAAAAGTCGAATTTCCAATTCCTTTAGCTAATGTATCTGAATACTTTGTTAACTGGAATTGTACTAGCAATGTGAAATAAAGATATGGGGAACATGTATATATTTATGTGAGGTTTATTAAGGAAATTAGGAGTGAAAACTTTTATGTACAAATCATGCATAGTAGGTATTTGATGAAATGCCTAGGAACATGTATAGCAGAGATACAATTTTCCTAACATTGGAAATGTGTTAAGATGTTTGATGATTTGAAATTTTTATGTACTAAGTATATGAAAAAACCTAGTTCTGACAATATAGTGTATTTTATTGGAAATTGTTTGTCTTATGTATTTGTATGTGCGGTTTAGTGTGTTAAATTTTAAATTTTTAGATAGTTACAGATTTGATAAAATTTCATCCGATAGAGATTGGATGTATATGACGAGAACCATTAATGGTGTTTTTAGTACTTCATTTGTACCTTATGTTAAAGATCTCTTAGACTTTGCCTTCGCTAATGCACCCAGCAATCAAAGTCAAATTATAGGAGTGGTAGAGGTTTTAGTAATTAGATGTCCATGTAGTAAATGCAAGAATCTTCGTTTTAAGACAAGGGGGGAGGTTGAGGGTCATCTATACGACAAAGGCTTCATGGATGATTATAAGGTATGGTATGTGCATGGTAAATCATTTGAAACCCAAGATGTGGGTCATTGTTCAAACTCCATGACGTCTCAACATTTGAGTCAAACATTGATGATGATCATGGTGAGTTTAGTGGGTACGATGAAATGGTTATAGAAAACATGCATCAAAATAATCAAGGTCCACAAGATCCGAATAAAATAGCCAAGACATTCTACACCATGTTAGATCAATCTAAAGAGCCTTTATGGGACGGATCAAAAAACACTACGATACTCTCCATCGCCACTAGATTATTAAACTGGAAATCAGATTGTAATGTTTCCGACTCATCATTCGATAAACTACTTGAGATCATCAAAGATATTCTACCCGACGGTAATAAGCTACCTAGAAACTTTTACGAGATAAAAAAGATAATGAAACCACTAGAGTTGCCATCAGTACGAATTCATGTATGCAAAAACCATTGCATGCTATTTATTGGAGAATATATTGATAAGGATCGTTGTATGTTATGCCAAGAAAGTAGATATATGGAAAAGGAGAACAAGGTGCCTAACTAGGTGATGACCTACATGCCTATCGAACCACGACTTCAAAGATTGTTCTACTCAACGAAAATGGCTCAACATATGACTTGGCACGTCGATCATGTTAGAGAATCAGGAAAGATGAGTCATCCTAGTGAAGGTGAGGCATGGCGTCGTTTTAACTTGGTATATTCTGAGTTTGCACAAGAGACACGCAACGTTCGTATAGGATTGTGTATCGATGGGTTTAGTCCAAATAATTCAAATGGGTCCCCGTATTCATGTTGGCATGTGTTTATTATGGTTTACAACCTGCATCCTTGGTTGGCCTTGAAAGAGAGATACATACAACTTCCATTAATTATTCCTGGTCCGAAGAATCCTGGACAAAATCTAGATGTTTTTCTACAACCATTAATAAATGAGTTAAAAAGTTTATTCACGCATGGCATTAAAACCTATGATCCCTGGCTAAGGGAGAATTTCCAAATGAAGGTCGATAATTAGTAACTTCTCTACTTATGGAATGTTGTCTAGGTGGAGCACAGCTTGCCCATACTGCTCAAATCAGTTAGTAGCATTCCAATTGTCATTTGGAGGGAAACCATGTTGGTTTGACTATCATAGACAATATCTTCCCTCTGGACATTGTTTTCATTAAGATAATATTAACTTTATGAAAAACATAAAGGTGTCGCGTAAGGAGATGAAATATGGCAGACTATACAAGATTTTCCCACTATTTACAATGGTATCCCTTTTGGTCATAAAGATATTGTTTACAATGGTATCCATTTTGGTCATAAAGATGTTGAAAAAGTTTCTGGTTTTGGGGAGACACATAATTGGGTAAAGAGAAGCATCTTTTGGGATCTTTCATATTAGCGTCACTTGTTGATCCGACATAACCTTGATTTTGATGCATGTCGAGAAGAATGTATTTGACAATCTCTTTCACACAGTTATGGACACTGACAAGAATTCCAAAGACAATATGAAGGCAAGGCATGACCTTGAGATTCTCTGTGATCGACCCCTTTTAAATCCCATCCGTGGTAACAATGGGAAGATGACCAAAGCTAGGGCAAATTACACTCTGCAAAAAACCGATGTTAAAAAAGTATGTGCATGGTTGAAAAAACTTAAATTTCCAGATGGGTATGCGTCAAACATAGGGAGTTGTGTAAACATCAATATTGATACTTCAGTCTAACAGTCTAGGTCCTTTCAATCTCCCCTAGACCGATGTTATCAACAGTAGTCTACGCCTTGAACCCTTCTTCACGATTGTCTTTGATTCTTCTCAATAGGATTTGGTCGCTCTTCCAGTTGTAAGGCTTGAAATCATTTTGGACTCATCGTCCTCACTAAGGTTTGCCCTATCATCCATTTATGTATTTGGGTTTTGCCTAAGGTGTCCATCTGAATACCCTCCGGGACTCACCGTCACGATCCCGAACGACCAAGAATTTCTATGATACCACTTGTAACATCCGGCCCCTCATACCACCAATAGTGTCCACTTTGGTACATTAGAGCTCATAGATTTGATTTTGTCTTTTTGGGTAAAAACTTCCTAGGAGGTCACCCTTCCTAGGATTGCTGCCACAACACACTCAATTGTGGAGTTCTCCTCTCATCTACTAGCACTAAGCCAAAAAGAGTTATTTGTAATTGAGGCCGGACATTCCTTATGAACCAAGAATCTCTCCTGGCCATGGACGATATTGGGTAATAGTAGAAAAATACCCATTGGACACAGTACAACCCAGTACATAGGAACGTTGGTGATAATCAGTAAAATAATTCAAGAAAACATACCAAAATATTACGTTACATTTTTAGTGATAAAATGTATACAAAATATACATATAATTCACACATACGTTTACACGCATACGTTACACAAATCGAGTGTTTTAGCATTTTAACGTGTTAACAAAAAGAATCACCTAAAAATTTTATACACACTAATGGATCACCTAACAATGATAATTAACATGTTCATGTCACAAGAATTACAATAATGATGGACCAAATTACAACTAACTAAACAAAACATCCAAATTACTAACAATTATTAACAAATATCTTGCAATAAAAAGCATTACCAACCTACCCCCCCCCCCCCCCCCCTTTGACTTCGGTCGAGACCCTAACACCCTCCACCTCTTGCCCCATGCAAACTTCCAACCATACTCGTCTCCAACTATATATACCTTAATCCCTTAGTTTAATAATTATTGGGACAAGTATAAAATCAATTATCAATCTCATGTTTTAATAATAACAAATTTAATTATGACATGATATTGTTTTAGTTATTTAAAAATTAATATATGTCTCATACAAGTTCTTTTAACACTTGATTAATTATGCAATGTCATTGTGCTTCATGTTATAAAGTTGTCTACCTCTTATATTATTTACTATGACAAGTCTTATAAAAGAAGTGGGTTAATTATGTTTTAAAATATCTTACAAGTATTCTTAGCAAAAGAGCTTGTATTAAAATATCTTGCATATCTTGAAGACACAACCTTACCAAGTTGAGGAATAAAGCAAAGTCAAAAGAGAATCTTTTCCTTTCGTAACAAAAGATTTGTATGGGAGGTTGGTGAAGATTATATATGTTGCATGGAAGAGTTAAAGTATAGAACAAAGTGGTATAAGAAATCCCATTTCAGGTATTTCCATCCAATGATGTGGGGAAGCTCTACCAACTCCATCAAATTCTATCCCATCATATATCTCTTTAAAGTGGCCTTTGTCTTCCGGATCGTAGACCCGCCTCCAAGTACGCTCGTTTATACGCATCTCCCGTAACAGTTGTGAGCGTATACGCAAATATTCGCTTTTGGTCTTGCTCTAATGCCACAACTGTAGCTCGAAACCCACAATAACCATCCGGTTTCACATCCTGTATTTTTATATATACGGGTGAAACATTTTTGGAATTTGATCTGCATACTTCTTAATCAATCCATCTGACTTAGGCCCCAGCTTCATTAATGGGAAACCAGGGTTGTGCGATGGCTCTCTTATAAATGAAAACACATGGTATTAAGTTACTTAGTAAAATCATTAAATAAACCGGTGATCACTAGCAATAAGTAGCTTTATTTTCTATCTCTTTAGACGGCAAGCACATGGCAAGCCACAACTTGTAAAAAGTTGACAACCACATGTAGAACCGTGCTTTTTTAGACTCAATTCTTTTTGCTTGAGCTCGATAACTAACAGTTCACCGAGGGCAAAAATTGAAACCTTCCTAAGTACTCCGCCAGCATTTGGATATTCTTGTGGTGGTTCATTACTTTATTAATGCTTGTCTCAAACTCTCGTTTGATCTTCGTGTATTGTCTATCAAAAATTTTATCGACAAACCTCACAAGCTTAACCAACGTGTTGCGATGACATGGAAGGTCTTTTTTTAGTAAAGCGTGCATGCCCTCGACTCTGTTGGTTGTAGTTTGGTGAAAGTACGTTTAGTGTCCCGTTAGTCCAGCCAGCTATAAACTTTTCACGGTATGGCTCCAGCCAAGAATCATTAGTATAGTCATAGACCTCTGAAAAGAAAACGTTAGCTATGTTATTTGTGTAAAAAAATATGTATGTATGTGTAATTATGTAAATAATACTCGCCTTCACGGCCCATTTCTTTCATATGAGCTTCAAAGTTAGCTAGATTATATTCGTATATACGTTCGGTGGTAGACTCACACGGCGTTGAAAGAATCGGACAAATTCTTTCCACTTATTATCCGCAAAGTGCTTTTTGCTGTTCCTGAAGACGTTTTGTTGAATATGGAACTGACAAAGATACTTGTGCGCGTTCGGAAAAATATCATCACACGCGTTCATTAGCGCTTTGTCTCTGTCTGTTATGATTACTCGTCGCGCCATACGTTTTTCCAACATATCATTGATCTTGTTTAGCACCACATGCATAGTTTTCCATCTTTTCATTAGAAATAAACGCATGAGCAACAGCAAACGACTGGTTGGTCGATGTCATACCTACAACTTGAACAAACGGAAGACCATAACTATTTGTTTGGTAGGTGGTGTCAATCATCAGCACGTGCGGGAATGCACACCACATAGTATATGAAAACTTATGCATAAAGAAAATATCTTCAATGGCTTATGTGGTCTTATTCACGTTTGTGAAATAAACGTAATCTTAAACTTTGAAGAAGTTTCTAGTTGTTGCATTGGAGATTCACCGACTCTATTTTTTTTGTTTATCTTCTGCATAGCGTTGTGAATGTCTTTCTTAATTATCTACACAATTTATAACATAACTTTAAATATTATAGTATATAAATTTTTGTTGGTTTTATTTTAAAAACGTTAACCTTTTTTCTGGGTTCTTTTTCGTCAATGCTGACCATATGCTACGCGCAGGAATATCTTGGTCTGCCAGCTCACCAATCAGTCTTTTCTCATCCACGGAAAGTCTCCTCGCATATGCGTGACCATCCAGGTTTTCAATAGGAGAGTGGTTTTGCATCGGGTTCTTCAACTCCAATTTCTAATAACTCCTCTTTGACATAAATGACCCTTTCAACTCAAATGGGCAATCGGTTTTCTTGCTACCAGTTCTTCTCACCGTTGCTACAGTCTTATATTGCCCACCAAGACTGCACTGTAACCAGATAGCCTTTTCTTTGGTTCTTTTAATAGTAATGACATAACCATGTTCGGTTCCCCTATTTTGCATCCAATTAACCAATTCCTCACGTGACTTAAAAACCAAGTCAGTCTCAAAGGAAACTATAGTCAGGTAAGAGCCTTTCGCATCATCTAATGGCTCACCACCACCTTACACTGTACTCTTTTTTTAAAAAATGATGGCTCGTCACCGTCAATGTATTGAACAAATGACGGATCCCCACCGTAATCGTACGAGTCTACCACGAGAATATTCAAGTCAAATTGTACCGCATTGTCACCGTAGTTTGTTTGAACACATTGCTCACCACCGTCACCGTAACTGTACAAGTCTTCCGCGGGAATATTCAAGTCAAACTGAACCGCATTGTCACCGTAGTTCTTTTGAACAAACTGCTCACCACCGTCACTGTAGCCATAACCTTAAGGGTCATCAACGGGAATATTCAAGTCGAACTACACCGCATTGTCAGGATAATGAATGCCCGATACAACCTCGTCTTGCTCCCTCGTGTTGGACGCCGGTTGATTCCACGTGTCAGAAATACCGGTGCCTTCGTAAGAATCTGGAACAACGCTGACATCAAAATACTCACTAAAAATGTAGTTGTTAAACCACGACATTATAATTAGAAACTCGGTATCAAATGAAATGTGAAAATGAAGTGTGAATCGTAAGAAAAAATGGTAACATCTGGGTAAATAAGCAGTATGGACCCATATAAGGGCTATGCTCGACGTATAGGTGTTGACCAGCGAATATTTCTTCTGTACGAGGTGCAACAAATGCACCTGATGAACAAAAGAGGACTCAAGCGTGGCGCTAAGCCCTCTGCGCGACGTATAGGTGTTGACCAATATGCTTTTCGTAGGTATGAGGCGTAATTAATGTGTCTGGTGGGGAAATGTGGAGCCATATGGGGCACATAGCCCTATGCGCGGCGGATGGGTAGTGTGGGGATAGATTAATTAGGCGTGGGGATAGACACACCGTTAAAAATACCCTCCTGGAAAAAGGTGAGAATATCACTTTACACGAGGCACTCATCAAGTTTATGAGCATTAAGTATAAACACCCTCCAAGCACACACAAAAAGGGTAATGGTCATTTTTCTACTCACTTCCACTGGGATATTTCATTCATAATACTGAGTGTCACATTGGAGCTTGGTTACAGAGACCACTCCAAGTCTTTCCTATAACGTGGTTAAAGGTTGTTATTTGTGCAGATCCTTGTTACATAGTGCAGATCCAAGAACCTAGAAGTGGATTTAGGTGGTTCTTCTTCAGCGTAGCGTAGCGATGGAGAATTCATATCTAACTAAGGTAAAGTAGATGAGTGATATGATCTAAAATATACATGTCTTAAATAAATATTTTTGTGCTATTTTGTGTTGAACTCTACTCCTATTTGACTCATTATTAGACTTTTAAAGATTTCAAATGACCATTTACTTAAAATGATGTATTATATTATATATACTTCTATAATCTAACGTCGGTTACCTGCTGTTTTGTTTTTTTTCTTTGTCACATGTCAGTATATGATTGGACAATAATTTTTGCTTTTTTCTTTTTTTTTTCTTTCAAACATCAACTGCACAACTGAACATAGGTAAAGGATGTCGTTGCTGACAACAGTAGCAACGACGACAACGGATTAATCGTCATCGGAGTAGATGGTGACGGTCAACGACGATGATACGCGTATCACCATTCACCACCGATGTAACAAAGAGTTTTCTCATGTGGACAGAGAACTATGTGATCGTCGTAGCTTCACATCAGTTGAAACTTGCCCAAACCGCCTTGCAGCAGCATCGCCACCGTGGTGTCGTTGTTAGAAGGATACAATCAGTTATCTTCTTCTAATGAATCGGTGTTACAAGAACGAGGAGATGAAACGATTGTATCAAAAGAGGTGACCAACGTCACCGGAGGTTCGGCGGTGGTGGTGGCGGAGAGAACCTGTGCCGGGCCGTAGGGTGTTTCTAGAATATTGTTTTTGTTTTTGAAGATGAACTGTATTGATGATGTTTTTACAACTGTGAAAATTTTTTTATCACTGTCAATTTGTATTAGGAGATTTTTTATTAATGACATATATCTTTAAATCGGTTATTTTAAATCTTAGACTTTTTGTTTTTTTTTTCTCCGGACTCCTCAAGACTTTTAAAATGAAGATGTCATTATCAAAATTATAAATTTCTTGACATCAAGTTTATGAGAATGTATTCCTTATACTATTAACACTGAAAGTCGGTGGTGGTGTCACAAGACGTCACGTGTGACCTTCTGATTGGCCTCAAGAAATTTCGGTATATGCATACGTCTTTTAATATGTGATATATTATGATTTTGCACTGTAACATGAAACTTGTGAGGGAGTCACATACACAAGACGTGGCCACAACATCGCGCGACAGGTCTTTATCTACTTTTTACTAAAACTTAAGACCGAAATGATTATAATAAATTAAAAAAAGAAAAAAAAGGAAAATGATGCATAAAACGTAAATCCATAAAGTCAAATTAAATATTTAATTACATATTAAAATTTATGAATTTATAGTCGGTGTAAAGATTGAAGACCCGTAAAGATTCAATTACATATTAAACTTTATGAACTTATAAATTAAATTATTTTATAGATCTTTAGAAGATTGGGTTTTTAAAAGCTCAATATGGACTTGATGGACTCCCATAGGCCATAGATAGATAGATAGAAGGGCCCCAACAACTTAAGGGCTTATTTTGGACGAAAGAGAAAAGGAGAGCAACTACAATTGGGGCATCACATATAAGTCGAGTCATCAATAGAATTTTCGTCTAAATAGTCGTTTTCTTATCCTTGATAGTTTTCAAGCTCGTATTAGTTTGTTTCCTATGTTCGAATGTTGTAGTTTTAGTTTGTTTTAGTTAAGTTTTCAAGCTCGTTTTCTTATCCTTGATAGTTTTCAAGCTTGCTTATTAAGCAATGGAGGTACTTGAATGCACCTCATCATTATGTGCTAGTTATCACCAAGGAAATGCCGTTTTGGTGATAGCAAGATTGATATAAGTCCGCAAAGATTGTTTCGGTTCTCAACAAGCCTTACAGCTTTGCATCTTTGATCTAGAAGGATATGTCGGGAAATGTCAAAACTACGACGACAAAGAAGTGGTTGGTTTATCCTCGTTTTATTCAAATGAAAATTGATAGATTATTTCCCGATATCCCAAGAACTAGTGGTTCATTCATTGCTCATGCAACATTTGTCAAACTTGAGTGTGGTTGCCAAAGATGTGCGATACATATGCATTTTTTTATTGGGAAAATGGATTTTATTAATCCCAACTTTCACCTATTGGTCATTATTAATCCTAACTTTACTATTGGCTAGTATTACTCCCAACTTTTACTTAATTGGCCACTATTAAGCCTTCCGTTAACATTGACTAACTCCGTTAAAATATGCTGATGTGGCATCCACGTGGCAGCTGACATGTTTTATTTTTAGGAATATTGGATTTTATTAATCCCAACTTTTACTTATTGACCATTATTAATCCCAACTTTGACTTACTGGCCATTATTAATCTCAACTTTCACTCATTGAAGCCTTAATTTTTCACCTTTTTCTAACACTTTATCTTGCATCTTGTTATAATACATTGACTTGGAGAAAATCATACGAATGCTTAATCATTTCAGCTGAGACAAATGGTTTGTTTGTGTTTGTATGATGGTCGATCATATTTCAATTAAGGTTTGTTTGTGTTTGTGTTGGAATTAATAATGGTCAATAGTAAAGTTAGGATTAATAATAGACAAAACTGCACTTTTGGTCCTTTATGTTTATACAAACATGCACTTTTAGTCCTTTAAGTACAAAAGTCATAATAAACATCCTTTGTCTTTAAATTAGTTGTATTGTTGGTTCTTTAACACTAACAGAGTTAAATATTTTAGTTAAGTCAAGGGCAAACTAGTCTTTTTACCCTAAAGGACTATTTCTGTAATTTTAAACTTAAAGGACTATTTCTGTCATTTTAAACTTAAAGGACTATTTCTATAATAGAAATATCTTTTAATTAAAACATTAGTTTATTTATGTATTTATAAAATTTTTATGAATATTATCATATAATTAAAATGTTGACAATTATATATATATATATATATATATATATGATTGATTTCAAATGTAAACCATGTCTTAAAGTGTTAACCACTAAACTAAATCCTAACCACTCATTATTTTCTTTGATATTATATTGTTAAAGGGCAAGAAAGTAATTTCATATTTCTATAACCCTTATGATTTTAAATGAAAAAGTTATTTAATTAGTTTAATATGATGTTGATTTGACATTTCTGAAACACATTAAACACAATTATAAAACTTAACTACTCTTTCACAAATTCAACCTAAATTCACGTTAGTTAATTTACATATTCAAACTCAAACCAAATTTAATTCATAATACACATTTGTTTTTAATTATTTCAACTGCACTTGAAAGAAATACACATTTGTTTCATAATACACATTTGTTTTTAAAAAAGAAATCATAGCCACTCATTTGTTTAATTATTTCTTTTAAGTGAAGACAGTTTCACTAAAACTTGCATTCCCTCCATTTTTTTCATTCTCTCATTTCAAACCAATTTCATTTCCTCTATTTTTCACACACACACACACACACACACATATATATATATATATATATACATCTTTGTTCATTTTTCCAATCCATAATTCATCTTTGTTTTTTTCATCTACTTCTTTCATCTGATTACCATCACCATCGACACTTTCATCGTTGTTCACAACCACACGCACCAACGCACCATCGTCACCATCATATGAAACCAGATCTGATTTTTTTGTAACTGAAATTGTACATTAAGCTGTGTACGTTGTACATTTTGATTTTTGGTCATTAGTTTGTGTTAATTTACAAAGTGTCGTATTCTCTGTTACGTTTGGGTGAAATAATTCGTTGGAAGGATGAAGTATTCGAATGAGATAAGAAAGAAATAGATTTTGTATAAATGTGTTCCTTCAAGCTCTTAATTATTTATATTTGGTTTTGAGTGGATGTACTAAGTGCACAAAAAGTTGTAAGTAAATTTGTTTTTGATTATACACATGTGTAAACTGAGTTCGTACACAAATGTAAATTTTCTTTTCCATCTATGTTGTTGAACCATATGTATAAAAAGTTATACTTAAACTGGTTTTGGAATATACAAATGCGTAACTAAGTTTGTACACATGTGTTAGTTTAGTTTTGTTTTGAAGTGTTATACCAAGTGCATAAATAGTTGTACCGAAATTCATTTTTTAATATACACATGTGTAAATGACTTTTACTCGGGTTTTTAGAGTAGATTGTGCACATGACTATTTATACAATTCTAGCCATTTGAAAACACGTGTGTTCTTAATCACGACACATGTGTCTTTTAATGTTAAATTTTTATATGTTACACAATTATTTATGTTAAATTTACAACTGGTTTATTTTAATTTATAAGTGTATATTTGAATATCATTTAATGTACAACAAATTATGCACTTGGTACAACTAGTCAAATGCAAAAAACAAGAAAAATATTTTTTTATCTATTACCCAATGGTACAAAAGATGGTAGGTAAAAAAATGTCTTGTCCTTAAGTGTTTGTAAATGTACCAAACATCATACATCTTTCTTGCCTACTAGACAAAATTATAAACTTGTACTATGAAAATATTTTGACAGCTTATTTTCCCTCCATTTATTATGTCACACCCTCAATTTTCCACAAACGTGGTACCCGTTAGACGTGTGACATACCAGGATCTCAAGCCATTAGTTACAGTAACACTGACTCAATATTTTTAACAAAAGTTTAACTTAGACGTTATCCTAAAACTCAAGGTATAAAAATGTAAGTTTTCAAGTTTAGCGGAAGCTTTCAAACAAACTCATTATTTAAATAAAGTTGTGCTTAACAGTTTAGCACAAAACCAATGAAACGTGTGCTCAATAGTCTAGCACGATACCAGTATAAAACCTGTGCTCAATAGTCTAGCATAATACCGACTTAAAACCTGTGCTCAATAGTCTAGCACAAAGTCGGTAATTGTTTTCAATAAAACTAACAAGGTAAATAAAAGTTCAAAACAAAGTAAAACGACTCATGCATGATATGTCCTACGTGCACAGCTCCTAGCCACCTGAGAAAACATACTGGAAATGGTCAACACATGGTTGGTGAGCTCAATGAGATATTTAACAAAAGTTTATAAATATCAAAACAGTTAAACTGATAAATTTCATTTGCTATTGCTGGTTTGCAAGACCACCTCGCTTACTACATGAGCACGTTGAGATTAAACTACACGTTGTGTTGTGCCTTACTGCCATCAAACTAGATGACCAAAAGTTCCAAGGACAATCTGCACCACCTGGATCCCTACCAGCGTGCTGGGGTCTGCCGAACCCGGTAGTACTACTCAAATTTCCCCGTTATACCCACTGTATATTAATAATCTCAACTAAAGGAAAAGGACTTTTGTTGAAACGTTTATGCTCAAGTAAAATAAGCCATTAGACAATAGAAATTAGTTTATCAAAACAGTTGCCCGAAGGCCCTGCCCGAAGGCATAAAACGCAGCCCAAGGCCGTATAGAATCTTGCCCAAAGGCCCTACCCGAAGGTATAAAAATGCAGCCCGCCCGAAGGCGCTGTAAAATAGTTGCCCGAAGGCGTTGTAAAAACGTTTGTATGTTTCTCCCCGAAAAAGGTTTAAAAGCGGGCAAAGAGACTCACCTTTGTATGCACAGCAAGACTAACAGAAGCTAAAGCTATAAGCGTATTTCACTCTACGACCAGCGGGTTAGATGTTCTAGGTTACCAGAGTTGCAGGTTCGCCGACGGTGCGTGGTTTCGACTGTCGTTTGTTTTGCGATTCAGATTTTCGGCACCGGCGAATAGGAGAAACGAGGGAGGGGCTGCTGTGTTTGCTCTTCGCGGTTGCTAGGGGAATGAAGACGATGATGATGGTGTTGGTCTCGTGCGGCAGATTTAGGGTTTGTGGTGAGTGTGTGCGTCTATGACGATAGCGAGAACGATGTGAGGAAGTCGGGTGAATGGGAAAGGGTTTGGGTTTATTAATATGAATCTTACACTTTCCCCCTTATACTTTGTTGGGTTATTTATATAAATGTTAAGGTTTATACCAAGTTAAATAAATTACAACTTCTATCCTTAACGTTATGAAATTTATCTAATGAGAACAAGTAAACAATCTAAACTAACAGTTTAATTGAGTTTGACCGGGACGGGTTAACACTGCTAACCTGAATTTGCGGGTTGTCACATATTATGCATGACCTATAAAATATATACAATATTTCTTATCACTTGTTTTCCCTTTAAAAACACATGTGTTATATGTCATGGCACATGTGTACGTTAGCTGAACAATTCAAGACGAAGCAAAACCCAGATCTTGGTACAACGGTGTTTCATGGATATGTTTAAAAATTACACTTTTTACTGGGTATGTAAACGGTTCAGGACGATGATTCATGGATATGTAAACTGCACTTTTTACTAGGTTTCTTTTCTAATATACACATGTGTAACATGAGTTTATACACATGTTGTGAATAAGGAAGAAACAAAATACAAACATATAGAGTCTTTTATGTTAAATATTTGTTTCTCTCTTAAGAATATGTTGAAAACACATGTGTCTTTTATTTAATTCTGCATATTTTTATATTATAAAACCAGTTTACGTACCAGTATTTTTATACATGTGTATAATTACAACTCGAATCTAAAAGAGAAACTAAGACACATAAAACGTAAAAATAAAAATTAAGAGAGAGAATACAAAAGTTAGAGAGAGAATGAAAGAAAGAGAGAGAAATGAAATGTGCTTTGGGAATGTACATATAAAATAGTAAAATACTGAAAAAGTCTTTAAAATATTAAAAGACATGTTTACCATTTCTATCATTAGAAAACTCTAAAAGAAATTCTTCTTGTACCTTAAAAAACAACATTTAATCTTAACCATTGATCTCCAAGATCAATGGTTGTAAATTGGTTTAATGGTTAATACTTTAAGCATTGGTTTACAAAGTACATGTCCCATATATATATATATATATATATATATATATATATATATATATATATATATATATATATATATATATATATATATATATATATATATATATATATATATATATATATATATATATATATATATATATATATATAGGGAGGCATTCAATTGAGAACACAAACATCTTGAGAACAAAAAGTACAAAGTATCATCCAATCAGATTATTTCTAGTTAATTAAATAATTCAAAAACAAAAAAAATAAATTAAGTATACGGTTATTATTATTGACAATTAAAAGGGTATTTTAGTAAAAACACAAATTAAACAAATTTGAATGTGTAATCAACTTACGGTTTTTTGAAACATTATTGGTGACTTGTTATTAAGGGTATTTATGTAAAAAAATATCTTAAACAAAAAGCTAGTTTGTGAGATTATATATTATAAAAACAAATGCATAAATGCATTACTGATATGAAATGAAAATCAAAGCATATATAGATCCATATTTTGTTTGTGATATATTTTTTCTTAGCACCATGAAAAAAAACTCAAATTATCATATACGCAATAATTGTTAGAAAAAATTGATTAACTTATAGTTCAGTTATAGTATGGGTAAATCATTACTAGAATAAATGCATCAATGCATCTCCTTCAATAATACACTTAACGTGTAAGCGTTACAATGATGCATATGTGAATTTTTCAATGTAATCAAACTCTTGGTTAAATTCCAAACACGTAACAAGGTCAACCAAAAACAAATAAAAAACAAAAGGTCAGAATTGACGAAGTGATCGATTTCAAATAAATGCATATATGCATTATTAAATTTCCAATGAACCAACTAGTAATTCTAATACAAATGAATGCAATTTGAATACTGCAAAATATTTGTCCCATAGTCGATTGCAATAGAACCTTTCCTTTAATCAATCAAAGCTCCTAAATTGATGAACCGATCGATTTCAAATAAATGCATATATGCATTCATCATCTCTAACTTCAGTGCATGACTCATGAATAAGTTCAACATTTGTTGATTTTGTAATTTGCCGTTTGCAACATTTTTTGACTCATGAACAAGTTCATACTTTTGTCAAGTTAAAAGATATGAATGATAAGTAATGAACAAACAAACCAACTTACCTAACCCATTGTCTTTCATTTCACATACGTATATTAAACTACTATTGTTGTTCATTGCTCTATAAATCCGAAAATCGCAGTGCAACTTCATTACTATGCTCCACCCTTTATATCCTCAAGACCACAATTACCAGCTGCCATCTTTGTTGCCTCCGGTTACCGAAAACATATAGGCTTCCAATAATTCGTGCAGAAACCACACCTGACAATCACGAGAAACCGCATATGTGCACAAATGCACATATGCATTAGTACACAGATCGCACGCCTCATATTGCTATATCATTCTCGTGTTAGCTCGTATGGTGCCAATTAAAAAGGTGATGCTCAAGTCTAGCCCAATCACATTGCCTGACCCGCATTTAACCTCGTCCCATAAAGCGGCAGTTTCTCGCACTTTCTGATGTTGATGAGGTTCCATGAAGCAACCTTCGGATATGTATTTGAATGGGAGGATGCACGATTGTTAACATACATGTTCTCTTTTAATTGGAACAACATAGAGCACTCGTAGACCGTTTTAGATTTAAGAACAAATATGCTGCACGAGTACCAACATAAAAACTTGATGAATTGATTTCAAATAACTAAATGGAAACATGCAATTAAAATCGGCTGTGAAATCTTGAATCCTTGAAACTCACTTACAGATATTGAATGAACTTGATTTCATCAAAACAAATAAAGAGTAAGATACTGCATCTCGTTTTATTGGAGAAAATGGTATGAAGATGAATTTTAAAAACAAATCAAATGTGATTATGAATGAGAAGGTGAAAATGGATATGATCGGTGGGATTTGAATTACGATCGAACAAAAGAATAAGAAAATAATTATTTCAATTGAATATTCAAATTATAAAAAGAGGTTAACATGAAAAACGTGGATCGGCTATCACTACCCCATGTTTTAAAAATATATTAATTAATTACATATATACCCTTAATTATATTTAAAATAAATAAAAAATAATTAGTTTTAAAAATTTTATGATTGGTTGAATTGTGTACTTTTTGTACTCAAGTTAAAAGTGTTCTCAATTGAGAGTCTCTCTATATATATATATATAAAGTGTTTTAAATGTATTTATAACCTTTAAAGTTCATATTATTTTATAAAATCTTTATAGTTTTGATAATATAAAAGAAACAAGTTGTTTTTAAAGCACAAGAAGCTATATAAAATATAACAAAAAAGTTGTTGCAAGCGCGGCTCGAACACTTAACGTATAGTGAGCGAAGAACAACGGATTCAATGCGTGATTGTGTGTGGTGTTTTAGTGCAATTAAAGTTGCAGAAAGATAAAAGGATCGGTATGTTATGTTTTGCCCAATATATACCGAATCAATTCAGCCTAAAATGAGTCCGACTATTATGAGCTGTACATTTCAAATTTCGGAATTGATTTGATATAATTTCTGTGTTTTTTTGGTTTAATTGACTTCGTGTACAAGTTTTGACGGATTATAGGAATGATACGATCAAATAATTTGGAGATAAAACACGGATTTGAGTGGATTTGATTTCATTGCCGTGTATAGAAATCGGGTTTGTTAAAATAGTTGTAAATATCGTGAACCGGGTTTTGAAATGCATCTCTGGGTTCGAATCTCACATAAAAATAGTTTCACAGGTTCGGTTCGTGCCGAAAATAGCTAAAAATTGCGTCGAAACACACTTCGCCGGAGTTTTGGTCTCCGGCCGTAAACACATGCCTGAAAACGTGTTTTTTCTTGGTGATGGGTATATGATTGCAACATTTAATTTAAACTTACGCTAAGACCCCTAAAGTTTTGATGTATATTTTTTTTAGGATAAAATGTTCTAATTCAAGTTTTATAAATTACATAAACAACCCTAAAAGTTAATTTTGTTAATAACTTATTAACTTAACTAACCAACTAACTTTTTGATTTTATAAAAAATTACAAATTATATAACCTTCATTTTTATTTAATTATTTTGTTTTCTTTTTTACTAAACTTCATAACCTTTGATTAATTAAGACCTATTGATTTAACGATTGTAGTTATATAATAATGCATGTACTACATAAAGCGAAATTACTGAATAAGAATTCTTTATTTCATGATCGAAAGAGATGATTACATAAAAATATAACGAGTTCGGGTTTATAAATTTCAAGTCGGGTCGAATGTCACAAGTATCTTAGGTTCCAATTCTTGATTGCTCCATGTAGATGGTTTCTTAATTAGGTCAGAAATGCTAACCACATCCGAAAAACTGTAGCTCGTCCACCATGATATTCTTCTCCAAATTTCTTGGGCCACTGAACATCGCCTAAACAGATGGTCACAATCCTCATCCTCGAGGTTGCATTGCTGGCAGTGAATATGTTGTAAAGGAGTGCCGCGTATGATTAAATTTGTTGCAACTTGAACCCGATCTAAAGACAGCCTCCAAATAAAGCAATTAACTTTCGAAGGAATCCATTTTAGCCAAATGATGCTGTTAAAGGATGACAAGTTGTAGCAGTCCAAAATCCACTTTCTACAAGAGGCTGTAGAAAATTTTTTGCTAGTGTCCCCTTGCCAAATCAAGAGTCATGATCATTTTTGAAACTGTAGCAACGAATCATCTCTTCTAAGTCCTTAATATCCTGTTTAATGTCATCCGGGATGCGAACCCGATTCCAATCCCAGGTGAAAGTTATGTTGCCTGATACGTCACGCCTAACCCTTTGGGATATGTAGCATTTTTTAGTCTTTTCTAACAAGTACAAATTTGGGAATAAGGATTTGAGGGTGGATAAATCAAACCATGGGTGCTTCCACAGAAGTGTGCTATCGCCATCACCCACATGTTTTCTCATGAGTTGTGGTATTTGCTTCCCAGACTGTGCAAGTTCATATCCAGCGTTCGTAATTGTAGACCAAGCAATTTTTAACGATTTTTTCCCCAGATCGTCTAAAGCTTTGAATGAGACATTGTGAATAGCTTGTATTCCACGAGCCCATAGTTGAGATGTTTCAGTCAAGGCCCTCCACCACCATTTGGAGATGAGAGCGAGGTTAATTGAGTTCAAACAACCCACACCAAGCCCCCCATCGCGTTTTTTCTTGGTTACAGTGTGCCACCCCACCCAATGAATTCTTCTTCTATTCGAGTTACCGCCCCAAAGAAATTGTCTTCGTATGGCTTCAAGCTGATTTATCACCTTTTTCGGGACCCTAAACATTGAAAAGTAGTAGAGAGGTAGACTCCCTAGTACCGCCTTCACCAATGTAAGTCTGCCTGCAAAGGATAAGTTCTTGGCTTAGTTAAACCAACTTCCATCCTAATGTGTTAATTTTCATTGAACGGAGTAGGACAATTTCCATGGTAAAAACACTCTTGTACCATTTTTTAGTTAAATATTTTTGTTGAGGATTGTTCAAATGATGGAATATATTTTGATGATGCTCATTGTTTAAATAATATTAATATCTTAAGGTATATTAGTTTTCATTGGTCCCAACTATTATTATTTGTCTTTTACCGGTCCCAACTATTAAATTGGCTGTCAACGGTCCCAACTTTTATCACTTTGGCAACCACTGGTCCGTCGTTAATTTTTTTTAACGCCGTTAAGTTTTTTTCAAAATCAATACCGATGTTTTAGGCCTTTTGATTGGAAGAATAATACGAGTCGATTGATGTAAAATTTTTCTAAAAAAGATCTCTGAACGATAAATTTTTTTACATTCGATTGAAGCACCGTTAGGTTTAAACACCCGATTGAAGCACTATTTCGTTGTTCGGAGCGCCGTTTCAAGGTAACTTTTCCATCAATCGACTTGTATTATCCTTCCGATCAAAAGGCTTAAAACATCGGAATTTTATTTGGAAAAAACTTAGCGGCGTTAAAAAAATTAACAACGGATCAATGGTTACCAAAGTGATAAAGTTGGGACCGTTGACAACCAATTCAATAGTTAGGACCAGTATAAAACAAACGATGATAGTTGAAACCAGTAAAAACCAATATACAATATCTTAATAAATGTCTCTCCACGTAAATGATATGACATATTAACCTGCCGACTCAAAATTCCCAAAATTAACCACATAGGCATTAAACTTTTTATGCCACTTAAAGCCTCACCCCATTATCATGTTAAAGTACATTCATTTGGTCCTTACAAGGAGACATGTGGAAGTAACATGATTGCCGGATTATTTAGGATAGTGCCACCTCATTTGAGGGCTAATCTTTTCACTATTTGTTCCGTTATAGTTGTTGGGTTATGAGATATATGGTGATGGTGGTGGTCGGCAAAAGCTCCCACTAAATCTTATATCGTTCATCTTTGTTTGTACAAGTGTAGAAACCCCATCATTACTCAACTCTATCGTCACCTAGAAAGGTTTGGAGTAAAAAAGAAACATAACTCAAATTGACATATCAATGGATCAATTATTACACTCCTTTTAGTAAGTTGAATGTGTTCCCTCCACCTGGTCTCCACATTTGACATGATAAATTAAACGTCTTCAAATGTATGTGTTAACTAGTTGTATTCGTTGGCTCGGGTAAATTTGTTGCTGGTTAACTCTTCAACTCTAACTTAGACTATAAAACTGAATCGTCACTCTTCAACTCCTACTTACCATTCATATGTTCATCAAACTAAGAAACCGGTTATTTTCAAATACCATCATATATTGACGAATTTAGACAAAAATCTTAAGGGTATCGATTAAAAAATATATTTCAACTATAGTTTCATACAATGTAAATGTAGTAAAACTGAAAAACAAAAATAAATAGACTTAAACACATACCTAATATATGTCTCATCTTCGGTTTTTTATAGTTTGAAATCGAGCCAATACGTATTCTTCTTTTACTTAAAAAAATACTTTTCAACTACACAAATGAGAGTGTTGTTCATATGCTCCTCACCCATTCAATTGTGTAAATTCGTCTTGAAAGACTTGATTTTAGTAAAGCATCTTTCAATAGTTGTGTTTGCAACTGGTAAAACCAATACTAACTTCAATACCTGATAAACCAAAGGAAATGTATTATGTTTTCCGATATTCACCGAATCACCGATACACGAGCAAGGTCACACATTCCATCCAAATTTACAAATCTATCATCTTCCTTTACGGTGTGATAAACAACCATAAGAAAACCCACAAGACAACCACTTTCTTGATTACTAAAATCATTCAGATACATCTTAGAAAATGTCCCTATCATAGATATGTCAAACTTAGGAAATGAATCACAAGGATTTAAAGACAGACATATTTTATATCAAACTAGTTAATAATTTGGATAAAAATATACAATTGATTCACTAATATATATTAAAATTAACATCTAATTATATATATGGCCTTTAATGCTCAACTTCATTTGAGTTTTTGATGTCACTAAAAAACTTTTAGGCTTTGCGTAAAATAATTTTGAGGGTAGCGAAAAAAATCGTTTTAAGATACCGTTATACTGAAAAACGTTGTACTATAGGGTACAAGTTGAGCAGGTGCTATCCCTCCCATCACTATATGTCTGCCTCTGCCATCATAGCCTTTGAAATCCAAATTAAAAACCAACCACCTTCGAGCATCTCCAAACATTATGCACACAATATACAATTTTCAATAATTATATACTATATACTATCAATTTGAAAACCTTATTAAAAGTGTTTTTATGGTTTTATTTTGGCCACCAAAATTGTTTTTGTGAGTTTTGCATTTTAGTCACAAAAACTATATGAATAGAAATTTTTTTTCGTTTTGCACTTTGACCACCCTTTTACATTTTGGCCCCTTTACTAGGTGTGATTTTGTGGGTTTTGGATTTTGACCACCAAAGCCTAACTATACCAAATTTTTATAACTAGAGAGCAATATATTTTGGATGTAAAACCGGTAAGTCACTAAAATAGCCGGTATATTTTGTATGATTGGCCAAAACTAGCAAACAATCGAAAAATCTGTATCCGACTCCAACTAACCATTTGTAATCCTAAAAGATAATTTATTTGTACGTTACGAGACATCATAATAACACCTCTCGTGCAATGTGTGAGATACACTATAAATTCTAGTTATCCTTTATACCGAAAAATAAAAGGTTTTAAAAGAAAAGCTTTGAAATTGTGTTAAAAATGAAAAAATGGATGAAATGGGGCTCGAAGTCTCGAACCCGAGTGCCTGATTTCAGGCATCCGCGCACAATCAGTAGATCAAATGATTTTCTTGTTTAACATCGAAAGTAAATAATTAAATATTGAAACTAACGAAAATCCCCAAATTCAATCAACAACCCTAGTTCCTAATCTACATAAACTCAACATCATTTTGATTTTGGAAACAAAATTAACCATAGGGCTTTTGCGATACATTCGAACGAGTATTTTATGGCAGCTTATTTACCTTAAAATTGACAAATTGAGATAAATATGAAAAGTATAAGTCACGGCTTAATGGTAGTCGATTAACGATTCAAACGTGATGATAAGATTAAGAGGCTGTTTGGTAGCATCTGAATAACCTATGAATAACCAGTAAAAATCTATCTCTTAATGGTTAAAAAATCCATGATAAGGTAAGTTTTAAAAATATGATGAATTGGGTGAGTTTTTACCATTCAGATACTACCTCTTAACTATTCAGCATCTTTTTGTCACTTAATAGTTCAGAGGTTTTGAACCGTTAAGAGGTAAGTCTTTGAATGAACATTAAGAGGTTACCAAACACCCCCTAACTTGATGATCCAGAAAGCTTCGTGGATGAATGATGATTTGGCAAGATTCGATTTTAGGTTTCTTTATTAAAAACGATTTAATCGAACATGATAATAATCAATGGAAAATTATATTGAAATATAGCATGGGGTTCGAGCCTTATTGACAAAGTGATTATCTTGGTTTAGTTAAGTTAAATGAACTAATTTTGTGATTTGGTACTTACTGGAGCCACTGGTGAGAAAGAAACCGAAAACAAAGGGTGGGAAAAAAGATGGGTTAGTTTTAAAAATGAAAGTATAACATTGGTCCCTGATGTTTAAATTATTCGAAAAATGACAGTTTACCTAACAAATGGACAAATGTTTTAAACACAAACAACACTAACACAAGAGAATTTTGGATCAAAGAGCAGTTTTAGGGTTTATCGTCGAGTATAGCTAAGAAAAAGGATTTGAGCGAAATAATCTCGGATATGAGAGAATTTGTATATATGTCTAATATAAATTCGTTGAGTGAATTTGCATAGATTCACAATTGCGAAGCAAAACGGTCATGACAAATTTACATTGGATCCAAACAAATCAAAACCACATAAAGACAAAGGATGTTAGTAAAACTTAAAATACTTGTCCATAAATTCGTGACTTAAAAAAGATTGTCAGTATTTTTTTTCTTCATAAACTCATGCCTTATTCTTTTCAACAAGTGACTTGTGACTTGTTTTTCATGTTTTAAAGTTAATTAGAAGGCTCAAGTGATTTGGTTCCCACAAGCATTCGGAAAAAACCTGCCCATCCTTATGGTTTCCTGAGTTTGAATGGCTTCTATTTTTTTATTATTATTGAAGACGTGTGTCACACCCCGACCAATAGCAGAATTTTCGGAGCGGACGAAAGTGAATCGACTGCTCATAGTTCATGGTGCTAAAATGATTAAATAATACTCCATTCGTCCAATTAGAAGTGTCTTGGTTTAAAAAATACAAAGTTTTAGGCATAATAAATTATTGTTTTTTTTGCTTGTATTTTGACAAAATACTCCTTGACAATAACTATTATGTGAGTCCATCATATTGTTTGATTATGTTAGTTTAGTTTTTTTAAGGTAAATTTGGAAATTAACCAATAAATTTTAAAAATATGGACTTTAACTCAAATTACCTTAAAAAATTTATCGGATTTGAAACTGTTGGTGTTCCGTTGAGTACGCGGGTTTTGTGTACTGGTTTTGTTTATGTTTCCATTGAATTATTAAATTGCATTTTAAACCTTGTATTTGGTTTTCTTGTTTTAAACAACTAGTTTTTATTAAAACGTTTGAGTCTGTGATCTGTAACTCATGGCTGAGATCAGGAAAGACGGAAGTCACACGACTAACAGATACCCCGTTTGTGGAAATTTGAGGGTGTGAAAAATTATCAGAGCCATGAGTTATAGAGAACTAGCATATGCATCTAGACTATAGCTAAGCATTGCATTAGTTACACTTGCACTGTACTTTATTTTAAAAGCTTAAATCTAGTCCTAGATTCCCTACATATCCTTGTACTGCAGGTATGTCTTTTGATTCTTAACCTCATTCTAATTCTCCTTCTCATCCTGTTATGGAGTCATCTTCGGGCTACAAGAATCTTCAACTAGAATTCATGGATTATGATCCATTTCAATCTTTTCTTGAACCTGCGCATCCTATGATTGGACCCAATACCCCAGGTATGTGGCAGGAATGGTCAAACACCAGAACGCGCCACCCCCACGCTTTAATGGTGGTGAACCATCCACTTAAAATTCTTCAACAGCCCACTGTTACTACGTTATCACTGGATACCAATAAGAGAAAATACCCATGACATATAACCCTCCTCTTTTGCCAACCATACCTTTTTTTCCTTAACATCACTTAGAGACACCTCATGAGAGGAAATACTATAGATATAACCCTCATTCGAAAACAAGTAGGAGAAACTTCTTGCGATATGAAGTATATAGAGAAAAGATTAAAAGTATATGGAGAAAGATCATAAGGAACTTCGAAACCAAGTTTGATAACAGTAAAATCTTCAATCAGTCTTCCACCTCAAATCAGAATCAGACTAACAGCGGGTATGCTGGTAAAAGCCCAAAATGAGACAAATGTAATTGTCACCACTATAGTGCTTGTGATAAGGTCAAGTGTCAAAGCTGCGATAAGTTTGGTTATGCTGCCAAGGATTGTCGGGTAGATATTAGGAGCAACAATCAGAATCAGCATGGTCAACATCAAAGTAGTAACAATGATAATGGGAATAACTCTTAAGGGTTATTTTCACTATTGTAAAGTGAGACATCGGAAGGGGAACAGTCCCAACTGTAAGAGAAATGGTAGCGGTGGAAATGGAAATAGGAATAATATGTGCAATAATGAAGGAAACCGTAACAACAATAATAGGGGCAATGCTAGAGGTAGAGTGTTCGTGATTGGTAATGGAGAAGCGAGGAATGATGACAACACAGTCTCAAGTACGTTCCCGCTTAACAAAAGGCATGCAAATATTTTATTCGATTCGGGTGCTTATATGAGTTTCATATCGGAAGAGTTCACAAAATAATTAGAATTGACTCCTACTCCCTTAAGTGATAAGTATTCGATAGAAAGTGTTAATGGTAAGTTGCTTAAAGCTAAACACATTTTAAAGGGGTGTAATCTAGATCTCTAGGATCATAATTTTCCTATCGATCTTATGCCAATATCCGTGGGTAGCTTCGATGTCGTCACCGGCATGGATTGGCTCTCTCAAAATCGTGCAGGAATTATCTGTAAAGAAAAGGTTGTTCGTCTTCCTCTCTCTAGTGGAGATATTCTTTGTGTTCAAGGCGAAAGTCGTTGGAATTATTTTTTACATGAAAGCCCATAAGTGGTTAAGGAAGGGTCGTAAAACTTTCTTTGAGGGTTCCTTGAGGAATTACCTGGTCTCCCTCCTCATAGACAAGTTGAATTCCAGATTGAGCTTATGTCTGTAGCAGTTTCGATAGCTCGGGCGTCTTACAGACTTGTCCTACCAAACTTTGAACTTCAAGAGTTATTAAAACATGTTTTGAAAACAATAACATAATAATAATAATAATAATAATAATAATAATAATAATAATAATAATAATAATAATAATAATAAATATAATAATAATAATAAAAATAAAGTATTAAATAGTTGTAACGATAAAAAATAGTTTTATAAAATATACAAAATTAACAATGTATTTACTAATAAAAATAATACACACACATCTATAAAATGTATGTTAAAAATTCAAGTATTTTCTATCATTTGCATCTCTGAAGTTTTTGTTTTGACAATCCCTAATGGTATTTTGGTCATTAATGAAAAAAATAGCTGGAAAATCTAATAGAGTTAGTTTTTTTGTATGCAAATGGGGATAAAATGCAAATGTCAAGGGTGAATATGAGATTTTGAAACCATATGGATGCAAATGGTCAAAATTGACAAACCACAAGGATGCAAAAAGGAATTTACTCTTATCTTTAAAATAACTTTCTCAATTGCTATTTTACCTTTAACTAGGTGGATGATCTCTTGCGCGTTGCGCAAGAGGTGTTTGTACAAATATCTGATGGTATATACAAAAGGAGCTGGTATGTATTGTGCAAGAAGTGTTTGTACAAATGTTTGGCGGTATATACAAAAAGAGCTGGCTTGTATTAGTTACAAATGAAGAAATACACAAAAATGAAGGAGAACATCTCTTAAACAAATTACAAAATAGATATACAACAAAAGACATGTAAAACACTAAAACAAAAGGGAGTGCGTGAAAACGGGAATCAAACCCGGGGAACCAGAACTACAACAATAACCCACAAATTACAACAACAAATCATAATCATAAAACAACTCTAATATACAGAACAATAAAAAAATTACACCAGCCAACAACAAATGTTTTTTTTTTCCAACTTTATAAATAATTACTTATAAGAACTAAAGTTAAAAAAACATATGTATCGAAAGTCTAAAACATAAAAATCAACAATTCATCAAGTTTCTAAATTATTAATATATAATGATATTATTAAATGTATTTTTATACATTTTTTAATCTAAGATTATTAACTAGTTTGTTTCAACCACTTTTTTGTCGTTGTCTTTTTTTTATGTTTTTATCGACTAATATCTAAGGAAGCTACGGAACCCACAATCCAAGAAGACCATTAAACCCAAGAAAACTCAATAATGCAAAAATACACTCGTTTGAATCGAGAAAAGAATTAAAAATACAAAACTCAATACCACTTAGAGCACCATCCAAAAATAAGAGAAGAACAAGAGCTATGTTGTATGCGTTCGTATTGAGAAATTTAAAGCCGAACAACACAAAGAAGGTGACTTTAGATTCTCAACGTGTTTGGTTCTCGTGGTTTGTATAATAGAATGGGTAAATAGGTAATTTAATATGCAATTAAAAGTTAGGCTTTGATAAATATATAATTGAGGGGTTTAGGAATGACAAATACATTAAAAAAAAATTAAAAATCTCTTGTGTTAAAAACCCTTTAGTGGCTTGAGAGCGGTTTCACAAACCCATCAAGGAACCTGATAGTTCTACTCGTATGGGTTGCGCAAGTGATGCCGCTTCAAGCCGAACTTTCAACCTTCGAGTGCCCATATGGCTTAGTATTAGTATGGTTTCAGTTGTAATCTTCTTTGTGAAATGGAGGGTCAGGATCAAAGATCACCTACCCTGATTCTAAATGCAACACACGGATTGGTCATTTTCATACGGATCCAATTAATTTTAAATAAATTTGAATTAATATGTTAATCTAATAATCTACTTTTTCCTAGAGTTGTCTAAAACGTGCATTTATTTATTTCTTTCAAATATCGCGTATTTGCATTAGTGATTGTTACCAAACATCAACTTGAGCAATCCACTTGTTCATCACCCCGTAGCTACGTCACTTCTCGATCAATTTTTTAATCAATTTTTAATCCATTTTAAACAGTAAATCCACATCCACTTATCTAAATTATATAAATAAAAAAATCATAAATGTTTATAAAATATCTATAATAATAATAATGCAAAAAAGTTTTCGACTATATGTAAGAAACGGCATACATGAAGAGTTAAGAGCAACATAAGTTCTTACGTATTTGTAGGGTTGAGATCAGTACTGTATCGGTATTAATACCTAAATTATCAATACCGAATTTCAGGAAACATAGGTATCAAATACCGTATCGAATTTATCAGTATGATACCGGTACAGTACAAGTATCGGTTTTTTGGTATTTTACCACTTTGGTACCGCTTTAATCACAAAGAAGTATTTGAAAAGAAATCACTAACTCAACGACGTGTATTTACAAACCAAGTGTTAATAAAAAATCTATCTAATAATTAAAGGTTTTAGGATGTCATTTTTAAGGGGAAATATTTGTTCTATAATAGGAGGTTTGGGTGAGAAAGTGAATGGAAATTTTCTCCATACATGAGATGATAGAGTCAAATTTCTTAAATATAAAATACTTACAAATGGTTAAACTAATAATTATAATTTATTTATAAATATTATTAGAGTTAAGTGCAAACTGTACCCCTGTAGTTTACACCCAATAGCACTTTGCAACCCCGCTTGAATATCTAGACCTTTTGCAACCCTAGGCTTTCTAAAGTGAGTCATTTGTATCTCCCGGTTAGTTTGATTGTTAGTTGATCGTTATTTGTAACGGTAAAATAGACTATTTATATAAAAAAGAAACAAATTAACAATTTATAAGATCTAAAAGATATATAGTTTTTGAGTGAAACGCATTAAAAATACACAAAATCATACCCAAAGACAATAAAAAACATAATCATAACAACTCACTGTCGGACAACCATCGGCACCGACGACGTATCTACTTTCTTAAATATTTTTTAGATCTTATAAGTTATAAATATGTTTATTTTTTAGGTAAATGATCTATTTTACCGGTACAACTAACTATCAACTAACAATCCAACTAACCGGGGGATGCAAATGACTCACTTTAGAAAGTCTAGAGTTGCAAAAGGTCTAAATATTCAAGTGGGTTGCAAAGTACTATTGGGTGTAAACCACAAGAGTGCATTTTGCAGTTAACTCATATTATTATTTCACCTGTGTGTAACGCACAGGTATTAAACCTAGTATAACATATAAAGTAATGAACTTCATAATCTACTTGTTTTACTGAACCTATGTTTGATCTAAATCCTCAGCGATGCAAATATCCTAGCTTTTTTTCCATGTATAACTGTTCGTAAATTTATAATTAAAAAATCTCATAATGTTATTTAAATATGTCTCAACGATGTAAGTAAAGTTTGGACAATATGAATAATTATTTTTGCTTTAGGAGTTGTCAAATTAAAGATAAACAAATTGTTGAACACAAAACTAAAGTAAAAAAGACAAAGATAAACAAACATGATTTAGCATCTAGTGAAAAAGTTTAAAAACATACAAGACTAGTTTTGTACCGGTACTATACTCGTACCGTACTCGTACAAGTATCGAAAATACCGATACTGAATTTAGAAAAACTGGGAACCGAATACCATTTCAAAATTATTAGTACGGTACCGGTACGAGTACGGTATTGATATTCGGGAAAAAATCCCATCCCTGTGTATTTAACTATATTGAAGCAAAAACTCTATGAATATTTTTGGGTGTTGGATGAGGTGTGATCTTGTCATTGGTGGGTGTTTTGAGTTGTTTTTTAGTTGTTTTTAGTTATTGGTCAATAGTGTTTTGGATGTTGGATGATGTATGGTGTTGCCATTGGTAGGTGTTTTAAGTTGTTTTTTAGTTACCGGTCGTTTTTTGTTTTTATTTTTATTTTCATATTGAAAGGTCTTGTGTTTTGTTGTTACTGGTTGATAGTTTGAGGTGTTTTATTGTTATTGGTTGATGGTTTGAGGTGTTGTGTTGTTATTGGTTGGTATTTTGTTTATTGCTTGAGGTGTTGTGTTGTGTTACTATTGGTTATTGACGGTTTAAAGTGTTGTGACCAATGGTTGATGTTATGAAATAATGTTTTGTGTGTGGTTTAAGGTGTTGTGATGTTATTTGTTGATGGTTTGAGCTGTTGTGTTACTATTGGTTGATGTTATGAGTGAGTTTGTTTGTTGGTTGTTTTTTTATAATTTTTTTTGTGTTGCTTTTGTATCTCATTTTTTGTGTTGTGTTATATTTTTGTTTGTGGGGGGTGCTGGTAGGGTATACAAAAAGTAATAATCCGCTTACTGTCACGCATCGCACGACAGCCTGAATACACCTAGGTCGTTATAAAAAAATGTTTTTTTAAGTAGGTGTTCAATATGTAATTGGTGAACGTGGAAAGCAGTTAAACGAAATCTGGTTGACCTTGTTTCGACGGCGTTTCAAATGTTTCAGAAAACTCATTCGGATTGAATAAGCACGTTATAATGGTGTATTCAGAATTTCATAAATTAATAAATATTAAAAGTTGTAAACAATAAATTCGTAAAAAGTTTATAAAACGTTATATTCTTAAAATTATAATAGAAAGAAAGGATATCTTAAAAGAAATTAAATTTTGAAGGAAATAACAATGCCTGTGCCTAAAGGGTTTATGTGACATGGTAAAAGGTTCATGTTCGGTTATTCCCTAGAACAGTTGGTTAACTAGTTTCGACACCGATCCAGTTGGCATGTAAGCAGGGTTTTTGTGAGTCTCCGTTGCGTTCGCAGTAATATGAAAGCCCCAAAGCCGATAAAAAACATTTATTGGTGTTAGTGGCCGGATTTCGATATTGGTTCTTGCACCTCTAAATGCATTGATCATAGCCTGTCACAGCAACCGCTTTTCTTAAAAAACAATAACAAAATATTAAAGTAAACACATTCCAAAGAAAAAAAAAATGCAAAGGGCAAAGAGATGTGTACGTCCCGAATCCTTATATAATAAAGAAAAATCTATTTTGCAATGTCAACATTGGAGATGTCTTTTGCTTATTTGGCATTTTCTCAAAATAACATTTTTATATTTGAAATACGTATATATATAACAATAGTATATTATAATAACCTTAATTACATTTTAGTCCTCTAATATTTTGAATAGTCTTTAACATTTTTTAAGTATTTATATTTTAAACCATCTCCTAAAAGGGGTGTGCATGAGTCATCTTATATTTGATATGGTATAAAAATGAAACTTAGGGATACAATTAGTAATAACCTACAATTAAATAGCTCAATATCTTTTAAACATACATAACTTTTTTATACGACATTATTTAAAAAACATCACCAACAAACCGACCATTTAAATATATTTAAATTAAGTATATGATTGCTATACTAAAAAACAATGTTTTTAAATACAATATTGTGTCCCGGTTCACCACCGTTTTATCTCAAAACTTATTAAAATCATATGTGTCCCATGATCGAATATCCTGAAAATCTTCATTTGTGTGTTATGTTTACCGAGTATAACGCAAACACTTAATTAATATCATACTTAAGTACAATGTCGGTTACATCTTGCATATTTAGTCCCCAATCTTGTGTTCATTACAACTTAGTCATTATGCCGTTTTCAACTTATATTTTTTTTTACATATTTACGATTTTAATCATCGACTTTAATTAACTATCATCTTGGTCCCTGATGACTTGGTCCGTTTACGACTTTCATTCGTTACTCTACTATTGACATATTTACAACTTTAACCCTTTCGGTTTTGACTTGGTTATCGTTTTGACCTGTATGTTTGGATATTTTCCGTAGTATGTAAGACATTACGACTTTACAACGTAATGTACAAGACATGGAATTTTTTATCAACTCATGTAAGAAAGTTACATACGTGATACATGACCGCATGACTTGTCACTACATCACATGACCCGGTCTTAGATCTAGTTTTAAATATAATGTAACGACGATCATGTTAACAACCATGCACGCAAACATAGTAAATAATAAAGCATATCTAATACTTTATCCTTGGTTTAAAGAATTATATTATACTTATTATTATTTACTATTTAGCAAAGTCAATACCATCGACTATCACGTGTCACTACCTTATTAATGGACAACTTTTTGGAGTGTACCTATCCTCGAGGGGCACTCTTTCTCTTCTTTTATTTTTGTCACTCTATTTTGACAATTTGCATTTTTGGCTCCCAACTCAATTTAGACATAGTTATTACTTTGTCTTCTTATTCTACTTTTACATATTTTAAACTTTTACTTATCATTTTACATTTAAGTTTAAATATATTTCACTCATTTAACATGTGGTCCATTAAGTCTTTACAACATATCTTGACGAACTCACTTCCAAGAGCCCTAGCCGTCGTATTACACGACCCGGGTCTCATGTTTAGTTATTTATGAAAATGAAATATATAGCTAAGCACTTCATTCAAACTATGTCAAAACAAGCGACTGCAATTTTTATAAAAATAATAAAATAGAATACGTGATTCATCAAACTAGCGTAGATACAATGAATGGGTTCTGGTCAGATCGTATTGACCTATGCACTTTACATATATTTTTATTTATTTTGTAAACAAGTAAACAACTCAATTAGGTGCGTATGATTTAATTATATAAAGTGAGTAATAATGCCTTTTGGAACAATATCTATTTAATAAATCAAAGTTTTAAGGGGTAATTTTTTGGAGAAAATTTTTTTAATCTATAATAAAAAGTTTGAGAGAAAAAATATTAAAATGTCATGCAATGAGTTGAATAAGTTGATGGAGCATTATTATTAAATATTAAATATTTACAAATTATAAATCTTTAAACATAATGATTATAATTTCTTTATAAATATTTTTATTTAACACGTGTGTAACACACGAATATTAAACCTAGTAATTACATATTCTTCAAAATGCGTTTAAGAATTCAAATGAGATTGTCACAATGAAGTCGTCGCAAAAAAAACTATGTTACATATACTAGTTTTATTTATTGTCACGATGCCCTTTTGAACAATATAATTACATATTTCTTACGCCAATTTGATCATATTCTAACTTCTGTCATTTTGTTCATTTTTTTCAACTTCGGTTATTTTAGTCATTAAACCATCTTCACCTTATGTAAAGCCACAACAACCGCCCCCACCATGACCACCATTTTATACTGTATAATTCCCCCAAAGAGAAATTGAATCCATAACGGTCAAAGAAGTGAGTGGTGCTTGATTGAAGTTTCAAATCGTGGCGGTTTGTTGGTTTTTAATACAAGGTGATTGAGGGGAAGAAAATGAGGTGGCTTGGTGGTGGTGACCGGTAGGGGAGTGGATGGAGAAAAAGTAGCCCACGTAGAACAGCATTATATTATACTATATATAATAGGGAAGTGTATTGAATATATAAGATTGTGGATTGTAAATTTGCCCACACGTATTAGCTTCTTTTACACTTTATCTCCTCATGTTATGGTGGTTGTTGATTGGTGTAATTTTCTTAGTTGTAAGTTTGGCCACAAGTTTTAGGTTTCTTTTGAACTTTACCTCCTCATTTTTTTTATTATTGACTTTGTTTACATGTGGTTATTGCTGATTGGTGTAACTTTTTTTTATTGTTTTGTAATTAGAGCTATTATGTTATTAGGATTTGTTGTTGTAGTTCATGTTGTTGTTGTTATTATGGTTCCTTGGGTTCGAGTCTCATTTTTGCATACTCCTTTTTGTTTTATTGTCTTACACGTGTCTTTTGTTGTATATTGTTATGTTTAAGAAATGTTCTCCTTATATGTTTTGTGCATTTATTCATTTATATATAACCAAATATTCGTAAAAACACTTCACGCACAATGCACGAGAGAGCCTCATCACATAGTTTTAATTAAAAAATGGAAGATCAGTTATTAAATCAAAACCAAACATCAATGTGAATAATTGAAGACCATGGTTAATCAACGGGATGTTGAAGATCTGAAATTGATTTTTGGATGAGGTGTGCAACGACGGAGAAGACGAAGATAATAGTCAATGGAGATGGTGGTAGTGTTGTTACAGACGACAACAACAACAACAACAACAACAACAACACCACCACCAACAGCAGCATCAATAACAACAACGTACAACAAAAAATTGCCAAAATGGTCCTTTTGGTTTGACACTTTTTAGGAAAATTTACATATTTTTAATTTGTGCCTAATCAGTCCTTACATCTCAAAGCATGTTGCTAAATTATTTATCGGCACTAACATCATTGAAAATCCATTAGTTGACTGGGAATTGATAAAATGCTCTTAAGGGCCATTTTGACAATTAACTCATTTAAAAAAAATTAAAAAGATCATCCACCACTACCACCACTTACTATCAACCACAAGCACCTCCACCATCACCACCTCTTCAACCACTTAAACCCTTAAAATGTTTTTTTCTCTATTCATATATGACTATTTTCAATAAAATAACGCTTTTGAATGACTAAAACACTTAAAACTCTTCAATCTCTCGTTTTTAAATAATGTACGCAACTGTTAACAAGAATGTAATGATACAAAACAGATTTTTCCTGCCCAAGGGGACTATTATCCTTCAAAGGCAAATTCCTTGGTATTTTGTCTTTATTAAAGAAATGGATTGAAGAGTTTTCTCGTAGAGATTCTTGAGTGATCACCCATGGTGGTGATGGAATCTGGTGTGTGTCCACCAACGGCGGTGGGTGTCGACATTCCGGTAGAGGTCCGGCGAGAAGACAGATTTGTAACAATGGCCCTGCTCATGGCAGCTTAAAGAAACACTATTCATTTAAGTTATAAATTAAAATTAATTAATAATTAGGTGTATTCGTCGCTCGCGCGTTGCACGAGCTTTTTGTTTTATAATTTCATTTCATTTGTCGACAAAGCCAGTTATGGGATACATATCTAGTTCCAAATAACATATACTATTTTTAACACTACGATTCATTTTTATAAAACAAAACAAATGATGATGACTTTATGGTTTTATTAAAACCATTGACAATTGAAAACCATCAAATGTTTTACATTAAACCCCACACAAAACTGAAATCAAATAACACAAAAACTCCAAAAACTCTAACATTAAATCCAACAGCAAAAACAAAAAAAAAAAAGAAAATACCAATGGATCAGAGAATTTATGTTTCAACGACTATATCATGATGATAGTGTGGTTGCAGCCGGGTTACACGTTTACAACGACCATCCACAAAACATGCCACGCCAACGCACATCACCGTTGACTTAACGTAATCCCGTTTTACTCATCACAACCCAACCTTAAGAATTACCAAAAACACAAATAGCATAAAACAAACGATGCGTATGTTGATCAACGATAAAAACAACCAATGCACACCATCACAAACACACAAACAACAACAATGTAAAAAACCATGGTTTAACAAATCTGGTATTCATAAAAGTATGTACCAAATGTTAATCCCATCATAGATCATCACCAACAATCAAGTATCAATCCTCTTTGAAATCATCAATACATAAATCACAACAACAAAAACGATAACGTAAATCCAAGGTTTCACCCAATCGATACCGCCAGTACAACAACCACATCGTTTACAACCGTCAAAAAAAAGTCAAACCGCAACATAAAAAACAGATGTAACAATCAGCCATAACCATCGATGATAACCATCGCAGGCCTAAAAGCCTAAAACGACGACATGTAAACCATCGCAAACCCTAGGTCACGTAGATCAATCGATCTACAAGCCATCGCAACCCTAGGTCGCACAGATGCGAAAATCGGCAACCATCATCGGGTAAAAAACACCATCGCCACCATCACAAACCATAACTGAACCATAGATCAATCGATCTGCAAATAAGCGCGACCCTAGGTCGCACAGATCCGAAGATCAACAACCATCTTCGGGTGAAAAACTAAAGAAACCACCACCATAACGTACCATCACCAGAGGCGTCGAGGGATAAAAACAAAAGAATACACCACCATCTCCACTAGCTCATACCATCACTGAACCATAGTTCAATCGATCTGCAAATCACCGCGCACCCTAGGTCGCCCAGATCCGAAGATCAGCAACCATCATCGGGTAAAAAACGAAAGAAATCAGTATCATCGCCACCATCACCACCGTCACGTACGACCACCAGAGACGGTGAGATTCAGAGTGTTGCATATTTGCTAGGTTTTAATGAGAAACCAAATAGATAAATTTCAACTTATAGCACAGAGTCAAATGGACAGAAATGCCCTTCCATCACAATGAAAATTACCAGTTGCCATTGCTATTATTCATTCTGTTTTCCTTTCAATATAGTATATAATTATTTAATAATTAACTTCCAAGTTTCAGTATATAGGATAATTAACGTGTGGCGGTATTAACAATCTCCGTATACTAATAAAGCACTAATTTTTGCCGGATTCATTCTTTCAAGCATGACACATCATTGACGCATAATTGTCACATCACTTTATTTTATGTGTCACTCTCGCATTTATCGTCTCAATTAAATTAAAAAACTTGACTATTGATTAAATCAATTTTACATAACTATTTATTAAAACTCTTTTCCTTTAATATCATAAAGTTTGAATTTAAAATTCAACTCCAATTTTTATTACATATTTTAAACAACCTTAAATGATTTTATACTTTGCACAATTGAAATTGAAAGGTTTAACGAAGAATTACTACAAATTCACCATCATAATAATAAATTTAACACAAAGTTATTTCACAAGAAAATAACACGATTATCTAAATGTTTATTTTAAGATATTTTTTTAACATGTGTGTTATATAAGTATCTAATCTAATAAAGTAATATGGTGTAACTTATATTTGTATTTATATAATTAATAATAGGGAAGGTCGGTGCTTTGCACCGGCCTCTCCCGTCCTGCCACGTCGCGTTTCAACTTTTTCGTACTTTAACGTATTAACGGTTTTAATCCCCGACTTTTAATGCATTGACGGTTTTAGTCCCCGACTTTTACTAATTGTCATTTCAGCTTCTGATAAGTTTTTGACTTTGATCTCTTACTCCACTTAAAGCACCGGCCTCTCCCGTCCCGCCACGTCGCGTTTCAACTTTTTCGTACTTTAACGTATTAACGGTTTTAATCCCCGACTTTTAATGCATTGACGGTTTTAGTCCCTGACTTTTACTAATTGACATTTGAGCTCCTGATGAGTTTTTGACTTTGATCTCTTACTCCACCTTGACACATAGTACGACTTTTACTAATTGTCATTTTAGCCCCTGATAAGTTTTCAACTTTGCTCTCTTACTCTACTTTGACATATAGTACGATTTTAATATTGTTATCGTGTTGACCTCTAACTTTTGATATTTCATTGTTTTTTAACATGTGACACATTACGTTTTTTCGTCGTGACGTACGGGGCATGAGACTTTTTTTCAACACATATGACGAAATCAGATACACAAGATCCAGCTGTGTGACCCGGCTATTGTAGCGTGTGACCTAATTTTAAATCTAGTTTAAAAGATAATAATAGCTATCAAAACTATCTTCAAACATCTTATCCCACGTGTCTCTCTCTTCATTTTGCCATCTATGTGGACTATTGAAGTAGATATTTTAAACATCTACTTGTAAGACAATGATAAAACCATTTTCTAACAAGTTGTGGTCTGATTCGGGAATAGTCAACAAGAAGATGTATATCCGTTGAATCCAATTTGTCAAGGCATGCTAAAAAAAGTGGATCACAACCAATAATAAAATGTATCGGCCTTAATGGTTCACTAGCTATTTAATGTATTTAATAACTTAGACTTATCTGTTCTGGTTGAGATATAAGATGTTAAGAGTGTTTATGTTAGAAAGAAACATGACGCTACACCACAACAAGTGAAGATGGGGGGCGCTATGGTGATGTGGGTGGGACGTAGGGCAACCATGGGATGAAGGAAGGAGGGGTATCTGTGAATTTTTTATTATTTTCTTATTATATTACCCGATTACAACACACTAATTTTAATAATCATTCAGTATTTTATAGCACTCATTTTAATCACTATCACTATCTCAACCACGGCTTACATTATACTACTTTTTGATACTTTTCTAATCAGTGGCAGCTTGGTAAATAATTTCAACATAAAAACATTCGGATATGGTAGAATGAGAACTAAAAACCTAAACATGAAAGTCACATGCTACTCTCTCATTTTTTTAACATTTATAACATTTTATACAACTTTTTTAAAAATAATTCATAATAGTTTTTTTATCTTATAACATGTATAATATTGTTATATGAAAAAAAGACGTGTTTATGACCTGAGTAAACATAGCAAATTTTACACATGGTGTTTTGGAACTTGATAGTTTTATGGTGTTCTTAAGTTGTATGATTCTATGGTGTTTTTTAGCTATGTGATCATTCGTTTTTATGGTGTCATTAAGCTGGATAACTTCATGGTGTTTTTAAATTGTACATTTTATCTATCTAATAATTCAAGGTTTTAGGGGATAATTTTAGGGGGAAATTTTTTTGATATATAATAAGAATTTTAGGAGGCAAATTGAGTAAAATTTCATGAGTTGATAGAACCAAATACTTAAAAATTAAAAATTTACAAATACTTAAACATAATGGTTATAAAATTTTTTATTAATATTATAAATTAACCTGTGTATAACACACGGGCGTTAAATTAGTATATCTAATAAATTAAGGTTTTAGGGGGCAACTTTTGTGGGGAAATCTTTTTTTAATCCATAATAGAAAGTTTGAGAGGGAAAATATTAAGTGTCATGCATGAGTTGATAGAGCAATATCCTTAAATATTAAATATTTATATATTACATCTTTAAACATAATGACTATGATTTCTTTATAAATATTATTATTTATTCTGTGTATAATACACGAGTGTTAAACCTAGTGTTATATATAGCAAAAGACAATTTTGTGGTGTATTTGAATTGTGCCATTTTATGGTGTTTTTAACATAGGCAGCTTTATACCGTTATTTTTTAGCTAGTGATTTGGTGTGTACTTGGCAATTTAAAAACCCCTATATTTATAGTTTTAAAAACATAATTTGTTCAATATAAAAACATCATATAAATATTTAGTTGATACACACGATAAATATTTTCGGTTCGATAATACTATAAAAATGTCTTGTTAAAAATCACTTTAAAACCATATATAAAGTTTTTTTTATGATTTTTTATTTATTTATGGTGTCTTATGGTCTTCGTAAGATGGTTTTTATGGAGTTTGTACAATGTAGTTAAAAAATCACATTTATTAAAAACTAGTTAATATGTATATATTTTTATGTAGAAATTACGATCAGAGTTGCGAAAGTCCGATTTTTCCTCTAATCAATGTGTAATAGTTTTAATTCCGATAACATGAAACTTGTTTGTGTTGCATGACGGTGAAGACAAGGTTGCATGGACGACTTGAGGCTAGAAAGTGTTCGTGATAAGAAAACCAACACAATGGTGTAAGTTCTCGTCACATGTCGGTTTCGAGGAAATTATATGCGAGCCGACCCAAAAGGTATAAAACAGACGATTCACCTTTTATATGATGTCGACCGAGTGAGGCGACATGTGACATTCCATTGAAGTTACGGTGAAGTACACATGTTTTCTAGAAGTGTTGTTAAAGCTCAGAATCACTAGGATTTGGAAGCTCTCACTTATTACGACAAAAATCATTTTACCAAGTAATTCAATTTCGAGTAATTAGTTATCTACTATGAGTAAGGTCATGATGTATGAAATACCCCGTTTCAAAATGATTGCTTAAGGTTACCTGTAGGAAATAGCGAGCGTAGTGCTAGATGATTCGGGTAAGGTTATAAACCTTTAGCCTTATGAATAATTGTGGGTTTTTGGGTAAACCTAGGTTTTCAGATAAAACCCCGTTGATGACGTGTGTGATTTATGAGAAGATAACATTTGTCACAAGGACAATGTGAAATTTTAGAATGACAACATAAAACCTCATTAAAGATATTTTAGAAATTGCCATAATTACATGACTTGTATTAGTAGGATTTACACGAGGGAAGTCTAACCGTTCCACTTTTATATAATTTATATTGTCGGGGGCTTGTGTTCGAGCTTGTTATGAAAGAATGAAATGAAATGCTAATCTATATGTATAATGAGAAATTGATTGTTCCTACTATGGGGCATGCCATAATCCATATGTGTCCAACTCGTGGTCATGTTAATCACATGCAACTATTAAACCACAATGAAAATCATTAAGGTAGGTTCTACGAGGGACTGATGATATTACCTTGAGATGTATATGCGTTTAGTTGAATCCATCTAGGTAAGAGCGTCTCACTAGTTAGGTAAGGTTTTATGTTATGTTACGGTCACCAAGACCTATTAGAGCACAAGGGTCGTCATGATAGCCAAGGGTTCATTAAGATTAGTCACGGTAGCTATTTTTACGATTGAGAGTAAGTCATGATGGCTTTATGATACGTATAGTGAAATATATGTTAACATGCATTGCCATGGCGAGTGTGCTAGTGGAGATTTGACTTGATAGATTATTAACTTACCTTATACAAATATGTTACATGCATGCACGCAATGAATGATGTTTTATGTCATTGGTTATAACTCGTCAACAACGTAGTCTTTTAGCTCGTGGTACAGGTGCAAGTGATGCCAAGAGTCACTAGCTACGTCTGGAGACTTAGTAGTACGTTAACAAGAATATATATAAGACATGAGACTCCACGTAGGAGTTAGTGACCAACCTTAAACGCTTGAGAAGAGTATCCTAGATCATTAATGGTTGAACATCAAAATTCAAGTCGAGTGTATGCTAAATTTAGACTCTATTAAAGGTTAAATTGATATATACTTTATGGTCTTTAACGTGGGAGACTTCCACTCGAATCAGGGGCGGACCTACTCTAAGGCTAGATGTAATGGTTAAAGCCCCCTTGAAGGCATTTTGTGACATGGATGTCAACTTACCAAGGGGCATTATAACAAAATATGATGTAATGGGATAATGCCCAATAATACCCCCTAATAATTACTATGAGAGAGAAATGAGAGATGGTGTGTGAGAGAAGTAAGGGAAGTGGCATGGGAGTGTGTGGGGCGAAGACGCTTTATTAAAAACGTCGAGACATGATTTTTGCCCATAACGCCCCCGCGTACTGGTGTAGTGGGCATTATGAGGAATTATGAGGCTTTATGTGTGTTGTATAATGCCCACTACATAAAGTCTAATGAGTAGGCAGTCAGCCACCCTCTATGATTTTTTTAATGTTATACTTATCTAAAAATCTGAATCGCCCTTATAAAATATGTTATTGGATTGTAATACTCTCAACCATAAGATATTGGCCGTTGTCACTCTCAACTAAGACCATCACTTTCACTACTCCTAACTTAACATTACACTTGTTGTCTCACTCCAGACCGGCTAATAGAATAATATGGGAAATATGGAAAAGAGTAGACAATCTGGGATGTACAGGCCCGACCCGATGCACGAAACAGGAGGAAATCGGTACCCCGTGAGTCTGTCAAAGAGCTTGGGTAAGCATTCAAAGCAAAAGAAGTCTCCTTTCACTCCCACTTTCAGGCAATGAATTCACTACCCTCCTCCCCATGGGTCACTCACTCCTATGAATAGAGATTAGTTATGTATGTATTTATATAGAATAAAAACGAAAAGAAAGGAGAGGCTACTGGCGAAAAGCACGCTGAAGCCTTATCTGTCAGTAACACTATCTAACGCAGGATCTTTCTCAAGAGGAAGTTTGTAAAAGATTGGTAGCTACTTTCAGGTGTAAAACCCTTTTATGCCACATATATTAAAAACACGTGGATAGAAACAGTGTGACACAACAAGTGAAATGCTAAGTTGAGAGTAATGGTCTTAGTTGGAAGTGACAACGTCCAATACCCCATAGTTAGAGTATTAAAATCTAATAACACCATACACTATTATAACCGCCCTATTAAAATTTTGAACGAAAAGAAAAAAGACAGAAGAAGAAAGTTTGAAAGCCTCCAATGACTTTAGCAAGTTACTTCAATGGTTTGTTTCTTTTAAATGAAGAAAGAAGATAGATAAGCATTGAAGAGAAAACGATAACCAGTCTTTAAAATTTTAAAAAGTACAAAGGCAAAAAGCCTTGTAAAGTGAAATCTAACCAAAAATTTGGTGCAACTCATGAGGACTTGATAAGCCTTACAAATAAATAATGATTAATTTTTACTTTTTATCATAACTTGATTTTCTTATCAAAAGAGTATTCAAGATTTTTAGGGTATGCGTCGATTGTGTCTATGTAAGTAACTGCATCACACGCGTTAATAAAAAAAATGTATGTCTTACACGTTACGATACAAAGTTATTTGTGAACATATTAAAACACGGGTAATATAACAAACGTAAACTAAAAAACAAAACTAAGTTAAAACCGGATGATTAACGTCAGAAATTAATATGCCAAAGTAGAGTACGACAGTTAAAGTCGTAAACATGTTAAAGTTTAGTTGAAGGATCAAAAGTATAAAATGTACAAAGAATAAGAAACAGTTAAAAAAATTCTAAAATAACACATGAATGAGGGTTTCGAACTCTCGTTGTCAGCAAGCACGCTAACCAATTGCTCAAACTTTAAGTCTATTGAATGAACTCAAACTAAACCATATATATATATATACAAATAAAAGTCAAGAATTTATAAAAATAAAAAAAATCAAAAACTCCGGCAAACCAACGGGTGACACGTGACAGTCGATGGTTGACCGGTGTCAACCGACCTTACATATTAGTAAGTTTCCAAATTTAGTTCAATATATAGTTTATTTATTACTTTTGTGTACATTTTTTAAACCACACAATATTATAAACTATTCAAACCAACTTCTTAGTTATATTTCGATTGATGAATATTGATTATTATCTATTAGCGAATGGAGTATTTTTTCTTACTATGAACTTAATTTGATTTAGTTAGCAGTTCTTGTTTGGTCATTGATTGATGTTGCCGCCTGCTTCAATCGTTATCGATTACAAGAGTTTCGAAACTCTTTAACGGCTTGTGATAATGAACCGGACCCGATCCAAACCAGAAAGTCTATTTTATAGCAATGAGCAAACGATTTCAAAAAGTTTCTGCAATTCCGCCCCCATTTGAAAAAAAATATGAATCCACCGGTAACTGTAATTATGATTATTTACTTATTAAGCGAGTACTTATATATGTTTGCGACATGTCACGTCTTATGACCTGACACGTCAACCGAGAGATTTGAAGAAAGAATAACAAAATTGACTACACAAAAGTTCAATTAAAGGTGATTCTCAATTGTTTACACTTAAAAGGTTAAATCTATGCAACTTGTATGTCTATATTGTTTTAAGCATGATGCTTTTATACATTTTAAATGTCTAGTACCACTTTTAGAGTGCTTAATTATCCCAAATCCCACTTACTCACTTTCCCTAGTTTTTTAAGTGGACAATACAAATGGCAGTATTCAAATTCACAACATATTTCTCACACTCTCAACTATAAATATGGTTTGCTTCCATACTACATTTTCACATCCTACCATCATAATTCATAAAGATAACAAAACTTCTTTGAAAAAAACTAAATTATGGGTTTAACTCTAGACAGTTATATCTCCATTTTGTGTGTGATTATGATACTTTTTCCTTCAGTATGCTACAGCCAAGATGATTATGTACCCTCTAGAGCAACTTATTATGGTAGCCCTGAATGCTATGGGACACCAAGTAAATACTTTTTTATCATTTTTTTCAATCTTTTTGGTCTTTTTTTTTTTTGCATTGTGTTTTGATTTTAACCAGCAACATGTTACCATAATGTGCATGTATATTAGCCGGTGCGTGTGGGTATAAAGAGTATGGAAGCACCATTAATGGCGGTGAAGTGACGGGAGGCTCTTATAAGCTTTTCAAGAATGGTACTGGTTGTGGTGCGTGTTATCAGGTAAGCGTGCATGTATAACACAATCACTAGGAAATGCTACATCAAATAAAGTTAGGAAGTTAAAACATTAAATTAAATTTTAACAATTTAAATTTTAAAATATTAGTTAATTTGATGACTATACGATCAGGATACTAAATTATTATGAGAAGAAAATGAACAAATTTAAATCATTTTTTTAAACATTCATATTTTTTAATATTGTGTTTCTCATGTACACACGCATAGATTATATATACACAAAACAAAACAGATTTTTTTAGATAACGTGGTTCTTACGTACACATGCATAGATTATATACAGATAACATTTAATGAATATATTTTTAAACATTGTGTTTGTTACTTACACATGTAGATTATATATATCAAAAATCAAACTAATTAATAATTTTTTTATTTTTTGAAAACCAAAGTGACACGCTAAAAGGTTATATGTATATATATAAAGTAGTTTTCATTTAAACCTTTTAATATAAGAAAATGAATGAGTTTTTTATTCTACGTGCTCACTTTCTCGCAATAATATGTGTTTTCATATAAATAAAGATTCCCTATTAAAATTTAAAAAATAAATTAAAAAAACATTTTTTGAAAGCAAAATCGAGTCAACATCAAATGTACATATAATAATTTATACCAATTATGTGAGGGGTTTTTTTTCAACAAAAAGAAAAAAATAGAAGCTTTACTAGTAAATTTATAATATTATTGCTCATGCGGTTTAGATTATTAAAATTCAATTTGCGTAAAACAATACTTCTATGCAATTTGTTTAGATGAGTTATAAATATGTAAACTAGAGGTGGCCAAATAGAATTAACCTTCATGATATGTTTTAACAGGTCAGATGCAAGTATTCCCCACATTGCAGTGAAGAAGGGACTAAAGTGGTGGTGACTGACCATGGTGAAGGAGACAACACAGACTTCATCCTTAGTGCTCGCGCCTACAACAAACTTGCACGTCCAGGACAAGAGAAAATATTGTTTTCGTATGGTGTCGTTGATGTTGAATACAAGAGGATTTCTTGCCAATATCCAGGCTACAATCTCATGTTCAAAGTTCATGAACACAGTAACTACCCTCAATACCTTGCACTCATAGCCATATACCAAGCCGGTGTTAGCGAAATCACAGCTGTTGAATTATGGCAGGTACAATTTTCTAAATATGGTTAGATGAACGGATTATACGTCGTGCATGTGTGCCTAACTAGTTAAAGAGGGCTACGGATCATTGTTAGTACACGCGAGAACATCTTTTTACATTTTATAGTTACAATCACGTGTACTATAAGGGTTGAATAAAAAAATATTGAATAACTATTAATCAAGATTAATTAAGAATTATAAATGTTTAAACTATAGAATTTCACAAAAATCATTTAGTCTTTCAATTAAAAGGAGAATATGGATAAAACCTATGATTCAGATTACACGCGTGACGCATGTGGTTTCTTATTTTTTAAGTATAAAATATTTTAAAAAAATGTATTTTTAGTTTCTTACGATAAATTGTATATTTCCTAATAGACAAGGTCGGTGCTTTGCACCCGTCAACCATGTGGCGACACGTAGAGTTTATTTTTTTTACTTTAACTTACTTACGATTTTAATCCTTGACTTTTGACATATTTACGGTTTTCATCCCCTACTTTTACTAATTGTCATTTTAGCCCAGATGAGTTTTCGACTTTAATCTGTTACTCTACTTTGACATATAGTACGACTTCAACATTCTAGATTTGACTTGGTTATCATTTTGACCTCTAACTTTTGATATTTCGTCGCTTTTTAATATGTGACAAATTACTGTTTTGCGCCGTGACGTACGGGACATATATGGGACTTTTTTTTATCAATTCATCACATACGCAAGACCTGATCGGCGTGACCCAACCGCTGTAACGCGTGACCCGGTCTTAAATCTAGTTAATCATATTATGTATGTTTACATTAATTACTCAGGAGGATTGCCAAGAATGGAGGGGTATGAGGAGGGCCTATGGAGCAGTATGGGACATGCCCAACCCACCAGAGGGAGCTATAAACTTGAGGTTCCAAGTCAGTGGTTCAAAGTGGATACAACTCAAGGCTTTAATTCCAAGTGAGTGGAAGGTTGGGGCTACCTACAACACTGCGATACAACTTGATTAGATATATGACATGAAGCTAGCTAGCTCCATTATAGTTTTAAGGATAATGAAATATCTATCTTTACACATTATACATACATATCTCATTAAGCTAGCAAAATAAATAACACTTGTATCATGTTGTTCTAGTTGTGTGCATGGTTAATTTGTGTTTTTACTTTTTAGTAGTATATGTGCAAGAATAAATGGAATGTTTAATTAGTCAACTATGTTCTGATAATTGTTGTGTTTCAATAAATCCCAAGATTTTCATGTCTTTTGGAAGTATAGATATAAAATGTTAAGCCTATGGTTTTTTTTTATATAATCTATTGATAAATCTCAACGATAAGTGACAACTAAATTCATGTAAAAAGATGGCAAAGTCCATCTTTGCTAATACGTGGACACTAAAATTGGTTTAACTATACAATTACAAGTGACAACTATAAATTCATGTAAGTTGGTGGCCGTTTGGTCCACTACATCTTTTGGTCAGGTAAAAAGCTTTATGGCCGTCTTAAGGTCACGAATTTAAATTTCACTAGCAATTATAAGTTACAGCTAAGTAAATTGGTGGTCGTTTGGTCCACTGCATCTGCTGGTTAGGTGAAAAGCTTTGTGGTCTTAAAGTTACGACTTTAAATCTCACCAGTAACAAAACCTTGTAGCCATTAACATGGTTTGTTATTGAGTTCTCTAGTCATATGCAAGTCAGAATGTTTTATGAGCTAGTCGGTTGAGTTGACTTCATCTCCAAGCATCAAACTAATGATTGATAATTGATATCTCATGTAAGGTATTCGTGAGATTTTTTCTGAGCTGAGGTGTGATTAACTTCACTTTTTTATAGTGAAAGGTTAAACTATTTAAACATTTAATAAATTGTTGTATTTAAAAACTATAGTAAGTTTATCGCAAAAAAATAATAGGCCGGTTTACTTTATGTTCCCTAGTTATTAATATTATATATAACAAAAAGGTTAGCATTCACTTACCAAGCACTAAGTGACTAAGATTATTTAGAACACATACATGTAAATGACAACCAAAAGTATGGATTTTTTACTCTATATTCTCTTTAAGGTGACGTTTTCTTGATTGAAAAGTGACACTAATGTATGTCTCTCTATAAGAGAGAGCATGATTTTTTTATTTTCCTTACTATGTATTGTCCTTGGTGTTTTCACACTTGGTGCAAGTGTGCCAAACAATGGCACTCAAAAAGGTGAGGAGCTAATGTGACACTAATGAGGGGACAACATATTTTATCATTAACAAGAGTGCATGTGTTACGTGACTTTGATTCTATCTTACATCAATTTAATCATGTAAAGATCACACCTATAGCGAGAACTGATATACATAAGACATGTATATGATGACGACATGTAGTCAATATAGATTTTAGCCTAAACTCTCTTTAGGCCTTTTTTTTCCTCAGCTAATGAGAGAGATGATGCCAACCTATAGCGAGAACGTCGTCATCATGATAGGTTTTAGCAACGAACAACAGGTCTTATTTTATGCATGTGTTTGGCAAGTTAGTCTTGTTTATTTGGGCAACGGTTATGTAAAGGTCAAGCCCATATTATGTAAAGCGTCAATTTTAGAGTTAAACGTTGCTACAAAACGTCAAGGTCAAAGCGGGATTACAAAGCTGACTCACAAACTGACGCGACGGTTGTTGGCAACAGTTCTTGTTTGTAATTTTAGTGTTACCGACACATATTTTGGTGTATTGGATTAATTTGTCGATCAAGTAAATAATGTTAGAAATTAAACGACTTAATTATTTATTGCAGGAGTGCGGCTTGATTTAATTCTACCGGTTATTTTGATTATTGTGTAAATAAGTTATCTGAGACTAATTACTAGTGCAGTTAAGCCTTAGTAGTTTAACGAAATTGGGTTTAGCTAATGTTAATTATTTGTTTGGGACATGCTGATTTGAGCTTTAATTTATATCTGGCGATAAAGTTTTTTTTTTTAAAATTGGATATTAAAAATCTCAACTATCATTTATTGGTTTGTAATAATCGTAACTTTCAAATTTACTACTAATGGTCTCAACTTCAGAATTACTTTTTGCTTGTGGTACCTCCGTTAAACCACTACTAAAAACAACAATTTTTGAGACAAACATAGTTGTCACAATATACCCACAATATTATCACTAAACGAAAGTACCTACAAACTTTCAAAAAAATCCTATTGTTAGAAAAAAAACCACGTAGCAAAATTATTTTTGATAATATTGCGACAATAGTTGGCTATCGTAACATTTGCCACAACTTAGCCACAAAACTAGTTTTTCATAAGAGTAAACTACAGTTTTGTTCCATATGTTTCAATACATTTAACAAGTTCAGTCCCACTATAACAGTTTAAGTTTTTGTGTTAAGCATAATGACTTAAAAGAGAGTTTTCTAGAAGGTTTTCAATTCATGCAACTACATTATTCCTCAATCAAAACTAAAGATGCTTTTGTAGCTGTTTTATTGAAACTAGAAGCATATTTAATAATATCATTTAAGTAGAGACCTTTAATGGATATATCATTTAGTCTAGATCTAAACACATTATCAACATGTTATAGGATATAAGGGTATCAATTTTTATTGAACATGTGAAGAAAAAGGTCAGATGCTTGCTGAAACAAGCCAACCTAAAAGGTCAAAGGGAAGTTAAAACAAAAGTCAGCAAGCACTTCCCATCAATCTTCACATACTTCTCACCAATCTACTCTAAGCACCTTGATATGTTGTTTTATTTATTGCTTTTGTTTGATGACGGGATAAATTGTTCAAATTTTGTTTAAAAACCGTATGCAAATCGTCTTTTGTAAGAATGATTGGTCTTTATGCAATTGGTTGATCTTTATGCTTATTAGGGTGGCTGCAATCAATATTTAAAACCCGGTAATAATATCCAAAACATGACTCATGGCTGCAATCTAGATTTAAAACTGATTATTAACAGTGTATTTAATTATGTGTGCTAAAGTGGACTGAAATGAGAATGTATCAATCGAAGATGGAAGAAGATTGTGGAATCATATGGATCATAATTTGGGGCTGTTTGTGGATTGTTGTTATGATTAGTGATACAGAAACTAACAAATTATCAATTGATGTAGATGATTGCATGAATAACAATGATCTATGAACAAGGATTCAAAATTAAGATTAGTAGGTTTATTGGGTGCTGAGAGAGTTACAGAGAAATAGTAAAGTGAAAGTGATCGAAGAACTTTTACAAAATATCTAATGTGTTGGTATTTTATGGTGATACTAACACATCTATCTAATAAATTAGAGTTTTTAAGGGACAATTTTTTGAAGGGAAAACATAATTTATTTTATAAAAGGAAGGTTGAGAGGGAAATTGAGTAGGAGAGTTAATAAAGATAAAATTTTGTGATTAATAATAATTTACAAAATTATTTATAAATTTTTAAATATAATAGTTATAAATTTTTAAAAATATTTTTATTCATCCCGTGTGTATTACACGGGTGTTAAACCTAGTTGTACAATGAACCTAAAAACCCTACACATCTAAGTACAATAAATGATTACACATAAACTCCAACTTCAGAGTCTAACTAGAACCTTCTTCGGTCTATAGTCTTTCGTCTTCACCCGAACTTGCTCCTTTCGAATTGAACGTGATCTCAAGAAAGTCTCGTTGAAATTCTCGTGATTAATGTGTCCCCATTTGTTAATCACTCGTATATAAACGTCATCATAAAACTATGCAGTATTGAATATGCATGGTATTGTTCATAGCATATCTTATTAGATGTGTGGGGAATAGTACTGTTCATAGCAGATCTCAATGGATGTGTGGTGAATAGTACTACTCATAACAGATGGTAACTGTTCACATCATATCCCAAAAAGATGTGCGGGGAATAGTACCCTCATATCTTTTTGTTGAACATTATTCATAGCACATATTTTATCTGAACATTGTTCATAGCACATCTTTTAGGTGAACACTGTTCATAGCACACCTTTTATCTGAACATTGTTTCAAGATTTTTTATTGACTTGACCTTCAAATATTTATCAAGTATCATCTTTCTACAAAACTGTGATTCTTTTCTTCATTTTGATCTTTGAACGAGATCACAACCATATATCAAGATTTTGATAAACCTTTAAGTTATAGGTTTTGGTAAGCTTCATCTTTAAATATTTCTAACAAGGATGAAAGGAGAATGAGTACATGAAACTTAAATAATACAAATCAGAAAATACTAGAAAGAGTACACACAAATAGACATGAAAGGAAAATGTATCAATCGAAGAAGGAGGAGGATGATTTCTCCTTCAAACCGTCGGGAAGGATAGTTGTACTTCCCAAGTCTTGTTGTAACAATTGTAACTCTCGAAGAAAAATAAACAAGATAGCTTAAGCAAGCTATGCGAGTCGTATAGTGTCAACCTATTCATAAGATTGGAGAAATCTAACTTAGGTGTTGTTAATTTATTTAGAAACGGTCTGCGCAAGCTCTTATGTTAGCGCCGCTTAGACCACGCACATATATTGTTATCTGCAAACTGTTTGTTTTTCAAAGACGCTTCATTAAAAAAGTCTGCGTGAGCTCTTCTTGGTGCAGATTTGGACCAACCACTTTTAAGATCTTCTAAGGTCTGCAGAGGGTTAAATACCATCACCAACTACCACCACCCAGCACTCACGGTCCACCACTACCACCCACTGGCCACCACTGTCCACCACCACCCAACGTCCACCACCACCACCCACTAGCCACCACTGTCCACCACCCATTGTCCACCAAGATCCACCGACCACCACCACCACCCGCTGTCCACCACCATCACCACCACCACCACCTACTGTCCACCACCGCCAACTTCCACAACCACCACCACCAACTTCCACAACCACCACCACCACCACCGTCCACCACCACCACCACTATCCATCAACACCACCCACTAGTCCATCGCCACCCATAGTCCCCCACCACCACCGTCCACCACCTACCGTCTAATAGCATCACCACTGCCAACCACCATTACTGTTGTTAGGGCTCGAGTTTTAGCTATCGTGGATGCAGTATCCTTAATGCACTGAATAAGTTATCCTTAGCAGTAGAGGGATAAAGGATCCTTGATGCTTATGACTATCGAATAACTAAGATTTGTCTTCCTCATGTTTTATGTGTTTTAACTGCAGGTAACGATTAAATGACTTAGTCCACCTTAAATCTCGGTCAAGATAGTTGCGGATTAAGCTGAAGTCGTGGTTCAACGGCTTTAGCTTAGGTTTAGGAATTAGTTTGTTATTATTGTTGACTATATAAGGAGGCTATGGCAAAAGCTCACATACATGTGGTTTTTCACACTTCTCTCTCGACTAAATTCTCTGCTCACACACACATTCCTGTATTAAGCGGTCATAGTTCTGGAGTTGTAATTTATTTTTATTAATATAGTGGTGCTAGACGATTGTCATCACCCGAAGTTTTAATGCCGGCGATCATCCATTGATCAAGGGCTTTTCCTTGTATAAATCCTTGTGTTCATCACATATTTCAATTGATAGTTCATTATTTTCATTAAAACACACAACCTCACTTTACTAATTTGGTTTATCAATTTTCGACCAAAACAATTGTCCCCCACCACCACTGATGTGTTGCAAAACACATCTAGTTTTCTTTAAGTTTTAAGTTCTTTTTATATTAATTTGCGTCGATTCTAGTTGATTTTAGTTTAGTTTTGTTTAAATGTGTTTTTGGACAATCTTGGCAACTAATTTTGAATATTTTTATGGTAAAAATATTGATGAATGAAAGACGGGTGGAAAATCGAAGAAGCAATGAACGAAGAACGGAAGAAAAAGTGAAGTTTTCTGTTAAATATGGCAGGTGGCTGGCGAGCACGCCGCGGTACCACCGCCTACTAGAGTTATTGCTACTAGTTGGTTTTTACCCTAGTTGAACGATTTTCTAAAGTAGAAAAAGAAGGACTTGACAAAGGACGACTTTTGGAGAGGCTAGAGAACAAATTCAAGCTAGGATTGAAGTCTTGGAGCAAGGATTCGAAGCTTGGAAGTTGCAGTCGATAGTTTCCATCCGACCCATTTGTGATTTACATGCTTTATTTGAATTCTCTTTGTTTTGAACTCATGAACTTGTTGAACTTGATTTATTCTATGTTTTAACAATGCTTAGAGGCTAAACACTTTAGTTACTTAGGTTATGAACAAGTGGTTATGATGTTTTGATGAAAAGAATGAAAGTTGGTTTTTGTGAAACAGGTTACTAACTATTTAAAGGTTTTCGCTTAGTTTTATTGTAACACCCCAACCCGGCTAGGGCTGACGTGTCACCTAACAGTAACCAGAATCAAACCAAATCCCATAAATAAACATAAAACATTACATTTATTTGAAAAAAATTTACAAAACGTCAAAAAAAAATAATATACTTTCTTTGTGAAATTTCTTGGTCTTTAATGTTCCCGAGCCCTCGATCAATTCTTTCCATAGATAAAGTTAGTTTCAAATTCCATTATTATCTCTAACCTTAAATTTATATTCATATCTATCTACAAGTAATCATATACTTCAAATATTTATACATTATATCAATAAATAATTAGATTCTATCATTTAATTATGAATCAAGACTTTTAAAGTTTTTAACTACATGTTTACGTTTTTTTTTTGTTTCTTAAAATAAATATATACCCCTTTACCTAACATGATTCCATAATATGAGATAAGTATAAAAATTTGTAAATTTTATAAAATCTTTAAAATTCAAATAAACATTATATTATGTTTACAAAAGAAATACAATATTTTAATTAAGCGTCTAGAAAAATTTGGGGTATTACATTTATGGTGTGTAGATAAATATTTGGTTTTGTGAATTGATTAGTTAATTTTCTTATGCAACTTTGTAAATATCTTTCATGTATGGTTGTGTATCTAGATCGTTGACTTTGTGTTGCGATTATTGAATGGTCTTCCAGACGTAGAAACCATAAGAATATTGATTAGGATTTCCATAGATCTCTTTGTTTAACCTAGTTCAAGATACGAGAGAAACTTTCCTTAGGAACTAGGTAACTTTGTATGTTCGTGTCATTAAACCTGACCACTATTGCTAAAGAGCTACTATAAACATTTCAAAAGCTTGGATGGTGTTTCAACAAAAGGAAGTAGTTTTCTTCTTGCCGCTTCAAGGCTGGTGTAGCTTGCAAAATTTGGGTAACATGGTCCCTAATTATACCGGTCTTAAGTCGGATCCTTCTCTCTGAGGTCTTAAGTCGGATCTGTCAATTCAACTTGGTGTTGTCCGCTTATCATAACCTTAAGATTATCTGTCAAACATTCAAAAAACTTAATGGCCTTATATGTGGCACTGTAACATTTATATACTATAACTTAGAAAAGAAAACCGAGATACCTTCTATTAGTTACCTTATATTAGTTAAACTTATGAGATAAACTTATAATTTATGACCTTTATTATGCCCAATTATTGCAGCCATGAAATGTTCAAAGTGTTAGATCACAACTCACATATCATCTTCAGTGTAATAAATCCCATTACTAAAATAAGCCATCGTTATTTCTAAAAGGAATAACAAAATAAACTATCAACAACAAACTAACACCATGGTTAACTTACTTTTACAAAACGAAGATTGAAGGCTCACATCAAGAGCCGGTGAACGTGTAAATCATCAATTCTATTTAATAGTTCCTATATTGATAATTAAATTGATACATAATCATAATGATGCCAAATACAAAACTGAAATTTGAAACCATAACCCGAAATCAGATTACTCTTCCTGTCCCATTTTAAATGTCCATCTTTCCTATTTTGATTGTCTCAATTTAAATGTTCATTCTAAAAATAAAAGTATAATTTCTAATTTTACCCCTAGTTATTTAACTTAAAAGCTACTTTACGACTAAAAGAAAATATTTTAATGGTATTATTGTCATTTTATAGGTTAAAAATATATAATAATCTATTTTTTCTTAAAGTTTATGTTGTGAGTCCCATAACATTTAAATTGGGACGGAGGGAGTATTTTGTAGAAACAAAAAAACTAAAATTTTGATTTGGGTCACTTTGAGTTTATAACAGACGCACAATTCAGATGAAGTAAGCTTTTGTAAACATGTTAGTGCATGGACCAAGATTATAGATTTATTGAGTAATCATTTGAAGCGAATCGTTTAATCTTCTTACTAACTCGATGATGCGTGTAAAATATATATAAAATAAACACCTAAAAACACCTAGTTTTAAATTTATAAAAACCTAGACGAACTACTAAATCACACACAACCGGCAGTGGACCGGTCGAATGTAATATAGCTAAAGTAAGTCCGGGTGTCGACCCACAGACTCTATATACTACGTTTAATTAACTAGACAAGACTCAACTAAACTAGACACGAACTTTAATTAAAAGATTGTTTGAAAAGGGGGGGTTGTACTGCTAAAAATAGAAACTTACTAAAAATAGAAACTTTCTAAATTAGGAAACTTACTAAAAATGGAAACTGACGAATTGAAAAACGGATTTAAAACAGATGAAAGAAAACAAACCACCTAGGCTAGAATCATCGTTAACTCTAGTTATCATTCATGTTTGGATTAATGATTATGGAACCGGGATCTAAAAATATTCATTTAAAGGTGACGCTAAGTAAGACCCTCGACCCTTCTCGAGAAGAAACCTAAAGTATCACGATTAAATTATTATCACACCGGTTACGGGATTAAATTTCCTCACGGTTATCTAATCAAATTATGCCTAATTGACCCACGCTAAAGATCTATCTCACGATACGACCCTTAAAGCCATTTAAACCCAATTATTTAATTTAACAAGCAAGATTAATAATTAATACTAAGCCGGAATTTTCACAAAAAACCTAAACTTAGCAAATTGACTAACAAGACTTGTTAACAACCTATCACCTCACGGATATCTAAGTTGGCTATACGTTATTACCGATTTCATTAATACTATTAATCCTATGGTTGTACTGCAGTTAAACCATAATAACCACAACTCACGTTAATGACTAAATGAATCCTATTATGTGACATAGACGATCACCAAGAAAACATGGATTAATAATATCAAATCAACCAATTCAAACATATAAAACGCATTAAACAATCATGAAGGTTCAAACTTTAATCAAACATAAACCATAACCAATCAATCCAAACATGAGTTCAAACAAAGTTAACGAATCAACATAACGCCTAGGTAGTTTTAACGAGTTTAGCCAAGCATGTTCTTAATGAAAAACACAAGTTTAATAATAATAAACATGATCAAAAGAAAGAAAAACGAAGAACGAATGAACCCGAGAAGCCTAGGAAGTGATTCCTTGAACCCGAACGAATCCGATGCCTTCGTTCCGTCTTCTTCACGTCAAAACCCGCCTCAATCTGCTGGAAATCGCCTCCAATTCGCCCCAAAGAAAGTGTATGAGGCTAGGGTTTCATAACATGTCTTTATATAGCGAACCGGGCCAAAAATCGCGAAAACAATCTGCTGAAAACGCGTCACCGCGTCACGCGGTGACGAAATGCATGTACGGCCGCGCAACGCGACCAAGATCTGACCCAACAGGCCACACGCCGCGCTACACGGCCAGGGGGTGCCCTGTCACCGCGTGGCGTGGCCACACTCCTCTCGTGTCGCGTCGTTTCGTTTTCGTTCGGTTTCTTCGTTTTCGCGTACCGGCTCGCTCGTAACTCCGTTTCGCGCCCCGTTTTCGCCTACGGATTCGATTTTTCACGATCTATCCGTTTCTTTATCAACATGGGACCTACGAAACACAAAAACATCAGTTGTGCCAAAATTGATAGATAAACGTTACCGAAACGACACAAAACGTTAACAAACATAACTAGGGATTTATGTATATTTTGTACTCTATCACTCGACAAACCAAGTTTTATGCATAATGCATTTTTTTTTCCTACAATAGGATTTTTTTTGAAAGTTTGTTAGTACTTTCGTGTGGTGACAATATAAAGGCTATATTACGGCAACTATGTTTGTCTACAAAATTGTCATTTTAAGTACTGATTTAACGGAAGTACCATTAGTGAGTCCAAAAGGCATTACTGTGAACTCATAATGTCCGTACCTTGTTCGAAAAGCAGTTTTCGAAATATCTTCCTCTTGAACTTTCAGTTGGTGATAGCCTGATCTAAGATCGATTTTCGAGAAATAACAGGCTCCTTGTAGTTGATCGAAAAGATCGTCAATTCTAGGAAGCGGGCATCGATTCTTAATTGTAACCTTGTTCAGGTCACGATAGTCGATGCACATTCTCATCGACCTATCCTTCTTCTTGACAAACAAAATTGGAGCTCCCCAAGGTGATGAGCTTGGTCGAATGAAACCTTTTTCTAACAACTCATCTAATTGCTTCTTTAATTTCTTCATTTCAATAGGGGCTAAACGATATGGAGCATTGGCTGCACCCGGAACTAGATCTATTTTGAATTCTACTTCACGATCAGGAGGAATTCCGGGTAGTTCATTTGGAAAAACATCAGGATATTCAGACACGATGGGAACTTCTTCTATCTTCTTCGTCTTACTACTATCTGATACGGATATCAGATACGCTAGGCAACCTTTGTTTAAACAACGCATTGTTTTTTAAACAAGAGATAATCTTTACGGTTTTTATTGGCTTATCTCCATGGATAGTTATTATTCGTCCTGTTGGGGCACGAAGTTCGATAATTTTCTTGTCACAAAGGATATGAGCTTGGTTAGTGGCTAACCAATCCATACCCAAAACAATATCAAAACCTGCTAAATCCATTGGCAATAACTGGATTGGTATGATTTGTCCAGAGATAGTTATGTGACAGTTATCGAGAGAGTCGGAAATTCGAATTATCTCCCCACTAGCCGTCTCAACTTCATACGTTCTTGATAACTTAGCTAAGGGTATATTAAGCAATGCACAAAACTTATCATCTACAAAGCTTTGGTTTGCACCAGTATCAAATAATACCTTAGCACAAGAATTATTAACAAGAAACGTACCGGTAATGGCGTCCGGTAGTTGAGTTGCTTCTTTTGCATTCATCACAAATGCCCTCACATTCTTCTTTCCACTGTTATCATTCTTGTTTCCAGCATTCCCTAAACCACTCGTTTTCAACTTAGGACAATCCGGTCGAAAATGTCCTTTCTCTCCACAATTAAAACACCCACCATTTTTCTTCCTGTAATTTTCAATGGTGTGTCTCGCCATTTTATAGAAGTCACAAAATGTCAATGTTTCAAATCTGCATCTTCCAAAATGCCTTTTCTTACAAACACGACATTCTAGCTTTAAACCTATGCCATTATTATTCTTCTTCCCAAGATCCCTCTTAGATTTCCTAACTTCTTGTTCACCCTTCTGAACAACCTCTTTCTTCTTGTTTTCTTCTTGGGTGCGAAATTCCATCTGTCATCATTCCTACAAGCTTGACTGTAGAATCAATCGTTGCAGGCATTGCTACGTTCACTGTATCACGAATCTCACTCACGAAACCCCATATATAACGATTTATCATATTTTCCTCTAGGGTTACCGGGTGAGGCACGAATCGAGAGTATTCAAAGAACTTAGTATTATAATCCTTAAGATTGGTGCCAATCATTGAAATGTCCAAGAATTCCTTTCAATCTGTTCTTTCTCATTTCTGGGACAAAACCTCTTTAGCATAGTTTCAGAAAATTCTTCCCAACTCATTTCATATGTTGCAGTTGTCACACCCTCAATTTTTCACAAACGGGGTATCCGTTAGGCGTGTGACATACCAGGATCTCAAGCCATTAGTTATAGTAACACTGACTCAACGTATTAAACAAAAGTCTTTCTTTAAGTATTACACCAAAATTCAAGGTTTAAAATGACAAGTTTCAAAGGTTAGCGGAAGCATTTGAAAAACATCCCCATACCAAAATCCAAGTACGTAACAGTAATGGTTAAACCAACCAAAGTTTACGAAACCCGTGCATCTAGTTAGCACGACTCAAACTGTGACATCTGCCCCAAACCCGAACCCGAAAGTCCGACTCGAACCCGAAGTTACCTATCTTTTATTGTATTTGTATTTAATTTATGAAAATCTAACGTTCGTTATCAAAATGAATAAATATGTCGTACTTTATGGTTTCTTCTCGTCTTTATTAAGGTGATCGAATCAATTCGAGTAATATCCACGTTATCATTTAGTATAATTTGTATTTTTATAAAAAGAGATTTTATAGAAATCGTTAAAGAAAATTGTTTCTAAAACATTCCAATACCCGAAAGCAAGCTAAAGATATACGAATGCCAATCCTTCAAACATTTTAAATCTATTTGGTTAAGTTAGTTAGTTCAAATAAGGTATTAATTAACTTTGAGTCAAAAGTGACAAGTTTCAAATTACTAATTATAGTTATAGTTATAATTTTTAAACAAAACAAACAGCAGGGGCCAATCTTGTAAAAACCCAAACCAGAAACCCCCCCCCCCCTTGATGATACCGTGTTTCCGGCACCACTGTTCCGGCGTGGTTGCCGGAAAATCCCGAACTCCGGCAACACCAAAAAAACAAGGTTTTTGAACCATTTCAACTCAAACGAACCCATATAAAATGATCCTCTGCGACGTTCGAACTCGTTATCACCATTTAATTGTCCTATAAACAACCAAATACTCGTCCAAACTCATTTTGCAAATCGGTTTCTAACACCCATTAAACTCATTAATCCCAATCGACTAAAAACACACAATATCAGTGAACTGAAGCAACCAAAATGATCCCTACATCAAATAGAAGCCGTTTCTAGCAATTAATTGGAATTAAAACACCAAATTAAAGTTCAATTAATCCAAAACATCTCGTATTCAACTCGAGACTCGTTCGACAATTTTTACAAAGCAAGGGATCAAATTGAATCGTTCAATATACTCCATTCCTATCCCTTTCACTCCCTGGTATCTTAATTTCTATCAAAAATCAGGAGAACTCGGTGTTTGATTCTCCATTTGTTCGAACCTGCAACACACCCATTGCACATCAAATTCTCGTTAGTTTCTGCAATTAACCTGGGGTTTTGATTCATATGATCTCGTTGAAGAAATCTGGAAGTTTAATTGCAATTCAACGGCTTAAATCTACCAATTTGGTTTTTCAATCAGCCGTTTTGTTCTTCGTTCATCTTTGATCCAATTCATCATCAATCAAGTAAGTATTATATATCAAAATGACCACGATTCAATGGTGATTAAAAGCCCTCTATTGGTTTTGGATTTGATTCACTGGATTAAACGAATTGAATCGATCTTCATTCTAGGGTTTTTACTTAGAAATGGGTTGATAATACTATTTGATTAAAAGAATTAAAAACGAGATTAATAAAACAAAAAGCGCGCCTGGTCCAGCGGATAGGGCGTTTGATGTGTTCTGTTTGGTCGTGGGTTCGAGTCCCCCTGACCACTTTTCCTTAATTTCTATGTTTTAATCCATTTACTCATAATTTAAGTTATATATATACTTCTTAAAGTTGTGTACAATTATTTCAAGTATAAAACTAAAAATGGATATTTTCAGTTGGTACTTTAAAACCCTAAATCCCCAAATTGTATTTCAAAACCCTAAATCCCCAAATTGTATTTCAAAACCCTAAATCCCAAATTGTATTTCAAAACCCTAAATCCCAAATTGTATTTCAAAAACCCTAAATCCCAAATCTTAAATCCGAAACCCTAGAAGTTCTAGTTTCTTGATTCTAGTTATTGTGTTACTTGCTTCGTTTCTAAATAAGGTTTTCCCGGTTAATTAGGTGATTCTAATATCTGGGCGATCCTCGGTTCTTTCTAATTGCGATTCTAGTGTTACTATTATCTTTGGATTTTAAGGTGAGTAAACTCACTCCCCTTTTTCCATTTTACTATTTTGGGGCTGAAATATGTCTTTTACTATATTGCGTTTTCTATTCGTTTTCTAAAAGAGATCATACAAATATGTTAATCTGGTTCGCGGCTTGATGCAATCTTATGTGTTAGTTAAAAGTAGTTTTATTGCTTGGTAATCCCACCGGTACAATGTTAGCGCTAATGGTTTGACAAACCCACCTGCTTGTACAACATCGATAGGTGATTTAAACCCGGCCTTTCTAATTCCATGTTTACTATGTCGAGATGCTATGTTGCTATACTATGTTGCTATGCTATGATGCTATACTATGCCATGTCCCTAAATTGCTAAATGATGACTTATATATCGAGACGGTAAACGACGGTTATTAAAAGTTATCATTATTTATTACATGAGTGGTTCTCATGACAAATGGCTAAACGAGATACTATGGTTTCTATTGTGGTTGGTGTGCTATTCTATTCTAGGGGTCCTGGTAGGGTGATATTACGAAATTACTATACATGTGGGATTGCGCAGCATATCTTGTTGATCTCGGATTTCAATACTATTACTATTCAATTTGGGTTTTACTCACTAGCTTGTGTAGCTAACTTTATTTTCACATATTTCAGGTGATGCTTTGATATTGTTTTGCTACTTTTGCCAAGACGTAGGATTGCCTTGGACCTAGAATAATAAAAAGACAATTGCATTTACTATTTCGGTTTTATTACTTTTGTCGTTTATATTTAAGACTCATGTTTCAAACTTATGATATCATTATTAGACTTTAATAAATAAATACCATGTGCTTTGTTTACTATGGATATCCAATTCCAATGACAGCCCGGTGTTTCCGCCACCGGGCGGGGTGTCACAGTTGGTATCAGAGCCATGGTTATAGGGAACTAGGATAGGGTATTAGAAACACACCGACCTAGACTATAACCTAAGAGTCCTTAGTACAAATAGCTTGTGCTTTGAAAACTCTTCTAGAACTTATTTCTTTACTCTTTTTATGAATTTCTCTATGCTGTTTCTTTATCGTATTTCTTATCCGATTTCGCGAAGGAGCTACAAGAGACTCGTCGGTATGATTAGGATCTTTCTCTTTGTGGAATCTCGTCATCGTCTTAAGTAAGTTTGAAACGTGGGAACGTGTGCAATCCGGAAGGGGGAACACCTGTATCACGGACATCCTGTCTAAGGCAAAGCATTTCGTATAAATCTCTTTAAGAGACCTGTATGCTTACCTGGGGATGTACGAGATGAGTGTGAACCTATAGGCTAAAGCACGCTTTCTCGAATACGTTGAAAACGAACTTAACACTTTGATAAGTCATTAGTGTCCAAAACCAAGACACACTCCTAAGCCATTGAAATTTCATTTACTTAATGATTCTACGATTTTCATTCCTACGATTTATAATTGTTCCTATGAATTTTTATATTGACTAAATAATATTCCAATTTCATTTACTAATGTTTCTAAAGTTTCTAAGTGATTTCCTATGAAATGTTCAAAGGATTCTACGATGTTCTAAGTACTATCACTATTTCATTTAATCGAAATTTCTAAAGTTTCTAAACTTTCTACGTGATTCTCTATGGTATGTTTCAAAAGATTCTATGATATTCTAAGTGGAACGAGTTGCTATTATTACATCGAATGTTTTCTATCGGTCAAAGATGTTGCTACAAAACCGTGTTATCCTACGTTTCATCATTCCATTTGTTTCTAAGCTACAATAATACTTGTGCGATATACTCGCTAGCTTATCCATATAACACAATCACACCATTGTAAACCAAACACTTCAAATCAAAACTAAGACATATCTAAATCGAATTATCCAAAACTTCAGATCATGCATATAATGCATATATCGATTACCGAATCTAAGTCGTACTTCTAATCCTAAATCAGTTATCGATTCTCCAATCAAAGGTTCATGATGATTTCTAAATTTTAGTCAAGGCTAAATTCCACAACTAAATAAAAGTTAACGGATTTTGCTATTCTTATAAGCTAATGCATTTGAATCGAACGTCTACCCTCAAAATATTTCAACTTGACTTCTATACTCAGATAGTTTCATAACCACTCATTTAACTATAAGATTCTAATCCAATTTCTAATCTATCATTACAAATCTACTATCAAAATTATGAACTAACCATCAAAACAAGTACTCGTTATACGATGCTATCCATGAATTCGTTATCCAAACCTAATGAGAACTCACTACACAACTATCTTCGAACTAATTCAACTAAATGCTTTCATCTATACATATGGCCCCCAACGAAATTCTACGTAACTAGTCTTCATGAACTAATCCAAACCCAACGTGATTCATTTATAAACCAGTCACCCTAACACAACGTGTAATCAATGGACTTTGTAAAACTAACGGTATTCGATTCTATTAAAATAATTTTCTTAAACAAATATATATACATATATATATTTAAAAAAAAAAAAAATTTATAACCTTTTGGTCTTAGTATCTTGTAAAAAAAAAATAGATATATATATATATATACATATAAATTTCGTGATAAATGGTTTCTTTAAAAAGTGATTGGTCATTCTAACGTCGGCCAAATATTTACACAAACATTTTCCCGTTTTCTCAAATATGACACAAAGACTTGCAACAAACACCATGTTTTCTGTTTTTTTTTTCAATACCAAGTACTTATAACTTAAATTGTGCCATTTATTTTCAATTCAATCATTTTCTCTATGGTAAAGATAAAAACTTTCAACTTTTTAGTTAGCTTTTAAAGCTACGTTATAGAAAAACAGCATCACCTCTTATAAACTTATTTACCCCCTACATCTGGTTTACCTAAAGCTATCGGTCATATAAATACAAACACCTTAAAAAAAAGTTAAATCCAATTGGAACTAAGTGATTTATTCATTCGAACTATAAATTGGATTATCCGCATTACCAAATTTTCTTGAAACAAATTTTTCTAAAGACCCCAATAAACAATATTATTACATGTACACCATCACTTAATTCCTATGAACTGGTCAATATCAGAAAACCTAGATAATTATATATTACACACATAGAGTCGATTCACAAACTTAAGTGTTACTATCCTAGTACTCGAATTTAACTATCTATATCGTGAACAAAGTTATTTATATGAGCAATGTCTACCTAATGAACGTTAGTTTCTTCCGAATCATCAATCTACTTATCATCTTAATATGATTTTTCCTAAGTACTATTTCTATCAAGTATGATACCAATACCTATACGTATCATCATTTTAACCTAAAGTTGTTGTGTACTTCTGATTCGCACGTGATCGAATGAGCTGTGGAGTCCATGCAAAAACTAAAGTAATTACGGGTGCACACGAAATTATGAAAGTTGGTGCATGGGAATCATAGTAAGTTTTGTCTAGTGTAGCTGAGCCATATTTACTCATCTTATTTTCACTTGACTTGTTTACTCATTTTACTAATTGCATATAAGCCACTCAATTATGTGTAAGGTTACCTAATTGGTTTCAAACATTCTATTAATCACGATTACTCTCGATGATCATTTAAATAATTCTAAATCCATATACTTGAAATATTTCTTTTGCAAGTTAGTATCCTATTCTATTCCTATATCGAGTAGCAAATAAAATTTATTCGAATCTACATACAAATAGTTCAACCGAACTCTTATAAGTGAAAAGAGTTAGATAAAAAAAAAATCCTCAATGAGACAAAGCGAATTAAAACTTCTTAATCTCGTTATTTAAAATCGTGTCTCAATCAAAATTTTTCCATTGATCGAATTTTCAAAAGTTTCTTGCGAAATGAAACTCTCTACGAAAGTGGGCAGTGTTCATCCCGTGTTTCATGTTCCTAATCTGAAAAAGTACTTATCCGATCAAAATCTCATTGTGCATATCGATAATGAATCGATGCAATTGATTGAACGAACATTGGAAATTATGGACCGTGAAGCCAAAGAACTCAAACGTAATCAGATACCAATCATTAATAATCGTTGAAACTCAAAATGTGAACATGAATTTAAAACCAAATGAAGGTTAAGTATCCGCACCTTTTTGCTTCATCCTCTTCTACTTTGGTTTGAGTAAATTTCGGGACGAAATTTCTATAAGGAGGGGAGACTGTGACATCTGCCCCAAACCCGAACCCGAAAGTCCGACTCGAACCCGAAGTTACCTATCTTTTATTGTATTTGTATTTAATTTATGAAAATCTAACGTTCGTTATCAAAATGAATAAATATGTCGTACTTTATGGTTTCTTCTCGTCTTTATTAAGGTGATCGAATCAATTCGAGTAATATCCACGTTATCATTTAGTATAATTTGTATTTTTATAAAAAGAGATTTTATAGAAATCGTTAAAGAAAATTGTTTCTAAAACATTCCAATACCCGAAAGCAAGCTAAAGATATACGAATGCCAATCCTTCAAACATTTTAAATCTATTTGGTTAAGTTAGTTAGTTCAAATAAGGTATTAATTAACTTTGAGTCAAAAGTGACAAGTTTCAAATTACTAATTATAGTTATAGTTATAATTTTTAAACAAAACAAACAGCAGGGGCCAATCTTGTAAAAACCCAAACCAGAAACCCCCCCCCCCTTGATGATACCGTGTTTCCGGCACCACTGTTCCGGCGTGGTTGCCGGAAAATCCCGAACTCCGGCAACACCAAAAAAACAAGGTTTTTGAACCATTTCAACTCAAACGAACCCATATAAAATGATCCTCTGCGACGTTCGAACTCGTTATCACCATTTAATTGTCCTATAAACAACCAAATACTCGTCCAAACTCATTTTGCAAATCGGTTTCTAACACCCATTAAACTCATTAATCCCAATCGACTAAAAACGCACAATATCAGTGAACTGAAGCAACCAAAATGATCCCTACATCAAATAGAAGCCGTTTCTAGCAATTAATTGGAATTAAAACACCAAATTAAAGTTCAATTAATCCAAAACATCTCGTATTCAACTCGAGTAGACTCGTTCGACAATTTTTACAAAGCAAGGGATCAAATTGAATCGTTCAATATACTCCATTCCTATCCCTTTCACTCCCTGGTATCTTAATTTCTATCAAAAATCAGGAGAACTCGGTGTTTGATTCTCCATTTGTTCGAACCTGCAACACACCCATTGCACATCAAATTCTCGTTAGTTTCTGCAATTAACCTGGGGTTTTGATTCATATGATCTCGTTGAAGAAATCTGGAAGTTTAATTGCAATTCAACGGCTTAAATCTACCAATTTGGTTTTTCAATCAGCCGTTTTGTTCTTCGTTCATCTTTGATCCAATTCATCATCAATCAAGTAAGTATTATATATCAAAATGACCACGATTCAATGGTGATTAAAAGCCCTCTATTGGTTTTGGATTTGATTCACTGGATTAAACGAATTGAATCGATCTTCATTCTAGGGTTTTTACTTAGAAATGGGTTGATAATACTATTTGATTAAAAGAATTAAAAACGAGATTAATAAAACAAAAAGCGCGCCTGGTCCAGCGGATAGGGCGTTTGATGTGTTCTGTTTGGTCGTGGGTTCGAGTCCCCCTGACCACTTTTCCTTAATTTCTATGTTTTAATCCATTTACTCATAATTTAAGTTATATATATACTTCTTAAAGTTGTGTACAATTATTTCAAGTATAAAACTAAAAATGGATATTTTCAGTTGGTACTTTAAAACCCTAAATCCCCAAATTGTATTTCAAAACCCTAAATCCCCAAATTGTATTTCAAAACCCTAAATCCCAAATTGTATTTCAAAACCCTAAATCCCAAATTGTATTTCAAAAACCCTAAATCCCAAATCTTAAATCCGAAACCCTAGAAGTTCTAGTTTCTTGATTCTAGTTATTGTGTTACTTGCTTCGTTTCTAAATAAGGTTTTCCCGGTTAATTAGGTGATTCTAATATCTGGGCGATCCTCGGTTCTTTCTAATTGCGATTCTAGTGTTACTATTATCTTTGGATTTTAAGGTGAGTAAACTCACTCCCCTTTTTCCATTTTACTATTTTGGGGCTGAAATATGTCTTTTACTATATTGCGTTTTCTATTCGTTTTCTAAAAGAGATCATACAAATATGTTAATCTGGTTCGCGGCTTGATGCAATCTTATGTGTTAGTTAAAAGTAGTTTTATTGCTTGGTAATCCCACCGGTACAATGTTAGCGCTAATGGTTTGACAAACCCACCTGCTTGTACAACATCGATAGGTGATTTAAACCCGGCCTTTCTAATTCCATGTTTACTATGTCGAGATGCTATGTTGCTATACTATGTTGCTATGCTATGATGCTATACTATGCCATGTCCCTAAATTGCTAAATGATGACTTATATATCGAGACGGTAAACGACGGTTATTAAAAGTTATCATTATTTATTACATGAGTGGTTCTCATGACAAATGGCTAAACGAGATACTATGGTTTCTATTGTGGTTGGTGTGCTATTCTATTCTAGGGGTCCTGGTAGGGTGATATTACGAAATTACTATACATGTGGGATTGCGCAGCATATCTTGTTGATCTCGGATTTCAATACTATTACTATTCAATTTGGGTTTTACTCACTAGCTTGTGTAGCTAACTTTATTTTCACATATTTCAGGTGATGCTTTGATATTGTTTTGCTACTTTTGCCAAGACGTAGGATTGCCTTGGACCTAGAATAATAAAAAGACAATTGCATTTACTATTTCGGTTTTATTACTTTTGTCGTTTATATTTAAGACTCATGTTTCAAACTTATGATATCATTATTAGACTTTAATAAATAAATACCATGTGCTTTGTTTACTATGGATATCCAATTCCAATGACAGCCCGGTGTTTCCGCCACCGGGCGGGGTGTCACACAAACAACCGTTTAAAAAACCAGTAATAATTTAAATAGCAAATTGTAATAATTTCAAGACCAATGCATGCAAGTGTCCTACTCGTGCGTCTTCCTAGTTCCCTGAGAAAAACATACTAAAATGAGTCAACAAATAATGTTGGTGAGTTCAATGAGTTTATTTAAATAACATAAATAAAATGTAAGTTCTATTGATAAATCAATATATATTGCTGGTTTGCATGACCACCTTGCTTACTACACGAGCACGTCGAGATTAAGCTGAATGTTACTAGGCTTGCCTTGTCGCCATCACTACGGATGACCAAATGTTTAAAGGAAAATTTGCACCAACTAGCTCTCTGCTAGTGGTGGGGTCTGCCGAACCCGTAGTACTACTCAAATTTCCCCGTTATGTTAAAGTTGGCATATAAATAATCTCGACAAAGGAAAAGGACTTTATAAGCATGTTAATGCTTGGTAAAATAAGCCCTTAAAATAAATATTATTTATCCAAAAGATTGCCCAAGTTGGCAATGTAAAGTTATGCCCGACGGCCCCACCCGAAGGTGTAAAACATAGCCTTAGTTGGCCCTGCCTGAAGGCAATAAGTTTTGCCCGAAGGCCCCACCCGAAGGTGTTAAACGTAGCCTTAGTTGGCCCCGCCCGAAGGCATAAAGTTTTTCCCGAAGGCCCTGCCCTAAGGCATAAAAATGCATTCCGCCCGAAGGACTGCGAACAGAAGATTCGGAGCAAGGCGCTGGAGTTGTTGTTTCGAGACAGTCGCTTACCTGCTAATCCGAACCGAAACACCGCGAACAGAAGATTCGGAGTAAGGAACAGGACACGAGAGCAAGGGAGACGGGTTCAATGCGTATAGTGATGCTGGTTGCGGCTGCCGGAAAGATCGACTAGGGTTCCGGTTGCGTTTTTGGCCGCTGTTACGTTTTCTATTGTCACTGAAAAAACCCGGTGTTGATGATGATCATATAAAGGGGGTCGATTAGGGTTGGGTGCAAGTTAATATGATTACATATTTGGTCCTTATAAAGTGAAGGCCATTTACTTTAGGTTTAAACTTTACTAACTAGTTTAACTAAATACAAACCGAGCCGCAAACTTATATAAACTTAATGAAATAGTTAGCGATTCGTTAACAGTGTTAACCTGAATTTGCGGGGTGTCACATCATCTCCTTATTAAATGAATTTTTGCCCCGAAACTTACGCCACGTTACTGGTTGTCTGCAACTAAATGAAACAAAAGAAAGAAAGAAAACTTCAAGTTGTCATAGCAATTCTCCTTTTTCTTTGAATCTGATTGTTCCACCATTCCATTGCATTATCTTTCAGCGAGTTTGTGGCATAAAGAACTTTGTCTTCCTCAGAACATTTGCTTATTGCCAGGACTACTTCTGTTTTCTCCAGCCATCTTAATGCAGCAATAGCTCCTTCAGTTCCCGCAAATTCCACGGGTTTACATGCCTAAAATGTTTTATAGCTACAGCCTTCATACTGAGCCCTTATTCTTTTCTTGGGTTTGTTAACCTCATTTTCACTATTGTTAGAACTATTATGAGTTTCAGTAGTTTTCCTCTTACTACTAGAATGTTCTTTTTCTTTATAACTTTCATGATTCTTTTCTAGGGCTTCTAGAAATTTTGGTATAGCATTTGCAATAGCTTGACTAATCATATGCTGCACATCATCTCTTTTGAGAGTTTCGTCATCCAAAGTATTATTTTCAATGGCCTTTTTCTTTCTTCCTCGAGTATTATTGGAAGGTCCACTTATTCGTTTAGACATTCTACAGAAAAGGAAATCCCAACTTTCATCAGACATATAGTCTGTTGTACAAGTATTACTTAATACAAATAGAAAACAAATTAATGTCTTGTAATATCTTATAAAGCAATTAACTACAGGCATCTACCTACTTTTTCCTAGTAGGCATTATTTCATAATACGGCTAAAGCCTAGATACTAAAGCAAGTATCTAATTCGCTGAAACATGTGGCTCTGACACCAACCTGTCACACCCTGGGTTTGGCATGCCCAGACGTGTGACCTGATTGGTACCTGCTTTGGTTATTTTATTTTGAAAACACAGAGTTCAATGTAGCGGAATATTTTTTTTCTCAAAATATTGGTCCCATTACATAATTTTTCATAATATTTACAAGGAAACATTGTTTTTATATAACTGGGCCTAACTACCCGTTATTTTACAAACATAGTAATTTCATATATTACTATAATATTTACAGCCACAAGATTTCTTTATCGAGTGCGTCCATTCCTCGTGATGTATCTTGTGCTTAATAAGCTAACGTGAACATGTAAAACTTTATATGTACAACATGGCACTTAGCAATTCCATCCTTTTTATTCATTACTTGTAAAAGGTTTTCAAAATAAAACATCAGCGATAATGCTGATGAATATCATCTGTAGACCCAAATCATTTAAAAGCATGAAAGCATTAATTTAGATTAATCATACTAGGAACATGAATAAAATACACACCATGTTGCACACTGATAACATTTTGTTGGCTGTGAGTTATTTCATTATAACTCTGGTGCCTAGGGAATCTTGTTTTCAATTGAAAGACTCATAATTGTATTGCATGTTGTTGTGTGTTACAAAGGAGAAAGGTACACCTATAAATAGGTGAATACATGTATGAGTAAAGGAAATAATATCTCAATCAAAGCATGAAATCCTCTTGATATGCTCCAACAGTCCATTATTTAAAGTCGTGATAATCTCCAATAATAGAAAATGATATACTTTTGATCTTATTCTTTTTCAACTTATTCTTTTATTTTCAACACTCCCCCTCAAGTTGAGTAATGGGGTTTCCAATTCTCAACTTGTCAAGACAGTCACTGAAAATTCTTTCGTTGACGGCTTTTGTTAGTATGTCTGCTAATTGATCTTCTGATCGAACAAATGGTATTTCTATCATCCCAGCTTCAAGTTTTTCTTTGATGAAGTGTCTATCCACCTCCACATGTTTTGTACGATCGTGTTGGACAGGATTTTCTGAAATTTGTATTGCAGCTTTGTTATCACAAAAAATCTTTCTTGCATCGGCTTGAGGAAATCCAATCTCAGTCAGAAGTTTACGTATCCATAGTACTTCCGCCAAACCTCGTGCAATTCCTCACTAGATAAAGCTACAACTTCTGTTTTTTGCTTCTCCATGTAACCAGGTTTCCACCTACCAACGTAAAGTATCCCGATGTTGATCTTCGGTTTCCTATATCTCCTGCCCAGTCTGCGTCAGTATATGCCTGGATTTTGAGATGTTTGTTTGGTTGAAAGAGGACCCCATGACCTGGTGTTCCTTTAAGATATCTTAGAATTCACAATACTGCTTCCATGTGATTAGCTTGAGGTTGGTGCATAAACTGACTAACCACCCCAACCGCGTAGGTAATGTTTGGGCGAGTATGCGAGAGGTATATCAACTTGCCTACTAAGCGTTGTTATCTTTCTTTGTCCACTAATTTTGCTCCTTCTTCCATACAAAGTTTATGATTGACCATTATTGGAGTGTCGGCTGACTTGTAATCAATCATTCCTGTCTCGGCTAGAAGGTCAAGAATATATTTCTTTTGACATATGAAGATTCCTCGTTTCGACCTTAGTAATTCAATTCCAAGAAAGTACTTCAGTCTTCCCAAGTCTTTCATTTCGAATTCTGTGGATAAACTTGCCTTCAATTTCTTCATTTCTTCCTCATCGTTACCTGTAATAATCATGTCATCAACATATATAATCAAACAAGTTATGAGTTTACCTCTTCGTTTAAGAAATAATGTGTGATCAGAGTTGCTTTGGTGAAATGCATATCCTTTCATTGCTAGAGTAAATCTACCAAATCAAGCTCGAGGAGAAAAGAACCCGGATCGTGTCCATTTTGGCTAATGGGGAGAATGTTTCTGAGTAGTCAATTCCATACGTTTGAGAATATCCTTTCGCCACTAATCGTGCTTTGTATCTTCCAATGGTTCCATCTGGTTTATGTTTAATTGAGAAGAGCCAACGACATCCCACTGGTTTCTTTCCTGAAGGGAGGACACACTTTTCTCATGTGCCATTCCTCATTAGAGCCCCCATTTCAGTTTCCATTGCGTCTTTCCAATTTTTTGACTTTAAGGCTTGTTCAACGGAGTTTGGAATTTGTTCATCATATACGGCGTTAGCAAAGGCCTTAGCTTCTTTAGATAAGTTCCCTTTAGCAATACTCGCTATGGGATACCTTGAGGATGCTGTATGTTTTTCTGGAGAGTATTGTTTCGGTGGGATTCCTTTGTTTGTTCTTGGTGGAAGAACATATCTTTCAGCCGTTTGTACAGGCTCGTTCTGTGCTTCCTGTATTGTTTGTTCTTTTGCTATTTCATGGTTAGTAGATATATCAATATGAGCTTCATTATTTTGTGTGTTTTCTTGTGTTTGAGTCGTACTAACCTCATGTGTCGGACTAGGAGGATCTTGATTCGTGACACTGATGGTTGGCCCATCAGATTGTTCAGAAGTAAGAGACTCATCTTGAGTACTGTGATTGGCTTCGTTTGAGGAAGTACTATGATTGGTTTCTTCTGAGTAAGGAACCCATTTCAACCAATTCAGTTTGTCATTACATTCGTTCTCCCCCTGACCACTGATTAGGAGGTGTAAAAGAATTCGGTTTCAAGGAAGTCACAGTTCATGGTGGTGTACATATGATGTCTTTTTGGACTATAACAGCGGTATCCTTTTTGGTTGACACCATAGCCCACAAACACACATTTTTCAGCACATGGGTCGAGTTTGTTTTGATCAACTTTAGGTATGTGGACAAATACAAAGCATCCAAATATCCGAGGTTTTAGTGTAAGGGTAGGTGGGATTTTGGTAAATTTTGACAAAGTTTGAAGTGGAGTATTTAGATCAAGAGCTTTAGTTGGAAGGCGATTGATGAGATATGTGGCGGTAGCGAGAGCCTCGGGCCAGAAAGACTTAGGAACTTGGGATTTAATTAGAAGAGCTCGGGGTTATCTCTAAAAGAATTCAGTTTTTTCGTTCGGCTACTCCGTTTTGCTCGGGAGTGTGCGAACAGGATATTTGGTGGATTATCCCTTTAGTTTGGCAAAACTGTTTCATTGAATTATTTATAAACTCCCCCCCATTATCGGATCGGAGGGTTTGAATGTTGGTTTTAAATTGGGTTTGAATGTTGGTTTTAAATTGGGTTTGTATCATGGTATAAAACATAGTAAATTTTTCAAAAACTTAAGATTTGTGTTTTAAAAAATAGATCCATGTCATATGAGTGCAATCATCAATAAAGAGTACAAAAAAATGAAATTTTTGTCCCCCAATAACCTCTGCTGGTCCCCAAACATCCGAATGGATAAGAGAGAAAGGCAAACTAACTCTTGTGTTATTTGGTTTATAGGTGTGTCTGTGGCTTTTAGCTAAAGCACAAGTTTCACAATTTAGCGGTGTATTGGAAGGAAATAGTTTTGGAAATAACAAATTTAGATAACTAATGGATGGGTGTCCCAACCTTCTATGCCATAACCAAGCTTCTCTATTTATCGTCCCATGAGCCAACATCACAGTACCCTGTCGAGCTACTTCTTCTACGTAATACAATCCTTGGTATTCAGTGCCACGTCCAATAATCTCTCCCGTCCTGATATCCTGTATGATACAAAAAGTTGAGTGCATTAATGCCGTGCAATTTAGTTCCTTAGTCACATGGCTAATAGATAACAACTTATGTGACAAAGATGGCACATAAAGACAATTTGGAATTTTTAGAGTCGATGAGATTTCAATATTCTGTGACACCCCGTAAAATCAGGTTAACTCCGTTAACCCATTCTCATTAAATTCAGTTAAATGTATGTTATAATTGATGGCTCGGTTCACAAATTTGATTATATAAGTTTAAGGTTCGTTTTATAATTAACAAGAGATAACCTTATTAATTTCGGATGTTAACAAATTAACGTTTTAAGCGTAAGGGCCACATTGTAAAAATTCAAAACAATTCACCCAACCCTAAACCAACCCCACCCATGTATATATCGTCACCATTGTAAATCGACGGCAAACCAACACATCCATCCTTTCTTTAATCGATCAAACAAAACACCACCCATTCCCTTCATTATCGTCTCTGGCAACCAACATACCCCCCCCCCCCACCTGGTCTTGAAGAACTCGTTGTTCAGTTTCAGCCATAAACACTCCTACTCGTCTCTCCTCATCACAGCACCGGAAAGCAGAAACAACGCGTCACCGGCAAACCTGCCGACATCGTTTTAGTAGTTCTTTTACTTCACTCGAAAATCGGTATGTGTTTGTCACACTACTTCTTGTTATTCATCACGTTATAGTTCCATATTCGGTGGCGTTTCGGGTTTCGGTTTTATCAGTCATAGGTGTGTGTGTGTGTGTGTTAGGTATATGTGCGATTGCATTGTAAGTATAATCTACCACAGTATGCGTAGATATATATATATATATATACATATGTGTGTGTTCTTGCGTGTAAATAGGATCATAAAAACAATGGATATATATTGATGTGAAGTATATGTTTGTATGCCGTATGTGTATTAATGTATGTACATGGGTGTTAGTAAATCAATTATATATATACATATGAGCTATAGAGCATTCACAATAGGAGAATCAAATATATGTGTGTGAGGTTTTTATATTTTAGGGGGTTGTTATGAGTTGTTGTGAGTGAATGAGAGAGAAAATTTGATGGTGGATATTTGAAAAGCTACTGTCCATCCCCTATAATTTTTTAATATTTTTTGAAAGTGTTGTGTGGAGGAGAGAGAAATTGTAATGATAAATGTATAAAAGTATTATTATTTAAATAGAAGGAAAGAGAAAATGTAGTGATTTTTAGTATAAATTTAGAGATAGGGATGGTTCCTCTACTGTGAATGCTCTTAGTTATAACAGTATATATGTATTCATGCATCTGCAGTGATGTAGGTGAAAGTAATGTATTATGGATCGATGTGTGTGTAGGCATTTATAAAACTTGGTAGCAACATTTGTAGGATCATCAGTGGAAGTGTTGTATGTTTCAGAAATCGAACCGTAACAATACATTATTGTCTTTATGTATGCGTTTGTATGAGATGGGTATATGCCATGTAAGTCTGTTTATGTAAGTACTTCAATTAAATAAAGATCTAGCGTACTTATATATGTATATGAAGCATGATGATGATTGACTGTATATTAGGAGCAACTAATCGTGAATGAAGGTATGTATATGTTAATTAGTAGCAAAAGTAAAAGTACTATGTAATGGTTGTATACGTGCGTATATGTGGTATGATAGAGCGATATATATAAAGATACGAAAGAAGGGTTATTTATGTTCGTGTACGTGACAAATATGTGACAAAAGATACGTGTAAAAATATATATGATTCATAAGATGATAATGTTTATATATATATATGAGTGTGTGTGTGTGTAAAATTGTAAGTGAATGGTTTGAACATATTAGCATAAGTGTAATTTGGTGTTGCGTGTTACTTTTATTGTAAACAGTTAGACCGAATACTTGAAACCCCAGCGAATAGTATAATATACACATTACTTACATGTCACTAGTTAATAATTAGTAAATAATTATTAAAGCAGGTCGTAAGGCGGTCTAGGTTCTTTTGTTGCATCTTGGTGTAAATTGATGTGCGCTTCAAAGGTGAGTTCTTTGCCCGCTGATATAACGATAAATATACCGTGTTGAGTTTAATCACATTTTGTGTCGTTTCGGTAACGTTTATATATCAAATTTGGCACAACTAATGTTTTTATGTTTCTTAGGTCCCATGTTGATAAAGAAACGGATAGATCGTGAAAAATCGAATCCGTAGGCGAAAACGGGGCGCGAAACGGAGTTACGAGCGGACCGGAAAGCATACACGAAGAAAACGAACGAAACCGAAACGACGCGGCACGAAACCACCCTCACCACGCCACGCGACTAGGGAGCCAAGGCTGGCCGCGCAGCGCGGCGTGCCCATTTGTTGGTCTGCTGATCAGCGCGTTACGCGTCCACATATCCACTTCGTCACCGCGCGACGCGGTGACGCGTTTTTAACAGAAAGTTTCGACGTTTTTTGGCCCGGTTCGCTATATAAACACATAACCTCAAACCCTAGCCTCATAGACTTTTCTTGGGACGAATTGGAGGCGATTTCCAGCAAATTTGAGGCGGTTTTGAGGTGAAGAAGACAGAACGAAGGCAACGAATGCTCGCGGGTTCAAGGATCACTTCCTAGGCTTCTCGGGTTTAATTGTTCTTCTGTTTTTCTTGCTTCTCATCATGTTTATTATTATTAAACTTGTGGTTTTCATTAAGAACATGCTTGGCTAAACTCGTTAAAACTACCTAGGCGTTATGTTGATTCGTTAACTTTGTTTGAACTCATGTTTGGATTGATTGGTTATGATTTATGTTTGATTAAAGTTTGAACCTTCATGATTGTTTAATGCGTTTTATATGTTTGAATTGGTTGATTTGCTATTATTAATCCATGTTTTCTTGGTGATCGTCTATGTCACATAATATGATTCATTTAGTCATTAACGTGAGTTGTGATTATTATGGTTTAACTGCAGTATAACCATAGGATTAATGGTGTTAATGAAACTGGTAATAATGTATAGCCAACCTAGATATCCGTGAGGTGATAGGTTGTTAACAAGTCTTGATTAGTCAATTTGCTAGGTTTAGGTTTTTGTGAAAATTCCGGCTTAGTGTTAATTATTAATCTTGCTTGTTAAATTAAATAATTGGGTTTAAATGGCTTTAAGGGTCGTATCGTGAGATAGATCTTTAGCGTGGGTCAATTAGGCATAATTTGATTAGATAACCGTGAGGAAGTTTAATCCCGTAACCGGTGTGCTAATAACTTAATAGTTATCCTTTAGGTTTCTTCTCGAGAAGGGTCGAGGGTCTTAATTAGGAAAGCTTTTAAGTGAATAAATTTAGATCCCGGTTCCATAACCATTAGTCCAACGTGAGTGATAATTGAAGTTAACGATGATTCTAGCCTAGGTGGTTTGTTTTCTCTCATATGTTTTAAATTCGTTTTCAAATTGTTAGTTTCCATTTTTAGTAAGTTTCCTAATTTAAGTTTCTATTTTTAGCAAAAACCCCCCTTTTCAAATAATCTTTCTTTAGGTCGTGTTTAGTTAGTTGAGTCTTGTCTAGTTAATTAAACGTAGTATATAGAGTTTGTGGGTCGACACCCGGACTTACGTTTCACTATATTACATTCGACCGGTCCACTGCCGGTTGTGTGTGATTTAGTAGTTCGTCTAGGTTTTTATAAATTTAAAACTAGGTGTTTTTAGGTGTTTATTTTATATATATATTGCACGCATCAAGTTTTTGGCGCCGTTGCCGGGGACTCTTGGTAATTGCGTTATTTAACTTTTTGAGTCTTAAACTGCTTTACACGTGCTTTGTTTGTTTGTTTGAGTCTTAGGGGTCTAAAGTCTGTGTCTCTATTATAGTTTTGTCGTGTTTACTTATTTTTCATTTCCTTGTTCTTGCGTCTTGATTTGTTTCGTTGGTTTCGTGCAGGTACATACCACACTTTGATTTTACCCCGCACCCAACACCGCACAACACACCACCTAGCAGTCCTAGGTCACCGATGGCAGCGAACCGTACTGTCCATCAACAGGCGTTCGACGGTTTCACCGGGAACCGTTCGTCTATCGCAACGCCTGCGATCACGAATCCAAATTCGTGGCAGATTCCGTCATACATCATGACCGCCATTGCTAACGATAAATTCCATGGGCGGGATGATGAAGATGCACCTGCTCACTTGTCGCGCCTCGCGCGCATTGTGAGCACTTTTAAACTCCAAGGTGCATCCGATGACGCAATCTATCTGCATCTGTTTCCATTCTCACTTGCGGACCGAGCGATCATTTGGCTCGATTCGCAAGCAGATGGGACGTTCACGACGTGGGAAGCACTTCGCTCAGCCTTTCTGAAGAAGTACTTTCCACCTGCTAAGGCCTCCCGCCTCCGTGACTAGATCCACTCGTTTAGAATGGAAGCAGATGAGCCCTACTATCTTGCTTGGGAGCGTTTTCAAAATTTGTTATCTCGCTGCTCCCAACATGGGCTTACTCCTTGGGCTTTGGTTGAGAAATTTTATAATGGGCTTACGTATGAAACCAGGGCCCGATTTGATACATCTGCGAGGGGTCATTTGATGGGTAAAATGAATGTTGACCAATGCAATGAACTGTTTGAGAGTTTTGCCCAAGCTGAACACGAACAACGGTCCACTCACAGGAATTCCACTCCTGTCACTGGCACACCTTCTACTTCCACTAGAGGGTTGCACCATGTTAGCATGGAAACGAGTGTGGCCGCTGCTTTAGAAAACCTAACCCGTGAGATGAGGGACCTAAAAGCTAAAGTGGATAAGTGTGAGAGGTTTCGTGGAGGGCACATCACTCTAGATTGTCCGTTGTTGTCTAGGGAGGAGCAGGTTGAGTTCGTAGCTAATCAGAATAGGTTCCCAAATTCTAATAGTGGTAATTATAACTGGAACAGGAACTCGAATTTTAATAATAACTCAACTTGGCGTTCCTCAGGTGCCCCACCTGGTTATCAATCTAACTATAATAAGAATAATAATCAGGGGGCGGGTAATTCTTTTAATGGTAGTGGCAGTGAGCAGGCTAGTGGACAGGGGTCTAGTGATAGCATACATAGGATTGAACAGATGCTAGTTCAGTTAGTCGCTAGGGATAAGGTTACAGAGGAAACCCTAGCGAAACATGAGCTTCAATTAAAGAACCAACATGCTATCATCTTAGATATCCAGAGAGCTGTAGGAGAGTTAATTAAGCAGTCACCTGCCCAGAGGCCACATGGCCAATTCTCCGGATCCACTCAAACGAACCCATCGGCTCAGTTGAATGCGATCTCAACCCGTAATGGTAGAGTCTTAGAGCCCGTTAGGAAGAAGGTTACGTTTAGTGAGCCTGTGGTGAGTGAGAAAGTTGTAGTTGAGGAAGGTGATGATGAGTTAGTTGATGAGGAGATAGTGTTAGAGGGTCCGGGTAGTGATCAGGCTGAGTTTAGTAATCCAAAACCCGTGGGAGACCCTGAGTCAGGTTTAAGTGTGGGGAGGAAGCCGGTGGATGTTAGGCCCTCCCCTCTGATTGATCATGCTCGTGTCCCATATCCCGCTCGTCTTAAGCAACAGAAGTATACGCGGGAGTATGGGCACTTTTTGGATATGTTTAAGCAGATCAAGATCAATCTGCCGTTTATAGAGGTTCTCCAGCAGATGCCTAAGTATGCTAAGTTCTTGAAGGACATCCTCAAGAACAAATGCAAGTTGGGAGACCTCTCTTCAGTTCCTTTAAGTGGTGAGTGCTTGGCGGTTGTCACAAATACGCTACCGGAAAAGCTTTCTGATCCAGGAGTCTTTACGATTCCTTGCTTATTTGGTAGTAATCTAGAAGCCCGAGCTTTAGCCGATCTAGGTGCTAGCATTAATCTGGTTCCCTATTCGTTGTACGAGAAGCTAGGTCTAGGTGAGTTAACTCCCACGAATATGTCGTTGTCCTTAGCCGACAAGTCAGTTAAGTATCCACGGGGGATTGTGGAAAATTTGTTAGTTAAGGTGGATAAGTTTGTTTTCCCCGTGGATTTTGTCGTGCTAGATATGGAGGCTGATGAGAAAGTCCCCATTATCCTTGGTCGTCCTTTCCTTCACACTGCTCACGCGAATATAGATGTCTTTAAGGGACAGATTAGTTTGCAGGTAGGAGAGGAGATAGCTGTGTTTAAGATTCCCGATCCGATAGAAAAGGTTAAGCGTTGGGATAGTCGGGTTCAGGTGATAAACGCATAGGATAGATGGGTGGAGGGATATGAGAGTGGTAGTGTGTTTTTCACGAAGGAATGGGCTGAAGTGAAACAGTTGCTAAGAGCTAAGTGTGGGGATCCTAGTAGGTTTGAGGATACCCCAGATGATGCAGGTTGATTTGATCTTGGTTAGGAAGGTTGGTTTGTAGAGTTTGTATAAGTATCGTTTATCGAGTCAGTTTTTCTTTTATTTCATTTCATTTTATTTATTTTCATTTTGTTTTATTTTTGTCGAGTCAGTGTTACGCTCGGGTATTTTGTGTTTGTTTTTGCAGGTTTAAATCATTCTCACCCGTACTCAATCTCCATTCGGGTGAGTTTGTATTTGTGAAGACAAAGATGGATCTCGGGAGTGTCGGTGAAGCTCGATCGCGACCGAAATGCTATACGATCGGAGCTGAAGATTGGAACGAAGACTTGGAGCTTACGCGTTTCACAAAACCAGCTAAGTCTTTTCCAATTCACCCTTCTATCCTTTTATTTCTGCATTTTATTTTATTTTATTTTTGCATTTTTAATTTTTATTTTTGCATTTTATTTTTAGATGTTTTCTATCTCTACATTAGGGACAATGTAGAACTTAAGTGTGGGGATGGGAAATAGTCATTTCTGAGTCTTAGAGTTTGTTTAGTATGTTTTGAGTCATATAGAGTCTTAAAAAAATCCAAAAAAATTGAAAAATTGAAAAATGTCTTTGTTTAAGTTGTGCACTTTAATAGAAAATGATAGTAAACTGATTGTGGTTTTCAAATGAGTTGTGGTTTTTAAACAAAGAATGAATTTGGGTAAACATTTGGTAACCCAATTAGCTAAGATAGTTTCCCTAAGTGTACTAATAGAAAGTTAATTTGTCGTGAATCTCGTGGGTTGTCATCTAGGAGGAATAGGAAGGCCTTAACTAAATAACAATTAGGCACCATTGTAGGCTTTAGAACTTAAATAGGTTAAGGGGTAGTGCCATTTTGGGATTTATAACACACTTCTTGTGAAAGAAGTGGCGCATCCGCAAAATCAAATGTACACCGGGTATAGTACTGAAAAGCGCTCAAAGTAGCTGCTAGATAAAAGAGCTCAAAGTAGCCAAATCAAAAAAAAAATGAAAAATATAAGGCAAGTGATCCAAGACCTCATGTGCTCTACCTCCGGGATAGTGACTTGGATACGACACCCCTGGGTGAGGTGATCTTGTCTTATGAAAAAAAAGAATAAACAGTCTATACCCACAAAATTCATCCATCAAAATCCACCCTAATATGGCACTAGTTCTTAATTTAGTTAAGTTCTTTAGGTTATTTTGGTAGGAAAACCTTTTTGGTTTATCCGGTGCCTCGTCAAGCAACAATAATCAGGCTGACTTATTTTTCCTCTGTGTGAGACCTTATAGATAAATGATTTAATTAAATTTAGATTAAACATAAGGGGAAACTTAATTAGCTAGTGTTAGGGTGTTTATGTAAACGCACCGTTGTTTATCTGGATTCGGTTCTTGTTTGAGATTCTGTGATGAAATGTTGAAACCTTAATTAGTTATGATTCTATGTGCATGCTTTTTCAGGGACGAAAAAGGGTAAGTATGGGGATATTTGATATAACGACAAATATACATAAATCCCGTGTTGAGTTTAATCACATTTTGTGTCGTTTCGGTAACGTTTATATATCAAATTTGGCACAACTAATGTTTTTATGTTTCGTAGGTCCCATGTTGATAAAGAAACGGATAGATCGTGAAAAATCGAATCCGTAGGCGAAAACGGGGCGCGAAACGGAGTTACGATCGGACCGGAAAGCATACACGAAGAAAACGAACGAAACCGAAACGACGTGTCACGAAACCACCCTCACCACGCCACGCGACCAGGGAGCCAAGGCTGGCTGCACAGCGCGGCGTGCCCATTTGTTGGTCTGCTGATCAGCGCGTTACGCGTCCACATATCCACTTCGTCACCGCGCGACGCGGTGACGCGTTTTTAACAGAAAGTTTCGACGTTTTTTGGCCCGGTTCGCTATATAAACACATAACCTCAAACCCTAGCCACATAACTGCAGTAACCATAGGATTAATGGTGTTAATGAAACTGGTAATAATGTATAGCCAACATAGATATCCGTGAGGTGATAGGTTGTTAACAAGTCTTGATTAGTCAATTTGCTAGGTTTAGGTTTTTGTGAAAATTCCGGCTTAGTGTTAATTATTAATCTTGCTTGTTAAATTAAATAATTGGGTTTAAATGGCTTTAAGGGTCGTATCGTGAGATAGATCTTTAGCGTGGGTCAATTAGGCATAATTTGATTAGATAACCGTGAGGAAGTTTAATCCCGTAACCGGTGTGCTAATAACTTAATAGTTATCCTTTAGGTTTCTTCTCGAGAAGGGTCGAGGGTCTTAATTAGGAAAGCTTTTAAGTGAATAAATTTAGATCCCGGTTCCATAACCATTAGTCCAACGTGAGTGATAATTGAAGTTAACGATGATTCTAGCCTAGGTGGTTTGTTTTCTCTCATATGTTTTAAATTCGTTTTCAAATTGTTAGTTTCCATTTTTAGTAAGTTTCCTAATTTAAGTTTCTATTTTTAGCAAAAACCCCCCTTTTCAAATAATCTTTCTTTTAGGTCGTGTTTAGTTAGTTGAGTCTTGTCTAGTTAATTAAACGTAGTATATAGAGTCTGTGGGTCGACACCCGGACTTACGTTTCACTATATTACATTCGACCGGTCCACTGCCGGTTGTGTGTGATTTAGTAGTTCGTCTAGGTTTTTATAAATTTAAAACTAGGTGTTTTTAGGTGTTTATTTTATATATATATATTGCACGCATCACCCGCTTTTAAATCTTTTTCGGGGAGAAAACATACAAATGTTTTAATGCGCCTTCGGGCAACTATTTTACAGCGCCTTCGGGCGGACTGCATTTTTATGCCTTCGGGCAGGGCCTTCGGGCAAAACTTTATGCCTTCGGGCAGGGCCTTCGGGCAACACTTTATGCCTTCGAGCGGGCCAACTAAGGCTACTTTTTATACCTTCGGGTAATGCCTACGGGCATGTTTCGGTAAAAGTATAAATGCCTACGGGCAGGTTTCGGTAAAAGTATAAATGCCTACGGGCAGGTTTCGGTAAAAGTATAAATGCCTACGGGCAGGTTTCGGTAAAAGTATAAATGCCTACGGGTAGAATTTTATTAGGGCTTATAGTGCTTTACACGAATTGGAACCACATTCAAGTCCTTATAAAAGTTCGAGGTTGATTAATATATGATAGCGGGAAAATTTGAGTAGTACTATCAGGTTGCGACGGCACCCCACCCTTGACTGGGCGTCATGTGGTGCAAATTGTCCTTAATGGTTATGGGTCATCCTGGTTAGATGGCGACAAGACAAAAGTAACGTTTAGCTTTCATCTCGACGTGTTGACAAGCAATAATCATTCGGTCTTGCAAACCGCCTAATAAAATGAAATATATATATATATATATATATATATATATATATATATATATATATATATATTTGGTTTATCTGTATTATGAACGGTATCCTTTATTTACAAGCAAATCTTATTGAACTCACCAACATTATGTGTTGACCGTTTTAGTATGTTTTCTTAGGTAGCTAAGGAGCTGAGCACGTAGGACATGCATGCATTGGGTCGTCTTTTGGATTATTTTAAAAATTAAATTTAATATCTACTTTATTTTGTTAATTTGGTTTATTGTTTTGTGTGCGGGGTTTTGCGCACCGAATTTATTTATGCTTCCGCTAAAAGTTGGTTTTAACCTTTAAACTCTGAACTTTTGGTTATTTACAAAGTTATATATTTTATAAACGTTGAGTCAAAGTTCGTGTAACTAATGTCTTGAGATCCTGGTATGTCACACGCCTAACGGATACCCCGTTTGTGAAAAATTGAGGGTGTGACATATTCCCTCCACCCTTTACGGGAACTATTTCTCCATTGGCGGTTGTAATGTGGTTAATTCTTGGTTTAGATTTAAAGACAATGTCCGATTCTTCAAAAGTCATAGTGTCAGTTGCACCAAAATCAAAAATCCATGATTTATCAACATTTTCATATTTGTTAGCCATATTAGCTTGTCCAATACATTTTAATGTTTTTTTGGGTTTCAGGTAAAACCCCCACATCGTTTTTATACAACTCAGATTTTGAACTGCTTATTTTTTGGGTTATTGGATTTAAACACCCCCAATTATTGGTCATTGGCCGTTGTCACCTCCAAGTAACACTTTGGCCAATAACACTCCCAACTAAATACTTTGGTGTCCGTATCACCAAAAGTTAACCAAATCACTAACGCCGTTAAGTTTTGCTGACGTGGCACAGTGACGTGTCCTATCTCTGCTTACGTGGCACGGTGATGGCGGCCAATGATCAATAGTTAAGGGTGTTTAAATCCAATAAGGCAATAATCCATTATTTATCTATATTTAACTAAGAATTGACCTATGTCACGTGATGCGACGACCGGGTTTTAGTTGGTGCATATGTCGTGTCATATTTGTGACTTCGTTACATGCGTTACGTTATTGATTATCTCATGCATGTTCTGGTGTATTATAATGCCTCGTACCTTGCAATGTAACATGTCAAAGTAATTAAATGCTTCCATCACTAGCAAGAACAAAAAGCGAGAAAGGGGGTCGCCCTGTCTCGATCCTCTTTTCAAGTGAACTTCCGAGTAAGCGACCTATTTAATAAAATTGATGACTGGGCAGAATTAAGACAACATTTAATCCATAAACACCATAAAAACGGAAATTTATTTATACCATTATATTGTACAAAAAAATCCTAGTTAACAGTGTCATATTGGATTAAGTGGTCATGATGTGCATTGAACATCTACACGAGGGCTGGATATTTTTGTTTTTTTCTACTTTTTAAACTTTTTTTTCTTTGTATATTCTTTTGTTTTAGTTAGTTTTTTTAATTACTTTGACGGCATTACGTTGCAAGGTACAAAATATAATATTACACCATAACGTGCAAGAGATAATCAATAACATAACGCATGTAACGAAGTCACAAATATTACACGAACATATGCACCAACTAAAACCCGGTCGTCGCATCACGTGACACAGGTCAATTCCTAGTTAAATATAGATAAATAATGGGTTATTTCCTTATTGGATTTAAACACCCTTAACTATTGATCATTGGCCGATATCACCGTGCCACGTAAGGAGAGATAGGACACGTCACCGTGCAACGTCAGCAAAACTTAACGGAGTTAGTGATTTGGTTAACTTTTGGTGATACGGACACCAAAGTATTTAGTTGGGAGTGTTATTGGCCAAAGTGATACTTGGAGGTGACAACGGCCAATGACCAATAGTTGGGGGTGTTTAAATCCAATAACCCTTATTTTTTTCAAAACTAGATTATTTCCTTTCCCATTTTGTAAAAGTTGATTATGTTCTAAGTTATCAAATATATTTTGACTTGTATCAAAATTAACAAATTCTTTAAGGGGGTCATTTAATAAATTTAGAACTAAGGGGTCAATAGAACTTGGATTGCAAATAGAAGGGTTTGAGAATAGTCCCTCAAACCCGTTACCTCCTACGCTAACACTTTGATCGGCGCCATCTTCCCCGACAAAGACTGTATCACCAAATCCTTCGCTTCGTCCTCTAATATCACTCGGCTCAATACGGTTCTTGGTAGCCCCTGAGTTTCCAACGATGGTGGCCACTTTTGCCCCTTCCTTGTTTCCTATTTGGTGCTCGTCGTCCCACCATTCGGGAAATCTGACGACTTTAAAGCATCGATCTTTGGTATGTTTCAACATTCCACAATGACTGCATCTTAAATTAGTTTTATCGATTTGGGATGATGAACTTTTTTAGCTCCTGTGTCAATAAATACAAAGTTCTCTTCTTAAATAGCTATATCCTAAATCTAAAATCTTGTAAGGATGACTCAGGTGAAGAACACACTTGTCAAACTTATTCACACGTATCTTTATATAATATAGCAAAACCAAAAAAGCTTATGTGGCATAATTTTAAAGCTTTTGGCTTATGTGGCATCATTTGAGAGTTTATCTCAAAATAATGATTTTTTTATTTAAAATATATATATAAAATATATTATAATAAAACTAATTACATTTTTGGTCCCCTAATATTTTGGAGAATTCTGAAAAATTTAAAAGTATTTATACTTTTAACCCTTTACTACAAGGGGTGTACATGAGTCGATTTATATTTGATAGGGTGTGCAAATGAAACTTATGGATAAAATTAATAATAATATACAATTAAAGACCTCAGTGTTTTATAAATATACATAACTTTTTTATATGGATTTAAAAAAAAATAAACTACACCATAAAACTGAGCATTTTATTCTATTTAATTTGAGTATAAATTGCTATACTAAAAATTTAATTTTAAAAAATATATTTCGTGTTTCGGTTTACCACGTTTTGTTTCAAAACTTATTGGAACGTTCATGAATATCATTAAAAACATCACTTGAATGTTGTGTCCCGAGCGTAGCGCGGGCACTAAACTAGTCATCCATATACACATACATGTATTAGTTATTCACATGCCTATATTATTATTATTTCTTTATTTATTATTAATGAATTTCTATTCCATACGCACATATTCATGTTTCTTATGTTATAGACTATTACTATTAATTTTGCTTGGATCTTATTTTTCTCATATAACTTTCAAGAAATAGCGCTTTGTGAAATTATAATTATAACGTTATGACGAGCTAATTATTCTCTATGTATCGACCTAAGTTTGATTAAAAACGAAGAAAGTTTAAAGATAATATATTTTATTATTATAAGACGGTCTCCTACGATAATAATAATTGGTCGCCTCAACATCTTATATTTCTAATAGCCCTGTAATTCGTTCTTACTCGTTTGACAATATTTGAATATATATATATATATATATATATATATATACATATATATATATATAGAGGAGGGATTTTCTACAAAGGCAAAAAACTCTAAAAAGGCTAAGAATTAATCTGGGACGTCGGATTATGGTGTTTTACGGCCCAGATGGACGTGGTGGCATTTTTGTAATTATTTTGATGTTTTGGTTATGTGCGAGATGGATTTGGGGGTATATTTGTCATTGTGCATTTTTAACACAAAATTCAAACACCATGGTGTTTCTTAGATCCGTGTCTTCTGAATCATGGTGTTTTTTACGTTTGAACCGATCACAGTAAAAACAGTTACGTTTTTGGTGTTTTATTTCTCACACATCTTTTCATGGCGTTTCTAACTTTTCTCATAGTGTTTCTTAGCACTATCAAATGGGATCTATGTCTTCTGAATCATGGTGTTTTTAACATTCGAACTGATCACTAAAAACACCATGATTCAGAATGTTAAAAACACAATGATTCAGAAGAACAGAACATTGCTCACTGTTGATTTTTCAAACGCCTTCAACGAGGTGGACCGGACGACCCTTCTTAGGGAAGTTAGCTGCCGATGTCCATCCATCTTCCCATGGGTTCAGTTTTTATATGCCCAGCCTGTCAGGTTATATGTAGGGGATACTCATATTGGGGCTTCTAGTGGGGTGCAGCAAGGGGACCCTCTTGGCCCCCTTCTTTTTGCACTGGTTCTCCATCCGCTCATTCTTAGTATACAGGGCGCCTGTTCCTTGCCCTTCCATGCTTGGTATTTGGACGATGGCAATATCATTGGTAAGGCTGAGGAAGTTGCTAGGGCATTGGACATTATTCGCTCAGAAGGGCCGTCTCTAGGGCTTAGGCTTAATATTCGGAAAACAGAGATTTTTTGGAAATCATGCAATGGCTTGAAGAAAGCGCCGGGTTTATTCCCTAGCGATATTAGTAGGCCCGTGGGAGGGGTTAAACTCCTTGGGGGAGTGGTTAGTCGGGATGCAGGGTTTATTCAGTCTTTGGCAACTAAAAGAGCTTTGCGGGCGGTTGAACTTATGAAACGCCTGCCGGACCTGAGGGACCCTTAAAGTGAGCTCCTTTTGTTGCGCTCGTGCATGGGGGTTGCAAAGTTAGTGTTTGGGCTAAGGACCTGTCAACCTCAACTTGTCAAAGAGGCTGTGTCCATCTTTGACGCAGGCCTGCGGGGTGCAGTTGAAGATATTGTTGTTTGTGGAGGACCGCATTTTGGGGACCTACAGTGGAGGTTGGCTTCCTTCCCTATGCGTTGCGGAGGCTTAGGGATTTTCGCGGCGGAGGATGTCTCCACATTTGCCTTTGTGGCTTCCAGGGCCCAATCATGAAAATTGCAAAACCACATCTTGCGAAGCGCTGGTGTTGTCCGGGTAGATCCGGACTACTCCCTTGCGCTTGGTAGTATTGGAACAACTCTTCCGGACTTTGATATAGGCGGTTTTACTGATAAGGAGACCGCCCCCAAGAAACCTCAACAAACCTTGGCGAATGCTCTTTATGGTAAACATGCACATGATATGGAGGAGCGATTCAATATGACCCCAAGACAAAGGGCAGTTCTTGCTTGTCTCAAGGGGGCTCATGCCCAGGATTTTTTAACTGTTGTGCCGATTGAAGGCTTAGGGCAACGGATGTCGGCAATTGAATACAGAGCCATCCTTAAATACCGGCTTATGATTCCCCTTTTCCCTTTAGATGAACCATGCCCCATTTGTAAAAAAGCCTGTTTGGACAGTTTTGGTGAGCATGCGCTTCACTGTAAGGAACTGTCAGGATTTAAGTATCGCCATGACTGGGTTAGAGATGTCCTATATGATGTGCTTAGGCGTGCCGGGATCTCAGCCAAGAAGGAGGCACCTGTTAACTTTCTGACTGATCCGCGAGAAGGAAGATCTACCCTGCGCCCTGCAGACGTTCTTGTATTTGGCTGGGCAGGGGGTAAACATGCGTGCGTCGACCTCACTGGAGTATCCCCATTGGTGGGGCTGAGAGATAGTGGTTTCGTTCCGGGACAAGTAGTTTTGAGGGCAGAATCTAAGAAGGTTGCTAAGCATGAGACAACATGATTGGAGAACCAGCACGTGTTCATTCCATTTGCCTTCGACACTTTTGGATCCCTAGCCCCCGATGCGGTACGCTTTTTGGAGCGGGTGCAGAAGGTGGTCCACAGCGACTCGCAGAGCCCGAGAAACCAAGGATTTGTATTTAGTAGAATAGGCTTTGCGATTCAAAAGGGGATAGCGGCGCAACTTGTTGCTCGCTTACCCATTATCCGGATGTAGTTTGGTTTGTAATCAATATATTTTATTAATAAAAAAAAAACTTATGATGATCAAAATGCAAAACATAAACCTTAAACTCAACTTATCTAAAAAAGTCATTTTAAAAAACCTACAAAACTATAATGGTCGAATATGAAAACATAAAAAGTTCCCTTATTCATGAAGATTTTTTTAGTATATAGAGCAATGACAATCGTATAATTCTTTCTTAAAACGAATGTAGACAGACATGTATACTAGATTAATTATGTAGTACATCAGGTTACCGTTTGGTCCATCAAAAGTCAACTATTAATAATGTAAGAGAACAGACTCGGAGAGTAAATTAATACTAGTAAATTTTGACTCTTTATTACACATTAATGTAAGAATGATGTGTCAGAAAATAAAACAATAAAAAAAATTAAAAACACTGGTAGCATTATACTCTATATATATATGTATATATCACAAATGCCTTGGTCACGTTGTTTAACACATTTTGTGTCTCACGGAAAGAAAAATATGCAGAAACTCAAAAGTTTTTCTTTAGAAAATGGAGAAATGAATGGCTACTTTGATGAAGATGGCAGAATAAGAAGAACAGGTACGTACGTACGCATGATCAATGGCGGAGTTAGCATAAAATATGAGGGGTATCCCTCGAAAAACACTGTCCTGCGCTCCTAGAAATTTTTTTGCGACACTACTTGTAAAAAAAAAAATTTTGCACATACTCATACAAACTCATCATTTTCTTAAATATCATTAGTAATATTTGGAGTTTTATTATCATTTTTCGAAAATTATTAACAATATTTGGACCATTTTAACCAATATCATCATTTTCTTGGCACTTTTTCAAACAAAATTACCAATAAAAATCTGTTCTTGATTGTTTAGGGGTAGTCTTTTTTAAATGTTCAGGTGTATCTTAAACATAAAACGAGAAAAAAACATCAAATTTTACATTAAGCACGAAAAGTTGAGCCGTAGCCTGGGCTACGGCTCGGTAATATATACCTCCGCCCCTACGCATAATGCAGAATTTATAACACGTTCTATGTGATTATTCTTCGGTTTTATATGAATTAAGGGTGGTTTTGTTTGAAGGAACGTTGATTAGCGCGAGTGCGCATGTGATGACAGTGGTGGTAGGATCAGGAGTGTTGTCCTTAGCATGGTGTTTGGCTCAGTTAGGTTGGATCGCTGGCATTTTGTTATTAGTAGTGTTCGCGGTCGTTACATTGTTCACGTGTGTCTTGCTTACGGACTGTTATAGATCTCCTGATCCTGTTAGTGGCAATCGGAACTATAATTACACACAAGCTGTCAAAGTTAATCTTGGTATGTTTATGCTATATTTTTGTAATCATGCATGTTGTTCTTGCATGCGGTTTAACATGCATGGTCGAAAAAGTGCAGCATGCAACTAAAATAAACTTGTTTTGGTTTTAGATGATCCACTACTCACACTATAGCAAAGTTGATGACATGGCACGACCTCACAGAAGGTCTTGACGAAGTGGCGTGAGTGCCACATCAACCACATCCGCTACTGCGAGAAGTACTGGATCATTCGAAAACCAAAACAACTTTATTATGAGTGATTATCCTTATTGAAAATCAAACTGAAATGAACAGTAGTATATTAATGTATAGTACTGTACTACTGTATATGTGCATTGTACTACTTTTTCAAGTTTAAATTTATGGAGTGGTGTCTAGAGTTGCTAGCCACTCAAGCAGAGTCAATGTTAAAAAAGTCAGTGTCTGCTGGTTAAGGAAGCATGCTCTCCGTAAACCACCATGACACCGTTTAATTTCAAACTAAAAACCACCGCACAAACTGTATAACCACTATAAACTTTACAAATCTATTTCTTTTCGGCCTAGATCCATATAAAACTGTTCCCTGCGAAACAACCACAAAAAATCACAACTAACCATTTCTAGTTCCACTATTAGTAAACTCATATATTGTGGTAACAGGAGGATTTAAATACAAACTATGTGGAGTATCACAATACACGATTCAAGTCGGTGCAACCATCGGGTACACAATCACTTCAGCAATCAGTATGGCGTAAGAAATAACCAAAGACTCAAGAACTTATAGTTTGAATGTTTTAAATCAGTTACTTACCTATTTGTGGTTCATGTTGTGGTTAACCAGGGCGGTTAAAAGGTCAAACTGTTTTCACATACACGGGCACAACACTGGCTGTCACACGTTGAACAATTCATATGTATTTATCTTTGCGTGTATAGAGATTGTTTTGAGCCAAATCCCAAATTTCCACAAGCTCTCGCTCGTTTCCATTGTTGCTACCATCATGTCTTTTTGTTATGCTAGCATTGGCATTGGTCTCTCAATAGCCAAAATTGCTGGTGAGATAGGACTGTTTTTATAATGCGCGCTAGATTTGATTAAATGTTACTAGAAATATATCTATACTGATCATGTGTGGTTCTGTGATAAAAAGGAGGCGCTGGTGCATCTCCGAAAACAAGTCTTACAGGTATAACAATTGGACAAAATATGACAAGCATGGAGAAAATGTGGAATATTTTCTCAGCAATTGGAGATATTGCTTTTGCATACTCTTTCAGTCCAGTTCTCCTTGAAATACAGGCAATTAACTCTTCTCCATCTTACATTTGCATGTGCTTTATGAAGGGGTTTAGTTCCACACAAAACGGATCGATTTTGTGTAAAAAGCGTAGGAAGCAATGAGCAGTTTAAATGTGTACGCGCATGCGCTTTATGGGTGAGGGTATTTTTGTCCATTTAAGTGCATCGTATGCACGTTTCTAGCCCACATATGTAAAATGGCCAGGATAACCACAACCTGGTTCCAGTTCAGCAAATGACATTTCGGACGTGCAAAAACGTCTACACCTTATATTTTGTTAGACACATACCTTTCATACTGCAAAATGAGATAACTGCATATTTTTGTTTAACATTTTAGGAAAAAAAGTGCATGCTAATTAATGCTTATGAACATGTAGGACACATTGAAACCAAGTCCTCCAGAAAACAAAGTAATGAAAAAGGCTTCAACAATAGGAATAGGAGCATCAACTTTGCTATACATACTATGTGGTGCACTCGGGTACGTAGCGTTCGGTAACGATTCGTCTGGGAATTACTTGACAGGGTTCGGTTTCTACGAACCATTTTGGCTCGTCGACATTGGTAACATTTGTGTTGTTATTCATCTTCTAGGAGCATTCCAGGTACATACATCCATACATACATACATACCACATCAATAAAAAATCTTTATTAGATTTCAAGATGCTCAAACTTATTATATTTTCAGGTAATCATCCAGCCATTTTTCATGTTCGTCGAGAATTGGAGTCGTGAAAAGCGGCCCGGAAGCAAATTCATAGAGACTGAATATTTCATTGGAAGATACAGTATCAATCTCTTTAGGCTTACATGGAGGACAGTTTATGTTATACTAGTAACAATAGTCGCGATGATGTTTCCGTTCTTTAACAGTTTTATTGGACTTATTGGCTCGATGACATACTGGCCATTGACAATTTATTTCCCGATAGAAATGTATATTTCTCGGGCAAAGATTCGAACGGGTTCTTTCAGGTGGATTTTGTTAAAGGTTTTGACCTTGGTATGCTTAATTGTTGCACTTCTTGGTGCAGCGGGATCCATTCGAGGCCTTGTCGTCGTGGTTTCTAGGTTCGAGCTGTTTCGTTCAGTATCATAGATTTTTTAGTTCCTTGTATTTGTTATTTAAGCTTTTAGCTCAGGATTAGTATGAGCTTCAGATAGTCGCGTCGTCACAACTTGACGGTTTGTTCAAAGTAATATTCAATAAATACTTTGATGACAATAAGCAAGTAGCAACATCATCAGTTCTATCAATCTAAACAAACTAACAAACCACTACAACCACTCAAACATTGGTGCAACAACTGCAAATGATCACGAACAAACGATTTGGTTTTTCACTAGTCGGCTTGATCTTCGGATGGGCGTCAGCATCACCTTATCTGACCACAAAACCAAACAAACAACATCAAGTACTAAAAATGCAAACAAACACAAACATCATTCAGTCCATACAACTATTTACAAACTTGATTGCTTTATACTCACACGTTTGATCGCGACTCTTTTGAATGTAGTGAATCTTCCAAATGAAGCAGAACCCTCTGATGTTGAAGAACAACACGACTCTCTGCGCAAATTATCGTTATGAACACAAATGTTGCTTGATTTTGAACCATTGGATTTCACTTGATTCGTGTAGAACACGGTTGAAACAACCATTACTGCTAAGAACAAACCAGCCACACAGACTGTGACAATTGATCGGGTCGACAAAGAACTCAAAGTTTCTGATTCTTCATTAGTATCCGCAAAACTCGACTTAGTTTCAAAATCATTTTCGACCACTTCGGATTCAGCTTCATGTATGGCTTCGGATTTCGTCTCCATATCCTCAATGTTAGTTTCAACCTGTTCATGAACTAATTCATCAACCACAACTTCATCTGCTACATCACTTTCATCATCAACTTCCATCCCTTCCAAATCTTCTTCATTTCTTTCCGTGTCTTGTTCAAATTCAAGAACTTGTTGTACGTAATCGGTCCCAATGTTTCGGTTGAACTGAAATTGTTCTTGAACAGGAGAAATTTTCAGGTTAAAGGACTGTACAAACTTGATCTGGGAGATGGTACCAAATTCATTGATACTTGTTTTTATCGTATCACAGCACGGGAGTTTAGCTCTCCTTACCCGGAAAGAGCATTGGCTTATTGGTCTGGTATGATCGATCCCATAAGGGCTAAAGATCCAAGATTGGTAAATGAGATGTCAGTTGAAGAGTTGCAGAAAGTTTGGTGCTCCCTTACTAACGCTTCAATGACTACGACTTTGCCGTAAGACATTAGAGGAACATCAATTAAATTATCCTTCGATGTCTTTCAGAGTTCAAGAGAACAAAACATTTATTATTACCTTTAAAAGAAGATTTTACGAATGTCGGATACAAAAACTCTAGATGCAGGGCACATGTTAAGGGAGACTGTACAGACTTGATCTTGGGAGATGATACCAAATTCATTGATACTTGTTTTTATTGTGTCACAACATGGGAGTTTAGCTCTCCTTACCCGGAAAGAGCATTGGCTTATGGGTCTGGTATGATCGATCGCATAAGGGCTAAAGATCCAGGATTGGTAAATGAGATGTCAGTTGAAGAGTTACAGAAAGTTTGGTGCTCCCTTACTAACGCTTCAATGACTACGACTTTGCCGTAAGACATTATAGGAACATCAATTAAATTATCCTTCGATGACTTTCAGAGTTCAAGAGAACAAACCATTTATTATTACCTTTAAAAGAAGATTTTACGAATGTCGGATACAAAAACTCTAGATACAGGGCACATGTTAAGGGAGACTGTACAGACTTGATCTTGGGAGATGATACCAAATTCATTGATACTTGTTTTTATCGTGTCACAGCATGAGAGTTTAGCTCTCCTTACCCGGAAAGAGCATTGGCTTATGGGTCTGGTATGATCGATCCCATAAGGGCTAAAGATCCAGGATTGGTAAATGAGATGTCAGTTGAAGAGTTGCAGAAAGTTTGGTGCTCCCTTACTAACGCTTCAATGACTACGACTTTGCCGTAAGCCATTAGAGGAACATCAATTAAATTATCCTTCGATGTCTTTCAGAGTTCAAGAGAACAAAACATTTATTATTACCTTTAAAAGAAGATTTTACGAATGTCGGATACAAAAACTCTAGATGCAGGGCACATGTTAAGGGAGACTGTACAGACTTGATCTTGGGAGATGATACCAAATTCATTGATACTTGTTTTTATTGTGTCACAACATGGGAGTTTAGCTCTCCTTACCCGGAAAGAGCATTGGCTTATGGGTCTGGTATGATCGATCGCATAAGGGCTAAAGATCCAGGATTGGTAAATAAGATGTCAGTTGAAGAGTTGCAGAAAGTTTGGTGCTCCTTTACTAACACTTCAATGACTACGACTTTGCCGTAAGACATTATAGGAACATCAATTAAATTATCCTTCGATGTCTTTCAGAGTTCAAGAGAACAAACCATTTATTATTACCTTTAAAAGAAGATTTTACGAATGTCGGATACAAAAACTCTAGATACAGGGCACATGTTAAGGGAGACTGTACAGACTTGATCTTGGGAGATGATACCAAATTCATTGATACTTGTTTTTATCGTGTCACAGCATGAGAGTTTAGCTCTCCTTACCCGGAAAGAGCATTGGCTTATGGGTCTGGTATGATCGATCCCATAAGGGCTAAAGATCCAGGATTGGTAAATGAGATGTCAGTTGAAGAGTTGCAGAAAGTTTGGTGCTCCCTTACTAACGCTTCAATGACTACGACTTTGCCGTAAGACATTATAGGAACATCAATTAAATTATCCTTCGATGACTTTCAGAGTTCAAGAGAACAAACCATTTATTATTACCTTTAAAAGAAGATTTTACGAATGTCGGATACAAAAACTCTAGATACAGGGCACATGTTAAGGGAGACTGTACAGACTTGATCTTGGGAGATGATACCAAATTCATTGATATTTGTTTTTATCGTGTCACAGCACGGGAGTTTAGCTCTCCTTACCTGGAAAAAGCATTGGCTTATTGGTCTGTTATGATCAATCCCATAAGGGCTAAAGATCCAGGATTGGTAAATGAGATGTCAGTTGAAGAGTTGCAGAAAGTTTGGTGCTCCCTTACTAACGCTTCAATGACTACGACTTTGCCGTAAGACATTAGAGGAACATCAATTAAATTATCCTTCGATGTCTTTCAGAGTTCAAGAGAACAAAACATTTATTATTACCTTTAAAAGATGATTTTACGAATGTCGGATACAAAAACTCTAGATACAGGGCACATGTTAAGGGAGACTGCACAGACTTGATCTTGGGAGATGATACCAAATTCATTGATACTTGTTTTTATCGTGTCACAGCACGGGAGTTTAGCTCTCCTTACCCGGAAAGAGCATTGGCTTATGGGTCTGGTATGATCGATCCCATAAGGGCTAAAGATCCAGGATTGGTAAATGAGATGTCAGTTGAAGAGTTGCAGAAAATTTGGTGCTCCCTTACTTACGCTTCAATGACTACGACTTTGCCGTAAGACATTAGAGGAACATCAATTAAGTTATCGTTCGATGTCTTTCAGAGTTCAAGAGAACAAAACATTTATTATTACCTTTAAAAGATGATTTTACGAATGTCGGATACAAAAACTCTAGATACAGGGCACATGTTAAGGGAGACTGTACAGACTTGATCTTGGGAGATGATACCAAATTCATTGATACTTGTTTTTATCGTGTCACAGCACGGGAGTTTAGCTCTCCTTACCCGGAAAGAGCATTGGCTTATGGGTCTGGTATGATCGATCCCATAAGGGCTAAAGATCCAGGATTGGTAAATGAGATGTCAGTTGAAGAATTGCAGAAAGTTTGGTGCTCCCTTACTAACGCTTCAATGACTACGACTTTGTCGTAAGACATTAGAGGAACGTCAATTAAGTTATCCTTCGATGTCTTTCAGAGTTCAAGAGAACAAAACATTTATTATTACCTTTAAAAGAAGATTTTACGAATGTCGGATATAAAAACTCTAGATACAGGGCACATGTTAAGGGAGACTGTACAGACTTGAGCTTGGGAGATGATACCAAATTCATTGATACTTGTTTTTATCGTGTCACAACACGGGAGTTTAGCTCTCCTTACCCGGAAAGAGCATTGGCTTATGGGTCTGGTATGAACGATCCCATAAGGGCTAAAGATCCAGGATTGGTAAATAAGATGTCAGTTGAAGAGTTGCAGAAAGTTTGGTGCTCCCTTACTAACGCATCAATGACTACGACTTTGCCGTAAGACATTAGAGGAACATCAATTAAGTTATCCTTCGATATCTTTCAGAGTTCAAGAGAACAAAACATTTATTATTACCTTTAAAAGAAGATTTTTTGAATGTCGGATACAAAGACTCTAGATACAGGGCACATGTTAAGGGAGACTGTACAGATTGATCTTGGGAGATGATACCAAATTCATTGATACTTGTATTTATCGTGTCACAGCACGGGAGTTTAGCTCTCCTTACCCGGAAAGAGCATTGGCTTATGGGTCTGGTATGATCGATCCCACAAGGGCTAAAGATCCAGGATTGGTAAATGAGATGTCAGTTGAAGAGTTGCAGAAAATTTGGTGCTCCCTTACTAACGCTTCAATGACTACGACTTTGCCGTAAGACATTAGAGGAACATCAATTAAGTTATCGTTCGATGTCTTTCAGAGTTTAAGAGAACAAAACATTTATAATTACCTTTAAAAGATGATTTTACGAATGTCGGATACAAAAACTCTAGATACAGGGCACATGTTAAGGGAGACTGTACAGACTTGATCTTGGGAGATGATACCAAATTCATTGATACTTGTTTTTATCGTGTCACAGCATGAGAGTTTAGCTCTCCTTACCCAGAAAGAGCATTGGCTTATGGGTCTTGTATGATCGATCCCATAAGGGCTAAAGATCCAGGATTGGTAAATGAGATGTCAGTTGAAAAGTTGCAGAAAGTTTGGTGCTCCCTTACTAACGCTTCAATGACTACGACTTTGCCGTAAGACATTAGAGGAACATCAATTAAATTATCCTTCGATGTCTTTCAGAGTTCAAGAGAACAAACCATTTATTATTACCTTTAAAAGAAGATTTTACGAATGTCGGATACAAAAACTCTAGATACAGGGCACATGTTAAGGGAGACTGTACAGACTTGATCTTGGGAGATGATACCAAATTCATTGATACTTGTTTTTATCGTGTCACAGCACGGGAGTTTAGCTCTCCTTACCCGGAAAGAGCATTGGATTATTGGTCTGGTATGATCGATCCCATAAGGGCTAAAGATCCAGGATTGGTAAATGAGATGTCAGTTGAAGAGTTGCAGAAAGTTTGGTGCTCCCTTACTAACGCTTCAATGACTACGACTTTGCCGTAAGACATTAGAGGAACATCAATTAAATTATCCTTCGATGTCTTTCAGAGTTCAAGAGAACAAACCATTTATTATTACCTTTAAAAGAAGATTTTACGAATGTCGGATACAAAAACTCTAGATACAGGGCACATGTTAAGGGAGACTGTACAGACTTGATCTTGGGAGATGATACCAAATTCATTGATACTTGTTTTTATCGTGTCACAGCACGGGAGTTTAGCTCTCCTTACCTGGAAAGAGCATTGGCTAATTGGTCTGGTATGATCGATCCCATAAGGGCTAAAGATCCAGGATAGGTAAATGAGATGTCAGTTGAAGAGTTGCAGAAAGTTTGGTGCTACCTTACTAACGCTTCAATGACTACGACTTTGCCATAAGACATTAGAGGAACATCAATTAAGTTATCCTTCGATGTCTTTTAGAGTTCAAGAGAACAAAACATTTATTATTACCTTTAAAAGAAGATTTTACGAATGTCGGATACAAAAACTCTAGATACAGGGCACATGTTAAGGGAGACTGTACAGACTTGATCTTGGGAGATGATACCAAATTCATTGATACTTGTTTTTATCGTGTCACAGCACGGGAGTTTAGCTCTCCTTACCCGGAAAGAGCATTGGATTATTGGTCTGGTATGATCGATCCCATAAGGGCTAAAGATCCAGGATTGGTAAATGAGATGTCAGTTGAAGAGTTGCAGAAAGTTTGGTGCTCCCTTACTAACGCTTCAATGACTACGACTTTGCCGTAAAACATTAGAGGAACATCAATTAAATTATCCTTCGATGTCTTTCAGAGTTCAAGAGAACAAACCATTTATTATTACCTTTAAAAGAAGATTTTACGAATGTCGAATACAAAAACTCTAGATACAGGGCACATGTTAAGGGAGACTGTACAGACTTGATCTTGGGAGAGATACCAAATTCATTGATACTTGTTTTTATCGTGTCACAGCACGGGAGTTTAGCTCTCCTTACCCGGAAAGAGCATTGGCTTATGGGTCTGGTATGATTGATCCCATAAGGGCTAAAGATCCAAGATTGGTAAATGAGATGTCAGTTGAAGAGTTGCAGAAAGTTTGGTGCTCCCTTACTAACGCTTCAATGACTACGACTTTGCCATAAGACATTAGAGGAACATCAATTAAGTTATCCTTCGATGTCTTTCAGAGTTCAAGAGAACAAAACATTTATTATTACCTTTAAAAGATGATTTTACGAATGTCGGATACAAAAACTCTAGATACAGGGCACATGTTAAGGGAGACTGTACAGACTTGATCTTGGGAGATGATACCAAATTCATTGATACTTGTTTTTATCGTGTCACAGCACGGGAGTTTAGCTCTCCTTACCCGGAAAGAGCATTGGATTATAGGTCTGGTATGATCGATCCCATATGGGCTAAAGATCCAGGATTGGTAAATGAGATGTCAGTTGAAGAGTTGCAGAAAGTTTGGTGCTCCCTTACTAACGCTTCAATGACTACGACTTTGCCGTAACACATTAGAGGAACATCAATTAAATTATCCTTCGATGTCTTTCAGAGTTCAAGAGAACAAAACATTTATTATTACCTTTAAAAGAAGATTTTACGAATGTCGGATACAAAAACTCTAGATGCAGGGCACATGTTAAGGGAGACTGTACAGACTTGATCTTGGGAGATGATACCAAATTCATTGATACTTGTTTTTATTGTGTCACAACATGGGAGTTTAGCTCTCCTTACCCGGAAAGAGCATTGGCTTATGGGTCTGGTATGATCGATCGCATAAGGGCTAAAGATCCAGGATTGGTAAATGAGATGTCAGTTGAAGAGTTGCAGAAAATTTGGTGCTCCCTTACTTACGCTTCAATGACTACGACTTTGCCGTAAGACATTAGAGGAACATCAATTAAGTTATCGTTCGATGTCTTTCAGAGTTCAAGAGAACAAAACATTTATTATTACCTTTAAAAGATGATTTTACGAATGTCGGATACAAAAACTCTAGATACAGGGCACATGTTAAGGGAGACTGTACAGACTTGATCTTGGGAGATGATACCAAATTCATTGATACTTGTTTTTATCGTGTCACAGCACGGGAGTTTAGCTCTCCTTACCCGGAAAGAGCATTGGCTTATGGGTCTGGTATGATCGATCCCATAAGGGCTAAAGATCCAGGATTGGTAAATGAGATGTCAGTTGAAGAATTGCAGAAAGTTTGGTGCTCCCTTCTAACGCTTCAATGACTACGACTTTGTCGTAAGACATTAGAGGAACGTCAATTAAGTTATCCTTCGATGTCTTTCAGAGTTCAAGAGAACAAAACATTTATTATTACCTTTAAAAGAAGATTTTACGAATGTCGGATATAAAAACTCTAGATACAGGGCACATGTTAAGGGAGACTGTACAGACTTGAGCTTGGGAGATGATACCAAATTCATTGATACTTGTTTTTATCGTGTCACAACACGGGAGTTTAGCTCTCCTTACCCGGAAAGAGCATTGGCTTATGGGTCTGGTATGAACGATCCCATAAGGGCTAAAGATCCAGGATTGGTAAATAAGATGTCAGTTGAAGAGTTGCAGAAAGTTTGGTGCTCCCTTACTAACGCATCAATGACTACGACTTTGCCGTAAGACATTAGAGGAACATCAATTAAGTTATCCTTCGATATCTTTCAGAGTTCAAGAGAACAAAACATTTATTATTACCTTTAAAAGAAGATTTTTTGAATGTCGGATACAAAGACTCTAGATACAGGGCACATGTTAAGGGAGACTGTACAGATTGATCTTGGGAGATGATACCAAATTCATTGATACTTGTATTTATCGTGTCACAGCACGGGAGTTTAGCTCTCCTTACCCGGAAAGAGCATTGGCTTATGGGTCTGGTATGATCGATCCCATAAGGGCTAAAGATCCAGGATTGGTAAATGAGATGTCAGTTGAAGAGTTGCAGAAAATTTGGTGCTCCCTTACTAACGCTTCAATGACTACGACTTTGCCGTAAGACATTAGAGGAACATCAATTAAGTTATCGTTCGATGTCTTTCAGAGTTTAAGAGAACAAAACATTTATAATTACCTTTAAAAGATGATTTTACGAATGTCGGATACAAAAACTCTAGATACAGGGCACATGTTAAGGGAGACTGTACAGACTTGATCTTGGGAGATGATACCAAATTCATTGATACTTGTTTTTATCGTGTCACAGCATGAGAGTTTAGCTCTCCTTACCCAGAAAGAGCATTGGCTTATGGGTCTTGTATGATCGATCCCATAAGGGCTAAAGATCCAGGATTGGTAAATGAGATGTCAGTTGAAAAGTTGCAGAAAGTTTGGTGCTCCCTTACTAACGCTTCAATGACTACGACTTTGCCGTAAGACATTAGAGGAACATCAATTAAATTATCCTTCGATGTCTTTCAGAGTTCAAGAGAACAAACCATTTATTATTACCTTTAAAAGAAGATTTTACGAATGTCGGATACAAAAACTCTAGATACAGGGCACATGTTAAGGGAGACTGTACAGACTTGATCTTGGGAGATGATACCAAATTCATTGATACTTGTTTTTATCGTGTCACAGCACGGGAGTTTAGCTCTCCTTACCCGGAAAGAGCATTGGATTATTGGTCTGGTATGATCGATCCCATAAGGGCTAAAGATCCAGGATTGGTAAATGAGATGTCAGTTGAAGAGTTGCAGAAAGTTTGGTGCTCCCTTACTAACGCTTCAATGACTACGACTTTGCCGTAAGACATTAGAGGAACATCAATTAAATTATCCTTCGATGTCTTTCAGAGTTCAAGAGAACAAACCATTTATTATTACCTTTAAAAGAAGATTTTACGAATGTCGGATACAAAAACTCTAGATACAGGGCACATGTTAAGGGAGACTGTACAGACTTGATCTTGGGAGATGATACCAAATTCATTGATACTTGTTTTTATCGTGTCACAGCACGGGAGTTTAGCTCTCCTTACCTGGAAAGAGCATTGGCTAATTGGTCTGGTATGATCGATCCCATAAGGGCTAAAGATCCAGGATAGGTAAATGAGATGTCAGTTGAAGAGTTGCAGAAAGTTTGGTGCTACCTTACTAACGCTTCAATGACTACGACTTTGCCATAAGACATTAGAGGAACATCAATTAAGTTATCCTTCGATGTCTTTTAGAGTTCAAGAGAACAAAACATTTATTATTACCTTTAAAAGAAGATTTTACGAATGTCGGATACAAAAACTCTAGATACAGGGCACATGTTAAGGGAGACTGTACAGACTTGATCTTGGGAGATGATACCAAATTCATTGATACTTGTTTTTATCGTGTCACAGCACGGGAGTTTAGCTCTCCTTACCCGGAAAGAGCATTGGATTATTGGTCTGGTATGATCGATCCCATAAGGGCTAAAGATCCAGGATTGGTAAATGAGATGTCAGTTGAAGAGTTGCAGAAAGTTTGGTGCTCCCTTACTAACGCTTCAATGACTACGACTTTGCCGTAAAACATTAGAGGAACATCAATTAAATTATCCTTCGATGTCTTTCAGAGTTCAAGAGAACAAACCATTTATTATTACCTTTAAAAGAAGATTTTACGAATGTCGAATACAAAAACTCTAGATACAGGGCACATGTTAAGGGAGACTGTACAGACTTGATCTTGGGAGAGATACCAAATTCATTGATACTTGTTTTTATCGTGTCACAGCACGGGAGTTTAGCTCTCCTTACCCGGAAAGAGCATTGGCTTATGGGTCTGGTATGATTGATCCCATAAGGGCTAAAGATCCAAGATTGGTAAATGAGATGTCAGTTGAAGAGTTGCAGAAAGTTTGGTGCTCCCTTACTAACGCTTCAATGACTACGACTTTGCCATAAGACATTAGAGGAACATCAATTAAGTTATCCTTCGATGTCTTTCAGAGTTCAAGAGAACAAAACATTTATTATTACCTTTAAAAGATGATTTTACGAATGTCGGATACAAAAACTCTAGATACAGGGCACATGTTAAGGGAGACTGTACAGACTTGATCTTGGGAGATGATACCAAATTCATTGATACTTGTTTTTATCGTGTCACAGCACGGGAGTTTAGCTCTCCTTACCCGGAAAGAGCATTGGATTATAGGTCTGGTATGATCGATCCCATATGGGCTAAAGATCCAGGATTGGTAAATGAGATGTCAGTTGAAGAGTTGCAGAAAGTTTGGTGCTCCCTTACTAACGCTTCAATGACTACGACTTTGCCGTAACACATTAGAGGAACATCAATTAAATTATCCTTCGATGTCTTTCAGAGTTCAAGAGAACAAACCATTTATTATTACCTTTAAAAGAAGATTTTACGAATGCAGGATACAAAAACTCTAGATACAGGGCACATGTTAAGGGAGACTGTACAGACTTGATCTTGGGAGATGATACCAAATTCATTTATACTTGTTTTTATCGTGTCACAGCACGGGAGTTTAGCTCTCCTTACCCGGAAAGAGCATTGGGATATGGGTCTGGTATGATCGATCCCATAAGGGCTAAAGATCCAGGATTGGTAAATGAGATGTCAGTTGAAGAGTTGCAGAAAGTTTGGTGCTCCCTTACTAACGCTTCAATGACTACGACTTTGCCGTAAGACATTAGAGGAACATCAATTAAGTTATCGTTCGATGTCTTTCAGAGTTCAAGAGAACAAAACATTTATTATTACCTTTAAAAGATGATTTAACGAATGTCGGATACAAAAACTCTAGATACAGGGCACATGTTAAGGGAGACTGTACAGACTTGATCTTGGGAGATGATACCAAATTCATTGATACTTGTTTTTATCGTGTCACAGCACTGGAGTTTAGCTCTCCTTACCCGGAAAGAGCATTGGCTTATGGGTCTGGTATGATCGATCCCATAAGGGCTAAAGATCCAGGATTGGTAAATGAGATGTCAGTTGAAGAGTTGCAGAAAGTTTGGTGCTCCCTTACTAACGCTTCAATGACTATGACTTTGCCGTAAGACATTAGAGTAACATCAATTGAATTATCCTTCGATGTCTTTCAGAGTTCATGTGAACAAAACATTTATTATTACCTTTAAAAGAAGATTTTACGAATGTCGGATTCAAAAACTCTACATACAGGGCACATGTTAATGGAGACTTTACAGACTTGATCTTGGGAGATGATACCAAATTCATTTATACTTGTTTTTATCGTGTCACAGCACGGGAGTTTAGCTCTCCTTACCCGGAAAGAGCATTGGATTATTGGTCTGGTATGATCGATCCCATAAGGGCTAAAGATCCAGGATTGGTAAATGAGATGTCAGTTGAAGAGTTGCAGAAAGTTTGGTGCTCCCTTACTAACGCTTCAATGACTACGACTTTGCCGTAAGACATTAGAGGAACATCAATTAAATTATCCTTCGATGTCTTTCAGAGTTCAAGAGAACAAACCATTTATTATTAACTTTAAAAGAAGATTTTACGAATGTCGGATACAAAAACTCGAGATACAGGGCACATGTTAAGGGAGACTGTACAGACTTGATCTTGGGAGAGATACCAAATTCATTGATACTTGTTTTTATCGTGTCACAGCACGTGAGTTTAGCTCTCCTTACCCGGAAAGAGAATTGGCTTATGGGTCTGGTATGATCGATCCCATAAGGGCTAAAGATCCAGGATTGGTAAATGAGATGTCAGTTGAAGAGTTGCAGAAAGTTTGGTGCTCCCTTACTAACGCTTCAATGACTACGACATTGCCGTAAGACATTAGAGGAACATCAATTAAATTATCCTTCGATGTCTTTCAGGGTTCAAGAGAACAAACCATTTATTTTTACCTTTAAAAGAAGATTTTACGAATGTCGGATACAAAAACTCTAGATACAGGGCACATGTTAAGGGAGATTGTACAGACTTGATCTTGGGAGATGATACCAAATTCATTGATACTTGTTTTTATCGTGTCACATCACGGGAGTTTAGCTCTCCTTACCTGGAAAGAGCATTGGCTTATTGGTCTGGTATGATCGATCCCATAAGGGCTAAAGATCCAAGATTGGTAAATGAGATGTCAGTTGAAGAGTTGCAGTTAGTTTGGTGCTCCCTTACTAACGCTTCAATGACTACGACTTTGCCGTAAGACATTAGAGGAACATCAATTAAATTATCATTCGATGTCTTTCAGAGTTCAAGAGAACAAACCATTTATTCTTACCTTTAAAAGAAGATTTTACGAATGTCGGATACAAAAACTCTAGATACAGGGCACATGTTAAGGGAGACTGTACAGACTTGATCTTGGGAGATGATACCAAATTCATTGATACTTGTTTTTATCGTGTCACAGCACGGGAGTTTAGCTCTCCTTACCTGGAAAGAGCATTGGCTAATTGGTCTGGTATGATCGATCCCATAAGGGCTAAAAATCCAGGATTGGTAAATGAGATGTCAGTTGAAGAGTTGCAGAAAGTTTGGTGCTACCTTACTAACGCTTCAATGACTACGACTTTGCCATAAGACATTAGAGGAACATCAATTAAGTTATCCTTCGATGTCTTTTAGAGTTCAAGAGAACAAAACATTTATTATTACCTTTAAAAGAAGATTTTACAAATGTCGGATACAAAAACTCTAGATACAGGGCACATGTTAAGGGAGACTGTACAGACTTGATCTTGGGAGATGATACCAAATTCATTGATACTTGTTTTTATCGTGTCACAGCACGGGAGTTTAGCTCTCCTTACCCGGAAAGAGCATTGGATTATTGGTCTGGTATGATCGATCCCATAAGGGCTAAAGATCCAGGATTGGTAAATGAGATGTCAGTTGAAGAGTTGCAGAAAGTTTGGTGCTCCCTTACTAACGCTTCAATGACTACGACTTTGCCGTAAGACATTAGAGGAACATCAATTAAATTATCCTTCGATGTCTTTCAGAGTTCAAGAGAACAAACCATTTATTATTACCTTTAAAAGAAGATTTTACGAATGTCGGATACAAAAACTCTAGATACAGGGCACATGTTAAGGGAGACTGTACAGACTTGATCTTGGGAGAGATACCAAATTCATTGATACTTGTTTTTATCGTGTCACGGCACGTGAGTTTAGCTCTCCTTACCCGGAAAGAGAATTGGCTTATGGGTCTGGTATGATTGATCCCATAAGGGCTAAAGATCCAGGATTGGTAAATGAGATGTCAGTTGAAGAGTTGCAGAAAGTTTGGTGCTCCCTTACTAACGCTTCAATGACTACGACATTGCCGTAAGACATTAGAGGAACATCAATTAAATTATCCTTCGATGTCTTTCAGGGTTCAAGAGAACAAACCATTTATTTTTACCTTTAAAAGAAGATTTTACGAATGTCGGATACAAAAACTCTAGATACAGGGCACATGTTAAGGGAGACTGTACAGACTTGATCTTGGGAGATGATACCAAATTCATTGATACTTGTTTTTATCGTGTCACAGCACTGGAGTTTAGCTCTCCTTACCCGGAAAGAGCATTGGCTTATGGGTCTGGTATGATCGATCCCATAAGGGCTAAAGATCCAGGATTGGTAAATGAGATGTCAGTTGAAGAGTTGCAGAAAGTTTGGTGCTCCTTTACTAACGCTTCAATGACTATGACTTTGCCGTAAGACATTAGAGTAACATCAATTAAATTATCCTTCGATGTCTTTCAGAGTTCATGTGAACAAAACATTTATTATTACCTTTAAAAGAAGATTTTACGAATGTCGGATTCAAAAACTCTACATACAGGGCACATGTTAATGGAGACTTTACAGACTTGATCTTGGGAGATGATACCAAATTCATTGATACTTGTTTTTATCGTGTCACAGCACGGGAGTTTAGCTCTTCTTACCTGGAAAGAGCATTGGCTTATTGGTCTGGTATGATCGATCCCATAAGGGCTAAAGATCCAAGATTGGTAAATGAGATGTCAGTTGAAGAGTTGCAGAAAGTTTGGTGCTCCCTTACTAACGCTTCAATGACTACGACTTTGCCGTAAGACATTAGAGGAACATCAATTAAATTATCCTTCGATGTCTTTCAGAGTTCAAGAGAACAAACCATTTATTATTAACTTTAAAAGAAGATTTTACGAATGTCGGATACAAAAACTCGAGATACAGGGCACATGTTAAGGGAGACTGTACAGACTTGATCTTGGGAGAGATACCAAATTCATTGATACTTGTTTTTATCGTGTCACAGCACGTGAGTTTAGCTCTCCTTACCCGGAAAGAGAATTGGCTTATGGGTCTGGTATGATCGATCCCATAAGGGCTAAAGATCCAGGATTGGTAAATGAGATGTCAGTTGAAGAGTTGCAGAAAGTTTGGTGCTCCCTTACTAACGCTTCAATGACTACGACATTGCCGTAAGACATTAGAGGAACATCAATTAAATTATCCTTCGATGTCTTTCAGGGTTCAAGAGAACAAACCATTTATTTTTACCTTTAAAAGAAGATTTTACGAATGTCGGATACAAAAACTCTAGATACAGGGCACATGTTAAGGGAGATTGTACAGACTTGATCTTGGGAGATGATACCAAATTCATTGATACTTGTTTTTATCGTGTCACATCACGGGAGTTTAGCTCTCCTTACCTGGAAAGAGCATTGGCTTATTGGTCTGGTATGATCGATCCCATAAGGGCTAAAGATCCAAGATTGGTAAATGAAATGTCAGTTGAAGAGTTGCAGTTAGTTTGGTGCTCCCTTACTAACACTTCAATGACTACGACTTTGCCGTAAGACATTAGAGGAACATCAATTAAATTATCATTCGATGTCTTTCAGAGTTCAAGAGAACAAACCATTTATTATTACCTTTAAAAGAAGATTTTACGAATGTCGGATACAAAAACTCTAGATACAGGGCACATGTTAAGGGAGACTGTACAGACTTGATCTTGGGAGATGATACCAAATTCATTGATACTTGTTTTTATCGTGTCACAGCACGGGAGTTTAGCTCTCCTTACCTGGAAAGAGCATTGGCTAATTGGTCTGGTATGATCGATCCCATAAGGGCTAAAAATCCAGGATTGGTAAATGAGATGTCAGTTGAAGAGTTGCAGAAATTTTGGTGCTACCTTACTAACGCTTCAATGACTACGACTTTGCCATAAGACATTAGAGGAACATCAATTAAGTTATCCTTCGATGTCTTTTAGAGTTCAAGAGAACAAAACATTTATTATTACCTTTAAAAGAAGATTTTACAAATGTCGGATACAAAAACTCTAGATACAGGGCACATGTTAAGGGAGACTGTACAGACTAGATCTTGGGAGATGATACCAAATTCATTGATACTTGTTTTTATCGTGTCACAGCACGGGAGTTTAGCTCTCCTTACCCGGAAAGAGCATTGGATTATTGGTCTGGTATGATCGATCCCATAAGGGCTAAAGATCCAGGATTGGTAAATGAGATGTCAGTTGAAGAGTTGCAGAAAGTTTGGTGCTCCCTTCCTAACGCTTCAATGACTACGACTTTGCCGTAAGACATTAGAGGAACATCAATTAAATTATCCTTCGATGTCTTTCAGAGTTCAAGAGAACAAACCATTTATTATTACCTTTAAAAGAAGATTTTACGAATGTCAGATACAAAAACTCTAGATACAGGGCACATGTTAAGGGAGACTGTACAGACTTGATCTTGGGAGAGATACCAAATTCATTGATACTTGTTTTTATCGTGTCACAGCACGTGAGTTTAGCTCTCCTTACCCAGAAAGAGAATTGGCTTATGGGTCTGGTATGATTGATCCCATAAGGGCTAAAGATCCAGGATTGGTAAATGAGATGTCAGTTGAAGAGTTGCAGAAAGTTTGGTGCTCCCTTACTAACGCTTCAATGACTACGACATTGCCGTAAGACATTAGAGGAACATCAATTAAATTATCCTTCGATGTCTTTCAGGGTTCAAGAGAACAAACCATTTATTTTTACCTTTAAAAGAAGATTTTACGAATGTCGGATACAAAAACTCTAGATACAGGGCACATGTTAAGGGAGACTGTACAGACTTGATCTTGGGAGATGATACCAAAGTCATTGATACTTGTTTTTATCGTGTCACAGCACGGGAGTTTAGCTCTCCTTACCCGGAAAGAGCATTGGCTTATGGGTCTGGTATGATGGATCCCATAAGGGCTAAAGATCCAGGATTGGTAAATGAGATGTCAGTTGAAGAGTTGCAGAAAGTTTGGTGCTCCCTTACTAACGCTTCAATGACTACGACTTTGCCGTAAGACATTAGAGGAACATCAATTAAATTATCCTTCGATGTCTTTCAGAGTTCAAGAGAACAAAACATTTATTATTACCTTTAAAAGAAGATTTTACGAATGTCGGATACAAAAACTCTACATACAGGGCACATGTTAATGGAGACTTTACAGACTTGATCTTGGGAGATGATACCAAATTCATTGATACTTGTTTTTATCGTGTCACAGCACGGGAGTTTAGCTCTTCTTACCTGGAAAGAGCATTGGCTTATTGGTCTGGTATGATCGATCCCATAAGGGCTAAAGATCCAAGATTGGTAAATGAGATGTCAGTTGAAGAGTTGCAGAAAGTTTGGTGCTCCCTTACTAACGCTTCAATGACTACGACTTTGCCGTAAGACATTAGAGGAACATCAATTAAATTATCCTTCGATGTCTTTCAGAGTTCAAGAGAACAAACCATTTATTATTAACTTTAAAAGAAGATTTTACGAATGTCGGATACAAAAACTCGAGATACAGGGCACATGTTAAGGGAGACTGTACAGACTTGATCTTGGGAGAGATACCAAATTCATTGATACTTGTTTTTATCGTGTCACAGCACGTGAGTTTAGCTCTCCTTACCCGGAAAGAGAATTGGCTTATGGGTCTGGTATGATCGATCCCATAAGGGCTAAAGATCCAGGATTGGTAAATGAGATGTCAGTTGAAGAGTTGCAGAAAGTTTGGTGCTCCCTTACTAACGCTTCAATGACTACGACATTGCCGTAAGACATTAGAGGAACATCAATTAAATTATCCTTCGATGTCTTTCAGGGTTCAAGAGAACAAACCATTTATTTTTACCTTTAAAAGAAGATTTTACGAATGTCGGATACAAAAACTCTAGATACAGGGCACATGTTAAGGGAGATTGTACAGACTTGATCTTGGGAGATGATACCAAATTCATTGATACTTGTTTTTATCGTGTCACATCACGGGAGTTTAGCTCTCCTTACCTGGAAAGAGCATTGGCTTATTGATCTGGTATGATCGATCCCATAAGGGCTAAAGATCCAAGATTGGTAAATGAGATGTCAGTTGAAGAGTTGCAGTTAGTTTGGTGCTCCCTTACTAACGCTTCAATGACTACGACTTTGCCGTAAGACATTAGAGGAACATCAATTAAATTATCATTCGATGTCTTTCAGAGTTCAAGAGAACAAACCATTTATTATTACCTTTAAAAGAAGATTTTACGAATGTCGGATACAAAAACTCTAGATACAGGGCACATGTTAAGGGAGACTGTACAGACTTGATCTTGGGAGATGATACCAAATTCATTGATACTTGTTTTTATCGTGTCACAGCACGGGAGTTTAGCTCTCCTTACCTGGAAAGAGCATTGGCTAATTGGTCTGGTATGATCGATCCCATAAGGGCTAAAAATCCAGGATTGGTAAATGAGATGTCAGTTGAAGAGTTGCAGAAAGTTTGGTGCTCCCTTACTAACGCTTCAATGACTACGACTTTGCCGTAAGACATTAGACGAACATCAATTAAATTATCCTTCGATGTCTTTCAGAGTTCAAGAGAACAAAACATTTATTATTACTTTTCAAAGAAGATTTTACGAATGTCGAATACAAAAACTCTAGATACATGGCACATGTTAAGGGAGACTGTACAGACTTGATCTTGGGAGATGATACCAAATTCATTGATACTTGTTTTTATCGTGTCACAGCACGGGAGTTTAGCTCTCCTTACCCGGAAAGAGCATTGGCTTATTAGTCTGGTATGATCGATCCCATAAGGGCTAAAGATCCAGGATTGGTAAATGAGATGTCAGTTGACGAGTTGCAGAAAGTTTGGTGCTCCCTTACTAACGCTTCAATGACTACGACTTTGCCGTAAGACATTAGAGGAACATCAATTAAATTATCCTTCGATGTCTTTCAGGGTTCAAGAAAACAAACCGTTTATTATTACCTTTAAAAGAAGATTTTACGAATGTCGGATACAAAAACTCTAGATACAGGGCACATGCTAATGGAGACTTTACAGACTTGACCTTGGGAGATGATACGTACAAAATTTATTGATACTTGTTTTTAACGTGTCACAGCACGGGAGTTTATCTCTCCTTACCTGGAAAGAGCATTGGCTTATGAGTCTGGTATGATCGATCCCATAAGGGCTAAAGATCCAGGATTGGTAAATGAGATGTCAGTTGAAGAGTTGCAGAAAGTTTGGTGCTCCCTTACTAACGCTTCAATGACTACGACTTTGCCGTAAGACATTAGAGAAACATCAATTAAATTATCCTTCGATGTCTTTCGGAGTTCAAGAGAACAAACCAATTATTATTACCTTTAAAAGAAGATTTTACGAATGTCGGATACAAAAGCTCTAGATACAGGGAACATGTTAAGGAGACTGTACAGACTTGATCTTGGGAGATGATACCAAATTCATTGATACTTGTTTTTATGGTGTCACAACACGGGAGTTTAGCTCTCCTTACCCGGAAAGAGCATTGGCTTATGGGTCTGGTATGATGGATCCCATAAGGGCTAAAGATCCAGGATTGGTAAATGAGATGTCAGTTGAAGAGTTGCAGAAAGTTTGGTACTCCCTTACTAACGCTTCAATGACTACGACTTTGCCGTAAGACATTAGAGGAACATCAATTAAATTATCCTTCGATGTCTTTCAGAGTTCAAGAGAACAAACCATTTATTATTACCTTTAAAAGAAGATTTTACGAATGTCGGATACAAAAACTCTAGATACAGGGCACATGTTAAGGGAGACTGTACAGACTTGATCTTGGGAGATGATACCAAATTCATTGATACTTGTTTTTATCGTATCACAGCACGGGAGTTTAGCTCTCCTTACCCGGAAAGAGCATTGGCTTATGGGTCTGGTATGATCGATCCCATAAGGGCTAAAGATCCAGGATTGGTAAATGAGATGTCAGTTGAAGAGTTGCAGAAAGTTTGGTGCTCCCTTACTAACGCTTCAATGACTACGACTTTGCTGTAAGACATTAGAGGAACATCAATTAAATTATCCTTCGATGTCTTTCAGAGTTCAAGAGAACAAAACATTTATTATTACCTTTAAAAGAAGATTTTACGAATGTCGGATACAAAAACTCTAGATACAGGCACATGTTAAGGGAGACTGTACAGACTTGATCTTGGGAGATAATACCTAATTCATTGATACTTGTTTTTATCGTGTCACAGCACGGGAGTTTGGCTCGTATTTGTTTTACATTTTATGTATAGTTTAGGGTCTATTTTGTTATATTCCTTAAACTTGTAATTGTTGCTTAAAAGCATGTTGTGAGAGAGTGTGAGGAGTGAGGCTAGATCACTATTCACGTTAGAGAGAGAACTAAGTGTGTGTGATTTATTTTTCTCCTGCACTTGTACTACAAATCTGCTTTGATCATCAATATACAAAAGAGAATTATTAGTATGAATTGTGTTAATGATTAAACTGTGTTTGTGTATGATTTATTATGATCATTGAGCGATATTAACGATCCAATTGAACCTATCAATTGGTATCAGAGCTGTTGGTATTGTGTTCTTCGCTATTCATCAAGCAAAACACTACAATATTGCTCAAAAATCATGATCTGAATGAATTGTTGCTGTTTTTAGTTGTGATTTATCATCGCAATCACTTCTAATTCACAACGATTGTGCAAATTCCATCAGATTATCATCAGATCTGAGGAATTAAGAAGATTGAAAAAGTTACTGTTCGATCGAATTTTGCTCAAATTCATCAAAATTTGATCATGTTTTGGATTGATTGAGATTAGGGATTGATAATCGGACTATTTCACTGCTTGTGTGTGAATTTTGAACGAATTGGACAAGTTTTTGACAAACCCAGAAAAATTCTCATGATGAAGATGATGAACAGTAAGAACTTGGTTGAAGATTAACTTGTCGGGTGATAAAATTTGACTTAGACAATTTCCTTTGGACTTAGATTGAAGAACAATTAGGTCCTGTGCAGCCGTGTAAAGGATTTTGTGCTAGACGGGTAAAGAATTTGACGAAGAAAAAGTGTTACTGTTCAGCCGGATCAACAACTGTTGTGCCGGGTAATACACTGTCGGGTGATTAACAATTTCAGCCGGGTGATCAACAACTGTGTAGCCGGGTAAACAACTCTGCCGTGTGATCGACAACTGTTCAGCCGGGTAAAGCTTTTTGTCGTGTCAAGATTCAAGCCGGGTCAAGTTATCTGCCGTGTGAAGTTATTTCTTGTTGCCGGGTAACTGTTCTGCCGGGTAAAGATCAAGATTTACAACTGTTGAGCCGTGTGACTGTTTAGACGGGTGAAGACTTTTTCTCTGCCGGGTGAATAACAAAGCTACTGTTTAGCCGGGTGAAGAAGGATTTTCACTGTTCAGCCGTGTGACTCATTTTTAGTTGTTTTAATCCTTGTTTTCTTATCTTGTCATTAATTACTTGTCTTTATTTTAGTAGTTTAACTATTTCTTTTCAAAATTAACAAAAACCAAAAATATTTTCTTTAAATTTTTTTTTTTTAAAAAAATGGCACCTAATGATGATTCTGATAACCGTGTTCCTAGACTTGTCGATCGTGCAGATTTCAAGAATTGGACGCTTAGACTAAAGCATCATCTTTGCTCAATAGACAATGATCTGTGGAAGTCAATTGAAAAGGGTCCTCACATACCTACTCAGACAGCTCTAGATAGTGCAAGTACCTACACCAAAGACTCTACTGAACCTTATCCAGAGGATAATTTGTCAGGAGAAGATTTGAAGAAAGTGAAGAATGATTGCAAAGCATATTCTTTGATGTGTAAGGGATTGCCACTACAAGTACTGTCAAGATTGGACACCTATCAAACAGGTTATACATTGTTCAAAGCTTTGAAGTCTATTTGTGAAGGAGGTGAACAACTCAGGAGTCTCAAGAAACAAAAGTTGAAGAGACAGTTGGAGTTATTTGAACACATTGCTGGAGAATCAGTGCACCAAATGATGAATAGATTTGTTCATCTAACTACTGAAATGACCAATGCAGGTGTAAAGACAGATCTCCAAGATTTGAATGACAGATTGTTATGTGCACTTCCATCATCATGGAAACAGACTGTGACTTTACTGAAACATACTGAGAAGTTTCCAATGGATCTAGATTTGCTCATTGCAAAGATAGAGGAAGTAGAGATTGATGAAGGTTCTAGAAACAATGATAGAACTGGTTCACATGCACAATACAAATATATTGTGAATCCTGCTAATACTGTGGAGAATGCTTTTCTTGCACAAGATGCAACGAAGTTTGAAGAAGAGGGTGATTTATTTGTGGGCGCAAGTTTTTATACTGATTCATCATACTTTCCAAGTTCGCCAACTTATTCTCAACCTCAATCTCCACCAAGAGCTCAAGTTCAAAGTCAGAATCTGAAGAATCAAGTAGAAAGTCAAAGTTCTAATGTTCAAGCAAAAGTAAAAGATGTGATGAACATCTTGTTACAAGATGACGAGACCAAAACTGCCTTTACAGCTTTTATGGCAAGTTTTCAAGCATACCAAGGAAGTCACTTAAGTCAAATGGACGTTGTTCTTCAAGACTTATTTGAGATGGATCCTGATGACGTTGAGGAAATGGATTTAAACTGGCAGATGGTGATGGTTGCATATAGAACACAAAAGCATGCATATGTTAACCGAAGCTACAAGCCTCATGCAAACAAGACAGTTGGATTTGACAAATCGAAGGCCAGATGTTTTAACTGTAACTGTTATGGTCATTTTTCAAGGGAATGCAAAGCTCCTAAGAATCAGAATTTCAATGACCAAGCTAGTTCAAGTAATCAAGGTCAAGGTCAAAGCTCACAACAGTCTTCGAGCTACCAAAGCAGAAATCAACGTTTCTTTCAGAAACCATATCAAAGTCTTCCGATGCCAGAACTGAAGGATGAAGGCAAGAAACCAGAAGATCAAACTAAGGCACTGGTGGTCAGTGTAAAAGACGCATATGATTGGAGTGCGTATGCAGAACAATTTACATCTGATCTTACATCAAGTTTGGCACTGGTATGTGAAATCGAAGAGGATTGGTCAGAAGAAGGAGATGTCAAGGTGATTGATAATGTTAGTGAAGATTCAGAGGAATATGACTGGAGTGCAAAGTCTGATCCTGTTGAAGAATCTGAGTCAGAAATTGCGCTGATGGCTACATCCAGTGAGTCTTCATCATCCACCGAACAACCAAAGGTTAGTACTGACTTACCCCCTAACTATGTTCCTTTACCTGCTGATGTGAAAGAAAGGTTATGTTCTGAACAATGCATTCAACAAGTAGAACATTATCGAACTCATTCATTTAAAATTGGTGATAAATTAAGCAAACATGAGAAAATTCATGAACAACTTAAAATTGATCACAAAATTTCTGATGAGAAGATTTTGTCACTTAAAGAATCATGGAACAAAACTTTAAAGGAATTGGAACTGGTAACAAAACAACTTGAAGAAATGACAAATAACTTTGAACAAGAGAAAGTTGCTCATGCTGTCACACAAGTTGAATTAACAAAAGTGAAAAGTTGTAAAACAATGGTTAAACAACTTATAAGTGAAAGAGGTAGCAAAACCAAAACAGGGTTGGGTTTCACTCATGAACCAATGCCTAATTCAATCACACAAACTTTACAAGAAAACTTTAATGAATTTGATCATTCACCTGAAAATGAGCGAAAATTCAAAGAAATTCAAAGAAGTAAATCCGAATCTGAAGGATCTGAAGTTTTGATGGAAAGTTTGAAAGAAGAAGATGGTGTGACAACTGAAGCTGACGATGAAGCTAGCAACAAATCAGAGCCTGTTCTGATCCAACTGGTTGAGTATCCGGAACTGAATCCGAAGTCAGAAACAGTAAAGGAAGAAGGTGAATTTTCAGGATACAATGATCCTGAATACATCAGGTGGAAGAAAGAACAGAAGGCGCAAGTTGCTGATCAGTTGATCAAGAAGCAAGAAGTGAAAAAGACTGAAGTTTCGAATGCAAAAATGCAGAAATTAAAATCGAAAGTCAATCAATCTGAAACAAAAATGTCACAAGGTAAAAGTGTCATAAAATCGAATGACAACACCAAAGCTCAAACTGTTAAAACTGATAAGGTTAAACCTGTCAAAAAGAAAATGTCAAAAGGAAAAACAATTAAGTTTGTGTCTGCAGGAACGTTTAATTTGAACGGATCTTATGGTAAACCAATCAATTCTCCAATCAAATCTAACTCTGGTCTGAAAACAGGTTCAGGTCCTAAGTCTTCCGCTGTCAATGATAAGAGAATTGAAACCAAAAAGGTAACCAAACAGAACAGTTTAAAATCGAACCAAAGTCCCATGCAATCAAAATCACAAACAAAGTCTCCACAAAAGAATCAAGTTAATCTAAAACCGAACAAAACTGATAATGAATCACGAGTGGGTTCAACATCAAAAGTTAACAATCGGCTCTTTAGGATTAGCAAGAAACATTGTGAGATTTGTGATCGTTATAACCATGCAACTGCTGAATGTTTCTTTAACAGGTATTGCAGTTTTTGTGACAAAAGAAACCATTCTTCAGAAGAATGTTTTTATAACAAATTCTGTGAAATTTGTGAAAGGAGAAATCATGACACAAAGGATTGTTTCTTTCGAACAAACTCAACAAGAGAAATGACACCATTATCAAATTTTCGAAGAAATCAGTCAATTGGTTTTCAAAATGTTAATCAAAGTCATTCTCCTGTTTTGAGAAAGTTTAATCAAAACAATTCAGTTTCTAATTTGCAGGTTAACAGTTTTAAACCAAGAGCTTTGATGGTAAGAAACCAAAAGTTTGAAAATAACCTTGATCCTAAGTTAGAGGAATGGTTTATTGCTTTGAGAAGAAAGCAATCAATGCACGCCAATGGGCGAAACAGTTTTCAGCATCAAAATCTCTTAAATGAAACAAATTTTCAAAATATTCAATATCAACAAGTTACTATTGCAGATAGATTCGGAAAACCCAAGACCGTGTGGGCCTGGGTTGACCAAACTAACTAAGTGATTGTTGAAATGCAAGTACGCCCAAGAAGACCTATCAACTCATGGTTCGTTGATAGTGGGTGTAGCCGGCATATGACAGGCAACCATGCCTTGCTTCAAGATTTCAAGCTGAAAAATGGTACACATGTTGCATTTGGAAGTGATGCCGGTGGTAAAATAACAGGAGAAGGAACCGTATCGAATGGGGTCATTAGTTTTGATAAAGTCAACTACTGTGCACAGTTGAACTTTAACTTACTAAGTGTATCTTAAATCTGTGATAAATCTTATTCAACTCTATTTGATGATTCTTTCTGTTACATTCTCAAACCAGGTTTCAAGATTGACAATGAGTGGGTGGTGGTTAAAGCTCCAAGAGATCGTGATGTATACAAGCTTGATATGTCGCAGATTGATGCTGAAACCGAAACTACTTGTCTCATTGCACATGCTTCAAATGATGAGAGTCAGCTTTGGCATAGACGGCTGGGTCATTCAAACTTCAGAAACATGAATCGACTGGTGACTGGAAATCACGCTGTAGGAATACCATCAAAGAAGTTCTCTACAACTGATCTCTGTCCAGCATGTTTGAAAGGAAAACAGCACCGAATGTCTTTTAAGTCCAAGACAGAAAACTCCATTTCAAAACCCTTGCAGATGCTACATATGGATCTTTTCGGACCAACAAATGTTCAAAGCATCGGAAAGAAGTCTTACTGTTTTGTCATCATTGATGATTTTACTAGATTTTCTTGGGTTTATTTCTTGCATGTTAAATCTGAAACTGCTGAGTTGTTAAAAGAATTTATCGTCAAAGTTGAAAATCAGTTGGATTGTAAAGTGAAAACTTTGAGAAGTGATAATGGAACAGAGTTTAAGAACGCTAATGTTGATTTGTTTTGTGCAGAAAAAGGAATTGCTAGACAATTTAGTGCTCCAAGAACGCCTCAACAAAATGGGGTTGCGGAACGGAAAAATCGGACACTGATTGAAGCAGCAAGATCCATGCTTGCAGATGCCAAAATCCCTATCACATTCTAGGATGAAGCTATTGCTACTGCATGTTTTGTACAAAACAGAACACTATTGGTTCAGGATAAACAGAAAACATCTTATGAGTTGTTATTTGGAAGAAAACCGAATATTTCTTACTTGAAAGCATTTGGTTGCCCTGTATCGATTTTAAATTTAAATGATCATCTCCGGAAATTTGAGTCAAAATCTGACGATGGATTTTTCCTTGGTTATTCGTCTGTTTCTAAAGCTTATCGAGTTTTTAATAGCAAAACAAACACCGTTGTTGAAACTATTAACGTAAAGTTTTTAGAAAATTCGTTTCCGTTAGTGGCTCATGGTCCCGAATGGTTATTTGATTTAGATTCGTTATCAAAATCTTTCAATTCTAACTTATTTGATTTTTCAGGAAAAACGAACAAAGAATCAGGCGACTTGGGATGCTTTAGTGACGATTCTGATAATGACGATGATGGCAATCTCAACTCTGAGTATCCGTTCATGTCATTTCATAATCCTGATCATGTCAAATCCAGTCAAGATCCGGGTCCTTCTGGTTCTCAAGATGATCAAGAATCAAACAATCTTGAAGATGATGTTAATCCGCAAAGTTCTCCTAATGATGGTGGATCTGTTCAAAATCAACCATCATCAGATCCGAATGCTGAAGTTATTCCAGAATCATTTGATTACTTCATCAATTCACCGGATCAAGTTCCTAACTTCACTCCGCATGTGTCTACTATTCTACAAGATCTACCGAATCTGAATCAGTCGAATCTGGAGAGTCAAGTGCAAGGAGATGACATACCAATTCATCGAATTCACAAGAAACATCCTGTCTCTCAGATTATTGGGCCGTTGAATCAGAGAACTACAAGAAGTCAGACAGATCAAGCAAATGTTTGTCTTTATTCATGTTTTCTTTCTCAAGTGGTGCCAAAGAACATTTCAGAAGCGTTGCAAGATAATAGTTCGATTGAAGCCATGCAAGAGGAATTACTTCAGTTTCGCAAACAAGAAGTATGGACGTTAGTGGACTTACCTGAAGGAGAAAATGCGATTGGTACAAGATGGTTGTACAAAAACAAGCCAGATGAACGTGGCATTGTTGTGAGAAACAAAGCAAGACTTATTGCACAAGGATATACTCAGGAAGAAGGCATTGATTATGAAGAAGTGTTTGCTCCGGTCGCAAGACTTGAAGCTATACGCGTTTTTCTTGCATATGCGTCTTTCATGAAGTTTAAAGTATTCCAAATGGACGTTAAAGGCGCTTTTCTGTATGGACCAATTACAGATGATGTGTATGTCAGACAACCTCCTGGTTTTGAAGATCCTGACTATCCTCATCGTGTACACAAGTTGAGTAAAGCTCTATATGGTCTACATCAAGCTCCAAGGATCTGGTACGAGACGTTATCTAAGCATTTACTAGAACATGGATTTACAAGAGGTCAGATTGATCCAACTTTGTTTATGAAGAGGGAGAATGAAGATCTTCTATGTGTTCAAGTGTATGTGGACGATATTATTTTCGGATCAACCAGTGTGTCCATGTGCAAAGAATTTGAAGAAATCATGAAGTCAAGATTTCAGATGAGTTCAATGGGGGAGATTAATTTCTTTCTTGGATTGCAAGTTAAACAATCAGCAGATGGAATTTTTATCAACCAATCAAAGTTCGTTGAGAAGTTGCTGAAAAAGTTCAAGATGCAAGATTGTCAGACTATCCGAACTCCATCTGATGTGAATTGCAAGATACAGCCGGATCCGAAAGGCAAATCTGTGGATCAAACACTATACAGATCAATGATTGGTTCGCTGATGTATCTTACTGCATCAAGACCAGACATTATGTATGCTGTATGTGTGTGCGCAAGATACCAGTCTGATCCGAAAGAGTCGCATCTTGTTGCTGTGAAACGTATATTCAGATACCTTAAAGGGAAACCGAATCTTTGGTTATGGTATCCTTATGAAGGCAATTTTGAATTATATAGTTATTCTGATAGTGACTTTGGTGGGTGTGGTCTTGACAGGAAATCGACTACTGGTGGATGTCAATTTCTGGGTCCTAGACTTGTCTCTTGGCAATGCAAGAAGCAGACCAACGTTTCTGTATCCACAGCTGAAGCAGAGTATATCGCTGCATCTGCAGGATGTTCTCAAGTTTTGTGGCTACAAAATCAATTGCTTGACTACGGGTTTAACTTTCTCAAAACCCCTATTTACATAGACAATACTGCTGCTATGTTCATTACTGCTAATCCTGTTCAACACTCAAAAACCAAACATATCGAAATTCGATATCACTTTTTAAGAGACAACTCCGAAAAGGTTTAATAATTTTGATTAAAGTTCATACCGACAAACAACTGGCAGATCTTTTCACAAAATCCTTTTTGTCAGGACGGTTTGAATTCTTAATTCAATCCATAGGATTAATCAATCATGATTGATTCTATTTTTCGAAAACAAAACAAAAATCAGAAAAATATAAAATCCAAAAATAAAATAAGTTGATGTCAAGTATTGATTCCATTGTCTTTTATTTTATTGTTTTGCATTGTGTGCTTGCATGAAAAAGAAAATAGAAAAGCAAAAACAAAATATAAAAGCAAAAAGAAAAGAAAATATCATGTCATAAGAATCTATATTGCAAAAAGTGAGAAATGATAGTTACACTAGACATTATTTGTTACATCATTTTTAAATAAAGACTGATGAATGTTAATTGATGTGCTAGACAGCTCAGGCAATTAGACTGAACAAGTAAGTTGATTGTTGACAAACATAAACTTAATGATCTTTGTGTTAAGTTCCATTGTTATACATGTCTAGATATATATCTTTTGATACATTGCTTGTGATGATAGTTGTGCATGATCGGGTAACGATGCAGTATATTCAGTGTGATGAACCGCATCGTGAGCTTCTTTGTTGTGGTACCCACAGACCTGAAGTCTCACACGAAGTCTCTTTTGAGCTTCAAGGTGCAGCAAAAGATTCCCAAAGATGGAACAAAAAGAGTCCCAAATGTGGACCATCACCAAACAAAATTCCAAAAAGGAATTCAGAAGATTCCCAAGGGGAACGATAGGAAATGAAAAATTCCAAAATGGAATTAAAAAGAAGTCCCAAAGTGGACCAAATCCGAATAGAACCCAGATTCCACACTGTTTATGATTGTAAGTGACCAGATTTTGTGCAATATGCATTCAGGTAGTGATTGATAAGGAAATATGTTGACATATGTATACATGTGGGTCACATAAGTCATTCTAATCGAACCTTAAATATCATCATGATACTGAAAAAGTAAGTGTGTCAACTCGAGCTAATTGGTATGTTTTCATATCATCACTCAATCAAACATAAGTCAAATGTCTATTCAAAACTTGCAAAACATGTTCAGATAATGTGTGGTATGATCTCACTGCGATATTTTGATTCATTGCATTGCATATGTATTTATTTTAATGTGTGTGCTTTGTGTGTGCAGGCATATGGAATCTTTATTGACACATCGACATCCTTGTTAAACTTAAAAATTTCAAGAAATTTCAAGTTTATGGGGAGAATAAATTGAAGAAAAATATCTACAAAAATCCAAAAATATTTTTGAATAAGTGTTTTGAATGAACAAGATTATGTGATATGAAAAGCAAAAGTATTGGATATGTTAAAAACAAACCCAAGGTCTTGTCAATTGTTTTTAAGAAATTGCTTCGGGATATAGAAAATTTGGTTGTGCAAAAACATTTGTTTTTGAAAGAAAAAGAAAAAGGAATTTAATTGAAATTAATTTTATTGACTTGTCTTATGTTGTTGATAATTAATATGACAAATTCTTTTAAGGATGTCTTGTCTAATTAATGTGTCGAGAATGTTTGCAGGTGCAATAAATGCAGTTGAAAAAGTCAACAGACGAGAAAAGTGAAGAAAATTGCTCAAGTGTTTCAGCCAGGCAAAGATCTCGAACACTGTTTAGCCGGGTAATGAACACACTGTTCAGCCGGGTAAAAGTTGTGAGTTTGATACAAGCCGGGTGATTGAGAAAAAGAAGTGAAGCCGGGTGAAGATATTATGACTACTGTACAGCCGGGCAATGAACATGTCAAATACAGCCGGGTGAAGAAGTCATAGATATCTGCCGGGTGACAAGTTGTGTCACTATACAGCCGGGTGAAGAAATGTTGTCACTATACAGCCGGGTAAAAGAAAGAAGTCTTATCTTGCCGTGTAAGTGTAAAACACTGTGTTGCCGGGTAATAGTGAAAGCAACTATGTTGCCGTGTGAAGAAGAAAAGCAGATGTGTTGCCGGTTGATGAAGAAAGCATGCCAGGTGAAAGAAAAGCAACTGTGTTGTCGGGTGATGAAGAAAGGATGCCGGGTGATGTTTTGAAGACTACTATACTGTCGGGTGATGAATAAAACCAATCAGGTGTAGTTGTTCCTAACCTTTACCCATCACCACAGTGACTTACCCGTCTCTACAGTGTTTGACCCGTCAAGTGTTTTTCACATGTTATATGTTGACCCGTCATATGTTGTGACTTGTCCCAATAGTACTTGACCCGTCCCAACAGTACTTGACCCGTCCCAACAGTACATGACCCGTCTCAACAGTGCATGACCCGTCAAGACTTAGTGGGCCTTTTATGCTTACCCGTCCCAAATTGTTGACCCGGCACCTCAAAGTTTGACCTAATTTTTAACCATATAAAAACCCGCCTCTTCACAAACACTTATCATTTTTCACTCACAATTTCAAGCAAATCCTCTGTACTAAAATCGTCTGATTATCATATTCAATCGTTTGCTCTGTAACAAGTCTGATCGATTGAATAAGGTATTGCTTAAGTGATTTGAACCTGATAAACTTGCAAATCGACCGATAAAATGAAAAACGATGATGAACAGTGTTTTTGATCACTGAATTGACACTTTGATTGTGTGTATTAAAACCAAAATCGAATGTTGTTTTAAGTGTAAAATATGTCGATCATTAACAATCAAACACTCATTTGCACCAAAAATCCTTAAAATCAACAGAATCAATGAAAATCATTCATAAGTGTCAACCGCCATTGATGAACTTTGAAAAATTCTTAAGTGTTAACTTCAAACTGACAAAATATGTGTTGAACATTAACAAATCATTGTTAAAACTAAGATTAACATGTTAAACAACTTCATCATACAAATGTCAAATTTATGTCTTAAGTGTTAAACTGTTTAAATTGAAAAATGTTGTATAATCATTAAAATTCAAAGTTGTTTTGATCAAAATGATGAAAATCAGTTTGTTAGATCAATTTAGGAGTTAAAATGATTATGTGAATGTTTTACTTTTTAACTTTTGTTCAAACACTTATGAAAATTTGAAATTTATTAATGAAGAATCTAACATATTTGTCTTGTTTGTTGTTTGTTTTTGTTTGAACAGATGGAGAATCTAAAGTTTGAACCTAAGCACAATCTGGTGACATGTTTAGATGAGTCTATTCCTGAAACTGAAGGTTACAGAGATATGATCAAATTCATCAAGAGGACAAAGTATGTGTATGCTATGTGTGCCAAGCCGGTCATATATGCAAGGTTGATTAAAAGCTTTTGGAGAACAGCTGAGGTGATCAGAAATGAGGATGGAGTAACTGTTGTTCGAGGAAACATTACTAGAGAGTTGGTGCTGACTGTCTCAGAAGATGCCATTAGAACAGCCTTGAGGATTGATGAGGATGAAGTAGGAGCTAATGATGAGTTGACAAATGCTGAATGTCAAGAGTGCTTTGTAAATATGGGACATCCTCCTGCATTTCCAAAGTCACAATTCTATAGAGCAAGGTTGGGAAAGAAATGGAAGCTGTTGTGTTATGTCATCCAACAGTGCTTGTCAAGGAGTAGTGCAGGCTTTGACAACTTCCCATCTGATATAGCATCTCTGATTGTTGCTATAGCTGAAAACAAACCACTTAACATGTCAAGGTGGATTTTGAATGGGTTTGTGTTTAATCTGGTAAAGGGCAAAAGATTTAAGTTTCTCATGTACCCGAGATTCTTACAGTTGATGATAAATGTTGCCTATCCCATTATCAGAGAAGAAGGTGTTGTTGGAGGAATTTTGTATACTGAGGACATGAACGATCTATCTTATAGAAAGATGAGCATCGGGAATGTGCCTAGTGTTGATCTATTTGACTATATGAGAGATATAGCAAATAATGAAGAAGATGTTGAAGGTGTTTATCATCATATTTCTCACGGTGAGATAGTAAATCCACAGGACCTTGTTGATGAGGTGCCTGATAATCTATTGGATGATGATGAATATAATGCTCGTCATGCAGAAGATGAGGAAGATGGATCTGAGGATGATGAAAATGATGATAATGATAATGATGGTGAAGAAAGTGTTGATAGTGGAAATGATGGAGATGATGATAGTGGAAATGAAGGTGGTGATGATGCTGAATCTGATTCAGAGGAGGCAGAGATTATTGAAGTAGCTGAACCAATGGAATTGGAGACAGAAAATGTTGAAGTCATTGAACAAGCTGTGATAGAAAAACCTGTTGAGGTTGGTGATATTGAAGAAGTTGTTACTGAAGTTCCTAAGGCTATTACTGTTCAGTATGTTAGAAGACAAAGATCGAAACCATTGATAGAGCCTGTGTTAGTAGAGGAACCGAAGGTTATTGAGGAAAATATTGATGAGACTGAACAGATAGATGTTCAGATAGCTCAGGAAGTAATGGCCGAGGTTGAGACTATTGCACAGATAGTTGATGAAGCTGATGCTGGCATTACTGATCCTATCCCTATTGCTGAAAATATTGAACAAATTTTGGAGTCTTCACCAAATATTGTTTCAAGTGTTGATGAAAATGAGGATAAAAAGAAGATTGCTGAATTGGAAGAGATGGTGGAAAAACTTGTAGCTGCGAATGAACAGTTGAAGGCTTCAAATGATAGAAAGAAGAAAAGACTTGAAGAGTTTTGGGCTACTCACAATCAGAATCTGAAAACCTTCAAAGAGCTGGATGCTGATCATGTTAATTTGAAGATTGAACATGACAAGTTGAAGGATGAGTATGAAAAACTGAAGGAGGAACATGAAAATCTGAAGTATGATTACAAGGAATTGAAGGCTGAATGTAATACTTTGGATGCTGAAAAAGAGATGTTGGAGAAATGGTTGGAAGAAATGTTGGAGAAATGGCTGAAAAAGAGATGTTGGAGAAATGGTTGGAGAAATGGTTGGAGAAATGATTACAAGGAATTGAAGGCTGAACCGTCTCAAGCAGCAAAAGTCTATTATACCCGAGCACGTGGTACAACTAATGTGGGTATAAGGGTTGAAACTCCAATTGTTATTCCCGATGAAGCTGTTGCTGAAACTGTCATTTATGACAAGGCTGAGAGAAAAAGGAAGTTAGATGCTGTACCGGAAATTACTGAAGATGCATCTGTTTCAAAGAAGGCAAAACTGGATGAAACAATACAGATTGAGCCGATTCAATCTGTAGCTGTAGCTGAAACTGAGGTGGTAGAACTGGCAAAAGTTGATGAAACTATGAAAGAGGCTGAAATTGATAAATCAGTTCAGATTGAGCCGATTCAATCTGAAGCTGTAGTAGTTGAAGAAGTGCCTGTAGTAGCTGAAATTGTTGAAAATGTGCCAGAAATTGTAACAGAAGACGCAAGTCAGTTTGAGCCGGTTCAAACTGACAATGCACCAATGATTGAGGCCTTAGATGATTTGGATGATATTGATTTTACTGAATCTGAACCAGAAGCTGAGCCAGAAACTAATCCTGATCAAGAGATTCCAGATGATTTAGATGAAAGATTTGCTTATCTTGAGAAGATGAAATACAATGCAGTTTATCTGAATGGGCTGACTGTGAGTCAAATAAACGAAGAGTATGAAAAGTGTTTGGTAGCTCAAGATAAAGCCGCAGCTGATGAAAAGGAGTTTATTGTTGAAATGGGTGAGTGGACACCATTGCAAGAGAGTTTGAATATTGAAGATTTACCTCCAACAGAGCATTATCACCAAAATCCTGAAGAGATGTCTAGCAGAAACATGCGTGATTGGCTGAGCTCAAGGAACTATCCATATAGGACTCTGAAAAGGTTGAAACATGAGTCGCTGAGGAATATTGTTGTTAGTTTCATGAAGACGGAGAAAATGTACAATCGTATGTTTTATTTGGACTACAACAACCCTCAATACTACGAGCTGACAAAGAGGTACAAAGTTCTCGGACCGAAGGACATACCGGTGATGGCTTTACCAGAAGATGCTCACAAGAAGAGGAAGGAATTGATAGACATGTTTCCCAGTGAAGTTAAGTCATATAACATACCTATGGACGTACGTGAATCATGGCACAAATCAGCCACAACAGGTGACGTTGTGAGGTCACTACTGAGCAAGGGTCAGTCAATTGCTGAACTTCTTGATTCAATCCAAGAAGGTAAAGATTATTGCGTGGAAATATGACGAGGTGTTTGATGCGTTCATGATAAAAAAGAGTTAATGATTTATGTGATGTATACCATTACTACTCTAGCATTTTCAAATTAGAAGTTCAAGATCTGAAAGAGTTGCACAAACTTAGGCTGATAAATCACACGCATGCTGAGCGTGGTGATAAATGTGCAATGTTACTGGATGCCTGGATAGCCAGATCACCGAAATACTTAGACTTCAGAGGTCAACAAGAGGACAGTGCATATGTGCAAGCGAAGAAACAAAGAAAGAAAAAGACGTTGGTGGTTAGTGAGGATATGTACCTAGAGGAATTTTCTGATGAATATTTTGACAAGGTAACTAATCCGGGGCTGAAAGTGATTGATGGTACACAAGTGATGAAGCCAATACTTAAAGTTTTTTACAATCAGGAAACTTTTGAGTTGAAGATTGTACGAAACATGGATGACTGGGATAAAGATATGATTACTTTATTCAGTACTTTTGAGCTGAAATTACTGCATCCATCATACATTGATTTTTTGAGAAGTTACAGAATGGAGAAATGCAAAGACAAACTGGCTGAAGCTGATCGTAAACTGTTTGTGGTAATGATCGAGGTGATAGCAGCTGCATCAGAAAAGATTCGAGTAAGGAAGGCATTGCTCAACTCTAATCTTGTGAAGGTTGACATTCCAGAGATAGAGTTTATGAGAGTATCTTCAAAAGGAACTTTGGAAGTGCAAGTCAAAGGGAAGGAAATGCCTTATGAATTTTACGCTAACATTGATTTTGCAGGTTTAAATCTTGATTCTCTGAGACGTATGAATGCCTGCCCAATCCTTACAAACGAGTCCAAACCAAGACAAGCAAAGATAGCAAAAAAGTTCAAGTCATGCATAGAAGAAGCATTGAAGGAACAAGAAGAGTTCAAAGGAAAAGAGTTGCTGGATATCAAAGAAGAACCAGAAGATTGGTGAGAGAGATTGAAGCTGAAAAAGATGAAAAAGATTTGAAGATTTTGCTGAAGATTCAAAGTTAAATCTTAGGGGGAGTACTGTTAGGGCTATTTCCTAGTTAAGATTTACTTTGTATTTGTTTTACATTTTATGTATAGTTTAGGGTCTATTTTGTTATATTCCTTAAACTTGTAATTGTTGCTTAAAAGCATGTAGTGAGAGAGTGTGAGGAGAGAGGCTAGATCACTATTCACGTTAGAGAGAGAACTAAGTGTGTGTGATTTATTTTTCTCCTGCACTTGTACTACAAATCTGCTTTGATCATCAATATACAAAAGAGAATTATTAGTATGAATTGTGTTAATGATTAAACTGTGTTTGTGTATGATTTATTCTGATCATTGAGCGATATTAACGATCCAATTGAACCTATCAAGAGCATTGGCTTATGGGTCTGGTATGATCGATCCCATATGGGCTAAAGATCCAGGATTGGTAAATGAGATGTCAGTTGAAGAGTTGCAGAAAGTTTGGTGCTCCCTTACTAACGCTTCAATGACTACGACTTTGCCGTAAGACATTAGAGGAACATCAATTAAGTTATCCTTCGATGTCTTTCAGAGTTCAAGAGAACAAAACATTTATTATTACATTTAAAAGAAGATTTTACGAATGTCGGATACAAAAACTCTAGATACAGGGCACATGTTAAGGGAGACTGTACAGACTTGATTTTGGGAGATGATACCAAATTCATTGATACTTGCTTCTATCGTGTCACAGCACGGGAGTTTAGCTCTCCTTACCCGGAAAGAGCATTGGCTTATGGGTCCGGTATGATCGATCCCATAAGGGCTAAAGATCCAGGATTGGTAAATGAGATGTCAGTTGAAGAGTTGCAGAAAGTTTGGTGCTCCCTTACTAACGCTTCAATGACTACGACTTTGCCGTAAGACATTAGAGGAACATCAATTAAATTATCCTTCGATGTCTTTCAGAGTTCAAGAGAACAAACCATTTATTATTACCTTTAAAAGAAGATTTTACGAATGTCGGATACAAAAACTCTAGATACATGGCACTTGTTAAGGGAGACTGTACAGACTTGATCCTGGGAGATAATACTAAATTCATTGATACTTGTTTTTATCGTGTCACAGCACGAGAGTTTAGCTCTCCTTACCCGGAAAAAACATTGGCTTATGGGTCTAGTATGATGGATCCCATAAGGGCTAAAGATCCAGGATTGGTAAATGAGATGTCAGTTGAAGAGTTGCAGAAAGTTTGGTACTCCCTTACTAACGCTTCAATGACTACGACTTTGCCGTAAGACATTAGAGGAACATCAATTAAATTATCCTTCGATGTCTTTCAGAGTTCAAGAGAACAAACCATTTATTATTACCTTTAAAAGAAGATTTTACGAATGTCGGATACAAAAACTCTAGATACAGGGCACATGTTAAGGGAGACTGTACAGACTTGATCTTGGGAGATGAAACCAAATTCATTGATACTTGTTTTTATCGTGTCACAGCACGTGAGTTTAGCTCTCCTTACCCGGAAAGAGCATTGGCTTATGGGTCTGGTATGATCGATCCCATAAGGGCTAAAGATCCAGGATTGGTAAATGAGATGTCAGTTGAAGAGTTGCAGAAAGTTTGGTGCTCCCTTACTAACGCTTCAATGACTACGACTTTGCCGTAAGACATTAGACGAACATCAATTAAATTATCCTTCGATGTCTTTCAGAGTTCAAGAGAACAAAACATTTATTATTACCTTTAAAAAAGATTTTACGAATGTCGGATACAAAAACTCTAGATACAGGGCACATGTTAAGGGAGACTGTACAGACTTGATCTTGTGAGATGATACCAAATTCATTGTACTTGTTTTTATCGTGTCACAGCACGGGAGTTTAGCTCTCCTTACCCGGAAAGAGCATTGGCTTATTAGTCTGGTATGATCGATCCCATAAGGGCTAAAGATCCAGGATTGGTAAATTCATAAGAGCTAAAGATCCAGGATTGGTAAATGAGATGTCAGTTGAAGAGTTGCAGAAAGTTTGGTGCTCCCTGACTAACGCATCAATGACTACGACTTTGCCGTAAGACATTAGAGGAACATCAATTAAGTTATCCTTCGATGTCTTTCAGAGTTCAAGAGAACAAAACATTTATTATTACCTTTAAAAGAAGATTTTACGAATGTTGGATACAAAAACTCGAGATACAGGGCACATGTTAAGGGAGACTGTACAGACTTGATCTTGGGAGATGATACCAAATTCATTGATACTTGTCTTTATCGTGTCACAGCACGGGAGTTTAGCTCTCCTTACCCGGAAAGAGCATTGGCTTATGGGTCTGGTATGATCGATCCCATAAGGGCTAAAGATCCAGGATTGGTAAATGAGATGTCAGTTGAAGAGTTGCAGAAAGTTTGGTGCTCCCTTACTAACGCTTCAATGACTACGACTTTGCCGTAAGACATTAGACGAACATCAATTAAATTATCCTTCGATGTCATTCAGAGTTCAAGAGAACAAAACATTTATTATTACCTTTAAAAGAAGATTTTACGAATGTCGGATACAAAAACTCTAGATACAGGGCACATGTTAAGGGAGACTGTACAGACTTGATTTTGGGAGATGATACCAAATTCATTGATACTTGTTTTTATCGTGTCACAGCACGGGAGTTTAGCTCTCCTTACCCGGAAAGAGCATTGGCTTATTAGTCTGGTATGATCGATCCCATAAGGGCTAAAGATCCAGTATTGGTAAATGAGATGTCAGTTGAAGAGTTGCAGAAAGTTTGGTGCTCCCTTACTAACGCTTCAATGACTACGACATTGCCGTAAGACATTAGAGGAACATCAATTAAATTATCCTTCGATGTCTTTCAGGGTTCAAGAGAACAAACCATTTATTATTACCTTTAAAAGAAGATTTTACGAATGTCGGATACAAAAACTCTAGATACAGGGCACATGTTAATGGAGACTTTACAGACTTGATCTTGGAAGATGATACCAAATTCATTGATACTTGTATTTAACGTGTCACAGCACGGGAGTTTATCTCTCCTTACCTTGAAAGAGCATTGGCTTATGGGTCTGGTATGATTGATCCCATAAGGGCTAAAGATCCAGGATTGGTAAATGAGATGTCAGTTGAAGAGTTGCAGAAAGTTTGGTGCTCCCTTACTAAAGCTTCAATGACTACGACTTTGCCGTAAGACATTAGAGGAACATCAATTAAGTTATCCTTCGATGTCTTTCAGAGTTCAAGAGAACAAAACATTTATTATTACCTTTAAAAGAAGATTTTACGAATGTCGGATACAAAAACTCTAGATACAGGGCACATGTTAAGGGAGACTGTACAGACTTGATCTTGGGAGATGATACCAAATTCATTGATACTTGTCTTTATCGTGTCACAGCACAGGAGTTTAGCTCTCCTTACCCGGAAAGAGCATTGGCTTATGGGTCTGGTATGATCGATCCCATAAGGGCTAAAGATCCAGGATTGGTAAATGAGATGGCAGTTGAAGAGTTGCAGAAAGTTTAGTGCTCCCTTACTAACGCTTCAATGACTTCGACTTTGCCGTAAGACATTAGACGAACATCAATTAAATTATCCTTCGATGTCTTTCAGAGTTCAAGAGAACAAAACATTTATTATTACCTTTAAAAGAAGATTTTACGAATGTCGGATACAAAAATTCTAGATACAGGGCACATGTTAAGGGAGACTGTACAGACTTGATCTTGGGAGATGGTACCAAATTCATTGATACTTGTTTTTATCGTGTCACAGCACGGGAGTTTAGCTCTCCTTACCCGGAAAGAGCATTCGCTTATGGGTCTGGTATGATCGATCCCATAAGGGCTAAAAATCCAGGATTGGTAAATGAGATGTCAGTTGAAGAGTTGTAGATAGTTTGGTGCTCCCTTACTAACACTTCAATGACTACGACTTTGCCGTAAGACATTAGAGGAACATCAATTAAATTATCCTTCGATGTCTTTCAGAGTTCAAGAGAACAAAACATTTATTAATACCTTTAAAAGAAGATTTTACGAATGTCGGATACAAAAACTAAAGATACAAGGCACATGTTAAGGGAGACTGTACAGACTTGATCTTGGGAGATGATACCAAATTCATTGATACTTGTTTTTATCGTGTCACAGCACGGGAGTTTAGCTCTCCTTACCCGGAAAGAGCATTGTCTTATTGGTCTGGTATGATCGATCCCATAAGGGCTAAAGATCCAAGATTGGTAAATGAGATGTCAGTTGAAGAGTTGCAGAAAGTTTGGTGCTCCCTTACTAACGCTTCAATGACTACGACTTTGCCGTAAGACATTAGAGGAACATCAATTAAATTATCCTTCGATGTCTTTCAGAGTTCAATAGAACAAAACATTTATTATTACTTTTCAAAGAAGATTTTACGAATGTCGGATACAAAAACTCTAGATACATGGCACATGTTAAGGGAGACTGTACAGACTTGATCTTGGGAGATGATACTAGACCCATAGGCCCATGTATCTAGAGTTTTTGTATCCGACATTTGTCACCCTTCTTTTAAAGGTAATAATAAATGGTTTGTTCTCTTGAACTCTGAAAGACATCGAAGGATAATTTAATTGATGTTCCTCTAATGTCTTACGGCAAGTTCTACTTATTGAAGCGTTAGTAAGGGAGCACCAAACTTTCTGCAACTCTTCAACTGACATCTCATATACCAATCCTGGATCTTTAGCCCTTATGGGATCGATCATACCAGACCCATAAGCCAATGCTCTTTCCGGGTAAGGAGAGCTAAACTCCTGTGCTTAACATATTCAACAAGATCATCAAATGATTCTTTAGCTAATGCTGCAAACCTCAAAGATCCATAATAAATCTCCAAGAAACCGACATCTTCATAGATTGGCAAGTCTATTGGTGGCGAATCCGTAAAAGAAAGTGAAAAACAAGCTACTATAAACAGAACAAACACGAACCAAACCGTCTTTGAATCCTTAAAAAAACCGAGGCTTTGAAGCTTTTTCAACCTTCAAATCAAACAGTTTATCTTCTACAACCAAACCATCACCTAATTCAGCTTCTTTTTCGTGTTCTTTCTCTTCGGTTGCTGATAAACTCTCAGAAAGATTGAAACTTTCTTCAAGTCTAGCAACATCATTCCCTTCATTGTTTAGCAGCAATTCGATTTGCGGGTTTGGTTTGTAACTATGAAATCGGGGTCCAGGCGAAAGAAAACTCTTATTCGAGTCATATGGAGGAAGACAAGGACCCGAATCAACAGGCGAACAACATGAAGGTCTAATCTTAACAAAATCACAACCCTCAACATCTGATAACTTTTCTTTACTATTCAAACTCAAATTCACCTTTTGAACAGAGTTTTTATCCAAGAACTGAATTGAACAGAGTTTTTATCTTTTTTCTTGGTGATGGGGTGATTTTTGAAGCAGCTGAGATCGTGGGTGCCATGAAATTTCTTGAAGCAGGTGATCGAATTGCGTCTTTATGATTTTCTTTTCCATCTTGAAATAAACCCCTGTTTTTTGGAGACATTGAGCTCTTTTTGGTATGATCTAACAACAAGAAACAAGAAACAGCTAAACATCAAAAATAGCTAATAATAATCAAGATTGAAAGATTGTGTATACCTGTTGATCTTTTAGGGTTTGTGAGAACAAAAGGGTTGCCATTGAAACTTCTTCTGGTGGTTGAAAACGTCTCTGAATTTCTTGATGAAAGTGGGGAAGGTGATCGATTTGATGTCATACTTGGGGTTAAAGATTAAAGAATGTGAAATTTGATCAATTGATTTGATTTGGGTTGAGTTGAGTTGAGATGAATTTGGGTATTGATTTGATGAAAGTGTAACGTAAACAGAGGATGAGTAGTTGCAGAACTTTTAAATGGGGATTTTGGTTTTTGACCGTTGGGATTTTGAATTGTTACTTTTCACTAGGGGTGTAAACGAGCCGAGCCGAGCCCGAGCTCGTCTAGGCTCGAGCTCGGCTCGTTTAAGTTTAACGAGGCTCGAGCTCGAGCTCGGCTCGATTCAAGTTTTAATTTCAAAGCTCGAGCTCGAGCTCGTCACAAACTTCTCAAGCTCGAGCTCGGCTCGGGCTCGACTAGTTTGATGATTTATTATTTTAATTTTAAATATTTATATTTAATTTTATATATATTTTTTAATTTTTATATTTAACTTTATATAAACTTTTAATTATATATTTTTTATTCATAACAAAATACATATTATATATTATATATTATATATTTTTAACCATAATTTATACATATTTTAACTAATAATAATATATATTTATAAAATAAATAAAAAAAACATATAAATGAAAAGCTCGATAAGGCTCGCGAGCCGGCTCGAGCTCGAGGTGTAAAGCTCGAGCTCGGGCTCGATAGCTTAATGAGCTTTTTTCTTAGGCTCGGGCTCGAGCTCGAGCTCAAAAAAGCTCAGCTCGTTCGAGCTTTTTATCGATCCGATCTCGAGTAGCTCACGAGTAGCTCGGCTCATTTACACCCCTACTTTTCACCAATAAAATGGAGGATAAGGTTGTTAACCGTTGTGTTGACCTTTTTCTTTAGGGGATTTTTTACAAATTTTCTTTTCTTAATTTACGAGGACTAGTAAACATGGACGGATCTAGGTAAGGAGTAGTGGCTTTGTTGTTCCGAAGTACCGTTTTTTACCCTGCTACCTTAAATTTATATATGTTTTTTGATCTCACCCCTGTGGAAAAAAATTTATATGTGTTATAGCTCGCGGCTCGCCCCGTGTTGAAAATGTTCAGGATCCGCCACTGACAATAACCAATCGCATTTTATTTTTTAGTAGAAATTATATATAAAAATTCATAGTAAACGCATATAGATACCATATAGATAATTAAGAGGGTATATTGACGATCAAATTGCCACAACTCATTTTGTAAGCTACAAAGTTTCCTACCTGAAGCTCTTGAGTATGACATATGACACTTTTAATTACTTTTTTTTAGAGATGCTTATGTTATCAGATACAACATACAAAGTAAAACTTTTATATTGTTATCAAATTGTTCGTATTCAGGTCTTGAAGTTGTTTTCTTGCAGGTCAATACAAAGGGCTCTTGCGAGAAGATTTTATTTTCTTGTTTACGAAGGAGATGCATATGGTGTCATAATATGCTTTATTTTTTAAATGTCTTATTATTAAGTTTTTTTTCCAACATGCTTCTTCATGCATATAGATGCTTTAATCCCAAACACTCTCTTGTTACCGGAACTCACAATCACATCACTATGATTTTTACAAGTTGTGTAATAGAATAAGTTTTAAAATTTATGTATTACATATCCTCTTTTAATAATTTACTAAGCCTTACCTCTACACAATGCCACTTGTCACCACCATATTCATCCTCACCTTTTTTTCATATTTAACATACTTTATTTGATGTTTTACTATTAATAATTTTTTCGTTATAAAACAATATAAATACTTTTTACCGATCAACCCCTGTGGGTACCCACAGGGTCTAACCTAGTTATTAATATAACTCAACTTGAACTTGAATTTTGAAAGAGTTGCAACTACTAATACAAGTTAGGTGTTGTTAAAAGGACTTTGATAGCGTATGTTATTTGACCACTTGGTTAGGAAGCCAAAAGCCCGAAGGCGAAGCCAGAAGCAAGTACAGTACGCAATACTGTTACAGTACTCTGACATAAACCTTTCCCACAAGTTATCTTAATATACTTAGTCAAATTACTCCCAAGATATTACTTGAAAGACAAAAGATATAGAGCAAAAGGGATGAGAGATAACTTACACCAAAATAGTAAAAACCTGTAACTGCACACTTCTGAGGTGCTGCAGGCAGCTAGAAATAGAAGGTGCAACGGCCGAGGGCCGACCTCGAGCCAAAGGCTACTGATATTCTCAGATTTGCTTTGGACATTGAATTGACAACACATCTACATTTTATGTATATATGTTGCAACTCTTTGATCAAGATTTAAGAATCACAATCCAACTTCTGGTGCTTGCACTCCACTCTCAAAACATACACACTCCCAATCCTCTCTTCTCTTCTACACTTAAACACTTTCTAACCTTAAACACTTATACAATTAACCGAAACAAAACCTGGACTTAGAGACATCATTAATACCATCCTTGCCATAAGGTTGTTGTAGCAACAAGTGGCGCCCACCGTGGGGCAACGCTGCTTAGAACGAATTTCCGATTATTCCCGTCGTTGTTCCTAAGTTTTTTCTTTCTTTATGGCTAAGGAAAATGATCTTCCTGAGTTCAGGTCATCTCAGACACTTAATCAGTCAGCCTCCAGCCATACATCAGCTGAAATGGTTGGACAAACTACTTTGACGACGGACGGACCCCGGGTCGAACCGTCACTCTTAGACTTGCAGTCTTTTCACACTCCATCTCCCTCACGAGCGGTTCTATTTTCACCAAGGGTTGATCTATTGTTTCCTGTGGAAAAGATGGACTTGACCCCCGAAGGAGTTCGGAGGCATTTTTTTCAACTTTGGGAGCTGATGAACGGATATGTAAGTGAAGAACGAGCAAAAGGTGTGAGTGATAGACTTGCATATGGTGATGAGCCGGAAATAACTCTTACTCTACCACCACATTTTGGTACAACAGCTTCCCCATCTACATCTCGTTGGATTACAAGAGAGATCTAAAACAGACCGGTTGAAAGAGACAACCAGGAGACTTTACCAACGATAACTCCCAGAAACTTAAAGCTCACTATGGACCAGATATTTCACCAAGCTTCGATACCACCTGAAAGGCTTTGAGGTCATTGTCCTTGCTCCAAAGTGTAGTTTTATCCATACCGTTCCCAGCAAGTTGTTCAAGTCATTCGTCGTTCACACCTCAAGGATTCACATATCCTAACTACATGCATCCATAAATGGCAGCCTTCATGATGGCACAGGTTGCCCAACAATGGGGATGAGCATATCTGTGGCTGCTTTCGCCTTCTAGCTCCCCCCTGATAGGTCCCCCAACTTCTAGTGTCCCTATCACTAGTCAACCTACCCTTAGCCATCATGTGGTCAACCAACCAGGTCTTAGCCCTACGACCACACACGAGGCTGGTCCTTCAAGACAGACGACATCAGATGAGCCTTCCAGACCTTACAAGTCAAACTCCCTGTCGTGTTTTTCAACAGAAATTTCTAACTTCGAGTTCTAAACAAATATCAAGATGTCATCAAACGTGAAAATATACGATGGGACGGAAGATCCAGAGGACCATCTTCAAGTGTTCACCGGAGCAGTTTCCGTAGAACGCTGGAACAACGCAGGGTGTTGTCATGTTCATGCAAACGTTGGTGGGGCTTGTTCGACTTTGGTTCAGTAGACTCCTTGAAGGGAGCATACACTCTTTTGAGGACTTACATAGAAGCTTCTTAACGAAATTCACACAACAACGAAGATACACCAAAGAAGTAACAGTGCTTTATCAGATCCAACAGAGAGACAATGAAGACTTGAGCTTCATGGAGAGATACAAAAAAGAAGGGTTGAGCTACAACGGAGCCACGGAAAAAATGTGAGTTCCGGGCTTCAGAACGCCATAAGGCCAAAAAAGCTCCTAAGGAACCTTCATTAAAATATCCCTTAAACGATGAAAGAAACTTTTGAACGTGCTGAAGCTTACCTCCGGGGGGAGGAGGCACTTCACAACAGGGAGACCAGGAAGCGGGATCGACAACCCTAGAAGGGAAACTCGTCCCCAAACAAGAAGCCACACTTAGGGCTGTAAACGATCCGAACCGAGTTGAACCTGGACTGGCTCGGGTTCGAGCTCGAAGTCTAACGAGCCAACTCGGCTCGAGCTCGAAAATTTTATCGAACTCAAAAGTTGGGCTTGAGTTTGGTTCATAAAAAGTTCGAGCCAGCTTGAAATTTTTTAAAACTTTATATTTTTTGTATTTTCTGGCACATTTTAGCATATATAAAAGAAGGTAATACTAAAACTAACTCAAAAAGCATTAAAATTCAAAGTTCAACATAGAAATGTAAAGAAACAACAAAGTTAACAAACAACCAAGACACTAATTTCAACCATCATAAGTTCTTCAAAGTTCAAACCAATGCATAAAACACATAAAAACTCATATTTCTTCTAGCAGATTCATCGTTTTCTTCATTTCACTTTCCAGCAACAAAACCCATATCTTCATTTCACTTTCATTTCACCTTCTTTCAAGACTAAAAGCTTCCAATTAAACTAAACAAACAATACAAGTCAAACCGTTATAACTTACTAACATGAAGTAACTTCATGATAATTATCTGCATGATTTTAACATGTAGGGCAGCACCACAACAATGAATTTAATTTTGACCCATTTGTTGTAACCTACTTAACTCAAACATACTTAATTTTGACCCATTTGTTATAACCTGCTACTTAACTTTACCCTACTTAACTTTGACCCATTTGTTATAACATCTTTGATCTTAAATGCACAACAACAGTGGGTTTATATAAACACAAATAACCTACTACTTAAATGGGTCACATGTTTATAATCTTGACTAGTTAAGTACAAAATAACTTTGACTCATTAATGTCTTTATAAAAAGTCTCAAAAACATCTCCCTATACATGGTGTTATTATCACTATTAATTGTTGCTTGCATTTGTTTTTGTTGAACTCTATATAGTTGTTTGGCATATTTTGATGTTTACCAAATATACTTTACAGTCTCGACCCTCTCTATCTTTTTCTGATTTGACAGAACCAATTTCTAGCTCTTACTCAAATAGCAATTGGAGTTATATTGACTAGTTGACTGTTGTAAACCGTTGTAATGACCTACAATTAGAGTTATATTGACTAGCAATTAGAGTTATATTAACCTGCTATATAATGACCTACAAAATAACCTCTACTCAACTGTTGTAAACCCAAAGTACCCAAACAAGCTTATAAACACAACAAGAATGTAATAAATAATTACCAACAGTTACCTTTCATGTCAAATAAAGGCCTCATCACTCATCAGTATTTGAACTTCTAAGTTTTCTTCCTCTTTCGCCGATTGCTACACATAAAAGAGATATAACAATATTACTAATAAATTAATGAACCAAGGATAAAAGATAAATTGGAATACATGCTTACTTCTAAAGTTTGAATGGTTGTTTTTGATACGGACTTTATCCAATCACCTCCACAAACAAGAAGCTCGACCATGTCTTTTGTTAAAGAGCTTCGGTAGTCGTCCAAAATACGTCCTCCGGCACTAAATGTTGATTCCGAGGCAACCGTTGTTATTGGAATGCACAAAATGTTACGAGCCATCTTGCTTAAAACTGGGAAGTTGCTTGAAATTTGACCCCACCATTTTAACACGTCAAATTCTTTGTTATCCAAAACTATATAACTAGCCTCTAAGTACACATCTACTTCACTTTTTTGTGAAGTTTCTACAAGCATCGTCTTAAGAAAAGTCAAAAAATCTTCTTCTTATGCGTTCTTTTGGGCTACACATGATGTGCGTGCAGAGTTGTAGTTAGAAGCCCTAGCCATTTGAAATGCGTCAGAGTACTTTTCATATAAAGACTTCAACTTAACTATCGAATCTTCAACACGATTATCAACCTCATTAGCTGAATACAACTTCTTAAATGTCCAAGATATCGACATTTTTTTAAAATATAGATCCAAAATAGATGCAATTGACATAAGTACCCCAATTTCCCCCCCCCCCCCCCTAATATTTGTCAAACTTGGCAAACATCGGCTCACTCATCTTATTCAAAAACTCATCTTTTGATTCATAAACATTAGTTATCACTTTTTTCATTTTATAAATCTCAACAAGAAATAAATTTGCTGTCAGATATAATGTGCCCAAAAACAATTTTGTAGCATCTAAAAATACCTCAAGTAACTTGCAAACTATTTCTGCCCGAGCCCACTCGTCATCAGTAGGAGACTAGTCAAAGTTAAAATCCCTCAATGCATAACCTTGAAACACAAGTTTTTAATGCATTGTTGATTCAAGCATGCGGTGTGTAGAGTTCCATCTAGTTTTGACATCGGGGTATAACGAGGAAATTTGAGTAGTACTACCGGGTTCGGCAGACCCCATCATGCTGGAAGGGTTCTAGTTGTGCAAATTGTCCTTTAACATTTGGTCATCCGTTGTGGTGGCGATAAGGCAAAAACTATCGTACCGTTCAGTTTAATCTCGATGTGCTCATGTAGTAAGTGAGGTGGTCTAGCTAACCAGCAATAGTAAATGAAATTTATCGGTTGAACTATTTTAGTATTTTATATACTTTTGTTACTAAACTCATTGAACTCACCAACCTTTGTGTTGACACTTTTTAGTATGTTTTCTCAGGTAAGTAAGGAGCACATGCACGATTAGGGCATGCATGCATTGGTCGTCATTTGGACTTTTACAAAACTATTAATTAAGACTTATTTCTTGGGACAACTTGGTTTGTTTGTTGTGAACGGGTTTTGCGTACCGGGTTTAATATGTTTATACTAAACTTTGTTTCAATATTTAAATTCTGAACATTGGTTGGTTTAACCTTTTATAGTACGTACTTGGATGTTGAGTACGGGGTTATTTTTCAAAAGCTTTCGCTAAACTTTGAAACTTTTCATTTTAAACCTTGAACTTTGGTATAACATCTTAAAAAGGACTTTTGTTTCAAACTTTAAGTCAGTGTTACTGTAACCAATGGCTTGAGATCCTGATATGTCACATGCTTAACGGGTACCCCGTTTGTGGAAAACTAAGGGTGTGATAAAGATAGTTCTAGTAGTAAATTTTGAAGCCAACATATTTTAGCAACTGGATTAGCAACACCCCGGTGCTCGGCTTCAGAACTGGAATGAGAGAGAAAGAGAAGATAAAAGGTTATCACCCAAAAAGACGCAGTATCCAGATGTAGAATAACGGTGTCAAGGCACTCGGCCTAGTCCGCGTCAGTGTGCGCAGCTAGAGAAGCAAGGGAACTCCGTTCATATATAAAGCCATAGAAACTTTACATTTGACATATGGTAGAATACAATTTCCGATCATCAAAGTGTGATTGTCTAGTGGCATACATAAGCAAACAACCTAGTTGTACCACATAGGATATATAAGGTCGAATAAAGGTTAAATATTGTACCATGCCTTCGAGACTACGATAAATATTGTACCATCATGGGCACTAATTTTTCCCATACTATCAACCAATGTTTGAAATGGATTACAGTTGGACATCTTTGTAAGTGAGAAAGTAAGAGTGCATTGGTGATGAAATAAAAACATACAATTTGTATTGCACTTGATTGAAATGCCTAAAAAATAACTTAATGGCCCGAGATCAGGACCGTACCGGTACCGCCTAGTACCGGTACCGAGTTAGAGAAAAAATGGGTACCGGTACCGAATTTAACGAGACAGTGCCGGTATTTCGGTACTAGTACCACGTTGGTACCGGTTTCATATTTTATTATTTTTTAATAAAATTTATTCGTTTTTGTATGTTTAATTTTATGCTTTTTAATATGACTATAATATAATATACTTAAATATAACAAAATAAATTAAATATGGTACAAATTAATTAAAAATTATATCAAATTCATTTAATTTAAAAGTTAATAATCTAAAAAGCATTACAACATTACAAAATTACTTAAAGTTGTAGACAAACACAATTTAGGAATTAGGTTCAACTACAAAGTCTAAATTTCCTAGAAAGTCTAAGAAGGAATTTGGACCATTAGATCTAATATTAAATGAAGATCAATGGCTCATAAGCACAAGGTGACATAATGGTAAATAGTTAAAACTTTAAATGATAGGCCAAGGGTATATTAGTCTTGTCTCACTTTCAAATTCCACTCTCTTTTTTAAACGTCCATAACTTTTACATACGACAATATTTTTTAATAATAATTACACCAAAAAAACGAGCGTTTTTTTATCTTCAAAACGCATATAATATTGATATATAAAAAATGAAATTTTTTTTGAAGTTTCAGCTCATTGTGTTATATTCGTTAGGTCATTGTGTTATATTTTTCAGCTTATTGTGTTATATTAGTCAAGACATTGTGTTATATTTTTCAGATTGTGTTATATTTGTCAGGTCATTGTGTTATATTCCTCAGGTCATTGTGTTATATTCGTCAGGTCATTGTGTTATATTTTCATCAGGTCGTTGTGTTATATTTTTTTCATCAGGTCGTTGTGTTATATTTTTTTCATCAGGTCGTTGTGTTATATCTTCATCAGGTCGTTGTGTTATATCTTCATCAGGTCGTTGTGTTATATCTTCATCAGGTCGTTGTGTTATATCTTCATCAGGTCGTTGTGTTATATCTTCATCAGGTCGTTGTGTTATATGTTCATCAGGTCGTTGTGTTATATTTTCATCAGGTCATTGTGTTATTTCAGATCATTGTGTTATTTCATTAGGTTATTGTGTTATAACACAATGACATGAATAAATAACACAATGACTTGACAAATAACACAATGAGCTAAAAAACGTGATTTTTTTTTTGTTTTTTATATATGAATATTATACGCGTTTTAAAGATAAGAAAATGCTCGTTTTTATGGTGCAATTTTTTTTAAAAAATAATATCGTATGTAAAAGTTATGGACATTTAAAAAAATGGGGTGAAACTTAAAATAGAGACATTACCATCTTTACTCTTCCTTCTAATTTTAAGGGAGTGCCACATGTCATCATCTCATGGCTTCTTAGACTTTTTAGGAAAATTGAACTTTGTAGTATAACTCCACTCCACAATTTAGAACAGTGAACATCTAAATACCCAACATTTATAGCATCACAAATTATTTAAAATATATTAAAACAAACTATTTTTTATGTAACCGGTACCAACGTGGTACTAAGCGGTAAAGTACCGGTACCGGTACCGTCTAGTACCGGTACCGAATTTTAGAAAAAGTAGGTATCGGTACTGGTACCGATCATGTTTAATCGGGACGGTACCGGTACTTGGTACCAAAAGCTCATCCTTGCCCGTGAAGAAAAAGTTCTTCACATCAAGTTGGCTAACATCCCAATTACGAGCCAAAGAATTGCTTAGCGCAGTCCGTACGGTGTCCAGTTTGACAACCGGTTTAAAAGTCTCTTCACAATCTATCCCAACCTACTAAGACCTACCATCACAAATCAAATGCGCCTTATAGCGCTCAAGAGTGCCATCAGATTAAACTTGTGCTTGAAAATCTACATGTACTAAATAATATTCATGTCTAGAAGATGAGGGACTAACTCTCTGGTCTTACTGTCAATAAAGGCGTTAAAATCATCTGTCATGGCATGCTTCCAAACTGGGTTGGTTAAGGCATTAAGTGGGTTTTTGGGTAATGGTTCTGATTGAGATTGAGTGTATAGGTTAAATATTTGTCTTTGTTTGGTGATTATGGCCATGCGATGAGTTTTCATTGTCCGTTGTGGAGGTGGGGGCTTGAGAAAAACAACACGGTGGAGATCAAGGTTGGAGTTTATGAATGGTAGTGGTTTGAAATAGGGGAGAGAAAAGGCATCCAAAGATGCAAAGATGATTGTAGGTAGGATATTTATGATAAAGAAGGTAGGTGGGTGTTTGTTTTTGTTGAGTTTACTTGGTAAAATATTTAATAGATATTGGTCATTTGAAGAGTGTGATGCTAGGAAAATTGGTGAAGGGAACAGTGAGTAAGAAGCGTACAAATGATATTATTAATGGACGGTATTTTTCATTCCGCTTTATCATTTTGAGATGAAATGTAACGACGTGAGAAATAAAAACCATAACATTGGTGGAGCAAAAATTGTGAAAAGCTTTGTTGTTATACTCTGTTCAGTTATTATATTGAATTTTTTTATGGTGCCTTCGAAGTGAGTTTTGATGTGATTGTGAAAAGAAACAAGTATAGAAAAGATATTAGATTTATTTGCCTATGGAAATTTTCATAAGTAGTTGGTGTAATCATTTAAAAAGAGAATATAATAACGATGACTACCTGAGCTAGAAATCGGTGAACTCCATAAATCACTATGAATAATGTCAAATTGTAAATAAATAGTAGAGAAAGAATCATAACTAGTACACCATCATCCAATGCTTATGAACTTGACAATACCATGAACAATTGAAATCTACATCTCACACACATGAAGTTCGTTTTCAAAAAACTTATGTTGTTACAATTTTGGTATCGGACTTGACTATTTGTATCTATGAATGAAACTATTGTTATGGGTAATGACTATATAATAAACGTAATTCTCTCAAATCATCAATTTACGTAGCATCTTAAACTATATTTCACGAGAACTAAATGCTAACGAATATAATTTCGGAACCTATGTGTATCATTATCTTAACTTAGAATTTTTTGTGTACATTTGACTCGCACGTGATCAAATGAACTGTGTGGTCCATGAAAAACTAAAGTAATTACGGGTGCACACGGAATTATGAAAGTTGGTGCATGGAAACCATAGCAAGTTTTGTCATGTGTTTGAGGGCAATGCGACAAATGTGGTATGATAAGAGCATGGTGGATACGCCATTGGTACTTCCTATATATAAATGCTTCTGTCATACTGTTAAATGAAGCGTTGTTTCGATCTGTAAATTTTTGTGTTGTTCTAAGTATCCTATTCATATAATAAAACATATCATACATCATCGAGTAAGATGAACTATATATATTCTAAGTTGATTTAAAATAACAAACATATTACCATTTGAACCTATGCAGAAATCAGAAATCAATTCTTATCATATAGAAATAAAAATATAACAATTGTTTTTCACATATTACCATTTGTCATCATCATCATCGAATGCTTAAGTTGGTGTAATCTATTTCAACTCCTCGAGACTAACGTATTCTTGTTTAAATCAGAAGAGCTAAATAACGTAAGTACATTTATAATGGAAAGCCAAATAATCGTATCTTTTCGTTTCATCTTCTGTTTCCGTTTGAGCAAATTTCAGGACGAAATTTTTATAAGGAGGGGAGACTGTGACATCTACCCCAAACCCGAACCCGAATGCCAGACTCGAACCCGAAGTAATCTCTCTTTATTGTATTCGTTTTTATTTTTCGTAAAAATGTAACGTTCTGTTATTATTAATATGAATAAATATGTCGATTTTTACGTTACTCCGGTCTTAAATAATCGATCGAATTATGCCATATAATATCTAACGTTTACTAATTAATTATTAAATACAATAATTAAATCTCAAAAGTATATAAAATGTATTTAATAAAGAGATTTTGAAAATATTACTAAAGATAAATACCTTCAAGTCAAGTAAATAACCATTTAACGTCAACCGTAACTTAAACATTCAAAAACGACAATTTTATATAAACGTTACAAGTTAACGTCGTTAAGTTAGTTAAAATAAAGATTTAATTAACTTTGGGTGAAAATGTAAGTTTTAAAACTTATATTAAAGTTTTAACTTTAAATTAATAACAAATCAAACTTGAGGGTGCTATATGTAAATTGAAATTAAATCAAAACAAGTCCAGCCGTTTCCCCCTTCTTGCATGTTTAATAACAAATCAAACTTGAGGGTGCTATCAGTCGGTACTAGATCGTATATGTTCGAACATTGACCTTTTGTTAGCCAAAGCACACGATGTATGAAAACCTGCAAATCAAATAGCAAAATATAATGTATGTTTAATAATTTCTATACTAAAAGAAACGAAGTTAGAGACGTATCGAGGGAGAGTACCAGACACAAAGAGAACCAATAGCATGACCACGAACATGATCATCTTTAAGGGGGTTTGTTCCATATTTAACTAACCAATATGGTTGTTATCTTGATGTTCTTTGACAATATGATATGTGACTATTGATGTGTACTTACATATTTATAGATATATATCACTAGCTACAAGACAAAACGTTTTCATGTGACGGACAGTTACGTTGGAAATGCGTTACGTTGGAAGTAATAATCCCTACTAACATGATTGATTCATTGATCACGAATGTATATATATGCACTCAGTGACTATAATTATAGTAACATTATCATGTAATATACACAAAAGGTATTGTAATTGAAACTCTTGCTATATATGTACGTATACACAAAAGGTATTATAATTAATCAGGTAAATAATTCTTTTGTTTCATATGCACATTCCATGTTAATTCATTTATGGTTTAGTTAAGTAATTAATTAAATATATGTTGCATTTAATGGCTTATGTTTACTTTACACTAAGGTGGTTGTTTTAAAACAGATTAGCAACCATACATCAACACCATGCATGCACTGGCGAAAATGGTTCCGGTGACCTTTCCATCATGTGATCTCGTGGGAAGAAAGCATTATGCTGTTATCGTCACTATCCACCATCGTTAATCAATCATCCACTTTTTAAGACCGAAACAGAACACACAGACGGCGAATGCAACAAAGATAGTCAGTCCGCCAACCCAAAGAGACACAAAAAAATATTCTTTTTTTAAATGAAATTCTCAATAGATAATAAACATTTACAATAAAGTGACACATATGCCGATAATAAGTTCCGCCACATTTACAATAAAAATCTTCTTCTTCATTTCTTTATTAGGGTTTTCTTGTTAACCATTTATCGACAGAAATGTAACCAGGTTTAGCTGTTCGAATTAAATATATGAAACTTTGTTGTCTATATAAAGTCACTAAAGTTTCAATATGTGCTCCAATTTAATGTAATAACTTCATAAATGTTTGATTTTTTTTTTAAATTTAGTTGAGAAAATAAAACATGTATGAATAATCATTACTAAAAACTTAAAAGTTTTTACCGAATTAATTTGAATATGGATCTAATAGTTAAGAAAAACAATTTACAACTTAATAACAATGTTCTAAAATTATTAAATTTAAGCCAAATTGAATAATAATAAAAATAATAATCACAAAATAATAACCAAAGTTTATACTTGTTTTACATAAGATTCGAACACTTAATTGAAATTACTTTAGATAGACAAAAAAAAGTTTTAGGTATTTAATTAGAACATATGAAAAACTTTTTTACATTTCTTCAAAGTTACCGCCTCTTATTAAACCTTCGTAGCTTTATAGGGGGATGTCAACAACCATAACACACGTCCTCAAACATAGTCGTGTTTGGAAACATGGCTTGGTTTTATTCACTTCTTATTTGTAGTTTTGTTAGTGACTTAATAAAGATGTAGAATGAAGGCACATTAGGTTTAAGAAACAAAATAAAGAATTTATTTTATAAGGTTTAATAAAAATAATCCTAACTCGAACCTTTCAATGGTGGATTATCAAACGTTATTTATATTGTTAATATATGGGAAATTCATAAAGGATAAAGATGTTCAAGTATTTAAAAATAAGAAATAATTAAAAAAAATAAGAACCGAAGAATAAAAAAAACTCAAGTTAATATTAAAGATTAATTGAAAAAATAGAGTTTTTAGATAGATTGAAAGAATTTAAAAAAGTGTTTTTAATAATAAAAGTGATTAGGGTGAGGAAGTGGTCCTTATAAGTTTCTCACACAAAACTTATTGAATCAATTAAAATAAGTCATGATATTACACTAATTTTCACTTATTTGGAGTTAGAATGATCCTCCTAAAAATCAAAAATTTATTTTTAAATTTAAATATAAACCAAAAATAAACTATCATTTTTAATTTAAAAGTTATAATATTTTAGTTATAAAATAAAAACAGAAAATCCAAGGAATCGTAAGGCCAACCCTATATCTCTTGGTCTTGTCACGTTTTATGTCTTTCGTTATAGTTTTATTCAATTGCGACAAATGTTCGCGAGGCTTGTTTTTTTAAATTGAAGTTCTCAAAATTCTTGTATTGTATGTCGTTTTTTTACAAAAGAAAAAGAAAGCAAATAAATAGATAAGTACAATGGTTTAAGAAAGAAAATACAATCAATATTATGGATGAAATCTTTCTTTTGTTGTTAAAAAAAACTACCAACCATTAATGTTTTCTCATAACTTTTGACACTTTGTAATACGACTCTTGTCATCAAATAATTAATGTTTCTCAATATACTCAAATCAACAACTAAAATTTCTCAATCATATACTATTAGACAATATATAGCACTATAATAAAGATACGATTCAAGAGATTTATATAAACTAATAACTTTTTCTTCTAGTTGTGACAAGAGCAATGACCATCACCATCACATGTACCATGGCGACTTTTACAAATTTTATCGCAATCACTATCATTATTACATTGAGGAATCTGACGTTCACTGATGATGTCACCATTGTAACCATGTAGTATGTGCAGTGGTGGGGTCATCATCAATCCTTTTGCAGCAAAAACACATGGCATGTGCAAACCTTCAACACATGTATACTTCATTAGCATTAAGATTTGATCATTAAACAATTTATGTATTGTATGTCAACCAAGATAAATTAACAAATTATACCTGATATGAAAAGCAATAACATTGAAAGTGAAAAAACCAATATCTTATTCAACGAAACTTGCTTCATGGTTTAACTACAAATGAAATGATTTGATTAAATCCTTGGTTGTGTAACCAAAGTATGTACATAGCATATATATACACACAAGATTAATTAGCTAATCATAAGGTATAATTATAGTAACGCGCGTCTATCATATACTATATATATAAAAGTTAATAATTACCCGATTTAATTCTATGATATATTTGCTATATATTTACTATCATGGTAGATTAATTTGTAGTTACTATCTTAATTTATGCACGATTCTTTGTATTAATTCTTTATATATCTTTTTTCAAAATACAAAACATGAGAATATATTTGTTGGTGTTAAAAATTGGTCATTTAATAAAAAACGAGTATACCGGACTCGCTAACCAGCCTGTGACACCCACGTCATAATAGCAAGACACAGGAAGCAATCAGCTCATAGATCAACCACTACCAAGGGAGCGAGAATTAACCCGCTGTTCGCATAACGCTCAAACCCTGGTGTGGCCATTCATTGCTGGTGACTGGCCACCACAAGATAACCTAGTTTTTCCCCCTTTATGTCTCAAGTGAGACTAGAACTTAAGTCACTTTGAACACCAAGCTCTTAATGTATACGAATATATGTATGCAGAGAATAAGACTAGCAAAAAGTTAGATTACAAATGAGCTCTCAATTATAAACAATGCATAAAATTTGAACTTTTTCAAATATTCCGATCTAACGAAATCAATATATTTCATCATATTTTTATCCATAAAAAAACTCGTTACTTTAATTTCCTCCATGGTTTCCACATGGACAAGAATATATATGCTCCTTTGAATATCTTGGTGTCACTTTAATGACACCATTACAAAACTTGTAGGAGTCAGTTATATTGCATGCACTAGGTTTATCACCCGTGTGTTACACACGGGTTAAATAATAATATTTATAAAGAAATTAGAATTATTATGTTTAATAATTTATAATTTGTAAATATTTAATATTTAAGGAGCTCCATCAACTAATTGCATGAAACTTAATATTTTCCCTCTTAAACTTCCTATTATGGATTAAAAAAATTTCCTTCCAAAAATTACCCCCTAAAAGTTTTATTTATTAGATAGATTATGTGATCAAGATTGAAATAAAAGGATATTATTTAAAGAATAAATTGTCATTTTGGTCTTTCGGTTTTTATTGATTTGGTCATTTTGGTTTTTATGTTTTTTTTTCTTGTCATTGTGTTGTTTGGTTTGGTAAAAAAATTGTCATTTTGGTCACTCAGTCAACGATTATGTTAAATTTGTGTTAAATGACGAAAATACCATTATTTATTAAATTTACATTTTGGTCACTCGGTCAACGATTTTGTTAAATTTGTGTTAAATTACGAAAATACCATTATTTATTAAATTGACATTTTGGTGTTTTCCAAAATTCTTTCTGTCATTTTGGTCTTTTTCCCAACTTCTGTCATTTTGGTCATTTTCCTAACTTCTGTAACTTAGGTCATTTTTTCTAACGTCGACCATTTTAGTCATTTTCTAAACTTTTATCTTTGAAATTATTTTCACCTCAAGCAGTATCACGACAACCGCCTCACCGTAACACTCTCTTCCACCGTAAAGCATTATATAATACATAAACAAAATGCTAAAAACGTACAAATTGAAATTAATTATTAATTACTTATCAGCTTAATTATTTTATTATATGTCAACCTCAAACTACAAATCCGGTTATGCAAAACAGCTATTAAAAAACAAAGGAAAATAAAACTATCATTTCAATATTTGGTTTTGTAAAATCATTTTGGTTCTTGAAATCTAAAATGACTATATTATCTTTGGGTTTAACGCTTAAATCTATCAGACGTTAACGAAAGAACCAAAATGACAATTATTTACAAAACCAAACATCATAATGACAAGAAAAAGCATAAGGATGAAAGAGGTCGAATCGAGACAAACCAAAGGACTAAACTGGCAATTTACTCTTATTTAAAAGCTAAGTTTGTGTTAAATATATCAAAGCGGTTATAAAAAAAATTCACATCACCAAGTTGGATTTAAATGACTGGTTATCCAAGTTGAATATTTTCTTTAGTTGGTTTGAGGTACGGTACGTACAACCAGTGACGGATCCAAGAATTTTTGTAAGTGGGTTCACTATTTTTAGGCGCTCCAATTCAATAGAACCGAACATAAAAAAAATTCGGGTCGATTCGACGGTTCGGATCGGGTTAGGTTCAAAACATAATTACAATGTGATACAATAGAAAAAAATGATAACCTATTACGCAATTCCGTATTCACATGCTTCATAGAAAAAAATCTTTCAACACTTGTCGTTGCAACCCATAAAACTAATGATAACTTATTAAACGATAGACCAACAGATAATCCATGTGTTTTCTTGTTTCCACCATGGTTTTGGTAAATATCACTTACCTCATTAAACTTGGCAAATCGAGTATCTTCTTTCACGTTAGCAATGTAGTGGCCAAGTTCATAGATAAGCTTGTCTTTGTCATCAAAAATAAAATCATACGGATACATCTCAGCCAGCTTAAGCAAGGTTAGTTTATTAAAGGCACTAAAACCATGACACGGGCTCAAAGAACTCATACATGTAAGTAATTCGGTGGTTACCTCATTAAAACGGTTGTCAAGCTCTTGAATTTACATATCAAGAACCGTGTTGAAATTATTAACTACATAATGGTGATGATTGGTGAAATTATTAACATTGAATCAAACTAACGTTGTGTCTATTGTTATTACTTTAATTCTTCTTTCATCATGTGTATACTATTGGAAGTCAGAATGGAAGTTTTTTGCTCTGGTTTGATATCTTAATTTACATATACATTATACTGTTATTACAAAACTTACAAATTAACATTGAATCAAACCTCAAAGATTGAAGTAAGAATTGAACAATCAAATATCCAAGCTTATTCAATCACATTTACACATTCAATCACACAATTAAAGTATTAAACATTGATTTAATAATACCTTTTTTTAACAAAGTGAGCGAGATGAAGAACTGAAGATTGAAGTTAGACACCAAGACAGTTCCGCCTTGCCGGAGGGTGGAGCACGTCGGCGCTGGTGGCAGAGGCGTAGAGCGGTGGTGGCGTGGTGGGCCTAATGGCTGAGGCGTTGAGCAGAATTGGCTGAAGGCCTGAAGCAATGGTGGCTGAAGGGATGAGTTTTATGTTTTGAAATTGGAATGAAAGAGAGGTTCAATAAAATGGAGCCCTAAAAAGTAAAAGAAAATAAAAAAAAATTGATTTTTGAAGTACAAGGCTGGAGAATCGAACCTGCGACATTTCTTAGGTTTAAACAAGCGCGTCACCAATTGATCTAGGAGAGTTATATTGTTAACATTTACTCTTAATTAAATATATGGGTTCACTATAAAAAATTTTATGGGTTCACTCCAAAAATTTCTATATAATTTCTATTAAAATTTTCAAACGCGGTGGGTTCCCGTGAACCCGTAACTAACCAACTGGATCCGTCCCTGCGTACAACTTCCTTTGTACGAATTTTTATTTCCTATATATACTTCGTAGAAAGAGTTCTAATTTGGTTAGTCCTAATGTTTAAAAAATAACTACGTACTCTTTATTTATGACACGTAAAAATCTCTATTATAATAAAACAAAATAAGTTTATCTTCCTATTTTAATAAAATATTAATTTTTGTTAAAGTCATCGTCTCTATGGGGCCAAGGTTATTAAAGCATACATTGATGGATTGGAGACATGCCAAGTTTACCCAAGTAACAAGGCCTTATCAATCCCTTGGACTTAAATCATTAGTGTGGAAAAAGAGATAATACAAGAGAATATTGATTGCAGCAGATTGATATTTGCGAAACTCGGGTCGGACTGACTCTATTTTGGTTCGATAGATGGATTGGAGACATGCCATTATTCTTGTTGCTCCATGACTTGTTCAAATTAGAAAGAAAAATAGCTAGCACAATGAGTGACAAATGTGTCATGATTGGCTTGGAAACATGCCATTATGTAATCCACCGGTTAATGTGGATAAGAGAATATTTTAAAATTTAAACTATGTAGATAGATATATACAAGAATATTTTTTAATTATTTTAAAAACGGTGTGCGGGTAATATTTGACCCGAATAAGATCCATACGCTAAATTAAATGAGAATTTGCCACATATATCATTAATATTATTGTTTGACTTTATTTGATATATTAATGCTTAAGTATCAATACATACGAACACAAAACTTTAGGTGTGACATGAACATACATTGTTCAAACAAGATGGTATACCAAGACCACGACAGAAAAGTTCACAATCAGAGTCCTTATGACACTTATTTGGAACCACACGTTTGTTCACGTTGTATCTGTCGGTACTAGATCGTATATGTTCGATCATTGACCTTTTGTTAGCCAAAGCACACGATGTATGAATACCTGCAAATCAAATAGTAAAATATAATGTACGTTTAATAATTTGTATTATAAAAGAAACGAAGTTAGAGACGTATCGAGAGAGAGTACCAGACACGAAGAAAACCAATAGCATGACCACGAACGTGATCATCTTTAAGGGAGTTTGTTCCATATTTAACTAATTAACCAATATGGTTGCTATCTTGATGTTCTTTGACAATATGATATGTGACTATTGATGTGTACTTACATATTTATAGATATATATCACTAGCTACAAGACAAAACGTTTTCATGTGACGGACGGTTACGTTGGAAATGCGTTACGTTGGAAGTAATAATCCCTACTAACATGATTGATTCATTGATCACGAATGTATATATATGCACTCATTGACTATAATTATAGTAACATCATCATGTAATATACACAAAAGGTATTGCAATTGAAACTCTTATTGCAATTGAAACTCTTGCTATATATGTATGTATACACAAAAGGTATTATAATTAATCAGGTAAATATACACAAAAGGTATTATAATTAATCAGGTAAATAATTCTTTTGTTTCATATGCACATTCCATGTTAATTCATTTATGGTTTAGTTAAGTAATTAATTAAATATAAGTTGCATTTATGGCTTAGGTTTACTTTTCACTAAGGTGGTTGTTTTAAAACAGATCAGCGACCATACATCAACACCATGCATGCACTGGCGAAAATGGTTCCGGTGACCTTTCCATCATGTGATCTCGTGGAAGGAAAGCATTATGCTGTTATCGTCACTATCCACCATCGTTAACCAATCATCCACTGTTTAAGACCAAAACAGTACAAACAGACGGCGAATGCAACAAAGATAGTCAGTCCGCCAACCCTAGACACAAAAAAATATTCTATGTTTAAATGAAATTCTCAATAGATAATAAACATTTACAATAAAGTGACACATATGCCGATAATAAGTTCCGCCACATTTACATTAAAAATCTTCTACTTCATTTCTTTGTTAGGGTTTTCTTGTTAACCATTTATCGACGGAAATGTAACCAGGTTTAGCTGTTGTTCGAATTAAATATATGAAACTTTGTGGTCTTTATAAAGTCATTAAAGTTTCAATATGTGCTCCAATTTAATGTAATAACTTTAGAAATGTTTGAATTTTTTTAAAATTAATTGAGAAAATAAAACATGTATGAATAATCCTTACTAAAAAGTTAAAAGTTTTTACCGAATTAATTTGAATATGGATCTAATAGTTAAGAAAAACAATTTACAACTTAATAATAATGTTCTAAAATTATTAAATTTAAACCAAATTGAATAATAATAAAAATAATCATAAAATAATAACCAAAGTTTATTTTCTTCACATCACCAAGTTGGATTTAAATGACTCGTTATCCAAGTTGAAGATTTTCTTTAGTTGGTTTGAGGTACGGTATGTACAACTTCCTTTGTATGAATTTTTATTTCCTATACTCCGTAGAAAGAGTTCTAATTTGGTTAGTCTTGATGTTTAAAAAATAACTACGTACTCTCTATTTATGACACGTAAAAATCTCTATTATAATAAAACAAAATAAGTTTATCTTCCTATATTAATAAAATATTAATTTTTTGTTAAAGTCATCGTCTCTATGGGGCCAAGGTTATCAAAGCATACATCGATGGATTGGAGACATGCCAAGTTTACCCAAGTAACAAGGCCTTATCAATCCCTTGGACTCAAATCATTAGTGTGGAAAAAGAGTTAATACAAGAGAATAATGATTGCAACAGATTGATATTTGCGAAACTCGGGTCGGACTGACAGATGCAGACCTAAGATTCCACCATTATTTGGCGGCATCAGAATGTGGCATAAAGCGAGGTGGAGCAGCCGTTGCAGTTGGGTAAAAACTTGATTTGGGACTATAACCTTGATACGAGGCTTGCGTATTTGTTTTTATAAAAGCTAAATAATGGAATGGTTAATTTTGTTATGAAAAACATGTAGTTGGTATGTTTGTATTATATAAATATGGAACATATGGCAAATGGTTTCTTTTTCCCTTTGTTAGGTTTCATGTTATCAGTACTACAAAATTAACCTTTAATGACGCGTAATGTGTGTCATAAAAGGGCATAGATGACACACAAAAGCATGTCAAGGAAGCCCATGTCATAAATAAATTATGACATACATTTGTGTGCATCTTTTTATGACACGCAATGACGACACACATTTACGACATGCAATGCGTGTTAAGGAAAACCATGTCAATGTAAAAGATAACACATGTTAATGTGTGTCATGATTTTAGGTGTTCTATATTTATTTTTATTTTTCGTAAAATTAGTAATATTCACATTAAATGAAAATTAATTCTCTTGATGCAAAATAAAATACATATATAATGAAACAATATTTTATAAAATACCAACAAACATTACAAAGTTAGTACATTTCATTAAATACAAAACATAATCCACTTCAACGTAACAATAAATCGTTACCAAGAAAATCCCCAAAATCTTAGCAAAAGAACCCGAGCACTTTACCACTAGCATTCTCCCTCCTAGCTTCTTCATGGTCCATGATTCTAGTTGATGTGCTGAAGAACTCAATGTAACCACCTAGAAATGTTCATATCAATTAGTCAAACTCCAGGCACAACTTCAATTCAACTTTCAATTTTTTTAACCAAAAGTCCAAAAGTAACAATTGTAACCGGGCTTACATGTGAAATAGTCGGTTTAAGTGGTGTATGAGTCAAAAAGATAAGTGAACCATTCTATCAAACCATGCCCACTAATAAAAGAAATAAAACCTTGGTTTAAGCTTGTATAGCAACTAACAATATTCGATAGAAAAAAAAGCATACAAATCAAGTTTATACCATTGCATAAGAATATTTATAAAGAACAAAGACACTTAAACCCATTTACCAGTGTCAACATATTTTGTCTTCAGATGTTTGAGAATTTATTTATTTTTGACGCATCAGTGCTGTTAAAGTCAATATATACATAGAATGGTAATTTGATAATCAATATCCCGATTAAATTCATACTAAAAGTCTAAAACAACTTCAAAATCCTACAGATTCTATTATTTTTCAAAATGAGTTTTTGGGATCAGGCTACATTACTTGTTTTATTTTGTTGAACAATTTCAAAGGAAGTTCATATGTAGAAGAAAACACTTCCTGGTAACCACTCGACTAAGGATACTAATTGTGTCAAGTTCTGACAATCAGGTTTCTTACAGAGTCCCAATTAAATTCATACAAAGAGTCTAAAACAACTTTAATCCGATAATCCTATTATTTTTCAAATTGGTTTTTTCTGTGATCAGGCTACATTACTTGTTTTGTTGAACACTTCCTGGTAAAACATGAGAGGGTAACTACTCAACTAAGGGTACTAGCTGTGTTAAATTGTGACAATCAGGTATTCATGTTTCTTACAGGATCACTAAAATGTCGGATCTATAATAATAAGTAAAAGTTTACTTCTACTTGAATCACGTGACACTAGGCCTCCCTACTTAAGCCCGTCCAGTAATCTCAAAAATTTTGATTAGACTAAAAGAAAAGCATGAATATGAAAAAACTTTAACATACCCTCTTGCTTTCATCCATATCAGCCTTGTTGCCAACAAGGATCTTATTAACATTATCAGAGGCATGTTGCTCAATATTGCGAATCTAGTTTCTTATGTCTGCCAATAACAAGAGCAATATGTTGAATGATAATCGATTACTTAATTGAAGATAGAGCTGGATATAACGGTGAATTGATAAGCTAATGTTAATAATCAAGGAAGAATTTTCTTACTGTTGAAAGATGACTCGTCTGTAACATCATACAACAACAGAATTCTCATAGCTCCCCTATAATAAGCTGGAGTTGTTGGAGGGAAAAAGATTAAGTAAACTACATTTTATAATTTTAATCTAACGCGAAGCACTACATATATATGTAAAGAAAAGGTAAGTAGTCTTTCTTAAAGTGAAAATGTGAAACAAATGACTGCATCTTTCTTAAAATCAAATAGATACTAATTAAATTAACCAAAATGAAAAATAGATATTTATTGATGGTGTATAACATAACCTTGTAGAACAGATCCTAAACCATACCAGTTGTGATTGTGCAGAATCGCTCCTGACCAGCTGTGTCCCAAATTTGGAGTTTGATCCGTTTGACATCAAGTTCAATCGTTCTTATTTTAAAATCAATTCTGTAGAGAAATGAAAATGCAATAAATGTTGAATTCTTTTAATATAAAGGTAACAAGTTTATGCAGAAAAAATGACTTAATTCAACCGATGGTAGTAGATATCATCTACATTGACAAATAAGCACGTCTAAACGAGTAAACGAAAGGCTATGGATCACTATATAACCAGAATAAGCAAAGCAACTAATACTGATTGAGATTTAAGAGTTGAGACACACTCCACATAAGTTATTGACGTCAAATTTTGATAGTTTCAGTGTAAAAATCATCGTTCTATAATCCTGGCCTCTATATTCTAATTTCAATGTTGTTTCAGTAACTATTTTGATAATTTTTGTAATAATAGCAGCTAACAATTTCATATTTTATATAGAAAACTTGAAACCTTAGAGATTAACAACATTTTTAAGTAGAAACTAGAAAGTTCACCTGTTCTTGAGGTATAACATATTCAAGCTTCCTCAACTCAAGCTCAACACCCTGTGAAGTGATGCAAGTGAAATCAAGACAAGTAAAAAAATAACATGATCTCTCCATTTGCGTAAATCGAAACTTTTAACTGGACAAATGATTTATTTAGAATGCATCATAGGTTAATAATGGTAATGAGTGTAGTCTCCAGACCCAAATCAATACCATCTGCTAAAAATTTCATAAAGACAAACATATGGAAATTTATGCTAAATGGAAAAGAAGCGAGGGAATAGACTTCACAATGAAACTTTTGACCAGATTCTATATATAGAACATTACCACATAACTAAGTCCTGGTTCTTGTAAACAAATATGTATTCACACATTTAGTACATTACACTTGGCTCAATTTGGAAAAATAAACACTTATGAGAAGGATGAGTTTTACATTCATTGAATATTCAGAGTTGTCAAAAGCTCAAGATTTATTTAAGAGGTGAACACATATTTTCCAACTTATCACAAATATAGGGGCGTTTTAAATTGATACATCATTTATACCGAATTCATAAAGAATTATAGAGCATTAGTGTTCAATCACACATAAATGGTAAAATTGGAATAATATCATATACATTATAGAAGTTTTGAAGTTAATGAGTAATCACTTACCTCATGGTTTCCATTGTGATTTTCTATGATGTGGTTTTTATACCAATCAATGGATATAATTCCAATAACACTGAACCAGCTAATCTCAGATCTTTCACAGTTTCAAACAGAGAAACCAACCGCAATCTGATTTTATGATGTGTAAAACTGTGTGTCATAAAATAATGTCATCCTTTATAAAAATATGAAGGAACGATGATAAACGATTTCTTGTGTCAACGTTTCAATGTCATTAAACATAAAAATAAAAATAAAAAAGCACGGGATAAAACACCACCCTTCTCGCGCGCGTTTGTTTACAAAATGAAATACTCCCTCCGTCCCATTAGAATTGTTCATATTGCCTTTTTTAGTTGTCCCATTTAAAGTGTCCACTTTTAAAATTTATTGGTAAACTTCCAAAATTGCCCTTAATAACATAAAACAAACAATATGATGGACCCACAATAATATTTATTGTCAAGGGTATTATTGTCAAATGACAAGCAAAAATACTCATCATTTAATGTGCCTAAAACTTTGTGTTTTTCAAACTAGGACACTTCTAATGGGACGGAGGGAGTAGAACCCTAATCTATCTCTCGCTCTCACACATTTCATCTCTAACATCTCACAAAGCAAAATTAACCCTAATCTCTCTCTCAAATTCATCCATAACCTCTCACAATGGCTGCAATTGATCAGTATATACCTAATTTCTCTTCGCCACCAACATCGTCTGACACTACTACCACTGTTCATCCTTTCTCCCTGTATCGGTGCGATCCAGGTACCAGAAATCAACTTATCCCCTTCTAAATCATGCTATTTTGAATACTCTAATCGTTCCAGTGGCTATGTAATCTCTGCCGCTGCCGCAACCACATATGTCTTATTGCGCAAAATCAGGTACCAATTGTGATCTTCGTTTTCTAATCTATATACGCATAATACACTCGAACGAGCTTCTGTGACTGTTGAATTAGTTCAACTGATTGTAATTTTTTGTCATGAATATGAACATTTGTTGAATTCTGCTACTATTTGAATGAAGTATTCATGTTTACTTGACTCTTACTGTTCATTATTTGGTTAATTCGTTATGATAGTATATTTACCTTTGAATGATATATTAGGATTATGATTATTTACTAACTAATGAAATTAGTTGCTGAGTGCTGCGTATTATATGTGATATTGAATGGATTGCTAGTTACTTGCAATAATGATTTGAAATGTTTTGACTTTTTAGGTGTAGTTATGGTACATGGAGTTGTGGTTTGAAATTTGTTACTATGTTGTTGTATAATGGACAACTTACATGTATCCTATCATTTTGCAATCTTTGTTTGCTGAATTTTGTAGCCAATTTGAAGAAATGTTATTCCCTGTACAATAATATAATTATGTTTTGAAGTACAAGTATAATGCAATTTGGGAACCAATTCAGGTGATGTCTTAACTTCAATTGTTGATAGCGATATTTCAGTTCTATTATGTTTTTATGTAGTATTTGCAGTTGATTGTAGAAGCTTTTGAAGCTATAAAAAATAACTTGTGTTACACTCAAATTCAATTCTCCAGGAAGTGATTACAATAGGAATCGAAGATATTAGTTGCAGGGTCTCATGCTAATAATCTTAGTTATCAATGTGGTGGATGGACAATCGAGTGGCAAGGACTTTTACTGATGGTACAAATATGATCATGAAACTCATTCAAATCATCCGCATCTTTGTTTTTTTAATCTTGAACTAAACTTCTGTTTATTTCTTGTAAGACTTTTCAATAGGTTTAAGGTTTAATTTCGTACTACTAATTGCTAAGGTATGCTAAGTTTGATTGTTGGCTTGAAACAATGATACATATCACATTCATAACAGTAATTATCCTTAAACTCTAAAAAGTTATGCATAAACCCTATGCTGCAAAATTGATTCTTGAATTGTTATTTGGGGTGTCAGTTCAAAATTGATTCTTGAATTATAACAGTAACTGAAGAGGACCAGCACATGAAATGGAGCCATGCGACAAAACATCAAATCCATCATGGTCATGGGCTGCCTAAACAGATTTGCTTAAACAGATTGCGGTTGGTTTCTCTGTTTGAAACTGTGAAAGATCTGAGATAAGCTGGTTCAGTGTTATTAGAATTATATCCATTGATTGGTATAAAAACTACATCATAGAGAATCACAATGGAAACCATGAGGTAAGTGATTACTCATTAACTTCAAAACTTCTATAATGTATATGACATTATTCCAATTTTACCATTTATGTGTGATTGAACACTAATGCTCTATAATTCTTTATGAATTCGGTATAAATGATGTATCAATTTAAAACGCCCCTATATTTGTGATAAGTTGGAAACTATGTGTCCACCTCTTAAATAAATCTTGAGCTTTTGACAACTCTGAATATTCAATGAATGTAAAACTCATCCTTCTCATAAGTGTTTATTTGTCCAAATTGAGCCAAGTGTAATGTACTAAATGTGTGAATACATATTTGTTTACAAGAACCAGGACTTAGTTATGTGGTAATGTTCTATATATAGAATCTGGTCAAAAGTTTCATTGTGAAGTCTATTCCCTCGCTTCTTTTCCATTTAGCATAAATTTCCATATGTTTGTCTTTATGAAATATTTAGCAGATGGTATTGATTTGGGTCTGGAGACTACACTCATTACCATTATTAACCTATGATGCATTTTAAATAATTCATTTGTCCAGTTAAACGTTTCGATTTACGCAAATGGAGAGATCATGTTATTTTTTTACTTGTCTTGATTTCGCTTGCATCACTTCACAGGGTGTTGAGCTCGAGTTGAGGAAGCTTGAATATGTTATACCTCAAGAACAGGTGAACTTTCTAGTTTCTACTTAAAAATGTTGTTAATCTCTAAGGTTTCAAGTTTTCTATATAAAATATGAAATTGTTAGCTGCTATTATTACAAAAAGTATCAAAATAGTTACTGAAACAACATTGAAATTAGAATATAGAGGCCAGGATTATATTATAGAACGATGATTTTTACACTGAAACTATCAAAATTTGACGTCAATAACTTATGTGGAGCGTGTCTCAACTCTTAAATCTCAATCTTTATTAGTTGATTTGCTTATTCTGGTTATTTAGTGATCCATAGCCTTTCGTTTACTCGTTTAGACGTGCTTATTTGTCAATGTAGATGATATCTACTACCATCGGTTGAATTAAGTCATTTTTTCTGCATAAACTTGTTACCTTTATATTAAAAGAATTCAACATTTATTGCATTTTCATTTCTCTACATAATTGATTTTAAGATAAGAACGATCAAACTCCAAATTTGGGACACAGCTGGTCAGGAGCGATTCTGCACAATCACAACTGGTATGGTTTAGGATCTATTCTACAAGGTTATGTTATACACCATCAATAAATATCTATTTTTCATTTTGGTTAATATAATCATTATCTATTTGATTTTAAGAAAGATGCAGTCATTCGTTTCACATTTTCACTTTAAGAAAGACTGCTTACCTTTTCTTTACATATATATGTAGTGCTTCGCGTTAGATTAAAATTATAAAATGTAGTTTACTGATGCGTGTAATATATATATAAATTAAACACTCAAAAACACCTAGTTTTAATATTTATAAAAACCTAGACGTACTACTAAACTACACACAACCGGCAGTGGACCGGTCGAATGCAGTACAGTGAAACGTAAGTCCGGGTGTCGACCCACAGACTCTATATACTACGCTAAATTAACTAATAGAGACTCGACTGACTAGACACGACTTAAAAGAAAGATTATTTAAAAAGGGGGGTTTTTGCTAAAAATAGAAACTTACTTAAAATAGAAACTTTCTAAATTAGGAAACTTACTAAAAATGGAAACTAACGATTTAAAGACGGGTTTAAAACAGATTAGAGAAAACAAACCACCTAGGCTAGAATCATCGTTAACTTCGATTATCACTTATGTTTGGACTAATGTTTATGGAACCGGGATCTAAAACTAGTCACTTAAAGGCAACACTAACTAGGACCCTCGACCCTTCTCGAGAAGAAACCTAAAGTATCGCTATCAAGTTATTATCACACCGGTACGGGATTAAGCTTCCTCACAGTTACCTAATCGAATTACGCTTAACTGACTTAAATTAAAAACCTATCTCACGATACGGACTCTAAAGCCATTTCAACCTAACTAATTGATTTAACAAGCAAGTGTGTTAATATAAACTAAGCCGGACTTCTCACAAAGACCTACACCTAGCAAATTAACTAACTTTACTAGTTAACAACCTATCACCTCACGGATTTCTAAGTTGGTTACACGTTTTTATTAATTTAACTAATAGTATTAATCCTATGGTTTTACTGCAGGTTAACCATAAACAACCACAACGCAAGTCAATGGCTATAACGTACCCTATTCTGTGACATAGACAATCACCAAGAACACGTGGACTAATAATATTAATTTAAACCAACATCAACATGCAAAAACACATCAATTAGCCATAAAGGTTGAAACTTTAATCAAGCATAATAAACCATAAACAAAAGTATCCAAACACGAAATCAAAATAAGTTAACAAATCAACATAATGCCTAGGTAGTTATAAACGACTAGCCTACCATAATCAAATCAATAAAAACAAGTTTTAATGTATTGAACATGATGGAAATAAAGAGAAAACAAAGAAACGATTAAACCCGAAAGAACCACGACGTAACCGTTGATCCTACGCGTTTCCGTTGCCTTTGTTTCGTCTCTCTAGCCGTCCGGAACTCTCAAATCTGCCCAAAATCGCCTCAAATTCGTCCCCAAAAGTGTCTAGGAGGCTAGGGTTTAAGTTAGAGGAGTTTATATAGTGAAACGGACCAAAAACGCGTCAAAAAACGACCTCCACGCCACGCCACGCGGTGAGAAAAGGGGTTCTGGCCGCGTAGCGTCTTGAGCCCCTTTTTAAGATCTAGTTTTTCGTTTTCGCGCTCCGGTTCGCTCGTAACTCCGTTTCGCGCCCCGTTTTTTCCTACGGATTCGATTTTTCACGATCTATCCGTTTCTTTATCAACATGGGACCTAAAAAACACAAAAACATTAGTTGTGCCAAAAATGATATAAAACATAACCAAAACGACACAAAATGCAATCAAACACAACTAGGGATTTATGTATAATTTATCCTTTATCATTTACTTAATCTTTTTCCCTCCAACAACTCCAGCTTATTATAGGGGAGCTATGAGAATTATGTTGTTGTTTGATGTTACAAACGAGTCATCTTTCAACAGTAAGAAAATTCTTCCCTGATTATTAACATTAGCTTATCAATTCACCGTTATATCCAGCTCTATCTTCAATTAAGCAATCGATTATCATTCAACATATTGCTCTTGTTATTGACAGACATAAGAAACTAGATTCGCAATATTGAGCAACATGCCTCTGATAATGTTAATAAGATCCTTGTTGGCAACAAGGCTGATATGGATGAAAGCAAGAGGGTATGTTAAAGTTTTTTCATATTCATGCTTTTCTTTTAGTCTAATCGAAATTTTTGAGATTACTGGACGGGCTTAAGTAGGGAGGCCTAGTGTCACGTGATTCAAGTAGAAGTAAATTTTTACTTATTATTATAGATCCGACATTTTAGTGATCCTGTATGAAACATGAATACCTGATTGTCACAATTTAACACAGCTAGTACCCTTAGTTGAGTAGTTACCCTCTCATGTTTTACCAGGAAGTGTTCAACAAAACAAGTAATGTAGCCTGATCACAGAAAAAACCAATTTGAAAAATAATAGGATTATAGGCTTAAAGTTGTTTTAGACTCTTTGTATGAATTTAATCGGGACTCTGTAAGAAACCTGATTGTCAGAACTTGACACAATTAGTATCCTTAGTCGAGTGGTTACCAGGAAGTGTTTTCTTCTACATATGAACTTCCTTTGAAATTGTTCAACAATATTAAACAAGTAATGTAGCCTGATCCCAAAAACTCAATTTGAAAAATAATAGAATTTGTAGGATTTTGAAGCTGTTTTAGACTTTTAGTTTGAATTTAATCGGGATATTGATTATCAAATTACCATTCTATGTATATATTGACTTTAACCGCACTCATGCGTCAAAAATAAATAAATTCTCAAACATCTGAAGACAAAATATGTTGACACTGGTAAATGGGTTTAAGTGTCTTTGTTTTTTATAAATATTCTTATGCAATGGTATAAACTTGATTTGTATGCTTTTTTTCTACAGAATATTGTTAGTTGCTATACAAGCTTAAACCAAGGTTTTATTTCTTTTATTAGTGGGCATGGTTTGATAGAATGGTTCACTTATCTTTTTGACTCATACACCACTTAAACTGACTATTTCACATGTAAGCCCGGTTACAATTGTTACTTTTGGACTTTTGGTTAAAAAAATTGAAAATTGAATTGAAGTTGTGCATGGAGTTTGACTAATTGATATGAACATTTCCAGGTGGTTACATTGAGTTCTTCACCACATCAACTAGAATCATGGACCATGAAGAAGCTAGGAGGGAGAATGCTAGTGGTAAAGTGCTCAGGTTCTTTTGCTAAGATTTTGGGGATTTTCTTGGTAACGATTTATTGTTACGTTGAAGTGGATTATGTTTTGTATTTAATGAAATATACTGACTTTGTAATGTTTGTTGGTATTTTATAAAATATTGTTTCATTATATATGTATTTTATTTTGCATCAAGAGAATTAATTTTCATTTAATGTGAATATTACTAATTTTACGAAAAATAAAAATAAATATAGAACACCTAAAATCATGACACGCATTAACATGTGTAATCTTTTACATTGACATGGTTTTCCTTGACACGCATTGCATGTCGTAAATGTGTGTCGTCATTGCGTGTCATAAAAAGATGACACACAAATGTATGTCATAATTTATTTATGACATGGGCTTCCTTGACATGCTTTTGTGTGTCATCTATGCCCTTTTATGACACACATTACGCGTCATTAAAGGTTAATTTTGTAGTAGTGATAACATGAAACCTAACAAAGGGAAAAAGAAACCATTTGCCATATGTTCCATGATTATATAATACAAACATACCAACTACATGTTTTTCATAACAAAATTAACCATTCCATTATTTAGCTTTTATAAAAACAAATAAGCAAGCCTCGTATCAAGGTTATAGTCCCAAATCAAGTTTTTACCCAACTGCAACGGCTGCTCCACCTCGCTTTATGCCACATTCTGATGCCGCCAAATAGTGGTGGAATCTTAGGTCTGCATCTGTCAGTCCGACCCGAGTTTCGCAAATATCAATCTGTTGCAATTAATATTCTCTTGTATTAACTTTTTTTCCACACTAATGATTTGAGTCCAAGGGATTGATAAGGCCTTGTTACTTGGGTAAACTTGACATGTCTCGAATCCATGGATGTATGCTTTGATAACCTTGGCCCCATAGAGACTATGACTTTAACAAAAAATTAATATTTTATTAATATAGGAAGATAAATTTATTTTGTTTTATTATAATAGAGATTTTTACGTGTCATAATTAAAGAGTACGTTGTTATTTTTTAAACATCAAGACTAACCAAATTAGAACTCTTTCTACGAAGTATAGGAAATAAAAATTCATACGAAGGAAGTTGTACGTACCGTACCTCAAACCAACTAAAGAAAATATTCAACTTGGATAACCAGTCATTTAAATCCAACTTGGTGATGTGAAGAAAATAAACTTTGGTTATTATTTTATGATTATTATTTTTATTATTATTCAATTTGGCTTAAATTTAATAATTTTATAACATTGTTATTAAGTTGTAAATTGTTTTTCTTAACTATTAGATCCATATTCAAATTAATTCGGTAAAAACTTTTAACTTTTTAGTAATGATTATTCATACATGTTTTATTTTCTCAATTAATTTTAAAAAAATTCAAACATTTCTGAAGTTATTACATTAAATTGGAGCACATATTGAAACTTTAGTGACTTTATATAGACAACAAAGTTTCATATATTTAATTCGAACAACAGCTAAACCTGGTTACATTTCCGTCGATAAATGGTTAATAAGAAAACCCTAACAAAGAAATGAAGAAGAAGATTTTTAATGTAAATGTGGCGGAACTTATTATCGGCATATGTGTCACTTTATTGTAAATGTTTATTATCTATTGAGAATTTCATTTAAAAAAAGAATATTTTTTTGTGTCTAGGGTTGGCGGACTGACTATCTTTGTTACATTCGCCGTCTGTTTGTACTGTTTTGGTCTTAAACAGTGGATGATTGGTTAATGATGGTGGATAGTGACGATAACAACATAATGCTTTCCTTCCACGAGATCACATGATGGAAAGGTCACCGGAACCATTTTCGCCAGTGCATGCATGGTGTTGATGTATGGTCGCTAATCTGTTTTAAAACAACCACCTTAGTGTAAAGTAAACCTAAGCCATAAATGCAACTTATATTTAATTAATTACTTAACTAAACCATAAATGAATTAACATGGAATGTGCATATGAAACAAAAGAATTATTAACCTGATTAATTATAATACCTTTTGTGTATACGTACATATATAGCAAGAGTTTCAATTACAATACCTTTTGTGTATATTACATGATGATGTTACTATAATTATAGTCAATGAGTGCATATATATACATTCGTGATCAATGAATCAATCATGTTATAAGTAGGGATTATTACTTCCAACGTAACGCATTTCCAACGTAACTGTCCGTCACATGAAAACGTTGTCTTGTAGCTAGTGATATATATCTATAAATATGTAAGTACACATCAATAGTCACATATCATATTGTCAAAGAACATCAAGATAGCAACCATATTGGTTAGTTAAATATGGAACAAACCCCCTTAAAGATGATCATGTTCGTGGTCATGCTATTGGTTTTCTTTGTGTCTGGTACTCTCCCTCGATACGTCTCTAACTTCGTTTCTTTTAGTATAGAAATTATTAAACGTACATTATATTTTGCTATTTGATTTGCAGGTTTTCATACATCGTGTGCTTTGGCTAACAAAAGGTCAATGTTCGAACATATACGATCTAGTACCGACAGATACAACGTGAACAAACGTGTGGTTCCAAATAAGTGTCATAAGGACTCTGATTGTGAACTTTTCTGTCGTGGTCTTGGTATACCATCTTGTTTGAACAATGTATGTTCATGTCACACCTAAAGTTTTGTGTTCGTATATATTGATACTTAAGCATTAATATATCAAATAAAGACAAACAATAATATTAATGATATATGTGGCAAATTCTCATTTAATTTAGCGTATGGATCTTATTCGGGTCAAATATTAACCGCACACCGTTTTTAAAATAATTAAATAATATTCTTGTATATATCTATCTACATAGTTTAAATTTTAAAATATTCTCTTATCCACGAAAACATATTTACATGTATTATGTATTGAGTTCGCCCCCCGTAAATAAAAAAATTACATGTATTATACGTATTGATTTCGCATTTATGATTTTCTGTCCTCGAACTACAAAATTTCAAGATTCGCCATTGTGTTAGCTACAACCAATAGATAAATAGTTCTGAACAGAACAATATTTTATTACTCGGATACTTGATTTAAAAACCTTACATATATATCCATAATCCATCACTATATCAACTCTGTGAAGTGTGAACATTACACGTACAGGCTAATAGGAAATTAACCTACGTTTGCAAAGTTGCTTACATGACAAAATTATTGCGTCCCAAAAGAATTAAAACACGCATGTGAGAGTGACAATGACAATGACAATGACAATAATAACGACGTTAACAATAAGATGAAACTAGTAAGGATACTGGCCAATATAGTTTCCAGGTGGGTTGTATCTGCAACAAATAAAGTTAGTTTTACCATCGTTGCATCTCGCTTTACCGCATCCAATACGTTCGGTTGTGTTCCAGACAATTTGAGTATAATGGCCACACATGGCTGTGCACTCATTCTTTTGATGATCATAATCGAGTCTCTCGTCAAGCCACAACTGTGTTGCCCACGTGCCACTAAGGTCTTGTCCCATTGCCAAATTCTCACCATCACCGCTAAAGGGAGCATGTATCAGCTGGCAATCTACCTTCCTTTCCTCGGCATAGGCTTGCGCCTTTTTTGCTAGTTCCTCGTCCCATGTTACTGGTTTCAAATTTAACACTCTTCTAATGCAGTTATGCATGCTAACATAGTCATCTGGTGCGCTACCTTTGTCTTGTGCATGAGATAAATGGAGAACGGAAATAAATATCGCAAGAACGAGCGAGATGTTGCAAGAATGTCCCATGTTGTGGTTTGTGTACGTTTTGATTAGCAAATTGGGTATTTATAAGGTGAAGTGTAGGTGTATGAATATGATGGAAGTAGAAAGTGAAATGCAAAAAGTGAGGAAGAGAAGAATGCTAGGAAAGTAAAGAGGGATATTGATGGTGCAAAATGTTTCTGATAGATCTAAATCATGGGTATATTTTACAACAACCACTTATAGATCCAAAACATTCGGTGAATTGTTTGCATAGCTCTCAAGAAACATCATTTGACCCTTAATTGCTTTGAAATGTTGTTTTCTATATATGACACTATGTTTAATACCCGTATGTTACACACGGGTTAAATATAATAATATTTATAAAGAAATTATAAACGTTAAGTTTAACAATTTGTAAATATTAAATATTTAAGAATTTTGCTTCATCAACTTATGCATGGTAAAAAAAATTTCACTCAATTTCCCACCCAAACTTTCTATTGTAAACCAAATATTTTTCCCTCCAATAATTACCCCCTAAAACCTTGATTTATTAGATAAACTAGGTTTAATACCCGTGTGTTACACACGGGTTAAATAGTAATATTTATAAAGAAATTATAACCATTATATTTAACAATTTGTAAATATATAACATTTAAGGAGTTAGCTCCATCAACTTGCATGGTGAAAAATTTAGCTAAATTTTACCTCCCAAACAGCTTCCTATTATAGAAAAAAAAACCCTCCAAAAATTGCCCCCTAAAAGTTTGATTTATTAGATAGATATGTTAACTGTTTTTCCCTTTACCCACCTATATAACAAAACAAATATTGATATATAATAATAATAACTATATTTATTGTCAAGCGGCGCAAGAATCTCGTATTTATGACTTTATCACACGTATTATAATGGTGACATTAGGATTTTGAAAATTTTCTCATGTTGGGGTGGATATTTCTTTGACATGCGTTACAATGTGTGGTACGCAATGGCGTACCTAGAATTTTTTTTCGTGGGGGACGAGAAATTTTAGTGGTCGTTTGAGTAGCGCTATATAATGGTTTTTAGGTCTGGTTCAGTTCGAGTCGGTTCATGTTTAAAAGATTTCATATAATCAACAAAAAAAATTATTTTTGTAATAAAAAACAATTTGTACTTACTACATCCTGTTATGCATAAAATGGTTTTTTATTCAACTTATCTATAATGTATTTCTTTCATGAAAATGTTTCATGCATTTACAAAACTAGAAAGTTTTGATCGAAATGTCATTAAGTCTATATCATAAATTTTATAGAAGACTTATTTTTTATTATTTTAATGGTTAAATAAAAAGATACGTACATGCCTAAATATAATTAAAACATGAATATTAATTAATTACATGACTGTTAAAAGAAAAACTAAAAACAATTATTCATTGCACTTAAGCTGCACTTAAATTTAAGTTAAGCTATAGAAAAATACATGTAAAATATAAAAGAAAATAGTAATAAAAACATAGACTTATTTGTTTGGGCTTGTTAAATGGTTTATTTACAAATAAAACCCAATGGTATCAAAACTCAAAAGTAATGTGACAGACCATTTTCTTCTTCTTATTCTTATGCTTGCAACACCGCACAATATCGCCGGAAAAAATTTCCGATCAAACTACTTTTATTTGCTTTCATTAATCCAACTTCACACATCTGGAACTTTCTTTAGGGGCGGTTGGGGGGCGATTATAAAATTTTATGGGGGCGGTCGAGATTTTTACCTATATATAACATTGTTTATTTTTTTCTTAGGGGGAGCGGCCACCACCCTTCCGAGAAGCATAGGTCCGCCCCTGGACTGGTCCGTTAGTTTGACAAGAGTCATGCGTTGTAGTAACATAGTTTTTTTTTACTTTGTAACACGCGCTAACAGCGTTTTTGACTTTGACCTATGCGGCTCATTGCAGGCGGTAGAGAGATGAAACTTAAAAATGTATATATCCATAGTTGGAGTAAGAAATGTAAATATGTCAAAGAAGAGGGTTATTGTATAACATGTAAATAATGACAATTAAGTCAAATTCTATTGATATGTGTGGCCTTCGGTTTTGCTCTTTTTTATTTGATCATCGATTAGTCGCTTATGTATCTATTATGATGAATGGTGCTGATGGCGACCAACATTGTTTATCATGCGTGCAATTTTGAAACCTAGACTTTATGACAAAAACGATTAAAATCAGCATAAACTAAGTCGGCGTAACACGCTGATTGGTGTATCAACCTAATTAATATATATATATATATATATATATATATATATATATATATATATATATATATATATATATATATTGTAAAACAAACTTCATGAATAATGTTTTGATTAGGTGTTGTTGTTTAACTGGTTAATGGTGGGTTGTTGCTTGGGTTGTTGTTTAATCGGATGATGTTGTTGACATGGTATTTTTTTTGTATTTGTTTGTTGTATTTTGTGTATTTGTATTTTTATTGTTGGTATGTGTATTATGTGTTTGTAGTTTGTTTGGTAGTGTGATTTGTGTTGTTTTCGGTTGTGTGGTTCAAGTCATGCTGCTATTATACATTCTTTTTGTGTCTTTGATATTTTGGATTATATATTCTTGTTTTTGCTTGACTCGTGTTGTTTATGTGAGAATGTCATGCGACACTATTTGTGTATGTGTCAACGATGTTAAACTACTAAACATGACAATTGTTACTACTGACATTTGTTGTAACTAAATATATGATATATGGTGTGGAATATATTATAAAAGTGTTAGCAAGTTGTAAGAACCTCTCTCGCGCAACGTGTGAGAGACTGTATACATCTAGTTTTTTTTATTTGTAACTTCTAAAAAAAATTACAATATAGGTTTTCATAATCCAAAATATAACTCATTAGTTGATCATAGTTCTTCTCTAGTGATATTCTTCTAACTTTCATATTTGTTGCCAAGAGCAATCTCATGTGACAACCCACCCGGCGACAGATACACCGGGTTGTCATAGAAATAGATATCTTAGTAACCAAAGCACCTGGAACACTTTTATTAAAGTCTAATAATGATTAACATAAGTTTTTGGAACATAAGATTTAATTAGATAACGACAAAAGCAATAACTAAAATCGTAAATGCAATAGTCTTTATTATTTTTCTCTAAGTCCAACGAATCCTATGCATCTCGTTGAACTAAAATATTACATTTGTATATATGACCACTAATAAAATTCTATGCATCTCGTTTCTATAAACTCATTCAAACCCAATGTGTCTTACGTATAAAATCTCTACCTAAAATATCATGTTTTATATGCGGTTTCGTGAAGAACTACCAACAATTGATTCTATTAAGATGATTTCCTTATTTTCCCATATATATATATATATATATTATAAAAAACTATAAAATAAATTATGATAAATGATTTCTTTAAAATGTGATCGGTTATTTTAACGATTACACAACATTTCCACGTTTTCTTATGTTGACCACATGTAGGGTGGTACTTCACCTTGTTGTTATTCGTATTTGGTTTACTTTGTAATAGAATAGTCGTATTTTGTTTTCATTGTAATAGTTAGGTTAGTTTACTTTTGACTAGTTTTTATGCATGTTTATGCGACACTGCATGCGACACTATAGTGTCGCATACAGCCTGTCTGTGTTTAGCGTTCAGGCAGTGTCGGGTCTACGACACTGCCTGCGACACTATATATGATCTGTATAAATAGTTGTGTTAGGGCATTTTATACACAACTCTTTGGATCTTATTGAATACAATTCATCTTTTGATACTGAGTTCGAACCTTATTGATTGTTTGCAAGGAATTGAATCTGTTATATCATTGTTGCATTAATCTGATCCATCTTCTTCTATTAACCTTCTTAATTAATCATTTCTTAATGGGTTATAATGGTTTGTGTGAGTTTTGGTCACAAATCACAATCAATTGTTGCTAGATCTAGTGGTATCAGTTGATTGTGATCAGATCTAAATCATATATAGCACGGATTACAGATTTCTTGTACCAACAATATGGTATCAGAGCCTACTGACACATCAGTGCAAATCTCTTTCCTCCTTTTGACGACATCAACTCATATCTGAATTCATGCAAGAAACAAACATATATAACATGAGATGAAGCATAATTATGAAATTTGTAGTATTTTCTCCCCCAAAACTTTCAGTTTCGTAAAACTGAAATTTTTCACAAATTTAAGATCATTTTAGATCAAACACAAAAGAATGGCCGACATTATCAGAAAATATAAGTAAGAAAAACAGTTTTTTTTATCAAAGAAAGAATTAAAAGGAAATTAGACCAAGCATGTTGATTAATTCATAAAAACGAGGTTTATCAAACGTTTAGTGAACAAATCAGCCTTTTGATTTTTGGTGTCGATTGATATGATATTGATAAACCCTTTTTCTTGTGCATCTCGGATGGCATGAATGCGAATTTCGATGTGCTTTGTTCTGATGTGGTGAACAGGATTCTTGGTAATGCCAACGGCAGCCTCATTGTCGCAGAAAATTGGAGAATGCAAGAAACTGATTCCATAATCAATCATCTGATGTTGTATCCACAATACTAGACAGCAACAGCTGGAGGCGGCAGTGTATTCAGCTTCGCCAGTAGATAAAGAAACATTGGTCTGTTTCTTGCTCTGCCACGATACTAAGCACTCCCCCAAATACTGACATCCACCAGAAACTGATTTACGATCAAGCTTACAACCGCCATAGTCGCTATCAGTATATGCATGAAGATCAAAGCTCCCCCCTTTGGATACCACAAGCCGAGACGCGGAGTTCCCTTTAGATAACGAAAAATACGCTTCAAGGCTTTTTCATGTGACTCCTTAGGATTTGATTGATACCTCGAACAATAACCAACAGCAAAAGCTATGTCTGGACGACTTGCAGTTAAGTACATTAATGATCCGATCATCGATCTGTAGCGGTGAGCATGAACGGACTTTCCGGATTCATCAGGAGTGAGACATGTCTGTGCAGTGAATGGAGATAGTTTAGAAGAACTGTCATCCATCTTGTGTTTGACCAAAATCTCCTGAATATATTTTTCCTGGTGAATAAGAATGCCATCGGGTTTTTGTACTACCTGTAAACCGAGAAAGAAGCACATCTCGCCCATCATGCTCATCTCAAATCTCTCTTTCATCACCTCCTCAAATTCTCGGCACAAATCTTCATTTGACGAACCGAAGATGATATCATCTACATACACTTGTACTAAAAGAATATCGTCACCGATCACTTTCTTGAACAGTGTCATATCAATCGACCCTCTTGTAAAGCCTTTGCTCAACAGGTATTGTGTTAGCGTTTCATACCAGATCCTAGGAGCTTGGTGGAGTCCGTAAAGTGATTTGTCCAACTTGTAGACTTTGTCAGGAAAATTCGGATCCTCAAAACCTGGTGGTTGGCAAACATATATTTCTTCGTCGATATCTCCATATAAGAATGCACACTTTACATCCATTTGATAAACTTTGAAGTTTTTATGTGCGGCATGTGCAAGAAAGATTCGGATGGCTTCAATTCTGGCAACAGGAGCAAAAACATCAGTGTAATTTTTTTTGATGCAATATCCTGTTTGAAATGGTCTCCAATTTTTTATGCGATCACTAAGGACGTGATCATTGACCAGCAACATGTGAGAGATTTCTGGGAGACCACCAACTACAACCTTAATGCAAAACCAGCAGAGATTAGAGCAAGAGTTATGGGGGAGGATATTGTGCTGTCTGTTGACTCCATTGCTCGAATGCTGAGAATGGAACGTGACGTCGGCTCTCCAATGTTACTGAGTCTGGAGGACGTGCACGAAGACTTTTTGGAGATGGGTTATGAGGGAACCGATTTCTTATCTCGTCGATAGATCAAGAAATCGTTCCTATCGAAGGAATGGAGATTTATTACGCATGTGGTGATAGTTTGTCTGGATCACAGAAAGGGGGGTACTGATGGATTGAATTTTGAGTGGTCGCGCGCAATGCTGAACCTTTGCAGGGAAGATAAGGCAAATATCCCACAAATAATATTTGAGTACATGATTGAAAATATCTCCGCCGAAAAGCGAGACAAATGGTTGCTATATCCACGATTTATTCAGATATTTGTTGATGAGCTGAAGCCGGGTTTACAGAAGTTGGGTGATCCCCTGTTACTAATGAAGATGAATGGCAGGATCTTCGCTGATTGCTCCGCATCCAGACACGATATTACGGGAAAGATAACATATCTTTTCCGAAATATGTATACGGACGAAAGATGGGAGTACATTGAAAAGTTGAAGATATCATAAGAAAAACGGTTTGGTGAGTTGCGGGAGAAGATTAAGGAAGATATCAAGAAGAAAAAGAAGTTTGTGGGAAAGAGGACCGTACCGTTTGAAGAACAGTTAGATGAGATCGAGTCGGTAATATTTAAGCAGAAGGGAAAGAAGAAGCGAAAGGGGGCCGACAAAACGCAAATTGATTCTGATACTGATGTCAGAATCAAAAGGGCGAAAGGGAAGGAGCCTGAGGTGCCTGATTCTGTGCCAAAAACGTTTATGAAGAAGCCGGAAAAGAGAGGGTCTGCTGGTCTGGACGAGGATGTGATTCGTGGGTTGAATACATCGCTAGCTAATGAGTTGAGCATGATCAAGACAAAGTTGATAAATGCCGAGGAAAGGGAAAGGCACAGGGAATCCGAAATAGAGGACCTGAGGCGGATTGTACTGGATCAGCAAGTAATTATCAAGAAACTGCTAGTAGAATTAAATGAGGTAAAGAAATGAGTGAAGATTGGGAACGTAGAGATGGAAGAAGAAATCAATGAGCTGGTTAACATTGGAAAATATTCAACTTTGAAGGAGATGGTTCAAACCGCTAAGAGTCGGAAAGAGTTTGGAGGCTTCAGCGGTGCAGGTGCGAGCAAATCTGATAAAGAAGCAGAAATTACTGATGATTTCTGCTTCGATGTTGATGCTGATTTGGTGGGAGATGAGGTGTTAGCTGATTAAACAAAGGGGGCCGAGCTGAAGTTAGTTGATGAAGAAGAGGAGGAGGAGGTGCAATTGATTGATTATGATTCAGAGCCCGAGTTTTACGAAGTGGACGAGAAAGAAATGGGTTATGTGGCTCAAAGGAGTGGAACGGAGGGTGACGTATTCGAATTAGATAAGTCAGATTGGTTCAAGAAGGTGGATGAACCTAAATACGTCACGCCTTTATTTCAGAACTTGGATGCCCCCGCCCCCAAAGACATGGATAATAAAATTTTTAGCTGGAAGTACAATATGGAGCTTCAGAAGTTCATGATTAAAAGACGAGGGAGTGGGATCAGCTATATCAGTAACCGCAAACACTTCAAAACTTTCCCAAAGTGGGATTTGAGGCGTTTGGCGGTTCTACCATTGATTAACGTAGATCAAAATGATCGGGGAAAACTTTTGGAGGAAGAGATTCAGGCAGGGTTAAAAGATAATTTTGTTAGTTTTGGGTACAACAAGTTGGAGCGCAAGAGATCAAAGAAAGATTTAGATTGGGTTACTGGAAAAGGGAAAATCGTGTTGAAGATGAAGCCGATCAAGACGGTGTTGAGATTGAGAGTTCCAGACCCTAGCCCGTCGAGACTGTAGGAATTTGAGAAATGGTTCTATGATAATCAGACGGGGGAGGCGGTTGTACGTGTAAAAGATGGAACTGAGTGGAGGCTGTTTGACCCAATGGAGGTGTTTGGTTTCTCGGACGATGATCTGAAGATATTATGCGAGAATCCTATTAGATGTGGAGCCGGAGCCGATACAAAGAAAGAAGCTGCTTTGTTCGAGAGAGTGGCGAATAGGGCTCGTGGGATTAGATCAGAGGTAAGGGAGCTTGCTGCGAAGGTATAGAAGAAGGTGGCGTTGAATGAAGAAGTACGGGAATTGACGAAGATGTTCGGTGCTGCTAAAGTTGGAGCTGAAGAAGGAGACCCAACAGGTGAAGTACCTCCATAGGGGGAGTATTGTTGACCACATGTAGGGTGGTACTTCACCTTGTTGTTATTTGTATTTGGTTTACTTTGTAATAAAATTGTCGTATTTTGTTTTCATTGTAATAGTTAGGTTAGTTTACTTTTGACTAGTTTTTATGCATGTTTATGCGACACTGCATGCGACACTATAGTGTCGCATACAGCCTGTCTGTGTTTAGCGTTCAGGCAGTGTCGGGTCTGCGACACTGCCTGCGACACTATGATCTGTATAAATAGTTGTGTTAGGGCATTTTGTACACAACTCTTTGAACTTATTGAATACAATTCATCTTTTGATACTGAGTTCGAACCTTATTAATTGTTTGCAAGGAATTGAATCTGTTATATCATTGTTGCATTAATCTGATCCATCTTCTTCTATTAACATTCTTAATTAATCATTTCTTAATGGGTTATAATGGTTTGTGTGAGTTTTGGTCACAAATCACAATCAATTGTTGCTAGATCTAGTGGTATCAATTGATTGTGATCAGATCTAAATCATATATAGCACGGATTACTGATTTCTTGGACCAACATCTTAAATATGATACAAAGACTTGCAACAAACGTCATAATTTATGTTTTCCAATATCGAATACTCAAAACTTAGACTGTGTCATTTACTTATTTTCAAATCAATCCCCTTATCTATATAAAAGATAAAAAAACTTTATTTCATAAATTCATCATTTAATTATTTAGTTTAAAAAAACCCTCCTTTTAGAGAAACAACATCATCTCTTATAACTTTTTTACTTCCATAATCAATACACTTGGTTTACTTAAAAGCTTTTGTTATATGAACTCAAACATTTTAAAAATCGAAACGAATAAGAACGGAGTAATCTATAAATTGGATTTTCCATAGCATCAAATCTTCTTGAAACTAATTTTTCTAAAAATCCTAATAAACTAGATTATTTATGTACACCATCATCCAACGCTTATGAACTTGACAATACCATGAATAATTGACATCTACATCTCACACGCATGAAGTTCGTTTTCAAAAAACTTATGTTGTTACAATTTTGGTATCGGACTTGACTATTTGTGTCTATGAATGAAACTATTATCATGGGTAATGACTATCTAATAAACAGAATTCTCTCAAATCATAAATTTACGTATCATCTTAAACTATATTTCACAAGAACTAAATGCTAACGAATATAATTTCGGAACCTATGTGATCATTATCTTAACTTAGAATTTTTTGTGTACATTAATTTGACTCGCACGTGATCGAATGAGCTGTGTGGTCCATGCAAAACTAATGTAATTACGGGTGCACACAGAATTATGAAAGTTGGTGCATGAAAACCATAGCAAGTTTTGTCATGTGTTTGAGGGCAATGCGACAAATGTGGTATGATAAGAGCATGGTGGATACGCCGTTGGTACTTCCTATATATAAATGCTTTTTTCATACTGCAAATGAAGCGTTGTTTCGATCTGTAAATTTATGTACACCATCATCCAACGCTTATGAACTTGACAATACCATGAATAATTGACATCTACATCTCACACGCATGAAGTTCGTTTTCAAAAAACTTATGTTGTTACAATTTTGGTATCGGACTTGACTATTTGTGTCTATGAATGAAACTATTATCATGGGTAATGACTATCTAATAAACAGAATTCTCTCAAATCATAAATTTACGTATCATCTTAAACTATATTTCACAAGAACTAAATGCTAACGAATATAATTTCGGAACCTATGTGATCATTATCTTAACTTAGAATTTTTTGTGTACATTAATTTGACTCGCACGTGATCGAATGAGCTGTGTGGTCCATGCAAAACTAATGTAATTACGGGTGCACACAGAATTATGAAAGTTGGTGCATGAAAACCATAGCAAGTTTTGTCATGTGTTTGAGGGCAATGCGACAAATGTGGTATGATAAGAGCATGGTGGATACGCCGTTGGTACTTCCTATATATAAATGCTTTTTTCATACTGCAAATGAAGCGTTGTTTCGATCTGTAAATTTTTGTGTTGTTCTAAGTATCCTATTCATATAATAAAACATATCGTACATCATCGAGTAAGATGAACTATATATATTCTAAGTTGATTTAAAATAACAAACATATTACCATTTGAACTTATGCAGAAATCAGAAATCAATTCTTATCATATAGAAATAAAAATATAACAACTGTTTTTCACATATTACCATTTGTCATCATCATCATCATCCAATGCTTAAGTTGGTGTAATCTAATTCAACTCCTCGATACTAACGTATTCTTATTCAAGTCAGAAGAGCTAAATAACGTAAGTACATTTATAATGAAAAGCCAAATAATCGTATCTTTTCGTTTCATCTTCTGTTTCGGTTTGAGCAAATTTCGGGACGAAATTTCTATAAGGAGGGGAGACTGTGACATCTACCCCAAACCCGAACCCGAATGCCCGAATCGAACCCGAAGTAATCTCCCTTTATTGTATTCTTTTTTATTTTTCGTAAAAATGTAACGTTCCGTTATTATTAATATGAATAAATATGTCGATTTGTACGTTACTCTCGTCTTAAATAATCGATCGAATTATGCCATATAATATCTACGTTTACTAATTAATTATTAAATACAATAATTAAATCTCAAAAGTATATAAAATGTATTTTATAAAGAGATTTTGTAAATATTACTAAAGATAAATACCTTCAAGTCAAGTAAATAACCATTTAACGTCAACCTTAACTTAAACATTCAAAAACGCCAATTTTATATAAACGTTACAAGTTAACGTCATTAAGTTAGTTAAAATAAAGATTTAATTAACTTTGGGTGAAAAATGTAAGTTTTAAAACTTATATTAAAGTTTTAACTTAAAATAAATAACAAATCAAACTTGAGGGTGCAATATGTAAATTGAAATTAAATCAAAACAAGTCCAGCCGTTTCCCCCTTCTTGCGTGTTTTTCCGGCAAGTTTTCCGGCCAAATTAAAAACTCGTTTCTAGTCGTTTTAATCCAAATTAAATGCGGTAAAACCATCCCCATGTCTAACTCGACTTTGTAGTCACGTTTAATTTGATTATAACGCTCAAACAAACATGTTTAATCCGATTCTGTAAACACCCGTTTCAATTCAAATCCCATTTTACCAAATCATTCAAATCGTGCAATTTAATAAAAATTGAATCAACCAAATCGTCCATCTTGAGATTTGAATCCGTTCATGCCATTAATTTGAGTTTATATCGTTGATTTAATCATCAATTAATCAACTTTAAACCGAAATCAAAACCCAATTTATTATATCGTTTCTAATCCAAATTAATCAAATTGAATTGCTGTAAAACACTTCTATAAACTCGTTTCTGCTCCCTGCTACATCAATTTTACCAAAATCATTAAACATTCAAGGTTTGATTCTCCTATTACTCGAACCTACAACTCGTTAATTGAGCATCCAAACGTTGATCTTATCTGAAATTTCTTTTGGGCTTTTATTCGTCTGGAATCGAATTTTAACAGCCTACCATCACTGAGTTGATTTTCAAACCGCTTTACCTGTTCTTCGTCTTCGTTACAAATTTTCGTACGAAATCAGGTAATTTTTTTCTATATAAAATTTTCATTATCTCATCCTGATCAACTGCCTTATGATTAATTGCTTTATCTTCATCAAATTTGTGTCCTAATTCGTGATTTCATATGCTAGGGTTTATAGGAATTTAGTGTTTTCATTTAGAACATGTTAAAACCATTTCTGGTCCTTTGTATGTTTAGCTGTCAACTAAATGGTCCTTGGTTCTAAACCAGGGACAAGCATAGATTTTTAACTTTTTGTTTAACTATTTTGTTAACCATTTTTATTATTTTCCTTAAACCAAATGCTAGATGTCATATTATATATTTATTTAAAATGTTAAAATCTTATAAAAATATCAAAATCATGTTTCATATAAACTTAGTTTTATAAATTTAATTATTCCCAATACTTTTAATACTATCAAAGTACTATAAAAATGTATTTTAAATATTTATAAAATGCATACAAGCTTTATAAATAATAGGATTTACAAATGAGTCTTTTATATGGATTTTTGTATACTTTAAAATTGTGCAAATGTTTTAATGTATTTCTAATAAATATAACATATTTTTGACAAAATAAAATTGTTGTTAAAAATATATTATTAAAATTTCTATTGTTTATTAAAATAATTATTATTACTATTGCTACCGTTACGAATAAATGAGTTATATGTTTTAGTCGTTTAACGAGAAACCCTAAATCCCAATTCAAAACCTTAGAATTCTGATTTCCATAGACTCCTATTGTTTCAATTTTAGTTTTCTATATAATATGTTTATACTAAGTTAGGATTCTAATTTACTTAGGTTATTCTAGTATTTGGGAAGTCCACGGTTCAATTCAAACTATTCACTATTTGTTTCGTGCTCGAGTTTCAAGGTGAGTAAATTCACTCCCCGTTTTACTTTTACGTTTGGGGCTGAATATGTTCAATTACTATAAAATGTTTTCCATTTTTATTTGTTTTCCAAAAGAGATCATAAAATGTGTTAGTCTTGTTCCGCGGCAAGATGCAATCCTTATGTGGTAGTTTAAAGTAGTATTGTTAATCCCACCGATACAATATTAGCGCTAATGGTTGAAGGAAATGTTTGGAACAGGAAACTTACAATAATACAACGCCGCATTGATAAACCCACCTACATATATTTCAAAATAGGTGATTTAAACCCGGACATTCAATTTCAAGGTTACAAGTTACTATGTTACAAGTTGTTGTTCAATGTTGCAAGTTGCTATATATGTTGCTATGCAATGTCCCTAAGTTGCTAAATAATTATGGATAACTTAAATATCGAGACGGTTAGATGACGGTTGCTTGAAAAGTTATCCTTAATTAATACATGATTTGGTTCCTCATGATAAATGACTACAAGTCATATTACAATGTTTTCAATGTGTGTTCAATGTGTCATGGTCGAGAATGATATGAAATAGCTATACATGTAAGATTGTGCAGCATATTATGATGATCTCGGATTTCTATATTATTATGTATCAATTTGTGGTTTACTCACTAGCTTTAAATAGATAACTTTATTTTCACATATTTCAGGTGATGCTTGATATTATTTTGCTGCTTTTGCCAAGACATACGATTGTCTTGGACCTAATTAAATTAATAAGGACAATTGCATTTATTGTTATGGTTTTTATTACAATTTGTCGTTTCTATTTAAGACTCATGTTCTAAACTTATTATCTCATTATTAGACTTAATAAATAATTACCATGTACTTTGTTTACTTGATATCCAATTTCTATGATAACCCGGTGTTTCCGCCATCAAATGGGATGTCACACTAAAAACCCTGAGTACTGTTCAATACCTTTGCATATCAATATTATATATATATATATTGTATGTATTATATTATATATATATATTATAATAAAATAATAATAATAAATAAAAATATATATTATATATAATATTATATATATATAGTAATAATATCGTATTAATATCTATTTATTTTATAATATACAAAAATCATTTTCATATATCAATATTTGATAATGCATATAGGAAAATGTTGGTAATAACTTACAGTTAAATACCCCAATGTTTTTAAGCATACATAACTTTTTTATATGAAATAACTTTTTTTGTAAACTACACCATAAAATCAAGTATTTAATTATTTTTAATGAGTATAGTATTGCTATATTAAAAAACTATTTTTTTAAAACAAATAATGTGTTTCAGTTTCTCACAGTGTTGTTCAACAATTAATAGAACCGTTCATACCCTATGAATATTTTTAAAATTATCATCTGGATGTTAATATAGCATGGACACTAAACTTGTTAGCAGTATACGTTAAGACATATAGCTAGGTAAGGTTGCATTTGTTTGAAAAGAACGTCCCATTCATTACACCAATTTCTTCCACAGATAAATTCATATGACCAAAATTTTACCCTCTTTAGTTTTTAAGCTGCATTTTGCTACCCGATGTTAGTAATAGGTCATCAACCCAATGACTTAAATTTTTTATTCGGTGTATAACATATAAATACACGAGCAAAGCATATATATAAATATCAACTATCACATTATATGGAAACTAGTCATTCAAGGAAACAACAAACATATCATGAAACAAGGCAAAATCAACCTTACAACATCAATGCATAAATCAATACCAAACTGAACACTAGCTCTCAAACAAGACCATTAGTCCGGTGACGGTCCATATAGGTTCAATACGGACGTTGACCAATATAATTCCCAGGAGGATCATAGTTGCATATAGCAAACCACCCACTATCATAGCAGTTAACCATAGCACAACCAAGATGAACCGAATCCCTCCAAACTACCTGCGTATAATGAAGACACTCATCACCAAAACACAAGTTTGATTCATAGTCATAGTATTGTTTCTCACCAACCCACATATCAACAACAGTGGATGCAGTGAATTGATCACCATAACCTATAGCTATGTTTTCACCAAATGGTCCTCCAGAGTGTTGTAGATTACAGTCCGTGAGTCTTTCGTACGCGTATCCACGAGCATACATTGCTAAGGTCTTGTTCCATTTGAGGGGTTGCACCCCGACTTGGGCTCGGGCTTGGTTGTGAGGAATGAGGAAGGGTGGTCTTGTGGCTGTGGAGATGTGTATGAAGCATGAGAGTGTCAAGAGAAAAATGTGTAGTGATTGGATACGGTTGAGGTCCATTAGCAACTTTGTGATGGTGCAAATGGAGGTTATGGTGAAGGGTAACTCTATGGATTTTGTATGTATAAAAAGTATGGGTACAACTAACATAAGAAAATTATGTTTGATTACCATAATATGTGATTAATTGTTTTAGGAGATTAGTGCTTCCAATATACTTTCTTTAAATAGGGTATTATAAATATTCATAAATGAGTTATTGAACACATAAAGGTTTACATCAACTGAATCGTATCCACCTCCCGATTAATATCCATAAAACATTGTTTTGAAATTCGAAAAAATAGAAAAAAAGTTAACGGTCGTTAAGTGCACTTAACGGTGGACCACTGTAGGCTAAAAAAGTTGGATTTGAGACCACTAGAGGGAATAAACTGAGTTGAGATTATTCTCGGCCAATCGGTGTTAGTTGGGATTATTTTAGGCCAATTTGCCATTTTGTTATAGTTTTTTTTAATTATCATGCTATAGTGCCGATTAAAAAGAATAGTGATGGACTATTATTATTTTTTAATTATCATATTATCATTGTCATAAAATAATATATATTGTTATTAGTTAACATTTATGATTAATGATTAGTAATAATGAAGTAGATAATTAATAAAGTAATTAATGATTACATAGACCTTACATTTAATGCTTATAGGGTAGGTTGTTGTGCAAATAGCAACACTCATTATGATCATTGACACATTTATTACACAATAAATTTTAAGTTGAAATCGGAAACCGTGTAAAGACTGTTGTTTTAAGTATGATATAAAAGAAGGTTACAAGATTATGTGGCCTAAGACCATATATGGTACACACTCCCACGGCACTTCACATCCTCATGTCACATCACCGTTAATGTCGCTCCACATCATGTTAGGGATGTGAAAGGGGGTGAAAGGGAGCTCCATGGACACATTCACACGTGAAAATCTCATGAAATCATTGTTGAACTAGCCATTGGATTGGATTGTTAAATTTTTATTTTGTTTATAAATTCTACAAACAATTTTATACAACATACAATTCTACTACACACCATTCTCACTACTACACAATCATATTTTATACAACACACCACTAAGCAAACACACAATCTTCAAATTTAATCGTTGTTCAATGGTAATTTTTCTTCAAATATTCCGGCCATATATGAAGGTGAAACCTTCAATCTTACCCCTAAGGCTTTAGTAAAGCTACTTGTGAGATATAAACTTACTATTGGTTAGTAGTAAAAGTAGCGAGTATTCGTAACACGTCCATCCCTTCTACCTTAATCCCGACTTTTTAATATTTCACTTCATCCCTCCTTATTTTCTAAAGTTTCGAGTTTACTCTGTAGTATATGTTATCTGTTTTTTCCTAAATAGTTGTAGTTTATTAACTTTAAAAAGACTAATTTGCTCGCACTTATTATTATTATGCATATGTGTCAGTATAAATTCGAGATAGTTTGTGTGTTAGTGTAAATTATATTCAGAAACGAGGTGGGTCAAATATAATACATTTTTGTGTTTATTTTTATATACATTCCAGAGTTGGTCTACGTGTTTAGAAACACTACGTCAAAATTGGCCTTTAGCCATAATTTTTTATATATAGCATATTTGAGAAAATGTGTGGCTAAATATCATTTTTAATACTTAGAAACTTTCTAACATACTTTTAGCCATTCTTTTTTATTATTATTAATGTGATAGTTGTATAACAGCTCCAAACCTTTAGCCATGCTTTAAGAAATAAATGTGATATTTAGTTTTCACGATCAAGAAAGTGTGGCCAAATGTTCCAACGGCCATGAAATTTGTTTGATTTTAGTTTAAACTGACCAAGCACACTACTATTAGCCACATATTAATAGAAAACTATGACAATTATTAGTCACACTTGAAAATTGTGACAAAATGTGACCAATGACCATGGTGTTGTTTTTCCTGTGGCCAAATGTGACACATATTTTCCATGCAAGTAGAGAATGTGACCAAAAACACTGATAATGTAACCAAATGTGACATGTATTAGCCACTCCAATAAAAAAATGTGACCAAAAACACTACTAATGGAGAAAATATGACATGTATTAGTCATGCAAATAGAAAATTGAGACCAATAATTCTTCTAATAAAGAAATGTGACATCTATTAGCCACGCTAATAGAAAATGTTACAAATAACACTACTAATAGAAAATGTAACATGTTTTAGCTACTATGATAGAAAAATGTGACAAAAACACTACTAATAGAAACGTGACATATTTTAGCCACTTACACTAATTATTAGAGTGTCCAAATATATAAATTGTCAAGGTTTAACAATTTTAGTAGTAACTAAACATTTTTAATGGCCACAGCATACGTGTATATGGACACAATATTTGTGCATATGGTCACATATATGATTTGTGCGCTTTCACATCCTACCAGTGTTTTTAAACCGGCCGGTCGGACCGCGGTCGGACCGTTTTTTTAATAATCCCGGTTTAATTAGACACGGTTTGATTAATGTTTCTGAACCGTACGAATCGGTCCGATCGGACCGGAACCGGACCGCTATTGAACCGGGTCACTCATAAAATATAAATTTTTATGTTTTGATTTTCATGGATTTTATGTATACATCTATTTATATTTGTGTTTTTTGTAATGAAAGTCAATATGTTGATTTTTTAAGTGATGAAAATGATGAACTCGTTTTATTTTGACGTTAAAACTTGTTTAAATTATGATTTTTTAGTGATTCTTGGCGTTAGAACTTGTTTAGATTATTACTTATATGGTATAACTTAATATTATTGAACTTATTTTGTGTCTAGATTGGAAATCTTATGGTATTGCTTTGATAAATATACAATTATCCTACTCCGGTCCAACCCCGGTCCGACCGTTCCGACTATTAAAATTAAAATAACAGTTCAGTGTCCGGTCCGGTTTTCAAAACATTACATCCTACAGTTGCTGCCCTAGCTATATGTTATAATGATAATGGGACTGAAACCACAATAAATTCATAGTCTTCTCACTCAATATTAGTAGTGACTAAACATTTTTAATAGCCACGGTATACGTGTATATGGTCACAATGTTTGTGCATATGTTCACATATTATCCTTTTAATTGAAATGTCGTGGTTTTAAACAGTAACTATTGCCACGATGGAGTCTGTTGTTGGTTGTTTTTTTTGCCCTGCTGCTGGATGAAGTTTTGTTTATATCTTTTTTTGTTGTTGTGTTACTACAATGTGCTGTTGGTGCGTTTGGTATTTGTGTTTGCTGTGAGGTGTAAGACCTCTGTTCGAATCCCGTTTGCTGCTTTAGTGGGTTAACTTATTTTAGGCGTGACACGTGTTTGTAGTGTTTTTGTGTCATCAGGTTTAATTTTTTTTATTATATGGTTCCTTTATTCTTCTCTTTTGTATGATTAATTTGTGCCATTTCACATCCTACAGTTGCCGCGCTGGCTAAATGTTATAATGATAACTAGGTTTAAAACCCGTATATACACACGGAATAAATCTAAAATATATAAATAAAAAAGATAAAAATCGAAAATATAGAACATAATAAATAAAGCTTCAACAACCGGATTGATTAAACATGCTATCAAAATCGAATACTGGTTATACACCATATTGAATTTGAAATTACAGTTTATTTATAAGAAACGAAACAATAAATAAAGCTTCAACAAATGGATTGATTGAAACCACAAACGTATTACCAAAAATATAGAGCATAATTGATTGGAAATTATTGAGTGGGAGTTGCCGTAAATAGCGATGAAATTTTAAAGCCCATTTTGACTGGTCAAAACTTTTTCCCGCTCAAATTTCCCCCCGCCCAAAAACTTTGAAATATTAGATAGATTCGACCGAAACCACAATAAACTCATAGTCTTCTCTCTCAATCTTCACAATATTTTTCTCTCAACCCTCCTAATCTTCATCCTCACAATAGTTTTAGGGTTTCAATCTTCATTTTGATTTGTAGGAACTTGATCAACCAGCCGTCGGAGAAACAATGGAAGAATCAAACGTCGATGGTAAGCGCAACTAAACTTACAATTTCATTTCTGTGTGTTTTGGGGTGAAATTAGGGTTTAATTTATTTGCTTCAGGTGAAACTTCATATTCTAAAAGTGGTTTTTTGAAACTTCAGGTGCTGGGAGGTTTAATTTGCCACGATGACGGCCAGAGGTAAAACACAATGAAACTGTTAAAAGGAACAAACAATGAAGTTGGTCATAGGTTAATCTACTGTTTAGGTAAATATCCATTAAGGGGACTATACTAAAATCCCTTATTAACAACCATTAAATATGCATCTCTTAGAATTTCTTCATGCAACCCGTGTAGAAATGAATGATTGCAGTTGATCCTTTTAACCTAGGTTATATTGATCAAGGTCGGGTTCTATAATGATCTCACAAGTGGAGTCGAACACAGTTTGAATTTCTACTTTGATGGGTACATCAAAGCTGGCATAAGATATAAAATCGACTCAATTGGTGAGATCGTTGCATCAAAGTGGAAAAAGGTTATGGGTTGTTAAAGAAGGGTAGATGTGCCATCACTAGAGCTAGATCGTTGCATCCACCCTTATTTAACAAAGGTGGTCATATCTTGATCAACTTACTATTAAGAACTTCGCAAAGAAGGCTTGGATGTTTAGAGTAAGTTGCATCATGAATAGACGCCATCAAAATATTGACACAACTAACGCTCTACCTAAGAAGTTCACTAAAAAGGCTTGGAACGAAAAAGAGGAGTCAACACTTGTATTAGAGATAACTACTTACTACATATATATATTAGATAGTTAGTGACATGTTTTGTAAAAATACATTATGTATGATAATTTGAATCAATGAAAGTAATGAATTTATCTAGTGGTTTCTTTGATCTTTTGTTGTTTATTTTATTGTTGTTTGATCATCACTTTTTTGTTTGATCTTTGATCATTGTGGCTGATTTGGTTTATATTGGCTTTCTTTGTTATCCAGTTGACTAAATGGTCAAATGCAGTTGTCTAAGTAATGAAATTCTACATATATGCTCTATATTTGTTTGTTTGATCTTTTAGTTATTAGTGCAAAAGCTGTTGATTTGGTATTATACCAAATGGTCCAATGGTTAGTTCATTGCAGCAACTACATAACAACTATAATGTATGTATATAAAGGTGCAAATGTTGTTATATTGTATGTATCTATGCCTGATTTGGTATTATACCAAATGGTCAATAGTTGTTGATCTGGTATAATGGCTGTAACTAAATAATAGCTCGAAATCTATGCAGTTGACTAATGCAGTTGCTGCTTTGGTTAACTGTTATAGTGGATGTATATATTGTCAATTTGGTTATATAAGTTGCATGTTTTGTATAAGTACATCATGTTTAGATGAAACAATGATAGTAATGAAATCCTATATAACACATCTTTATTTGGTATGCAGTTAACTAAATAGTCAAATGCAATTGTTTGATATCCTGCAACTACATACTACATCTACTAAATGGTCAAATGGTTACTTCATTTATACAAATCTATGCAGTTGACTAATTAAATGGTCAGTTTTGTTATATGAGTTGCCTATTTTATACAAATAGATCATGTATGTTGAGTTGGATCAATGATATTAATGATATCCTATGATTTGTCTTTCTTTGTTTGTTTGATCTTTTGGTATACAATTGATTAGATGATCAAATACAGCTGACTAAATGGTCAATATTAGGGGAGAATAACAAAAATAAAAAAAATTATTACAAAAGGAGTCTTTAACTTTTAAGTCATGCACTCATGCATACAGTCCGGGGGAGTAAATGTAAAAAGAACTTTTAATAAAGTCTTAAAACAGAAAATGCAAAAAGAGTTTCAAGTTTGTTAAGTTTGATTGTAGTTTTTGGGAAGTGATATGAATTATAAGTTTTTTTAAGTTTAATCATTACATGTAAGGCTCTAAGTTGAGAATGCTTAGTTTGGAAGTGATGTGTCAATAGACTCTCCTTTGACTGAAAAACAATTTGTCTGGAACACACTTGAACTAAACCATATGACATAGATAGAAAAACGCTTCTTAGAATAATGTAACATATATCTGAATGCTTGTGTGATGTCCCGATATAAAAATAAAAAATGTGTAAGTTCAAACTAAAAGAGTCCCTCTAGTATCCAAATCAACAAATGTTGAAAAGAGTCTAATGATCTATTCTATTCTTCCTCACCTCTTCCTAGATGATAAATAAAATACTATGCGAGGTCCCTGTGAAAAATTGTGGTAGGAAAATGCCTTGTATGATATAATGCACAATTATTATTCTAGGGTGCAAGTGTAAAGTAAATCAGGAGATCATAATAAATCAAATCAAAACATGACAAAAAAATCATGGATGGTTGTGTAATAATGTTAGTTATTAGAGTTTAAGATGACAAACATATTGACAATATGCTAAGCATGCCTGAGTAAACTTTCATCTAAAAAGTGCTTTTCGTGAAAACGAACTAATTTAGTGAACGTTATATCATAATTCGGTCGTTCCTATTAAAGACGAGAAAAGCATCAGGTCCAATATATTTATTCATAATAATAATGACGAACGTTACTTTTTAAAGAAATGAATACGAATAAAGATGAACAACTTCGGGTTCGAGTCGGGCATTCGGATACGGGTTTGGGGCAGATGTCACAATAGAAACATCAAAAGAAACCGTTGTATAACAGAAACACGTATTTCAGCCCCAAAAACGTAAACAGTAAAAAGGGGAGTGAGTTTACTCACCTTGAAAAGTAATTACAATCGAACCGTTAGAAACGCAGCTAAAAAGCACCGAGGGTTGCCCAAATATTAGTACCACCTAATTTATTGGGAGAAACCCTAACTTAGAAACGAAACAACAGTAACAAGAATCAAAAGTCCGAATTCTAGGGTTTCGTATTTGGGATTTAGGGTATTAGATTATAAATTGGGAAGTAGGGTTTTAAAGTACAAATTGGGAATTAGGATTTTAAAGTACAAATTGGGAATTAGGGTTTTAAGTATAAATTAGGAATTAGGGTTTTAAAGTACAAATTGAAAATTAGAGTTTTGAAATACGATTTGGGATTTAGGTACGAAACGTAATTATATTTTTGTATTGTATATATTTTACAAGAATCCATTTTAGTTTTTCTTAAATAATTTTTGTTATAAATAGTTTTAACACAATGAAAATATTACTATTTGTATATATGTATTAAAACTACATGTTTATAATCTTTAAAAATATATTTAACTTAACATGTGTTATTTAGGTTATTAGAAAATATAATTTAATGTTTAAAGTAGTTAAAATATGAATTAAAGAAAAAGGGGCAGTGGGACTCGAACCACGGACCCAACACACATAGCCAAGTAACTTTACCACTGATCCAGAACCATTTTTTGTTATTAAACTCAGTTTTTAAATATTTTATTCCTTTATACTAAGCAAAACCCATTTATACTATGAACCCTAGAATCAAGAATCCATCAAATTCGATTTAACCTGATACTCAAACCCAAATCAAACATAGGGCTTTTGATCCTCAATGAATCACGAGTATTTTGATGTATAGAACACTTACTTGTTTGTCTACGAATTTGATCGATGAGACGATGAACAAAAGGCGACAGCTGGGAATCAAAGAGGTCATTCGGGGATGTTATAATACAATTGCTTTTGCAGAAAGATCAAGTGTTTGTTTGGGAGTATTTTGCCCAACAATGTAGGTTACAATTTGAGAGGAAATGACATGGTCGGGTTCAATTTCTGTTTCGAGTTATTTGAGATTAATTGGTAATTTATTTGTTGATTAAAACTTAATTGAATGGTGTAGATTGACTCAAATCGTCGTAATGAATGTTTTGGTTAATTCAGTTGTTTCTAAAACGCACGATTTAGTTGTTTTGGGTTTTGCAAACGGCCGACAATTAAGGTTTGTTTGAAACCGTCTCTACGCTGCAGTAAACACCAATTTAACATCTTGGCCGGGTTCGAACCATGCCTGGGAACGTTTTACCGCGATTTAATCGAGCTAAAAACGACTAAAATGGGTTATGGCCTTATGGGAGTGGCCGGAGTTGTCGTCGGATTCCGGCAAGGGTGGCCGGAAACACGGGGAATGAACGAGGGGGGGGGTTACTATTTACAGCTATGGTCCTTTAAATCTTTAATGCTGTACATTTTTACTAAAACTTTGATATAAGTTATGTAGTTAACATATTTGGCCCCAAGTTAAATAAATACTTATTTTAATTAACTATCTTAAACGCATTAACTCGTAACGTTTATAGAATTGACGTTTATATAATCGCTTGGTTTTTGCCCGCGGTTATTTTTAGACTTTAATAATATCTTTCTTTAATAAATTTTATAAAATTTCTTTTATAACATATGATTTGTATATTTTGGATATTTCAATTATTGTATTTAGAAGTAAATTAGTAAACGTCAGATAATAATTTGGTCGTTTTATTAAAGACGAGTTCGACATATTTATTCATATTAATAATGACGAAGTGTTACATTTTAAGAATTTAAATACAAATACAATAAAGGATAAATGACTCTGGGTTCGAATCGGGCATTCGGGTTCGGGTTTGTGGCAGATGTCACAATGATGATCTCGGATTTCTATACTATTATGTATCAATTTGTGGTTTACTCACTAGCTTTAAATAGCTAACTTTATTTTCACATATTTCAGGTGATGCTTGATATTATTTTGCTGCTTTTGTCAAGACATAAGATTGCCTTGGACCTAGTTAAATTAATAAGGACAATTGCATTTACTGTTTCGGTGTTATTACAATTTGCCGGTTTCTATTTAAGACTCATGTTTCAAACTTATTATCTCATTATTAGACTTAATAAATAATTACCATGTGCTTTGTTTACTATTGATATCTAATTTACATGACAACCCAGTGTTTCCGCCGTCGGATGGGATGTCACATTGTGTACTCAAATTAAGAATTAACAACTTCACATTTTTCAAAACTTTAAATTTTACACACTTCGTTTCAACTCGAAAGATAACTTAGGATTTAGAAAAATGAAAAAAATTAAAAACTGACTTAACTTAAAGATAAAAAAATTAACTTAAAACTAAAAATACAAAAAAATGAAAATTAAAAATAAAATTACTACTAAACCATAAAAACAGTTTGCAGTTCATTTATTTACTAAATACAATAGTTAAATCTCCAAAAAATATATATAAATAGTATTTAAAAGAGATTGTATACTATTAAGTCTTGAACTAGTCTTTTAACGTCAAAAACGAGTTAATAATAACAAAACGTCACTTATATAAACGTTGCGTCTCGTCTCAGTTAAGTTAGTTAGTTAGTATAGCTTATAAATTAACTTAGGGTCAAACTTGTAATTTTTAAAACTTAAATTAGAGTTATTAATCAAAACATAAACAAACTTAAACCTTAAGGACCGGATGTGTAACATTTTATAACCCAAACCCCCAGCCCTGTTGACCCTGTTTTTCCGGCGCCCAGGTCCGGCAGCCTCCGGCGACTCCGACGAAGCCAACTTTACGCGTTTTGACCATTCCAATCAACCAAAAACCTTCCAAAATCATCTCCTAGCATGTTTGGAAAACTTTTAATCACCTAAAAACCGCGTGTATAACTTGTTTCACGCTCGAATTGATTATGATTCAATCAGAAAACCACATTTCCATATTTGCGACCGTAATCAACGATTAAACATTCCTAAACCAATCGTTATCGACCGACTAACACTCCTAAATCTCCAAAAACCTTCATTTGTTTGCTGCAATTAACAAATTGGTCGACCGAACCCTGTTTCCGGCGACTTAAGTGATATCCACCTTCCAAGCACCATCACAGGTAATATCTATACCCGTTTGAATCCTCTTGATGATCTACAACTCCCTAATCAATCAATTTCATGTTATCTATTCCAGATTTGTGCGAAATAAATCAAGATCAGTCGACTTGTTCATCCCATTCGAACCCGTATCAAACCTTCACTAACAAGTATGTTCTATATATCAAAATGATCGTGTGTTCTTGGGAGTTAAAAGCCCTAACCTAAATTGGGATTTAGTTATCATTTACGGATTCAATTGGATGGATTTTGTTTCTAGGGCTTGTTTTGCAAATGGGTTTTGTTGTTTAAAATAAGATAAAAGACTTTGAAACCGAAACTGATAACAAAAACATGCTTCTGATCTAGTGGTGGGTCGTGTGCATTGTGAACGAAGTGTCCATGGGTTTGAGTCCCATGGCCTATTTTCTTAATTTTTACATTTCTATTCATTTTAAACATTAAACAATATTTTCTAATAATCTAAATCACCCATTATTTGTTAAAAATATTTTTAAAGGTTTCAAAACATATAATTGGTAACTTATACAAACATATATTAAATACATTTTAAGGATTTTCAAATAATAATATTGTCATGGTTATATGTATTTACAAATATTATTTAAGAAAAGCTAGAATGGTTTCTTGTAAAATATGTACAATACGAAAATACAATAACGTTTCGTGTAAATTCCCTATTCGAATTTCAAAACCCTAATTTCCAATTTGTAATCTAAAACCCTAAATCCCAAATCCGAAACCCTAGATCTCGGATTTTTATTCTTGTTACTATTGTTTCGTTTCTAAGTTCGGGTTTTTCCCAATTAATTAGGTGATACTAATATTTGGGCAACCCTCGGTTCGTTATAGCTGCGTTTATATTTCGGTTATCTATTTGCATTTCAAGGTGAGTAAATTCACTCCTCTTTCTACTTTTACATTTTGGGGCTGAAATATGTTTAATTACTATACAATGTTTTTAGTTTTCTATTTGTTTAAAAAAGAGATCATTATATGTGTTAGTCTTGACTCGCGACAAGATGCAATCCTTATGTGGTAGTTTAAAGTAGTATTGTTACTTAGTAATCCCACAGGTACAATGTTAGCGCTAATGGTTTGACAAACCCACCTGCATTTATTTCAAAACATGTGATTTAAACCCGGCCATTCAATTTCAATGTTACTAGTTGCTATTCAATGTTACAAGTTGTTATACGATGATACAAGTTGCTATGCTATGTTGTTGCTAAATAATTATTGATAACTATTATATCGAGACGGTTACGTGACGGTTGCTAAAATGTTATCTTTAATTAATAACATGAGTTGGTTCCTCATGACAAATGATTACAAGTTGCTATACAATGATGGTGTTCAATGGTGTTCAATGTGTGTTCAAGGTGTCCTGGTCGAGAATGATATGAAATAGCTATGCATGTAAGATTGCGCAGCATATTATGATGATCTCATATTTCTATATTACTATGTATTCAAATTGTGGTTTACTCACTAGCTTTAAACAACTAACTTTATTTTTACATATTTCAGGTGGTGTTTTGAGACGTTTATGCTTTCGAGACATTTAGGATGCTTATTGGACCTAGAATATATCGGAATTAAACGCTATTAGTTATTGGCTTTCATTTCTGTTTTAATGCTAATTACTTCTCATTTATGTCACGACATTGATGCTTTAATGATATTAAAATATGTCTTTTAGTGTGTCATGTGCTTTGTACTATTGATGTCCAATTTACTTGACAGCCCGATGTTTCCGCCGCCGGGTGGGGTGTCACATCTATTTTCGAAAATGAGATCATTAGATGTGTTAATCGTGTTTGGCCGCATGTAGCAAAATTGTGTGATAGTCAATATTAGTTATATTATCTTGTAATTTCCACCGGTACAATGTTAGCGCTAATGGCTTGACAAGCCCACCTACACTAATGGCCTGATAGGTGATTTGACCCGGCGATTCTTTGGTTGATTCTATGTTACTAGTTACTACATGTGATGCTTGTTACTACGTTGCTATGTCCCTTAGATGCTTAAACATTTTTGATAACTTGCATATCGAGACGGTTAAATGACAGTTAAACGATGGTTATCAATAAATGTAACATGAGTGGTTCCTCATGACTTGTTGCTAAAGGTAACCCTGCGGAGTCTATGATTCTTGGTTCTATGTGGTTCTATGGTCATGGTTGAGATATATATGATGAAATTGCTATGCACATGAGATTGCGAAACACAATCTATAATGATCTCGGATTTTATATTATGTACTAAATTGTGATTTACTCACTAGCTAATTCTTTAGCTAACTTATTTTACACGTTTTTCAGGTGGTGTTTGATACAGTTTTGGTTTAAGACATTTAGGATGCTTCGGACCTAGAATAAAAAGACAATAAACAATATTTAATTGTCGGTTTCTGTTACGGTTTTTATGACTATTGAATGTTTCTTTATGTCACGACATTATTGCTTAATTAATATTAAAATATGCTTTTAGTGTGTCATGTGCTTTGTACTTTGATATCCGATTCACTTGACGCGCCCGGTGTTTTCCGCCGCCGGGTGGGGTGTCACAATCATAATATGTTGCGCAAGCTTATGTGTATAGCAATTTCATCAATATACTCAACCATGACCATAGAAGCAACAACCATAGACCCCACAGGGTAACTTTTAGCAACAAGTCATTAGTGATAACTGTCATTTAACCGTCTCGATGTGTAAGTTATCAATAAATGTTTTAGCATCTAAGGGACATAGCAACGTAGTAACAAGCATCACGGCATGGAAACTACTAACCATTGTATAGAATCAACCATATAGAATTGCCAGGTTTAAATCACCTATCGATGTTGTAAAGTGTAGGTGGGTATGTCAGACCATTAGCGCTAACATTGTACTGGTGGAAATTACATAGTAATAAACTACTTTAAACTACCACATATATTGCATCTTGTTGCGAGCCAATACTAACACATTTTATGATCTCTTTTAGAAACAAATTGGAAATAATATAGTATAGTACTAGAACACATATTTCAGCCCCAAAACGTAATAGTAAAAAAGGGAGTGAATTTACTCACCTTGAATGCAAAGATAATAGTAACACTCGAATCACAACTAGAAAGAACTGAGGATTGCCCAAATATTAGAATCACCTATTTAATTGGGAAAACCTAATTTAGAAACGAAACAAATAGTATACCAACTAGGATCAAAACTAGAAATTCTAGGGTTTCGAATTTGGGGATTATGGTTTCAAATTCTAATTTGGGGATTAGGGTTTCAAAATAATATTGCATTTTTTTTATAAACGTCAATATTTCAAATAATATATTTTTAACGAATATTTATATAATGTCAAGGAGCACTTTATATATTTTCTTTAGAAACACTTTATAATTTTTACCATAATTTGAAATATATGTAAAAATCTATAAAAAGTCCCATTTACACAACTAATATTTATATAACTTTGTATATGTTTAATAACCATTAAAATGCATCTTTAAATATATTAACATGTTTGTAAATTTTATAAGAGTAAGTTAGATAAAATCATGTTTTTGCCTACATTTTATAAGATCTTTGCATTTTTATAAAATATATATCACATGGTATGATAACAATGGTTAATGAGAAAGTTTAAACAAAAAGATAAAAACATTCCATGTCCCTGGTTTCAAAACAGGGACCTCCTGGTCATAACCCAAAGACTTATCTAGCCCCACCAAGTGGTCTTTTTGTTTAAAAATAGAACATAATTGGTTTTAACATGTTATAAATAAAAACCCCAGATTCCTATAAACCCTAGATTACAAATTCACAAATTACTTTACACTGAAACAATGAAACAAGGAATTGATTGAGGGCTTTTTAATGAAGGCATGATAAGAATCATTTTAACATAAAATACTTACTTGTTTTCGAACGAATTGGATCCGATTCAAAGAAGAACACTATACGCGACGGGTCAAGATTCAACAGGGACCTAGAGGCTTTCAAATTTCGATTCCAGTTGCAGATTTAATCAAGATGATGCGACCAATGAAAACCCTAAACCAATTTCAGTTTATATCAACGAGTTGGTAACCAATTGATGATGAACAGATTCGAGGCAAATGAGTAAGTGAGTTGGTAACCAATTGATGATGAACAGATTCGAGGCAAATGAGAATCACTTACAGCTTTTTGAGTATTGTTGCGAGAAATTGAAACTGTAGTGAGCAAATGCGAGTGATGAGGAGTGTGTATGTCGATGTAATTGCGTTTTGGTGATCCGGAAATAGTCGTTTTGAATTGAAGGTAGGTTGCGAATGAAAATGCTTAATTGGGTGATTAATTTGGTATGTTTAATTCAATTGATTGTTGCTAATGAACTCAATACGGCAAGATAGTTATTTTAGTCAATCGAAATTACTGATTGGGTGCGTTACGGATTAATTGTATCTGTGGGTTTTGAATCCGTTTGAAAAATTGAATTGGAGCATGAAATGGATCGATTAAAACGACATTAAAGGTTGGTAGGGGTTCGAATCTCCTACATGGGTTCGTTTTGATTGAAACTAAATAAAACGCGATTAGGACATCGCCGGAAAACGGGATTTTCCGGCCAAATGGCCGGAACAACAAGTCGCCGTGAATGCGGATTTTGACTTTTAACAGGGGTGGGGGAGAATTGGTTTGGTTAATTACAAAAATGGTCCCTCTAGTTTTGGTTGTTATTTAAATTGTGTTTTAAACTTTAATATAACTTTTAGAAATTGACATATTTAGCACAAAGTTAATTAAATACTCATTTTAACTAACTAACTTAACCACATTATTTCGTAACGTTTATAAAAATGACGTTTTTATACTATTACTTCGATTTTGATGTTAAATGAGCGTTTTTATACTTCATAGTAATAAAGTTGATATTTATAAAATTTCTTTTATAACTTACAATTTATATATTTTGAACTTAATAATTATAAATAGAGTAAATCTCTGTTTTAGTACCTGAGTTTTTCAAATTTTCTCTATTTGAGTATCAAAGTGAAAAAAGTCTCTATTGTTGACCTAAGTTTTGTTTTTCTTCTCTATTTCAGTACATAGTTTTACATTTTTTCTCTATTTTAATACTTTCTACTAACAAAGTTAACTTTTTCTGTTAAGTTTTTATAAAAAGACAAAAATACCCTTGGTATTCAAATGATTTTATAAATATATTTATATTTAAATAATGAGTATGTATGTATGCATATATATATATATATAATATTTTTAAATATAAGAGAAGTTTTTTTAATCGACGTTTATGTAAACATGTTTTTCTAATATTGTTCGGTATAGAACATTATGTTTTTTGGACATTTTTTTAATATCATTGGACAAAACTAATGACTTGATTTTGAACCAAACATATACGGTCCAATTTTGAACGACGTAATTATATTGTGCAAATATATATTGTGCAAATATATCGATTAAAATGAGTACATTGAAATAATTATTTATAATGAAAAAGAACTATAACAAAATTGAGTTAAAAAACAATGATTTTCATGTTTGAAATAAAATTTTTTGTCTTCAGCCAAAAACTTACGATAGAGAAAAGGATTTGGTTTTTAGATGTTTTTAAACATTGTTTGGTTTTATACTGCTTTTATATGTTTTAAATATGGTTTGGTTTAATAACTGTTATATTTAAAACGTATTTTTAAATATACTTACATATATCTAGGCTAAAAATATAAAAAAAAAGACATGTAGAATAAGAATGATAAAAAACCGAACAATAATAGAATTGACATTAGTTTACCGAACATTATTTATTGAACTAATACGCAAATAAAGTTAAAACATTTTTCAATATTTCTAGCATGAATATATGTACGTATATTTAAATATATGTTATAATATATACCAACCATTAAAGCGAACGATATTAAAAACACATGTAACCAATCGGGATATAATCAAACAATATTAGATAAAACTTCTAACAACCAGATAGCGTTAAACCGAATGATATTAAAAAAAATGTCTAGGAATCGAAAGATGGTATACTAAACAATATTGGAAAAATACGTTTAGAAAAACGATCGATTTAAAAAAATAAAATACTTTTTTCTTTTATATTTAAAAATATGTTATCTATTTATATACGTGTATATATATACATGCCTACATAATCATTATTTAAGTATAAGCATATATAAACATATATTTGAGTACTAAAGGTATTTTTGTATTTTTAGAAAAACTTAACAAAAAAGATAACTCCGTTAGTTAAATATATTGAATTAGATAACAAATGTAAAACTTTGTACTGAAATAGAGAATAAATATAAAACTTAGGACAATAATAGAGACATTTTTCAATTTAGTACTGAAATGGAGAAAACTTACAAAACTCATGTACCAAAACGGAGATTTACTCTTATAAATATTAGTCAAATAAATATACTTTAGATATTAACTCGAAATAAATTCGATCACTTTATTATAGACGGGAAAACATGAAAATCTAATATATTCACTTATTAGTAAACGACACGTTACATTCTTGATGGAATTTAAATACGAATTACATAAAAACGAACGGATTCGGGTTCGAGTCGGGTATTCGGGATTGGGTTTGGGCAGATGTCACACACAATTTAAGAACTCATAATGAGTACTAGAACTTGATGTTCATGAGACACAATGGTGCCTGAGACTAATAATCTCTGTGAGTTGTTCTTCTGACAGTTCAGCAACAAAGAAGATGTACTTGACAACTAGAACAAGAAATGGAGTCTCAAGAAGTGCAGTCCTGTTTAGAACCTCGTCTCAAAACCTCTTTCCAGCTTGAAGAAGATATTGATGTTGACTATGATCCAATCGTGGGTTAGATCAAAGAACACGGAATGCATGTATGTGCCTTATGACTAAATTGTAGAAGACTAATACTAATGTCAAGTCCTACAACCTCAAGAGTACTCATGTCTACAGAAAAGAAACGCATAAGTCATGAATAATGGTTTAAGATGAAGAAAACAATTGATACATCGGTGTAGGGGAAGTTTGTAAGGACCTGAACGATTAGACCTGCACATCTATAAGACAAAGATTAAGCCGAACTGATTGTGTGCATAATGTGAGTACTTTGTACACACATGTGTACTTGCTACTAGTATATATAGTGGTCTCGGGTTTCAATTTAGGGTTGCTAATTCACTTGTTCGGTTTGGGTGTTGGTCTATCAGTTAGTTTATCCCAGAGATTGTAATCATTTTTCCTAGAGATTGTAGTCGGTTAAGAGAAGAAATAATACAATGTTGTTAAGTGACTCTTTGTGTTGATATATCCTGAGCGGATTACGCACGATTAATTCATATTTGTTATCGTTTGTGATAGGTCCACAAATTTGCAGGACTGACAAAAATAAAACCCAACCACCCACCCAACAACCACTAATGTCATCTCCTACCACCATTTGTCTCTTACCAACAACTACCTAGCAACATTGTGGCCCACCACCAAATGTCCCCTAATATAAACGTTGAGTTATAGACATAAATAGTTCCTCTAGTTATATAATGGTATTTTTGTCTTTTAACACAATCTTAATTGAAAATTTAACGAAAGTTAGCCGTAGAATCTAAACTCGTTACAAAATTGAACTCACAAACCCCAAACTTGTTTAAGAAAATTGTTAGTATCATACTATGTTACTCCCGCTAAACCACAAGAACCAATATAAGAAACTCCGATTTTTAGATAGGGATAAGTTGTGCTCTATTGATGGAACATAATTTTTCTATATTTTATTATCAAGCATACTATATCATGACCTTTAAAAAATGAAAATTAGATTTCAATAATTTTAGTTTTTACCTTTTGAACATGAATAATCACAACTCAAAAAATGTCTATAGACATTATAACTTTAAACATATTTTTCTTTAGCGATCTCATACTAAGTAAACGTTAACCTTGTTAGTTTTTATAACAAGAACAATTTATATGAAAAAAAATAATTCTCAACTTAAAATCACTGTTCAGATGGTCAAAGAAGGCTTCAGGGAAGATAATGACGTTCCAATGGTCGTTATGATGACGAGAGATTGTAATGCAATAAGACTGTTAACCAAGTTGATGCAGTGTCTAGATGATAGCATGTGATGTTGATGACAGGTTTAAGAATTAATATTTTTATCACATAAACTGTCCACATCATAAAAAACTAACGAGTCAACTTTCCGTTAGTAAACCACGAGAAAAAAATAGTTTCAAATTTAAAACTATCTATAAACAACACTTAAGTTAGAATTAATCTCGATCAATAAATAAATCAATAACTTAAAGATTACTAATTAATCATTAACCATTTATTAAGCAAGTAAAGAAATTAAGGTGCGTCAAAAATGTATACACACACCTCCATTGCATAGTCTAGGAGCATCTAGAAGCCCTAACATTTGTGTATTTTACAATTTCTCCTCACCGCACCTTCGCACAACATCTCGATCCAATTCCATTCGCCAAAAACCCTAAACCCTATTATACTTCTACACAAGTCTACATCTCCATCCATCCATGGCGACCGCAGCGTTGCTCAGATCTCTTCGTCGACGAGACATCACATCTTCCGCCTTCAAATCGGTATACTTTTTCATCTCTTCTTTTTATATCTTTTTATGCGATACGTTGAGTAGATGTTCTGCAAATCTCATCTTTGATTTTAGAGTTTAGCTTGTTTCTAGGGGCTTTATTTCAATTTCATATGTTGTATGACGTATAAACTGTTGCATCATTGGCTTTTATTTTGATTTCAGCTGTTTTTGAGATTTTTATTTTAGATTATGTACCAAAGTTTAACAATTATTCTTTCTGGTCACTAATTGCTATGCTCTTCGTATTGTCATGAATCTTCATGCAGCTAAGTGGAACTGGAATCAAACCATCATTTCCGGTGTCAAATTTGTGTCACAAATTAGGCGTGATCGCTAGGCCTTTCAGGTACCATTTGTTGCACATGTATGTTGTTAATTTATTATCACTTTCAGTTTTAGCTGATAGTAGTTGGTTCTGATACAGTTCAAGACCTCTTGGAAATGAAGTTATTGGGATTGATTTGGGTACAACAAACTCATGTGTTGCAGTCATGGAAGGGAAGGTAATATTTACATTTAATATGTTTGAAATACTTTTGTAAATCAATTGTCAATATATTATTAATCGACAGTTGTTGTTGACGATGCCTTTATATTCAGACTGCAAAAGTTATTGAGAACGCGGAAGGAGCGCGTACAACTCCATCAGTTGTGGCCTTTAACCAGAAAGGAGAGTTAATTGTGGGCACTCCTGCGAAACGTCAAGCAGTTACTAACCCAACAAACACTGTTTTTGGGACTAAACGTTTAATTGGAAGACGGTTTGATGATCCCCAGACACAGAAAGAGATGGGAATGGTTCCGTATAAGATTGTCAAGGCACCAAACGGAGACGCTTGGGTTGAGGCCAATGGGCAGAAGTATTCTCCCAGCCAGATTGGTGCTTTTGTTCTTACTAAAATGAAGGAGACTGCTGAAGCGTATCTTGGAAAGACCATTAATAAAGCTGTTATTACTGTGCCAGCTTACTTTAATGATGCACAAAGGCAAGCTACTAAGGATGCTGGGCGGATTGCTGGTTTAGACGTTCAAAGGATAATCAACGAGCCAACAGCTGCTGCACTTTCTTATGGGTTAAATAACAAAGAAGGTCTCATTGCAGTTTTTGATCTTGGTGGTGGAACTTTTGATGTTTCCATTTTGGAGATATCTAATGGTGTTTTTGAGGTATCCATTTTCTCTGGCCAAGACTTGTTTTTTTATGTGAAATGAATATCGCATGTTTAATTTTTATTTTGCTCGTACAGGTGAAAGCGACAAATGGTGATACGTTTCTTGGAGGGGAAGATTTCGATAATGCCTTGTTAGATTTTTTGGTTGGCGAGTTCAAGAGAACCGAAGGAATTGACTTAACAAAAGACAGGCTTGCTCTACAGAGACTTAGAGAAGCTGCTGAGAAGGCTAAAATTGAGCTGTCATCAACAACGCAGACAGATATTAACTTGCCATTCATCACAGCTGATGCATCTGGTGCTAAGCATTTGAATATCACTCTCACAAGGTCGAAATTTGAGGCTCTTGTAAGCCACCTGATTGAGAGGACTAAGAACCCGTGCAAAAACTGTGTGAAGGATGCAGGAGTCACAACCAAGGAGGTTGATGAAGTTCTCCTCGTTGGTGGGATGACTCGTGTTCCTAAAGTTCAGGAAGTTGTTACAGAAATCTTTGGAAAGACACCGAGCAAAGGGGTGAATCCTGATGAGGCGGTTGCTATGGGAGCTGCGATTCAGGGTGGCATTCTTCGTGGTGACGTTAAAGAACTTCTTTTACTCGATGTCACTCCTTTATCACTTGGTATTGAGACTCTCGGTGGCATCTTCACCAAGCTCATTGGTCGCAACACCACAATCCCAACCAAGAAAAGTCAGGTGAGATATCATTTTCGTTTTTAGTGGTTATGAGTTTTTGTGCTAAAAGAGCAATGCTTTGATACAAGTCAATACATGTCAGCTCGTGTCCCCACACAAAACACTTCTTTTAGTAACTTTGAATTAAGATTTAGTGTATACAATATGCTACAAACATTATCTTTTGAATAAGATGATTTAGGTAGCTTTATGCATCAAATTTTAAAAATACAATTTGGCCGGCTTTTGACTTGGTACTGTTTGAAGCTGTTTTTCCCCAATTTTTACTGTTTGATTTGTTTTAAATTTGGGTAGAACTGAAAACTTGTTTTACCCTGAACATATACTGCTGATTCTATCATTTTATACGCTTGTTGATTGTACTTTTGTTTGTAGACATTTTCAACCGCAGCGGACAACCAAACTCAAGTGGGCATTAAAGTGCTGCAAGGAGAGCGTGAGATGGCATCCGACAACAAGTTACTTGGTGAATTTGAACTCATGGGTATTCCTCCTGCTCCAAGGGGCATGCCTCAAATTGAGGTAACGTTCGACATCGATGCAAATGGTATTGTCACCGTTTCAGCCAAAGACAAAACCACTGGCAAAGAACAACAAATTACAATCAGGTCTTCAGGAGGTCTCTCAGATGATGAAATTCAGAAGATGGTTAAGGATGCAGAGCTTCATGCACAAAAGGATGCTGAAAGGAAGACACTCATTGATGCTAAAAACAACGCTGATACCACCATTTACAGTGTTGAAAAGAACTTGAACGAGTACAGAGATAAGCTTCCTAGTGACGTGGTGTCTGAAATTGAGGGTGCCGTTTCTGATTTAAGGAAAGCTGCTGCTGGTGAGGATGCTGCAGAGATTCAGGCCAAGCTTGATGCTGCAAACAAGGCACAGTCAAAGATTGGACAGCATATGCAAGGTGGTTCTGGGTCGGGAACTGGAGGGTCACAAGGCGGTGGTGGTGAACAAGCCCCAGAGGCGGAGTATGAGGATGTAAAGAAGTAGATCACTCGTTCCATGAATACAGCAACAGTTTTTGTACCTAAAACTTCCATGACAGTAGAAATAATCGACGACTATTCTATGGCTTTTGAAAAGTTTAGCTGGCTGGAGTTATTTTGTTTCTCATCTTGAATGAAATGTTAAAAAGAGAGTTTGGTCTTGTCTGCTGTTTTGGTCATCTGACATTTGAGGAATTAGAACTAGAACCTTTTATATTAGTTGGAGAGTTACCATACCATAATTAGGTAATGTATCTGTCGTGGGTTATAACTGAAGTTTATACTTTGTCTATATTAATGTGACTAGGCTAGGCTAGCTTCATATGATTATGGTGACTAGGCTAGCATAAGTTTCAAATAGATTTTTGAACGGGAAATATTAAATGGTTCTGAATACATATTTATTTTAGGTGAAGAAAATGATGCGAGAAATCTAAATGATAATTATTCGAGGAAATTGTAGTTTTGGTCTCTATGTTTTAATAGGTTTAGTGTCATCTTAACAGTTTAAGTCTGTGTGATTTTATTTTCAATATAAATAAATGGTTCTAAATACTGATTTCATTCAACTTTTTATTAATTTTTCTCCACATGTGAAAGGTGAAATGTTATGTCTCTCGCTCTTTTAATGCATGTTTGGGATTACTTATTTGTACCTCATTTTAACTTATAACTTATTGAGAAGTTAATAAGTTAAAAAAATAATGTTTTACAAGTGAGTTGAAAAGGAGTTTTAGTGTTTAAAAAATGTGAAAATAAAAAGTTAGGGAGAGTGACTTAAAAAATGAGAAAATAGAAGTTAAAGTTAATAAGCATTCCCAAAGATGCCTTTATTCAGGTCAACATATATATTAACATTTTTATTCAATCACATAAAAAAGAGAGAGAAATAACATTTTTATTCATCACCACGTGAGGGAGATTTAACGGATAAACGGATGAAATTTGTGTATGAAATTTGTGTTAGAAACCAATTCTGTTATAAATAAAAATTACAAAAACTATTAATGTGAGACTAAACATGTTAATGTTATTAAAAATAGAGAAAAAAACTACGGTTTACCCATATTATAAAGAGATATATGAATTAGTGAGATAAAAATCAAAAACAAAATTATGTATAAGTTGAATAATGAGTAAACTACTATTTTAGTCCATCATGTTTAACTAAGCTCACGGTTCCAGTCTAATATTTTGTTTTCTGCGCTTACTGTTTCAAGTTTTCTTTCCCTTTCGGTCCACACCGTTAACGCCGTTAATAAAATATGCTAACTTAGCTAAATGACAATATTACCTTTAAAATCTTATATTTACATTTTTATCAACATCCCCATACGTATCAGTCAGTCTATAATAATCTCCAACTCTCCATTGATCATCATCGTTATAATCACACACATTCATCAACACTCACCATCGCACCACCCACCCCACTACCATAAACCACCACACAACACACACCCTTGAAACCCTAACACCATCATCCTCACCACATTGACACACCTACTTCAGTCACCATTGGCTCCCTCATCGTCACCTATTCAAACCACAATGATCCTCCCTCCAACAAACAACTTTGCCATCGCCACACCTTTGCCATACGACACACTAACGAGCCCTAAGAAAAGGATATGGTTCGAAGAGCAAGCTGTAATTAGCTTGATTTTGAGAATTATCACATAAAATTACCGTGAAAAGTTACAACTCGACATAACAAGTCGACCTACTTTTTCTTCTCTTCTCTTTTCATCGGGAAACACCACAACAACCACAATACAAACCACCTGTCTTTTTTCTATTCCTCTTTTGCCGGAAATTAATAAATTACTTTGAAACTATTAGATTATAAACATGAAAAACAATGTATTAGACTAAAATAATAATCTTAACCAAATCTAAGGAGTAGAATAGTAGTTTACTCTTGAATAAATAAAAGCTTACAAAAGTAAATGTGTGAAATGACTTTTTTTTACTTATCTATGATAGAGTATATTTCAGTTTTTCTCTTTGAGGTTTGGATGATTTAACAATTTTAATCTAAAAATACGGTTTTCTCTTATAAGGTCTTAAGGTTTGTATTTTATCACATTTTGTTTCCTAACTCTAACTCTGTTAGGTTTTCCTGTTAAATTAAGAAGTATTTTAGTCCTTTGACTTCTACAAACTATTTTTGTAAATTATGAAGATGTTAATATACAAAGGATTGTTTATGTAATTAACTTAAATTAACAAAAATAAAATTAAAATTCTAATCTATTGCAACCCATGTTGCATCAATCATAGCACAATCTCACCAACATCACAAGAGCACCATCTCATCAACGCCAGCAAAGCACCATATCAACGCCACGAAAGACATATCATACTTGTTTGTCTTGTATGTGGGCATCCAACGTCAATACGTGTTGAAATACACACGATAAGTCGGATGCTATTGAATGAACAAAATATATTGCTTCCAGCTTGTTTGAAGATATATCAATACACCATTCAAATTTATACTTCTTGTCTTCGAATTTTATTACGTGCATTGTAAGGGTTGTAAGCGTAGACACTTTTTTTTATTCCGCACAAAATTTATAAAATGTCCTACAACGCCATATGCTTCCTTCTCAAGTCTTCGACTCCTTCTTAAGATGATAATACACAAATGTTTCGGACACATACTCGATAGCATTTAGATCTTGTTTAGCATATTTGAGATAATGAGAAATTGATGTTTCTAGAGAATTAAGTTTATTAGGTAGTCATTTCTCATATGAATAGTTTGTTCTCAGCTACAAATAGTCAAGTTCGAGTACCAAAATTATAACAACTTAAGTTTTTGAAAATCAACTTCATATGTGTAACATGTAGATGTCGATTGTTCATGGTATTGCTAAGTTCATGATCATTAGATGATGAAATGATCTAGTTTATTAAGATTTTTAGAAAATTTAGTTTCATGAAGATTTGATGCTATGGATAATCAAATTTATAGTTCAACTGCATAGATCACTCAGTTCATAATGGATTCGTTGTTTATTTCCTTTAGATTCGCATGAAACATAAGTTTAGGTAAACCAAGTGTATAGATTATGGAAGTAAACAAGATTATAAGAGGTGATGTTATTTTTCTATAATGTGGTTTAAAAAGAAAAACTAAATAATTAGATAACGAGTTTCGAAAAAAAAAAAAAAGTTTTAAATATATGCTATCTATAGAGGGATTGATTTGAAAATGGCCCAGTCTAAGTTTCGTATATTCGATATTGGAAAATATGAATCATGACGTTTGTTGTAAGTGTTTGTATCATATTAATTTCAGAAAACAAGAAAATGTTATGTAAATATTTAAAAAACGTTTAGGATAATCAATCCCTACTTAAAGAAATCATTTGTCATAAAATATATTTATTTTTTTTTACAAATACTAAAACCAAAAGATTTTTTTTTTGTTGTAGAATTAACTATTGGTTGGTAGTTTTTACAAAAACCGCTGATAAAACATGGTGTTTTAAGTAGAAAGTTTATACGTAAGACACATTCGTTTTGAATGACTTTATAGAAACAAGATGTACAGAATTTCATTAGCGTTAATATATACACGTGAAATATTTTAGTTAAATGAGCTTAGGAATAGTTGTGTAGCGAATTCATGTTAAGTTTTGGGAAACGAATTTATAAGTAACCTCTTTTAATGATGGATTAGAAGTTGGGTTAGGATCTTTGGATTAGATGAGCAGTTTAGACAACGTTTGAGTATTGAGATCAAGCTGAAATACTTCGGAGGTAAACGTTCGATTCAAATGCATTAGCTTATAAGAATAGCAAAATCCGTTAACTTTTATTTAGTTGTGGAATTTAGCCTTGACTATAATTTAGAAATCATCATGAACCTTTGATTGGAGAATCGATAACTGATTTAGGATTAGAAGTACGACTTAGATTCGGTAATCGATATATGCATTATATGCATGATCTGAAGTTTTGGATAATTCGATTTAGATATGTCTTAGTTTTGATTTGAAATGTTTGGTTTACGACGGTGTAATTGTGTTATATGGATAAGCTAGCGAGTATATCGCATAAGTATTATTGTAGCTTAGAAACAAATGGAATGATGTAACGTAGAATAACACGGTTTTGTAGCAACATCTTTAACCGATAGAAACATCCGATGTAATAATAGCACCTCGTTCCTCTTAGGATATCATAGAATCTTTTGAAACATACCATAGAAAATCACATAGAAACTTTAGGAATTTCGATTAAATGAAATAGTGATAGTACTTAGAACATCATAGAATCCTTTGAACATATCATAGAAATCACTTAGAAACTTTAGAAACATTAGTAAATGACGTTGGAATATTATTTGAATCACTATAAAAATTCATAGAAATAATTATAAATCATGGGAATGAAAATCATAGAATCCAAGAAAATGAAATTTCAATGGCTTAGGAGTGTGTCTTGGTTTTGGACACTAATGACTTATCAAAGTGTTAAGTTCGTTTTCAACGTATTCGAGAAAGCGTGCTTTAGCCTATAGGTTCACACTCATCTCGTACATCCCCAGGTAAGCATACAGGTCTCTTAAAGAGATTTATACGAAATGCTTTGCCTTAGACAGGATGTCCGTGATACAGGTGTTCCCCCTTCCGGATTGCACACGTTCCCACGTTTCAAACTTACTTAAGACGATGACGAGATTCCACAAAGAGAAAGGTCCTAATTATACCGACGAGTCTCTTGTAGCTCCTTCGTGAAATCGGATAAGAAATAAGATAAAGAAACAACATAGAGAAATTCATAAAAAGGAATAAAGAAATAAGTTCTAGAAGAGTTTTCTAAGCACAAGCTATTTGTAGTAAGGACTCTTAGGTTATAGTCTAGGTCGGTGTGTTTCTAATACCCTATCCTAGTTCCCTATAACCATGGCTCTGATACCAACTGTGACACCCCGCCCGGTGGCGGAAAACACCGGGCTGTCATAGAATTGGATATCCATAGTAAACAAAGCACATGGTGTTACTTATTAAGCCAAGTAATGATTAATACATTTGGAACGTGAGTCTTAAATAGAAACGACAAAAGTAATAAAACAGAAACAATAATTGCAATCGTCTTTATTATTTAACTAGGTCCAAGGCAATCCTATGTCTTGGCAAAAGCATCAAAACAATATCAAAGCATCACCTGAAATATGTGAAAATAAAGTTAGCTACACAAGCTAGTGAGTAAAACCCAAATTGAATAGTAATAGTATTGAAATCCGAGATCAACAAGATATGCTGCGCAATCCCACATGTATAGTAATTTCGTAATATCACCCTACCAGGACCCCTAGAATAGAATAGCACACCAACCACAATAGAAACCATAGTATCTCGTTTAGCCATTTGTCATGAGAACCACTCATGTAATAAATAATGATAACTTTTAATAACCGTCGTTTACCGTCTCGATATATAAGTCATCATTTAGCAATTTAGGGACATGGCATAGTATAGCATCATAGCATAGCAACATAGTATAGCAACATAGCATCTCGACATAGTAAACATGGAATTAGAAAGGCCGGGTTTAAATCACCTATCGATGTTGTACAAGCAGGTGGGTTTGTCAAACCATTAGCGCTAACATTGTACCGGTGGGTTTACAAAGCAATAAAACTACTTTTAACTAACACATAAGATTGCATCAAGCGGCCAAACTAGATTAACATATTTGTATGATCTCTTTTAGAAAACGAATAGAAAACGCAATATAGCAAAAGACATATTTCAGCCCCAAAATAGTAAAATGGAAAAAGGGGAGTGAGTTTACTCACCTTGAAATCCAAGGATAATAGTAACACTAGAAAGTAACTAGAGAGAATCGAGGATCGCCCAGACATTAGAATCACCTAATTAACCGGGAGAACCTAAATTAGAAACGAAGCAAGTAATGTAATAACTAGAATCAAGAAAATGGAACTTCTAGGGTTTTGGATTTGGGGTTTTAGGGTTTAAAATTATAAATTTGAAATTAGGGTTTCAAAATATAATTTGGGATTTTCTTTAGAATTTTAAAGTACCAATTAGGAGTTAGGGCTTTAAAATACAATTTGGGAGTTTAGGGTTTCAAATCAAATTTTAGGGTTTTAAAGTCCAATTTGGGGATTTAGGGTTTTGAAATACAGTTTGGGGATTTAGGGTTTTGAAATATAATCTGGGGATTTAGGGTTTTAAAGTACCAACTGAAAATTAGGGTTTCAAAATATAATTTGGGAATTTACAATAATCCATTTTTAGTTTTATACTTGAAATAATTGTACACAACTTTAAGAAGTATATATATAACTTAAATTATAAGTAAATGGATTAAAACATAGAAATTAAGGAAAAGTGGTCAGGGGGACTCGAACCCACGACCAAACAGAACACATCAAACGCCCTATCCGCTGGACCAGGCGCGCTTTTTGTTTTATTAATCCCGTTTTTAATTCTTTTAATCAAATAAGATTATCAACCCATTTCTAAGTAAAAACCCTAGAATGAAGATCGATTCAATTCGTTTAATCCAGTGAATCAAATCCAAAACCAATAGAGGGCTTCTAATCTACACGAACTCACGATCATTTCTATATATAACACTTACTTGCTCGGGAACGAATTGGATTGAAGAATAACGAAGAACAAAAACCGACGGCTTTAGAATCAATTTGATGGTTAGAGGCTGTGAAAATGTAATTCAATCTCCAGAATTGGTCTTGAGGATGCGTTGAGTGAAAATCCAAATGAAATTTCAGAGAGTAACAACATTTTGATGGCGAATTGGTCTCGTCTAGGATGCGGGTGGTAGACGACTAATTTGATCGATTTTGAGAGTTTTGAAACAATTAGGTTACTGGTACACGTTAGGAACGGCAAGAGAAACGATTTGCATTACAGATTTCATTGAATTGTACGTTGAAAGGACGATTTGTTAATTGGGTTAATGGTAGGCGGTTTTGAATCAATAAAATCAAGTTATTAATTGACCAATTGATGATTAAATGAGCGTTTCAGGTTCGAATTTAACGGAGATAGATTTTACCGTTGTTTGACTTGGTTAAAATCGACTTAAAAGTGCTTTTTGGGGCTTGCCGGAGCTTCGCCGGATTCCGGCGAAGTTGGCCGGAGTAGTGGATCAGAAAAACGGGATTGGGCTGGGGGTTGGAATTGGTTTTAAAAGTTTTACAGTTTGGGTCCTCCTAGATACATATGTTATTATTTGAGATTATAACTTCTAGTATAACTTTAAAACTTGACCATTTTCACTCAAAGTTATTTAAATCATTATTTCATCTAACTAACTTAACCACGTTAACTTGCGACGTTTATAAAATTGACGTTTATATATGTTTAAATTATTGTGGACATTAAATGATTAATTTGAGACTTGATAGTATTTAACTTGATAATATATATAACAATCCTTTTTGTAGATAACAATTTATATACTTTTGGAATTAATCATTATAAATATTAGTTAACTAGATACGTTTTATATATTAACTCGTAGTAAATTCGATCGTTTTATTAGAAACGAGAATAACGTAAATTTCAACATAATTATTAATATTAATAACGTAGTGTTACATATTCGATATATTAAATACGAATACCAATGAAGATAAATAGATTCGGGTTCGAGTCGGGCATTCTGGGTCGGTTTTGGGGCAGATGTCACATATGCTATCTGAACTTAAGTATTCTTTTTCTTCTCCTGGGAAAATAGAAAGCAATCGATCATTTATTTCTTGGACAACTTCATTTTTTGAGCCAATATTGCCCTATCTTGGAAAAAACTTGGATCGTTGTAATTACTAAGGAAATTAGGATACACAACATCAATAAGATTTGAAATAAGATCATTATTTGAAGGACAAATCAACAAATCTTGTGGTATATCAATAGTTGCTTCTCCATCATGCACACCACCAAGTTTCCCTTCTCCAAGATCCAAAAGCCATTCTGTAATTTTTTTTGTTTCTTCAATATCAGCTACGTCACCACCAATTGTTAAACGTATATTTTTGTTAGTTTCAAGAGTTTGCAGTGCTTCCAAAGGTATGATGAATTTAAAGAAGCACCAACAATGTCTTGTCTGTGCCATTCATAACAACAGATAAAATTGCCAAAAATCACCTCCAAAGACACTAACCTTTCCTTCAAATGGTAAGTTAGAAAGTGACCCCCTTGTAGATGTGAAAATATCTCAATGTTCTATCCAATGCCTCGAAACCATGCTTGTGAGTCATTGGCACTTCTTTCCAAATAATTAAGCGTGTTTCTTTTAACAATTTTACAACATCACTATCGGGGTTTCTATAACAAACAAAATCATTGTTAAGATTCATCAAAAGAAAAAATCTGGATTGTGTCGTTCTTCCTCCACTTAACAACAATGATGCAACGCCACTACGCTTTGTCTATTTGAAACTTCATTGTCAGTATCATATATGTATAGTTGGGAGAACTTTGGTTGTGAACCTTCTATTAGTAGAAGACTCCCAATACTATGATAATTCTGGCCGCTCAACCAGAAGGTGTAAGGACCTTTACCTTTGTTGATGGAAGAATCAACCTTGCCACCCATCGAGGTCATGGTGAACATTTAATTTAAACGGCGAATATTTTTTAAGTAGTAGATTCCCTTAGTACTAACTGAACTGTATAGACTTTTTAAATGTTCGAGAGGATCTTTCAAATCTGGAAGTTGTACCTTGCCATATCCACAACATATAGAATACACATCTTTTATCTTATCGTGCTTTCGTCTTAATCTTTCATTTATCCACAATTTTGCATGACAAATCTGACATATGATAGTTTGATCTTCGTGATCCAAGTAATTTGATATGAAATTCGTAAGTGTGTTAATTTATGTAACATCATGTGCATTAGGAAATGCATAGAACTTGGAGTTTTGTATAAGTATCTAACCTTTAGAAAAGCCTTTGAATGCATCTCTAAGGATTTCTTCATCATAATTATTTTCACATGATGCAAGGTTAGTCATAGGTATTGGACAAATTTTATTGGCTTTCCTTTTTAGCCTATGGTTTCCTGGTGATAACATTGTGATAGTTGACCGGTGACTGAATTGAGTGTTAGTTGAGATCCCATTAGAACGAATAATATACGATCCGTTACTCGACGATGGTGTTGTAGCATTTATATTGTAGTTTGACGTAGCTGGAAATTAAGATATGAATATATAAGACAAAAAATATAAAACGCATGATATAAATTAAATGTTTAATTTTAGAATTACCATTTGTAACGTCAGATAAGGGTGTTCGGAAATGTGAAGCCAAGGATGTAGATCCCACATATTGAAGCAGTGTTTGGTTGTTGGTATATATGTTTTCTAGGTTGTTCGCAATAGCCCTCGAAGTATATGACGATAAAACACTTTCCTCACTCTTACGTTGGGTAGCTTTATAATGATTTGATAAAACATCCTAACAAACAAAAAAAGTATCGGCAACATGAAGAATAAATAACATTAAAAGGAAGCCATATATAGTAATAAATTAAATAAAGGTGGTTAAGCTTACATTTTATAATACTAGTAGGTATCCGCGCGATGCAGCGGAGACGTTATTGTTGGATGTATTTAGTTTTTGGGTGTTTTGTTAATTTCGTTAAGTTTTTTACTAAGGTGTATTATGGGTGTTTTGCTGAAACAGATTAAGTAGATATCATCATAATGGTGGACTTAGATGATGGGCATAACACATATCATGTAACTAATAATTCAATATGAAAATTGTCAAGCTTTCATGAAACAATTGTTTATAGTATGGACCTAGGTGATGGAGCTTAACATATGTAAAGTAATTAATAATTGAAGATGTAAACCGGAGACGATAATATTCAAATAACAATGAGTTAAATACGTAACATTCGTATCTTAACATACGAGCTGAAAACAAATGATCCATGTGAGTTCATGAAGATGGAACGGAAATTAATCGTACTTCCTACACAGCTCTTCGATTAGATCCCTATTTTCCCACCACCAAGTATCATCTAGAGAAAGATCAGGAATTTCAGGCTTTTCTTTGACTTCACATTTTACATCCTTTTGTTGTTGGACGTTGATGAGTATCTCCTCTTTGACTGTCACCTCATTCGTTGAGCTGGAGCAACAGTTTTATCTGAAATTACAATGTTTAGTTTGTTGACATAAGTTTTCAAAAAACATGTGTGTTATATAACCTTATATAGGTAAAGAAAAGTCTTCACGAAACAACAAACATTGAAGTTGCTCTGCTCCATATTAGATTTTTTAACCCTGAGAAAACGTGAGCAACAAACATGTGAAGCGCTTTACGAAACAACACTAAACTCCCTTCTCCGTCGTCATGTGAAGTTGCTGGAAAGGGCTTAGACTTAAACTGATCAGAATCCACGTGAAAACCAAATAAGTAGTTTCCCTTACCAATAACATGCACTTTAATAGTAAAATAAACCACTCCTTGGATGAAAGTTCCATTAGACCATGACATTTTGTAGTTATGGTACTTTCGTTCGTCAATGAACCCCATCTTGCGCCACGAATCAAGCCTTGATGAATATTTGTAAAGAGTCATCATGCCATTTCTACGTTTTGCATGTAGAAGCATGTACTCATTCGAAGGAGAAGCATACAACCCAACAGCATCTGATTTTTGTTTGAATCGACCACGACTTTGGGTGCTGGAAATGAATTTAGTCACGCGGGTTAGGGGGTTCTAGAGAATCAGTTTGTGGGCGCCACGAAAAGAAAGACATACAAGCCCATCGAAGCTTGTTAGGACGCGGACACCAGACGAAGAAGCATTTGATGGTAGAGGAATTTGGGTCTTTGAAAAATAATCTGATTGTTCAAAAGTAACGGGAAAGACAGACGACTCGCAAATACCGATAGATAAAAACATTTGATTATAAGATGTGGAGATGCGACGACAATGCATTAGACGGAAATTTTGAGCAATTATCAAAGACAACCATTGCTTAGACACGATCTTACACCGGCCTAAACATTTTGCAGGAAGCCTTATTAGTATTTCTGTAGATAGTATGTCGGTAGGAACATCATCGATTGAAGTAAGGCGACGACCATTGACATTCATACATTTTTTTTAGTTGATGGAGGCATAACGAAGATATAACTGGAAATAAAATGAGAATGAGTTTAAACAAAATTAATTTGAAGAATCAAATATGTACTAATGACATGAATAATCATCTTATTGTCTTTTAAACGGACCAACCATGTTTGTTTTTAAGTACATATATGTAACTTAAAATGTGAAAAAATATTTTTAATACTGGTATAATATTAATATTAAAAATTTGTATTAATTTATCATACATATTAAGAAAATAATTAGCAACCTTTATTTTTAGAAACAACCATAATACACTTTAGTATAGATATAGTATAAAATTAAAAAAATGGGTTTTAGGCTTTTTAGAAGTGTTGGCCTAGTTTAAATGTTAAAAAATGGGTTATGGGTCGTGTTGTTATCCATTAGAATTAAAATACCTTTTTTGAGGGTTATAACGTTATTACAAAAGTTAGGGTTGTTATATATGATGTAATATATTTATCTATATATTTATATGTATTATTTTAGTTGATGGATGCATAGCGACGAAGTTCGGTTGTAACTGAAATATAAAGCGGTAAAGAGTTCAATAAAAATAAAAGGTACGAATCAAATATGACGTAATGATAAAAAGAAAAACACAAACGCATTGGGATTGATCTGTTAATATATTTGGGCTAATATTGTTAATTAATGGGTTGATGAGGTGAGGTTAAGACATGGGTTTACTTAAAAACATTAAATTTTGTCTCAAACCCTAAAACACGGTGTATATATAAAAGCAGCTTCTTTCTTTCCAAACCCTAAAACACACTGCATCCGCCTCTATCATCTCTAACACAAACTCTAGCTGCAAACCCTAGATCGATGCAACAATTCCTGTAATCACAATCCATCCGCCTTCATTTCTATCTTCTAACACAAACATGTATTCTAACAATTTTCAATTTTCTCTCTTCGAACACAAACCCTAGACCTATTAACTCCTGCGATGTCTGGGCCGCTTGATCGATTTGCGACTTAAAGTACAGGTAAAACTTTGCTGTATTATGATTTTTATGTATTGTGGAAGTGGGATTTGGGTATTTTGATGTGCGATTTGGGTTTATTGTTAAATTTTATGTTTCATGCTCTTTTTAAAACGATACAATGTTGATTATTGATGGTTGTTAGTTTGTGTTGTCTAGATTTTTTGAAAAATAGGGTTTGATCTGATGATTTATGTGGTGTTAATTCTTAATGTGTTCAAGGCAATCATGGATTTAGTAGTTGTTATGTTATGCTATAATTTGGGTTAATGTATATGTTTTGAAGTAATTACAATTTTTTGTTATAATTTTTGTGTTCTAGAAGTAGTCAAATTTATGTAAATACACACAGATTTGTCAAGTTCTATTGTTGTTAGTTGTTAAGTCTCAACATACCAGTTCTTTACTAAACTTAAAATAAACGATTAAATGTTATGTGCTCGCCTGTTGGAAGATTTTGACCTTGTTAAATATTAACTGTCAATTTGTGTTCTTTCAATTAGTTAGAATTTTTTGATTGGATTTGTAGACGCATCTATGTTATGGACTTGTGAAAGAACACATGCAAATACTTTTGATTACTGTTGATAACTGTGGTCCAGTGTGCATCTTGAGTTCTATAAATTTTATGTTGAGAAAAACATTTATACTTTTGATTTTACAATGTTTTTAGTTAAACATTTATGTTGTTATGTTGACATGGTGTATTTCTAGGTTGGATTGACTTACTGTGCATCTTTTTGTAGTGTGTGTGATAATTTACAAACTGTACCTTGTAATTCTGAATTGCTGATATGATTGTTTAATTATATATAATGACTACTAATTGGTATAAATTCTTGCAGATTTTGTTCCAGATGATTATAAAAATGGTGCAAATGGAAGCTTTTGGTGAGGCCGGTGTAAGATCGTGTTGAGGATGTGGACATGCTATACATCACCTTACCATTGTTTGATTTATTAAACTCATTATATAATTATTATGATTAGGCGGGCTAAGCTGGTGCTGCTCAAAGTATTAAGTGTAAGTGACATACCTTATATTCTTAATTGTTAAAATTGTATAATCTTTATTTGTGTTATGGTTCTTATAATATTTTTGTTAAATAATGTTGTATTTTTGCTTTTATTAGCCAATGTCATCATACCTTATATTCTTAATTGTTAAAATTCTGACTTGGGTATTATTTTTTATGTTTTATGTGGTTTTTGCTATATACATGATGTAATTATCTTTTTTGCAGAGTTACTTGTAGTACATTCAGCTGTGGTCCAAGGAGACTTGTGTATCAAGTGTTCACTTTTATGGTTAGTTATCTATACTATAAAACAATTCGTACTTTTTTTGGTTCTAAAAAGTTTTAAAAGTTTTTAACTCATCTATACTATTATTTTAAATGTTTTGAACAATTAAATTTGAAATGTTTTATTGAATGATTACTTAAACAGATTTCTTTTGGGTTGTTTTAAGAATAACGTAAACATACTTCTGTGTTTGTGTTTAATTTTGAATGATGTTGCATTTGCAGGTTGTTGTTAGTTCAATGAGGATGATATTTCAACCATTTTTAAAAGGTAAATTTTGTTCATATTATTGTGGTTGTTATGTATTTGGTATAGATAAAGTTATGCAAATATTAGTTAATATGTTTTATATGTTGTGCATGTTTTGTGTGGCCTTGATTCAACATACCGGCTGTGTTCAAGTCCAAAATATGGTGCTACTTCAGAGATTAAGGGTAAGAAAAAATCCATTTACTAAAGCTTTTAATCATATTTATATATCAGTAACTAAGTCTTGTATCAAAACACTTCTAACTTTTTTGGGTTATAACAAGTTTTAAAGGTTTTTAACTCATCTTTACTAACAAATTTCAAAACAACAAAAGTCATTAGCGTAGTTAATGACTGATATTGTATTAGAAGCTTATGCTTATTAAGTTGTGTGTTTGTTGTTTTGAATAAGTCTTAAGAATGATCTTTTATTGTTCTAATATTTTAATATATTTGTGTAGACCTACATCAGTGAGTAACCAAGTTATGTAATGTTGTAGGACTATTAACCAGTGAGATTCTGATTGGAGATGGGAGTCAACTGCCCACTGGAGAGAATTTATATGAGATGGGAGTCAGTATATTGTTATGATGGATACTGAAAATATCACTGTAAGTACTCTAAAACACTTCGACCGGTAGCAAGTACCTTCATCAGTGAGTTTCCGAATGGATTCGGAAATCAACTGCCCACTGATGTTAAAACTTGGACTATAGGCGAGGTTCTTTTAGCTTTTATACTTCACTCTTAACTTTCATTTTGTTTGTTTTACATGAAGCTTAACTATTTGTCTTAAATATATTATTTTTGTTTTACATGAACCTTGTTTTTATGGTATATTTGTAATTGAAATCAATCATACGAAGTGTCTAACTCCCTAGATGTGCTTGTCCAACCTTTAGTAGAGAGGTTTTGGAATCTGGCCTCCATCTAGGCTTCGTTAACATTGACTGTGATTGAAATAGATTATTGTAGGATTTGATATTTGCAGGTTTTTATGTTGATTTTGAGTTTTAAAGCTGTTTGGATGTGGTATATTAGAGTATTGTTACTTGAAAATGGGAATGATAATCAGTGTTATGTGTTTGGATATGTAGATAAGTTTGTTTGCAACTGTTATATACAACTATTCAGTTTAATTGGATTATAAGTTTATTAAAAACATGCTACTATAAAGGATAATTATATAACTGCTTAGGTTTTATTTGATTTAAAGCTATTGTAGTAGGTATTACTTATATAATATGTAGTATTTGTGTGCATATTTTTTCTGTAAGATATGTTATAAAATTTTGATTAATTTAATAATGTTATAAAAGTTTGACTAATATGTGTGTTTGTTATTGACGTTGCGTTTTCATATAATAGATTAAAGTGAAAAAAGGTAGGGCTTGGTTAAACATGATACATATAGGTATTAATCAAATTGTAAATATAAAGTTTTTTAGTTATATTGGTTTTAGTTTGTTGTATTTGGCTATGGTTTTTGTTATAACAGATTTAAAAAGTGTTATGTTTTAATGAGAACACATATATTTAAATTAGAAAAAGATATATAACTTAAAAAATGAAAACATTTTTGTATAAGATAGATATTATAAACTTCACATCTATGAACATATTAAATTTACTACCTATGTTTTTGTAGTGATGTAATGTAATTAACACTTGATATTTACATAAAGCAGATTGCAAACATGACATGAAATTGAAAATAACAAATTTTAAGGATCGAAACACATCAACAAATAAATGACAAAACATTAACAGAACGTGATTAGTTTGAAAAGCTGAAATGGAAAATGAGATCAACAAAACTGCATGTTTAAGAAACACAAACATATTAAGAACAATACGTAAAAATATATAATATTAAGCAGTATGTTATTGTTTTTAGTATTAACTGTTATTTGGTTTAGGCTTAAACATGGGTTAATTCAATATTACATATGTATCATTTTATTTTGATGTCGTTTGTTTTAGAGCAACATAATTTTTTTAAGAGATAAACTTCAACTACTAATATTGATGTTTATCTATTAGTACATGTATGAAGAGCTGAAACTCAAAGTGGGACGAACAATAACTAAAATGAACAACTAACATGTTATGAACTGAAATACAAGAAGAAAAAATGCACACCATTAACAAAACATAATTACATACCTGTTTGAAAAGCTACGAAAATGGGATTAAAAAACTGCATATTAGTAAACGCATACAGATTAGGAACATGTATATATATTTACTATCTAGCATAGAAAAATATGTAAATGACATTCAAACCTCTGATTTTGCGTATGGTGAAATGTGAATTGTGTTGTGTGTTTCAGTGTATATTTATACTACAAATCTGGTAGGTTAAACAATTTTTTATAAGAGATCATTACCAACTTTAATTTTTTATGTTTATATCTGAAAATATGGAACCAAATCCTGAGATTTTTCAGGAGTTTGATGTTTATCTTTACTTAAAGTGCAAATAAATCTTCAAAACTAACCTGGGCTTGAAACAGAAAAGTAAAAACTTTTTTTAAACCAAAACATAAAAAATTAATGTTTGTATAAGGATCGAATTAATTAGTATATTATATATCAATTACAAATATATATACATATATATATATTCAATTTAAATTAATGATTATAGTTGAAATCTTTTATAAAATGACGAACATAAAAATTTAAATAGTCAATATATTTTCTGCAGATAAGTGTACATGTTTAGATTAGAGATAAATACAAACTTTTTAGCTACTCTGTTGTTTTTTCTAAAAACTAGACTATGTTTGAACTATATTTGGACTGTATATATTGGTTTAAACAGGATGGTAAATGACTAAACTAGAATGTATTTGTTTTTTTAGAAAACTGGATTATTAATAAAAAACTGTCAGAATCAACCTATATAACAAACACATTTAAATTGATTAGTGTAAATTTAAAAACTATTATTTATAATATCTATATCTATACCTTATAATAAAAGAGGGTTTTGAAGGACACGTGTCATTCATTGGAGAGGGTGTTAGAGCATTTTCCCGCTCAAAACTAAAAATATTCTCTTTTAAGCTATGTATGGAAAGAAATCGATAACATTAAATTATCCATAATTTTCTTTTCCAAAATTTCAATATAACTTATTTAAATCATAGAAATTATTGTGAAAAACGAGAAACAAACAACTTAAAAAATAGCTCATCGCCATTTACGACCTAGACTCATGCATGCCGACCCGTACGCTCGAGTCGATACATATTAGTATCGCTGTGAATTTTGTCAGATATTTATTATCTAGATTATTTGTATGTATATTTTTCTTAATCTTCTTATAAATTACTCCGTGTATTTGGTAGGATTTATAAGGCACTCAATTTAAAAGCGTCGATATCTAATTTGGTACTACGAATGTATTTGTAGTTTAAATCTATTTGTTTAAGGCTAAAATTAGAGTTTGAATACAATTTGTGTTTCTATTTTCATATATCTTTCATGTAATATGTAGTTTATTTTCAAACGTTACTTTTTTCTTAAAGTTTTAGAATTGTGTTTTTTATGTTTACATCCGCATAACCCGCGAGGTTTAATCTAGTATTCGAATAAAAAGACATCAAAATTGTTAAAATTTATCTTATGAACCTGTGAAGCATCATTTTTTGTTGTATTCGTATCCCATATCATCTTGGTTTTCTATTTTCAAACCATCAGGAACAACTTTCTACATAAATAAGATTGTTTTCAAGAACATAGAAATACAAAATATAAAATTTTGTTAGAAATTGAAAATGAAAAGACTTGAACTTTCGAACCTTTGAGTCAGTTGTTTGTTTCAGATCTTCATAAACAGTTTCCTGTTTAAATAAGACAGTTATTAATAACATATATGTAAAACATATTAAACATTGGAATGAAAATGAGGTTCCAATAAGACAGATGAACCTTTGATCCAAATATTTTTGGTGTGTTAGAGTCACAAGAACCATGAGGCAATTCTGATTTCAAATCATCACAAACAACCTGCATATTTAATAGCATTATCAATAGAAAAATGTATTAATAAACTATAAAATAAAGAACATTAAGTTTCCTAAATTGACAGAAGAATGTAACCTGGATTTGATTGATCTTCTGCGAGGTGGTTTCAATTATAATAGTGAGTGAGGATTAAGAATGTGAGTAAAACGAAACAGGGTTAGTTTATTTATATAGTGAGTGAGCTAGGGTTTTTAATATTTAAAAACATGTATTTCCCGCTTGGTTACATTTTAAATTACCCATTCCCTTAATTTACTGAATTATCTTGTTAACATCCCATTTTTTGTGGAAGTAACATCCCAGGCTTGCTACCCAGATTTTTATAAACATTCTGTTATAATTATTAGTTAGATATTTAAAAATTATATTTAAATAAAAGTAAACTTTTTTTAAAACCATTTTGTTTAGTCCTATTTATTGACTCGGTTTTATGTTGTAACATGAATGGAATTGTAAAAAATATCAAACATTTGTTCGATTGTAAAACAACGATGTTCATAGACAGTAACTGTTATTTTGACATAAAAATCAGTAACTTTTATTTATATTTAAATAAAAGTAAAAAACCATTTTGTTTAGTCCTATTTATTGACTCGGTTTTATATTGTAACATGTCTGGAATTTTAAAAAATGTCAACATTTGTTTGATTGTAAAACAACGATGTTCATAGACAGCTGCTACGGCAGTTGACAATGTAGAGCAGCGAAAAATGATAAGTAGCAGGAAGGAAACATAACATAACATTCCATGGTATTTTTGACATATTAGAGCTGTTCTTGCAGCAAAATTGTAAGCTGCCACTAATATGAGACACATGAGATATTTACAGTTATTGCATCTAGACATTGTCAATATGTAAGAGGTAAGATTTAAGGCTTATGGTTACCTTTAAATAGTGACAATAGTGGCAATGCAGCCGTAACCGACATTATTGGTTGGAACATGTATGTTTTAATTTGGACTGTATTTGTTACAGCTCAAACATGACTTTTTAAGTATTTTAGGTTGTTGATTGTTTGAGCTTTTGTTACAGCTCAAACGGTTACAGCTCAAACATGACTTTTTTAAGTATTTTAGGTTGTTGATTGTTTGAGCTTTTGTTACAGCTCAAACGGTATATTTACGAACTCGGAGACGCCGGTTGTCGAGCTGCTTGAATAGAAGACTGTCGAGCAACATATTCATGACTTGAGCACCAGCTGCAAATACATGTAATCACTTCATTTTTTTTTCAAATTTTGAACTATTTTGTTTGATCTTTTGATTGTAAAATTGTGTTGCACCAGTTGCAACTACATTTGTTACAGCTCAAACGCGCCAACGATTTGCCGATTGCTGGAGTTTGGTGATTTTAGCTAGCTAGTCTGTTACAGCTCAAACGGTATATATTTACGAACTCGGACACGCCTCGAATAGAAGACTGTCGAGCAACCTATTCACGACTTGAGCACCAGCTGCAAATACATGTAATCACTCCACTTTTTTAGACTTTTTAACTGTTTTGTTTGAGCTTTTAATTGTAAAATTGTGTTGCACCAGCTGCAACTACATTTGTTACAGCTCATACGCGCCAATGATTTGCCGATTGCTGGAATTTGTTGATTTTAGCTAGCTACTCTGTTTTTTTTATAAAAACCGGACTGTATTTGACTTGTATTTAACTGTATTGGACTGTATTTAACTATATTTGGACTGTATATTGGTTAAAACAGGATTGTAAATGAACAAAAGTGGAATGTATATGTTTTTGTAGAAAACTGGATTGTTTATAAAAAATAGTTTTATAAAAAATAATTTTATGCTTTAACTTCTTGTACCTGTTTTTAATAGTCTATTTAAAAAAATTTAAAATGCATATGAAAGATATAAATTCGACGATTTAGTTGATGTTTTCGGAAAAAATTTAGCAGTATTGTTTTTAAATCTAATATAAATTTCGTAAATTAGGGTTTAGAATGTAATTAGTTAGGGTTTATAGTGTAATTAATTAGGAGGGTTAAAAAGAAAATTGTTTAAAAGACCAAACTGCCCTCATTTTTCTTGTACTTTATGCAGTTTAATTAGTAACTTGTTCTTATTTTTATGGTATCATAAAATTCCCTTCTAATTGGCTTTATAGATAGTATAGATTTGTAGAACCACCCTTTGATTTCTTGCTATCTATATATTACTTTCTTTGTTTCCGCCTTTTTTTCAGGTCATTTAAATCCATTTGGTGTCATTTAAATCCATTTGGTGTGGTTTTTTATTTAGAAAAAAATCAAAAAAATATGCAGACTGATATTGTTACCTATGCATTAAAATACCATCAAATCTGATTGAATCAAGACATTTGAGATTCATACGGTAATACGGTAAGTAACTTTTGTATTTACATCGAGATTGAGTACAATTGAATAAGAAAACTACAAAATCAATCTTCAACCGGGCTATAAAATTTATAGTTCCAAGTAATATACCACGTAAGTACGTAACCAATCTATTCAAGATAACAAACCCATTATTCAATTCAAATTTTTGACATTGTTACAATTTGTATTTTATTTCATGTTAGGGTTATTGGATTTTAATAATTCGAACTTTTATATATTGGCCGATATTAATCCCAACTTCAAAAATTGTCTGTGTCAATCCCAACTTGTAACTTATTTTCCTACAATGATCCTCCGTTAAAGATAACTTAACACCGTTAAACTTTTTTCGAATTTTTGACCGAGGCTTTAGGGCTTTTTATCGGGAGGACGATACGAGTCTAATCATGTAAAACTTAACTTGAATCGATGCTCCAAACGAATAAATTTTAACATGCGATTTAAGCACCGTTAGGTTTATAGACCCGATTGAAGGTCGTTTGGTTATTTGGAGGGTCGGCTTAAGGTAATTTTTACATGAATAGACTCCTATCGTCCTCCCGATCAATAGCCCTAAAGCCTCGGTCAAAAATTCGAAAAAAATTTAACGGTGTTAAGTTAATCTTAACGGATGATCATTGTTGGAAAATAAGTTACAAGTTGGGATTGACACAGGCAATTTTTTAAGTTGGGATTAATATCGGCCAATATACAAAAGTTTGGATTATTAAAATCCAATAACCCTTCATGTTATTATGCAAGTAAACGTATTAATATGCAGCCTTTGCTAAGCGTGTCCTAAAATTTATTTGTTACTTGCTGATCCTACAAACTGGAAATTATGTACACACAAGTCTACATAATAATCTTGCTATTCATTATACATCAATAAGTATGAAGCAAATATGGGTATCCATTTTATTGACAATTTACTGTTTGATCAATGACCATTATAGAACCTTAACAATATCAAGATGTGGATAACAAACCAGTTACTTACTAACAACCATTGCTTTTATATAGCCGATGGGAATAAATGTCATTCAAACACCCAAAGTATTGTTGAAACAATAACAATTTGAAAACAAACACCCAGAAAATGTAAAAAATAATGCACGGTTAAGAATAACAAAGAAATAAGATGAAGATGATATTATATATAAATAGATATAAATACTATACAAGATAATAAACCTATTATGCAATTTAAATTTGTGACATTGTTACAATTTTTATTTTATTTCATGCTATTATGCAAGTAAACGTACTCTACAAAACATAAAAATCTAAACAAAGGACAAGCATTAAAAATGTGGAATGAAGAACGAAGATTGTATGTTTGATTATTGAGAGTTGATTTAATTAACCAATATTGTACGTATACATAAACCAATATAGGAAAAACATACATAAACGTACCGTACCTATATATATTGTAGAATGAAGATTGTAGACATGCAAATCTAACTGTTATATAGACATGAACCTTGATGGTGATGGAAAAGAAGATAGATTAGAGATGCTGAAGACTTGTGAAATCGGATTGGTGGATGAAGAGCTACGAAGAAGAATGAACAATGATGATTATGTGTGGATTTATAAGGGAAAACATAATTTATATTTTAGGTAAATTAAAACTATTAAATATGATTGGCATAATATTTTACTTAAATTAGTTAATTGATATATCATAAACATGATGGAGATTTTTTTAGAATTGTTCATATATATTCCTTTATTAATTTGAATAGTACATGACATTGAATATTTTTAGAATAGTTTTCGTCAATTATCAATCAAAATATATATATGTATCAATTATCAATCAATATGTATTTGTGCAATAAAGTTAATATATATGATTTTTTGGGTCATTCTCATATTTGACTAAAGTTCCTGGAGCAAAAGTATTTCAGCTCACCCAAATTGACCCAACCCACAAAAAAAATTTACCTAATCTATTTTTAACTTTCTAACCTACCTGCACATTTTGCTATCTATACTCCTACTTTTTGAAAAATTTTCAAACTTGTCGGCATATATATGCCTATTACCTAAGTATACAAGAGATTATCTGCAAATTAATATGAATGATATATGAGAAATAGACATACTTGACAATGTTGGGCCACCCATATGAAGGAGCATAACTGCAGCCTTTGCTAAGTGTGTCAAAAAATTTATTTGTTACCTACTAATCCTGCAAACTAGAAATTATGTCCACGTAAGTCTACATAATAATCTTGATGTCCATTATACATTAATAAGTATGAAGTAGATATGGTTATTCATTTTATTGACAATTTATTGTTTGATCAATGACCATAATAGAACCTTAACCCTATCAAGATGTGGATAACAAACCACTTACTTACCAATGACCATTGATTTTATATAGCCGATGGAAAAGATTGTTGAAACAGTAACAATTTGAAAACAAACACCCAGAAAATGTAAAAAAAGCACAGCTAAGAATAACACAGCAATAAGATGAAGATGGTATTTATATATAAATAGATATAAATACTATTTGATGAACTTCAAAAACCTCCATAAGAGATGAGAAATCCTTTCAAAACCAACATTCAAAAAGAACCATGAGAATGAAAAAGTCATTCAAAACTAAGTACTTGCGAAAACCAAAATATTCAATGGTAAACATGATTAAAAAACAAACGGAAATCAAAATATGTTGATAGTGAACATTTATTAAAGTAGGTAGGCAAGATAATACTCATTTCTCGAACTTTGGTACCACCAACTTGAGCTTTGTAGTCATCTCATTTTCTCCGTTAGTGTGGGACTGATTTGCTGAGTTGCCCCATGATCATCACAATCGGATGTCTCTACAAGCTTACGTTTAAGAGCAGTCGGTGTCTCTACATCCTGAGAAGTGTTATCATTCATAACGTCTTCATTGCGAAGACCTTTAAGCTTGGTAGAGTACGGTGTCTCATCAAGGGATAGAGAATGAAAATCCTATTTAAACCAATGATAAATAGTAACATTATTTTTTGTGTAAAATAAAAACGATATGAAAAGCCTAGCTGTTTAAGTAAACTATAATTAAAATATGTTACCTTTTGCTTAACTGATTCTGTTGAGCAGAAATCCTAAGAGCCTAAATTGTTTGTCTCGGATATAGGCTGCTATTATTAAGTATTATACAAATATTAATGAAAAGTAGTAGTATTATACAAATGATGTTCTTTTAATTACATAACGATGATAGGTAATTAGAATCATACCTAGTCTAAGTTGTATTTATGTTCAAGCTCATTAATAATGTTCAAGTCGTCGGTCATTGATGAAACACCGAAGAAAATCAACTTTTAGTCCTTGTTGAACTGTGTCACATCCACCTTGAAGGTATATTTTTTTTTATCAACTATTGCATTGAGTTCATTAGGATATGGAGCATAACAACATGCTTTCAATTTATTAGTAAAAAACATAGGTTAATATATAACTATATACGTGTAGTATATAGGTACTGCTGTTTTGTATTTATACTAAAAGTTACCATGAGATATAGATCCAACACTTCCTCTCTTATAAGTCCAATCAACTTTTTCATGTCACGCTAAAAAATAGTTAGCGAGACGACACCGATACCATCATGAACTCTTAAACTTTGAACCTACAATTAGACATGTAAAAGGTATTAAAGATGGTGTTTAATCAGATATCATGTTTAAACAATGAAGTATTGGTTAAACTGACATTAATTACCTTATGACACAATTGATGTTGTATTATTGCAAGCTTTAGTTGCACACACCCATTCAATGCCATCCTCTAATAAGGAAACTTGATTTGCAATTTCTTTAGAGGAGATCTTCCTATGAACCCTCTTGGTACATTTGCTACAGGATTTGTAATACCACTTAACATCTGGTAGTATGCATTTTATTGTACCCACAACGATGACGCTCTTAACCTGCATTATTTTAATATTGTTATATGTGTAGATAAATAAATTATATTCGATTCACCTAAATATGAATGTAAGAAAATGCAAATGTAAATCTTAAGGTATAAAGAGCATACGGACCAGATTAACATTGATACAATGACTGAATTGTGTGTTGATCAGAAAGTCATCAGGCAATGAAGCTCCCATATCGACTGGAAATCCACCCGAACTTGATGAACTTTCACCACGGGATGATTCAAGATAACCATGAGAGATTTAAAAAACTAATTAGTTTGTTACAACCTAAAAGTTTGTTACAATGTTACATGTTAAATGATAAACACCAACTTATTGAGATTTTGTCATAATGTATTTGTATATGATACCTTTTTTCTAAAAAGCTTCACTTCATCAATATCAGAATTGATGAAGAGCCGGGAAACAGTGAATGAACTGGAAACAACATAGTAACCATAAAATACAGGTTGACAAATGATGGAAATAAACCATTAAATGGTGAAGGAATGATGAAATCCATTCATAATATACTGGATACATATACTGTCACTTTATTATAAAAAAAAACAGAATTTTAATTACATACCATTATAAACAGTGAACCTCCCAAACTGCAAAATAATGACAAGGTGGTTCAGATCTAGGTTTTATTCAAGATAGTTTGACATTTCTGTTGCATAAGACTCCTATAAAGTAACAAAAATACGATTGCCCAATCAAAAAGTAGTTATTAAAAATAAAAAAACTATTAAATATGAAAATGCTTATTTAATTAAGGATGAAAGAAACAAACTCTATATCTTCAAACCTTATTTGCATCTTGACAGATGTTTTCCTAGACTTGGTGGCCACAGGTTCAAGCTTACGTTTTCCAAGAAGCACTCCAATTACATCTAGTAATAATTTGAATTGTTAAGTGGTATTTTATTCTATGTATAATCATAATCAAGAAAAAATAAAAATAAGATAACATATACGAACCTATGCTTGAATTATCATGAACAATATAGTTGAGAATCTTATAATAAGGAGTCATAACAAATCCACATGCCATCGTTGAAATTGTTGCACCTCACAACATTTGTGGAAAAATTCAAGCATACCTTCAACGGGTTATCTATATACTTGTACTTAGAGGTATTTGAACCAAGTTGCGGTTTGGTAATTATCAAAAAACCTCTCTCATTCAGAAAATGCTCGAACATGTTGAAATATATGTTCAAAACAGAAGCTTGGATTCGATTTCCCTGTATAAAAAAGTACCAGATTTTATAATTAGTTGAACAGCAAAGAGAGTCTATAAAATTATGACAACTAAAATGAGTCAATAACTTGTATCTATTGCAGGGTACCTCCTCATCTAGCAGAATCATTTCGATTAAGTAGGTTTCTGACTGATTACAAAACATAGGCTTCCTCCACAACCTTATGATACGGACACTGAGTATAATCCTCTCTTGCAACATCGAGTTCCCTAAACAAATTGAAATGCTAAAGTTCCATAACGCTTGAATCTGAAACAAAATCATACAATTTAGGTGAGTATAACATAATTTATATGATAATAGACATAGATGAAAATTGTTACAAACATTGTTGGTGTGTAAGATGCAGAATGAGGTGTGATTGTTGATATTGTATGTTGATAGTTTATATGGATTTTGAGACTGTATTTTAATTTTAGAAGGTTTTCAATGACTTAATTGAATAAGTTGAATAAGGTAAATTTATATGTAAAAGAAATAATGTTAAATAAGGAAATGATATAGAGCAACTTTAAAACAATTTAATCTACTATAATTAAAATGATTTAGTGTATGTGTCTAAGATTTGTTATCAGTTTGTCAATAATAAAGATGCGAGAATGATCTACATTCGAAAATAAAAAATTTGACAGCTCTAATTATTAACGTTTAAATTGTGACAATTTGACATCAACAACCCGAAGTCATCTATCTTTTATTGTATTCGTATTTAATTTTCTGAAAATGTAGCGCTTTATTATTATTAATATATAAATATGTCGAGTTTTATGTTATTTTCCGTCTTTAATAAACCAAATGATTCCATTTCACATACTAAATAATTGCTATAATAAATAAGTCTCCAGAATATATATAAATTAGATTTTATAAAAGAGATTTTTTAAATATTAATAAAAATAATCTTTAATACTACTAAAGAAGAACTTCGATGATGTCATTTTTGATGACGTGTCAAGCACGGGAGCAAGCCACATAGGATTGCTGATAAAAGCATGACATCAAAAAAATTTGGGTCTAAAACCCGAACCATATTTTGAAATCAATTTTCAAAAATCTGATTGAATGAAACTTCCTCTCCACTCTACCTTTTTCTTCTTTCTCTCACATATCCATCTACCTCTTCATCTTCTACAAAGCAAACTTCAAGAAAAAAGCAAATGCAGGTTTCTTCCGTTTCTGATTTACTTCTTCGTATCATTGTTCATCTCATTTCTGAAAATCTAACTTTGACATGTTTTTACCTAATTCTGATTCTTCCGAAGCAATCTTCTTCTTTTTCTTCCACGATGATTCTGGATATTATTTCTCAGAAGTCCGACAAATCCTCACCCTTCTTAACGGTAAGCATTCAAATTTTGATATCTCAATCAAATCCTTAATCTTCATCTCTAATCGTCATGTAAATGTTTGTTTATTTCCTATTTTGATTTTTTTTTGGTTTTTTTATCTTTAGATCGATCTGTTTAAACACTAACTTTTCTTGATTATTTTTTTGATGTTTTTTCTAGATCTTTGATACATACCTTCACTCACCTACGATTCTAGGGTATTTTTCTTTCCTTTTTTTGTAATTTTGCTTTTTCATTACTTCAGATTGTTATTTCATGTGTTCTAGGTTTTGATGGAGATGAGGAAGTTAATGGTGGTGATGAGGTTAAAAAACTGTTGGATAACATGGTGAAACAAGAGCGATGAAAGGTGATTCAGGATTTCTAATATTTGTTGTTAAAGTAAAGCATGACCTTTCTGCCTTTTCAAGGTAAATAGGTTGATTTAGATGCTAGCTTATGGCTTTGATCAATTTTTCTTCTTATATGTTGCATCAGCCGATGAGTCGAAGCATGTGGTTATGTCTTATATGTCAATGTTGATAACTCTTGTCAAGTGGACAAGGAAAGATATTTTAAATCTTGAACAAAAGTTTGCTTTTTTTTTTGTCGACTATCATATTATGCCTTTGGTAGAATGAGATTGAAACATGTTCCATTTTGAGAGTTTGGTAAGTTTCTTCAAAATTTTTGTATTGTTGCATACATTAAGTAAATTTTTTTACTTTTGTTAAGTATAATATTATAATATGTGAAATGTCTTTAATGGTTTTTAGATAATACTGTATTCAACACGTATTTTTTTCCTAATCTTCTTGTAATATTATATTGAATATGTGTTTGACCCTAATTTTGTATTGATGGTAAATAATAAGTGGACCTCCTTTGTGATTGTTATGCTGCTGGGTTTTGGTATTGATGGTAAATAATAAGTGGACCTCCTTTGTGATTGTTATGCTGCTGGGTTTTGGTATTCATGCCTTGCATGTGTTGATTAACTTGATTATGCATTGAATTGAAGGTAAATAGGTTGATTTAGGATTATATATATATATATATATATATATATATATATATATATATAGGGTTAGGATCCTTACAGAACAAGTTTTAATTACAGAACCAAAAGAACAATTTATAACCATTGATTAACTTGATCAATGGATATGATTAAATATAGTAGATTATGTAAATATGAAATTAATTAAATTAGTTGAAATAAATGAAAAGGACATATTAGTAAAATGTTGGTAATCATTCTCTGTCCAATTAAAAAACAATTACTCCTAAATTATATTTTTTCTCTCTCCTCTCTCATTTCTTCCTTATTCTTCTCATTTTTCTAACTTTTTCTAACCTTACGGATTTACATATTATATTATTGGTATATGTTTACTATTTACATACATGGGATTACATGTTTTTATTTTTACACATGCATTCTACCTAATGTAAATATATACACGTATAAGTTTTTCTTTTTTAACATATATATAAATACACACGTGTAAATTTGTCTTTTTAACACATATGTAAATATGCATGTAAAAATTAGTACACATGTAACAATGTCTTTTAACACGTATTTAAATTTATCTTTTAACACATGTGTAAAACACACATGTAACATAGTCTTTTAACACGTATGTAAATTTGTCTTTTTAACACATGTGTAAACACACATGTAACATAGTCTTTTAACACGTATATAAATTTGTCTTTTTAACACATCTGTAAACACACATGTAACATAGTCTTTTTAAACAGGTATGTAAGTTCGCCTTTTTAACATACATGTAAATTTGTCTTTTTAACATTTTTAAATGTCTTTTTACATATTTAAATTTGACATTTTAACACATATGTATACATATATGTAAATTGGTCCTCTTAATGTGTATACACATATGTATATATGTGTATCTTCCGATCATCTTGTCATTTTGTCTTCATCACCATCTTCATCCAAATACCTTCATTCCAACATGCCATCACCCTATCAATTTTATTAAAAAAAATGCCCAACTTCATAAAAATAACCCATATTATAGTGAGTATTAGTGCGTGGAGGAACATAAGCAATTATCAAGTACTATCATCACCCATATTTTTCATGTACCTTTATTTTAATACATCATCACCCATATTTTTCATGTACCTTTATTTTAATACATCGGATAAGAATATCTGTTCCAAATCTGATTTGTGGAAGGTAATTGTCTACTTTCATCTTTTGTAAAAACCATTGTTTGAATAAACTAGTTAGACTAAGAACGAATTTATATAATCTGTTGTTATTTGATGGTTAATATTTTATTAACATTGTAATACACATAAAATGGTCAAAATACATAATACGTTTCATATTTTGTATTAAGCAAATAACTTAAACTATTTATAATATCACATAAAAAGTACGTCATATAGTTGGGGTTTGATCCGATTATGAAAATGGAAATTAACATTAACAAAGGATCTCGATTAATTATTGGAAAAATGCAATTTTAATTTGTTGCTTTAAACAATGAAACATTCAATTTTGATTATTAAGATTCCTTTTTTAAAGGAACAAAATCAGTTATAAAGTAAATGTAATTATCAGCTATGATTTTTTAAATTACCCAAATTACCCAAATACCCTTTATATAAAAAATATAAATAAATTATTAATTACTTAATCAATGGTTGAGATATGTTCTTTTTGTTCTGAAGATAAAACACTGTTCTGTAATGATCCTCACCCTATATATATATATATATATATATATATATATATATATATATATATAATAGGCTAGCTTATGGCTTTAATCATTTTTTCTCTTATATGTTGCATCAGACAATGAGTCGAAGCATGTGGTTATGCCTTATATGTCAATGTTGATAACTTGTGTCAAGTGGACAAGGTAAGATATATTAAATCTTAACAAAAGTTTGCTTTTTTTTGTCAACTATCATATTATGCCTTTGTCTTATGAGATTGCAACATGTTCCATTTTGAAAGTTTGGTAACTTTTTATATAAATTTGCTTACTTGGCCCTTATTTTTTGCTTTTTTTTTCGTCGACTATCATATTATGTCGTTGTCTTATGAGATTGAAACATGTTCCATTTTGAGAGTTTGGTAAGTTTCTTTAAAATGTTTGTATTGTTGCATACATTAAGTAAATTTTTTACTTTTGTTAAGTATAATATTATAATATGTGAAATGCCTTTATGGTTTTTAGATATTACTCTATTCAACATGTATTTTTTATTCATAATCTTCTTGTGATATTATATTGAAGATGTGTTTGGCCCTAATTTTGTATTGATGGTAAATAATAAGTGGACCTACTTTGTGATTGTTATGTTGATGGGTTTTGGTATTCATGTAGGGAACAAGAAAGCATGAGATGCTTTTCATAATATGTTGATTAACTTCATTATGCATTGAAAGTGATTTATTCTTCGGTTGTATCTTCAATTAAGGTTTTTTTCATATACTTAACTAAGAATTATATGGCTTTTGATCAATGGGTTATGGTTTTGTTGGATTTGAGGATAAGATGGAAATGTAGTATTTTTTTTAAGTTGAATTAGTTTTACTCACGTGAACCAAAGGACAAAAATTCACATTTGGGATAAGAAAATGAAAGAATTAAGGTATGCTACTGATTTGAGGTTTTTAACATTGGTTAGTTTCTAATTCTAATTTAGCATATGAAACCTATTAATCCTAATATTTTTTTTTATGTAATCCTTATGGCAGATTTAAGTTTTGTTGATTTTTCTTATTAGGTTACTTTTTGCACAAGTTGTAGTTTAATTTTTTTTTGAAAAACCAGGTGACTTGGTTAGCGGCATGGAAGATTCAATGACAGGTCTTTTTTTCATTTTGGCATATTTTTAAATCAATGATCGATGATTTTTGTACCATTCCTTTAACTTATTTACATTTTCATATTTTTTTTAAATTGCATCTTTTAACGGATGTTTTATAACTTCTAACTTTATATTTGGTTTTCATGCTTCAAAATTATATGTCATCATGCTTATAACATGTTTATGTGAATATGTTATGTTAAGGTTGGTTGTTTGGTGTCTGATTTTGTGTTTCGGTTGGATTAGTAAAAAAATGTTCTAATTTGTGATTAAATAGAATGTTATAAGCATGATAGCAGGTGGAGTATCAATTCAATCTCCTCAGCCTGCTTGTAAAGGCAGGGCTTGATTGTGTATTAAAGAGTTAACTCGATGTCAAAATAGGAAGAATGCGAAGAGTAAATAGATGGTTATATTTATAATCAAATGGGTTAATCCGGAATACATCAAAATCAAAATCATTTGGATATTTTATTTTTTGAGATTATAACCAGAGGGGCTCATGAAATAAATGTGACATGTGGTAATTATGCTTATAATAGCTACAAAAGACTAAGGTGTTTTTGGTATTTATATGCTCACCCATGGTTCAATGGTATAGAATGGGACTGATTGTATCAAATTAAAGCTGCATTTAATCCCGAAGTTAATGGAGAGCTAGATACCCAAAAGTTTTGAAGAGGTGCAATATGTAGTTGGTGCACTACTGTGGTTTTACTTGTTAATTTCCCCCTCTGTTTTTTGCTTACTTTTTTTGTTCATGTAATACTACTACAGGGTGAAAACCAAAATCCCTCAACAAAACCAGGCGCTTGGAGAAAGGTTAGTAAGAATCTTGATTTATCCATTGCAATCACAACCGTTATTACTTTGTTTGGTAGATTTGCCCTCCTTTGAAGCTATTTAACCTATAGCTAATGGTTGCTTATCCTAATGTTGCGGTATCTTAAGTTCATTTAGATAGTAATCTATTAAATATAAATAGTAAGGTTCTTTTAACATGCATTTGCGTCATTATTGGATATGTTTCTTCGATGTTGAACATTTTGAGCAATAAGGTACATATGTTTGCTCCTAGAATAGTTTCATAAAACTTGAAAATAACACATTAATAATATGAAGCATACATGAGCCCAAAATCACAAGAAACTGGGATTAGTTAATGGTGCATGTATGTGACGTTTTTTCTAATGATATGAAATGTTGAATTATAGATGGATCTGTATTTCAAAGTTAATAAGCGTGTAGTTATTTTGAGTCAACTACTCCCATGCATACAAATCTGAAGACACTATAGTATGTGTATGCGACCTTAAAGAAAGGTTCGTATTTAGTTGTTAAATTTAACAATTTAATTTTGGTTTCAATTAATCTTGAGTGACTTCAATTGGTCTTGAGTTACTTTAATTGGTCTTTTAAATGCTTTAATATCTCGAGTGACTTCAAATGGTCTTTTAAATGCTTTACATTATGCTCTTTGTTGTCATACTTATTGTTTATGTTATATGTTGTTAGGACCTGTGCCAAGTAAAAGTTAATGGTTTGAATGTCATTAATTATAATTGTGTTGGTGGCAAGGTAAATTCTAATACATTTATTATTGTTTTTTTCTTAATAGAGAGTGGGTGATGATGTGTGGAGCGTTATTGGTGGCAAGGATAGTAGTATAGTAAGTTGGTACAATAAATTTGTGTTGGTTTGGGCTACAAATTTGCAATTTTTTGTGTTGCATTAGGGCATCAGTGTGTTAATTAAGGTTTCTCATGTCGAAAAGGTCTTTGTAAATTTGGTTATAAAAAAAGGTGAACTTAGATGGCTGGTACTTGAAATAGAACTTACACTTGGTTAGTTTTTTTTTTTAATAAATAGAAAACCCGTGTTCCCACACGGGTCTAAACCTAGTTGCTTCTAAGTAAAAGAAATAATAATTTAACATCAAGAACGAAGAAAAAACATAAAAACGTCATTTATATAAGCGTTACGAGATAACTCGGTTAAGTTAGTTAGTCAAAATAAATGTGCAATTAACTTTGGGTTAAAACTATCAAATTTGAAAGTTTCATTTAAAGTTTTAATTAAGATATGATAACCAAAGAAACTTCAAGGACCAATTCTATAAAATGCCCAAAACAAAACCCTTCCCCTGCGCGCTCGCCTTTCCGACCAAGACCAGCTCCAACCATTTTGGTCGGAATCTTCATTTTCCGGCGAGTCCCTTTTTGTTCGCTCTAGCCATTTTTAATTAAAATAAAACCGGTAAAATGATCCATACTCAAAACTCGAACCCGTGGTCTATGCTAATCTCATTGAAGCTCAAATCGTCTCGATTGATCCCAATTTGTAACCGGCGTCGACTTCATCAATACCCATTAACACCAATCTATCAAAAAGTTGATTTTAATCAGAGACAAACAAACTAAAACGATCCTTGAAGTGATTAGAAGCTGTCAATATCAATCAATCAAGTTTTAATCAGCAAATCAAACACCAAATTACTCCACTTTACTCGTAAGCAATCACTAACCCGTTCGATTGATTTTCCAAAGCAATTAACCAAATTGAATCAACTAATTCACTCTCATGTACTCTCATTTTCTCCCTAACATCTCAATTTTATCAAGCAACATCAAGAATCATCAATTGAATCTCTCTTGTACTCAAACCTATTCATCATCAATTAGGCATCAAATCTTTGTTTTCATTTGCTAAAACCATAGGGCTTTTGCTTTATGCATCATCAAGAGTAAATCTGCAAGTGGAATCGATTTTTAACAACCTATTGATACAACTTTGATGCTTAAGATGACGTTTCTCTGTTCTTCTTTTTCTTTGATCGAATTCGTGCACAATCAAGTAAGTAATTCTATAAAAAAAAATACGCGTTATCATGCATTGCTCAAAAGCCCTTTATCAGTTTCGCATTTCATTGATCCATTGGGATTTAACTTAGGATTTAGGGTTTGATGTTCTTGGTAAATTTGAGGATTTTCATGACATAAGGTAAAATAATTTTAATTTGAGTTTTATTCAAATCAAACATATAGAGCGGCTGGTTAATATGTTGGTTCTTGAAACAAAGGTCTTGAGTTCGAAACTCTTTGGTAGCATTTTTCTAATTAACTTTTTTATTACAATTTTACCTATTTTAACTAATTACCATAATACAAAATACTAATCCTTATAACATATAAATTATAAAATGTCAAAAATCTTATAAATTATATAAAACCATGATTTTATATAAATCAAGTTTTATTAAATTTAATTTTTACAAATACTTTTAAAATACCTAAAAAATGCTATAAAACGTATTTTTATACTTCTAAGTACTTTAAAATTTTGGTAAATGTTTTTAAGTTTCTAAAGTATATAACATATTTTTGACATTATATAAGTTGTTAACAATATATTAGTTGAGTTTCTATCGTTTATCAAAGTTATTGTTATTAGTATTGCTATTATCTATCTCGCCGTTGCGAGTAAATAATTTTATATACTTTTAATTGTTTATCGAGAAACCCCCAAATCTCAATTCGAAACCCTAGAATTCCAAATTATCCTAGATTTCTATTGTATCTATTCTAGTTTTCTATACTATATGTTTTACTAAGTTAGGATTGACATTTACTTAGATGATTCTAGTATTTGGGAAACCCTCGGTTTATTCCAAGTTGTTGCTATTGTTTAGTGCTTGTGTTTCAATGTGAGTAAACTCACTCCCCTTTATACTTTTATGTTTTTGGGTCGAAATATGTGTTCTATTACTAAAACCATGTTTTCTACTTTGTTTCTATTTTTCAAAAGAGATTATAGCTATATGTTAATCTTTTCCGCGGCTTGATGCAACCTTATGTGTTAGTTAAAAGTAGTTTAATTGCTTGGTAATCCCACAGGTACAATGTTAGCGCTAATGGTCTGACAAACCCACCTACTTATACAACATCGATAGGTGATTTAAATCCGGCATTTCGAATTCCATGTTTACTATGTTGTGATGCCAGATGCTATGTTGCTATACTATAAAGCTTGATGCTATGCCATGTCTCTAAGTTACTAAATGATTATTGATAACCTAAATATTAAGACGGTAAATGACAGTTGGTTAATAAGTTATCTTTAATCAAAGCGTGAGTGGTTCTCATGATAAATGGCTAAACGAATGATTGTGGATTCTATTGTGGTTGTGTACTATTCTATGCTAAGGGTCTTGGTTGGGTGATAATTACGAAATAGCTATACATGTAAGATTGAGAAACATATTTAAGATGATCTCGGATTTCAATACTATTATTTACCAAGTTTTGTGTTTACTCACTAGCTTTAAATAGCTAATGCATGATGATTTGCTTATTTCTATTTTTCCAAGGCGTAGGAATGTTTCGGACCTAGATTTAATAATCAATATAGTGTTGTAGTTATTGTGTTCTTATTTAGGTCTTTTGTCTAGGGGTGTTCAAAGTAGGGTATCCGGATTTCGGATAGCTGAATTTTCGGATATCCGAAATTTTCGGATAGTGGTTTTCACTATCCATATCCGAATCCGAACTTTCAGAGTTCCGGATTTCGGACACCCGAAAGTTCGGATACGGATTCGGATAGTATCCAAATATCCAAAAAAATTTATTTATTTATTTTTTTAATTTGTATTTGCATTTCATTCAATCCAAAAATTAGCCTTAATGATAAGTAACTAACCAAAAAAGTCTTAAGACAATTAAAGTCAAAGTATAAATATCTAAATAACCAGTTGTTTTAATCAAACATTAACTCTAAACGTTTCAAGACATTCAAATAATTCTCCATTCTTCACATCTAAAAAGTCCACTACTTGTCTCATGACCATAACCTATAAGTCAACAACCAAAAAAACTAACTAACAATTAAATATTTGAATTTTCGTAGACATGAATACATGATTATGAAGTTTTTTTTGGAATTCCTCACACTTTTAAAAAACTAATAATGAAATCAAATATAAGTTATGTCTTGGTTATTCTAGAAACTAATATAAAAAAAGATTATAAAGAATACTATAAAAAGTACAAATGCGTTTACAAGGTAAAAACATGATCGGAGGCGTGCACCGTGTAACACCTATAAAATTTCGTATCCGAATTATTTGTTAGGATACTCAACCTTGTGGTCGTAATTAAATAGTTGGTATATATACGACAATCGTATTTAAAATATTGCCAAACGATTAAGCAACGAATTAGCACAAGAGATGTTTAGGCGAGCAATTATTATTATAAGAGACTGTCATATAATAATATTATATTATATTTGAACTTTCTCCATTTCTAACGAAACTTAGGTCGATGCGTAGAGAACGATGAGCTCGTCCTAACTGTATTTTTATAATCTTATAGAAGGCTATATTTTAGAAGTTATACGAGAAAAACAAATGAAGTAGCTGAATTAATTAATAATAATAATATAACCAAGCTGGCATGTCAATATAATTCATCCCGCATCGATTGTTAAATGAAATAGAGGTGCCTGCTTACTTCCTATATATAGAAGCATAGGGTTAGAGTTTTATATATTTAGTTCTTTTGACGGGAACGCTCTAGTTTAGAGAATCCTGTGTATACAGTACCCTGATGGGTGTTGTTAGTAGTCGTTTTTGAAGCACGAGTAGGGAGACTACATCAAATTGTCGTAGATAGTTTAAGAGGTATATTCTTGTTTAAGTTTATATCTAGTTAATAACTATATTTATTAGTATATATTTTGTGGGGCTTAGGATCAGGGTCGGGATAGACATTGGGTAACTTGACCCTGGTGTAGACATGGACTGATCAACCATGACTAAACTAGATAGAGTTATCCATAGTTGACCACGACGATGCCAAGCCAGTACCCCACTCCTTAATTAATAGCTAAGATTTGCCCTAATTATAAATAGGAACCAAACTTCATAGATGTTATAGTGGCGCCAGTTAAGCCACATGTATAGATTCAAAGTGCAGAAGGATCTTGCTCAAAAATCTTAAAGGGTTAGATAGTTAGAAGAAGTGTTGTCCAATGGCAGTTATTCTGATTAAGGTGAATACTTTTGTATTTTAAATGCTTTTACGAAATCTTTGTTATTTCGAAACCAGCATGAAAAGTAGTTAATTTATTAATGCATGATGGTAAAATACAAGACGGACACTTGGCACGTATGGTCTGATCAGAAATGGTATACACGTGTTTAGGCAAAACTCATACGGTGAGTTTTGTAACTAAGCGTGGCTGGTACAGTTTGTGTGCCCAAAGAAGTGATTCCCTAGGCACCAGAGTTATAATGAAATAACTCACAGCCAACAAACTGTTATTAGTGTGCAAGATGGTGTGTATTTTATCCATGTTCCTAGTACGGTTAATCTAAATTAATGATTTGGGTCTACAAATGATATTCTCCAGCATTATCGCTGATGTTTTATTTTTAAAACCTTTTACAGGTAATGAATAAAAGAATGGAAATGCTAAGTGCCATGTTGTACATATGATGTTTTTACATGTGCATGTTAGCTAATTAAGCACAAGATACATCAAGGAAGAATGGACGCATTCGAAGAAGAAATCTTGTGGCTTTAAATATCATAGTAATATGAAATTACTATGTTTTGTAAAATAACGGGTAGTTAAGCCCAGTTATATGAAAACAATGTCAAATAACGGGTAGTTAAGCCCAGTTATATGAAAATGATGTTTGCAAACATTGTGAAATATTATGAAATATGACCAAGTTTTGAGAAAAATATTCCGCTGCATTTGAACTCTGTGTTTTTCAGAATAAAATAATTAAAGCAGGTACCAATCGGGTCACACGTCCGGGCATGCCAAACCCGGGGTGTGACAGGTTGGTATCAGAGCCACAGGTTTCAGCGAATTAAATACTTTATTTAGTATCAAGACTTTAACCATGATCAGAAAGAATGCCTACTAAGAAAGTAGGTAGATATCTGCATAGAAATGTATGACTTACTGTATAAGTCAAAACAATAGTTTGTTTTCTATTGCTTTAGATATGATGCCTACTAAGAGAAAGTAGGTAAGTGCATGTAGTTAAATGCTTTATAGCATACTAGAAGACATTATTTTGTTTTCTATCTATATATAATAATAAGCGTACACCAGACTTTACGTCTGATGATATTCGGGATTTCCTTTCCTGTAGATTGTCTAAACGAATAAGTGGTCCTTCTACTATACTCTAAGGAGAAAGAAAAAGAATATTGAAAATAATAATCTGGATTATCAAACTCTCAAAGGAGATGAGGTAGAGTAGATGATTAATCAAGGAATAGCAAATGCTATACCAAAAGTTATAGAAGCTCCAGAAAAGAATCATGAAAATAGTAAACAAAAAGAAAAGAAAACCTTCTAACGGAAACTTATAGAATGGATCATAAACTAAAGACTTGCTTTAAAAGGTCGAATCAAAAGTCATACAAATAAACTCAAACATTATGCAGTGTAACTGGATGACTAGTCTAACTAAGATATTCTGTCAAACAAATGATCGGTTTAATCATATAACTGAGTCGAACCTTAGTTAGCATTCGACGAAAACATTATTTTATGAAATACTATAATATTTCATCAGAGTTATATGTTCCAAGACTTTAGAACCTTGAATACTAATATACCCATGAAAGAAAATCTTTATAATGTGAAAAGTAAAATAAGTCGTTAATGACAACTGACCACTGTCATGGACTGAAAATAATAATATTCCTCATAACGACTATGTTATATCTAGTGGTTATACTATGAAGGAAGATAAAATCCTTTAAACTACACTTAGTAAATAAGGTGTAATAGCCGAAGCTATAGAAGATGGATACCAAATGATAAAAGAATCGAAATCGAATTGTTGCAAGTATTAATGTTATCATCGATGACATAAGAGACATGATAAGAACCTGAAACATCTTAAGGACAAGAATAAAGACTCTGAGTTAAGTATTAATCACAACAATTATCTTAAAGATAATTATGTATGATAAAACCTCTAAAGATTCATATTGATAAGTATCAATGAGACATAAAAGGCAAGTTGTTGAAAATGTTGTCAAAATCATACCCAAATGATCATCAAAGCTTTAATAAAAAGTCAGTGTGAATGTGAACATTGTACTAAACATATTTCTGCTAGGAAACATTGAAAATGATAACTAGACTAGCCTATACTTCAGTATATGATGCAGTCGTGCACTTAAAATAATGGCTAAACGAAGAGCATATAATCAAGTATGACGTGGCCATATATTTGAAAATGATGGCTAAACTAAGAGCATACAGTCAAGTATGACGTGGCCATATATTTGAAAATGATGGCTAAACTAAGAGCATACGGTCAAGTATGACGTGGCCATATATTTGAAAAATGATGGGTAAACTGAAAGCATACAGACAAGTATGATGTGACCATGAATAGGGACTAAACTAAGAACACATGCTACGATATGTGAAGTGATCGTAAAGCATAATAAACAAACTGAAAGTGTATGCCATTGTCAGTGGCACACTTGACAAAATGAGTATATGTTTATATAAAGGAAAGATAACTTCTGAAAGATACTTATTAAGAATGTCTTGAACAAGCAAAGTGGTAAATAGCTAACCACACTTGGCCCCCAAATTTAGGAAAATGACCTATCATATAAAATCTTGCCCTATAGTGAGATTTTGAAATGGTTGGTAGATGATACGACCATAGTCATGATAGGGATAATGGCGTAGTTGGATCACTAGTTATAAGAAAACTAGCTAGCTTTACCACAGACTATGAACGTTGAGAACATTGAGTATATTAAGGATATCAAGATTATAGAAAACTCGAAAGAAAGCAACTTTCAAATGGGGACTAGAACAAGTTGAAGCTTTTAAAACCCTAAGAGAAAAGTTGACGAATGCACCAATCTTTGCATTGCCTGAATGTAACGAATACTTTGTTGTATTCTGTGATGCATTATACACCGGCTTTGGGTGTGTGTTAATGCAACGTGATAAAGTTATCGCTTATGCATCTCGTCAACTTAAAGTCAATGAAATGACTTAGAGTTAGGTGTCATAATCTTTGTGCTAAAGTTATGGAGGCACTATCTTTATGGAGCTAGATTTACTATATACTCTGTTTATAAGAGTTTAAAACATATATTTGATCAGAAGGAGTTAAACATGAGACAAAGACGTTGGATGGAAGTCTTGAGTGCTTATGATTGTGAAATCTATTATCACGAGGGGAGAGCCAACGTTGTGGCTGATGCCTTGAGCAGAAAAGAACATGAAAAACCTAAAAGAGTTCGGGCCTTACGACTTGAACTACAAGTTGATTTAATGGGTCAACTAAAGCATGCTCAATTGATGGCCCAGGAAAATGAAAATATTGAGAAAGAAGGAATGAATGGAATGCTCAATCAACTAGTTAAAGGAGACGATAAAATTCTTACAATGAATAAGCGTATCTGGGTGTCAATTACTAGTAATCTTAGAGAAAGGATCCTGGAAGAGGCTCACAAATCTAAATATTCAATGCACCCAGGAAGAGACAAAATGTATAAAAATCTAAAAAGCAATTACTGGTGGATAGGCATGAAGAAACCTATTACTACATACGTTGCAAAATGTCTAACTTGATCACAAGTTAAAGCAGAACACCAAAAGCCATCTGGTTTATTGCAACAGTTAGAGCTACCAGTATAGAAATGGAAAATGATAGCCATGGAATTTATCACTAAACTTCCACGAACCAGTCGTGGGAATGATACGATTTGGGTCATCGTTGACAGACTCACAAAGTCTGCCCATCTTTTTCCAATGGAAGAAACACACTCTATGGATAAGTTGGCACGACTTTATATAAATGAAATAGTATCTTTGCACGGTGTGCTTTATTCCATTGTATCATATCGAGATAGTCGTTTTACATCCCGATTCTGGAAAAGCTTCCAGAAAGCTTTGGGAACAAAGTTAAATCATCAAAACTGATGGACAAACTGGTGGTCAAAGTGAGAGAACCATCCAAACTTTGGAAGATATGCTTCGAGCGTGCGTGCTTGACTTTGGTGGTAGTTGGGATGATCATCTACCATTAATGGAGTTCTCTTATAACAATAGTTATCATTCAAGTATTAATGCAGCGCCATTTGAAGCCTTGTATGGCAGAAAATGCAAAACCCCTGTATGTTGGTCTGAAATTGGTGAAAATCAGTTATCGGGACCAGAAGTTGTCTAGGAGACAACTGATAAGGTTCTCCAAATCCGAGAGCATTTGAGATTAACTAGAGAACGACAAAAGAAATATGCTAATAAAAGAAGGAAGCCGTTAGCATTTGCCAAACATGATAAGGTGTTGTTAAAAGTTTCACCTTGGAAAGGTGTTGTCCGATTTGGAAAGAAAGGGAAACTTAGTCCACGTTTTGTAGGACCTTTCAAGGTAATTAAAAGAGTTGGACCGGTGGCTTATCAATTGCAGCTACCAGAGCAAATGAATAGAATACATGATGTGTTTCATGTATCAAATCTAAGAAAATGTTTGGCAGACGAGACATTGAAAACGCCATTAGAGGACGTAGAGGTTGATGAAAACTTGAAGTTTAAAGAACAACCCTTGCAGGTAGAAGACAAACAAGTGAAAAGGTTAAAGAGGAAAATATTAACTCTTGTGAAAGTAAGATGGAACTCTCGGCATGGTCCAAAATATAATTGAGAGTTAGAATCACAGATGAAAAAGAAGTACCCTCACCTGTTCCAGTAAATCTCGAGGACGAGATTTAAATAAAGGTAGGGAGGATGTAACACCTATAAAAATTTCGTATCCGAATTATTTGTTAGGATACTCAACCTTGTTGTCGTAATTAAGTAGTTGGTATATATACGACAATCGTATTTAAAATATTGCCAAACGATTAAGAAACGAATTAGGACAGGAGATGTTTAGGCGAGCAATTATAATTATAAGAGACCGTCATATAATAATATTATATTATATTTGAACTTTCTCCGTTTCTAACAAAACTTAGGTCGATGCGTAGAGAACGATGAGCTCGTCCTAACGGTATTTTTATAATCTTATAGAGCGCTATATTTTAAAAGTTATACGAGAAAAACGAATGAAGTAGCTGAATTAATTAATAACAATAATATAACCAAGCTAGCAAGCATGTCAATATAAGAAACCAATTATCACACGACATATTTAGGCGAGCAATTATTATTATAAGAGACCGTCGTATAATAATATTATATTATATTTGAACTTTCTCCGTTTCTAACAAAACTTAGGTCGATGCATAGAGAACGATGAGCTTGTCCTAACGGTATTTTTATAATCTTATAGAACGCTATATTTTAAAAATTATACGAGAAAAACAAATGAAGTAGCTGAATTAATTAATAATAATAATATAACCAAGCTAGCAGGCATGTCAATATAATTCATCCCACATCGATTGTTAAATGAAATAGAGGTGTCTGCTTACTTTCTATATATAGAAGCTTAGGGTTAGAGTTTTATATATCCAATTCTTTTGATGGGAACGCTCTAGTTTAGAAAATCCCGTGTATACAATACCCTGATGGGTGTTGTTAATAGTCATTTTTGAGCACGAGTAGGGAGACTCTACATCAAATTGCCGTAGATAGTTTAAGAGTTATATTCTTGTTTAAGTTTATATCTAGTTAATAATTATATTTATTAGTATATATTTTGTGGGGCTAAGGATCAGGGTCGGGTTAGACATTGGGTAACTTGACCCTGGTCTAGACATGCACTAATCAACTATGTCTAAACTAGATAGAGTTATCCATAGTTGACTACGACGATGCCAAGCCAGTACCCCACTCCTTAATTAATAGCTAAGATTTGCCCTAATTATAAATAGGAACCAAACTTCATAGCTGTTATAGTGGCGCCAGTTAAGCCACATGTATAGATTCAAAGTGCAGAAGGATCTTGCTCAGAAATCTTAAAGGGTTAGAGAGTTAGAAGAAGTGTTGTCCAATGGCAGTTATTCTGATTAAGGTGAATACATTTGTATTTTAAATGCTTTTACGAAATCTTTGTTATTTCGAAACCAGCATGAAAAGTAGTTAATTTATTAATGCATGCTGGTAAAATGCGAGACGGACACTAGGCACGTACGGTCTGATCAGAAATGGTATACACGTGTTTAGGCAAAACTCATACAGTCTGATCAGAAATGGTATACACGTGGCTGGTACAGTTCGTGTGCCCAAAGGAGTGAGATTCCCTAGGCATCAGAGTTATAATGAAATAACTCACAGCCAACAAACTGTTATTAGTGTGCAAGATGGTATGTATTTTATCCATGTTCCTAGTATGGTTAATCTAAATTAATGATTTGGGTCTACAAATGATATTCACCAGCATTATCGCTGATGTTTTATTTTTAAAACCTTTTACAGGTAATGAATAAAAGAATGGAAATGCTAAGTGCCATGTTGTACATATGATGTTTTTACATGTGCATGTTAGCTAATTAAGCACAAGATACATCAAGGAAGAATGGACACATTCGATGAAGAAATCTTGTGGCTTTAAATATCATAGTAATATGAAATTACTATGTTTTGTAAAATAACGGGTAGTTAAGCCCAGTTATATGAAAATGATGTTTGCAAACATTGTGAAATATTATGAAATGGGACCAAGTTTTGAGAAAAATATTTCGCTGCATTTGAACTCTGTGTTTTCAGAATAAAATAATCAAAGCAGGTACCAATCGGGTCACACGTCTGGGCATGCCAAACCCGGGGTGTGACACACCGGTGGGTTGTCGACTTATCGGAGCGTGCGATAGTGGGTCATCGGAGCGTGAACCGGTCTGAGGCCGGAGGGTGGAGGGCGTGAAACATAAATGTAATTGGAATACTAAATACATATTAACTTAAGAGTTTACAAGCATTGTTTTATAAATATATTAAATACATAATTAAAAAAATTGTTTTTCGGATAATCTGAATATCCGAATTATTTTGAAAATAACTATCCGAACCCGAGTCCGAAATTTCGGGCATTCGAAGTTCGGGTATCCGAATTTTCGGAATATTGGGTTTTCAGATCGGATTTTCAGATGCGAATATTTTTTAACACCCCTACTTTTGTCGGTTACCATGTAAGCATTTATTCCAAACTTATGTTATGATAATTATTAGAATTTAATAAAAAGTGTGTCATGTGCTTTGTTACTATTGATATTCATTTTCTATGACAACCTGGTGTTTCTGCCATCGGGTGGGGTGTCACATCTAGCGATCTCGGGTTTAGACGGGCTTAAGTGGGTCGGTCTTAACGGGCTTGGCTACTTTACCTAGAAAATAAGCATGTTTGAAAAAATGTTTCTCATACATATGCAAAGTGATATGGACATGTTTTACTATGCTAGTATTGACCATTTATTAACACAAAACCATATATTAGTATCCAAGTAAAATAACAAGGAGTTTAAAAGTTCAGTTTAAATATGTATGCAGCCTGTTAAAAATATACATGTGTACACATGCTTGCTAATAACTCATTTTTTATACAATAGATGATGTATGTAATCATGTACGCAACCTCGCAGGTCAAATTGTTCGAAAATATGGTTTTGACATTTAAATAGGGGTAACTTTGTAGAAATGTAATCAAGTTTGTCAGTTGTTCCAATTAAATACCAGAAATTTTTTTTGTCTCTTTAATATCACTAAACTTTCATTAAGTGTTCCAATCATATGTACTAATTTTACGATTATTTGAATTTTTTAAAATTAAGTTGGGCAAATGAAATATGTATAAACCTTGGATACTATTTAGTGATTAGTTTTATTCATTTTGACTTAAACTCATTCAATTTGGAACTTTGTTATTAAGTTACAAATTCTTAGTCTTCACTTTTAGATCCCGATTGAAATCGATTGGAAAAAAACTTTCACTTTTTTATAATCATAATTCATATATATTTAATATGCCCAACTCAATTTTAAAAAATTCAAACATTTGTAAAATTATACATACGATTGGAACACTTATGAAACTTTAGTGAGTTTAGAGAGACAAAAAAAGTTTGACGTATTTAATTGGAACAGTGAGCAAACTTGGTTACATTTCTGTGGCATATTCCCATTTAAATATATGGTTGTGTTGTTAATACATGTACCAATAACACTTTGACATGCGTAAATGTAAATCTACATTTTTTTAACTAAAAAAATTTGTTGAAAACACAATAAACTTTCAAAGGTTAATGTTATAGATGTTGATTAAGAAATTGTTTAACTTGAAGAACTACTCATGTTAATTAAGTCTTTACTAACTTTTGACATATAGTTGTCAAAAAGAGTTGAAGGGGGTGAACAATGTTCCAGAGATAGAAGAACGAAAATGTTCAAAAATTAAGACTAAGATGATTGAGTTAATTTATAGTTGTTGAATTAGTCGAGAAGAATGTTTGATTCAAAAACAAGATATATCATTGATAAAATATTAATATATATGAACTCCAGTCTAAACACAATAGTACAATATAATTCATAGTTAAACCTAAAATCTAAAAATAATAAGAATGATAAAACATGTAAACGGGCTTACGGTTTTGATATGTGTTTTCACGGGTTTGGGCCCGAGACCAGACCGAACCCATGAGCAGTAAAATTTGAAAACTATAAACCGGCACATTTTAGATTTAAACAATTACATACAGTCTTGAGTCGGGCTTTTAAAGAGGGTTTCATAATTTACCTCGTAAATGATCATCCCTACCCCTCTCAATAAAATATTGAACATAATCCTTTAGACAAATATTTTAAGCTAGATTGTTGACTTTTGTAATACCTACACTACCACACAATATAAGGAATCCTTAAAACTATACATAATTAGTTGAGAATGTATAAATCTTTTTATTATACGATCTTTAATTGCGACAACAAATCAAATGGCAAATATGTTTTCTTGTTTCGTTTGAGACAAATATCTTAAACTTGACTTTTGTAACACATAGACTACCTCACAATACAAAGAATCTTTAAATTTGATTTAGTAGATGAATTTGAAATTGTTAATTGTAAATATTAGGTAGTTTGGCCCATTTAGTTAGTTAGTCAGGCCATGAGCCATAGATTAGGGTTTTCCCTCTCTATAAATAGAGAGGTCATCTTGTTGTAAGGTTGACACTTCCAAAAGTATTATTCAGTTTCTGTTTCTTTACATGGTATCAGAGCCACAAAGGCTCTCGGTACAAATCACTGCCGCCACCTGAAAACCTGTTCGTTCCGCTCCTGAATACATGTTCCGGCTGCGAAGACCTGTTCCTGCTGCATACCAGATCTGTTAGTATTCTGTTTTGTCCGTAAGGATTCTTTTTTCGAGCGACAATTACAACTCACCGCCGCCACCATCAGCTCCAGCATCCCCCGATTAGGCTACCCTGAAAAAAATCGCCGCCCAACACCGCCAGATGCGCCGCCACGCGCCGCCTGTTTTCTGCCACTGTTTCTCACGCGCCGGCGCGTGAGCGCGCGTGGAGCCACCTTCGGCTACCGTCGACTGTCCAGTAACACCGGAATCTCTGTCCCGTCAGATCTGTGTGGTCAAATAACTGACCCGACAACATTTTCTGTTCTGCTCCAGATCTCCGACCATCATCTTGTTTTCCGGCGACATCGTTGGTTTGATATTCCGACTAGTTTTCTGATTGGGTTACATTTTCTGTTCAGCGGTTTAAAATCAGGTTCGGTTCAGGTTCATCATAAACCCGGCTCAGCTTAGTTTCAAGTTTCTTGTCCGGTTCAGTTTTAGTTTCCACCCACGTTCGGTTCAACATTTTTGGATCTCCCGAAGTGTTCAGATTATTTTTTTTATTACTTGCGTGTTCCTGTTTATTTTGTTGCTGTTTGTGATCTAAAAAAAAGGAGATCCCGCTCGTCATCTCGAGGCTATTATTTTCGGTTCTGCTTATTACAATGGGAGACAAAAATAAAAGATACACAGTCACCAAGGAGGAATATGATATGTTTCAACGGTTCCTTGCAACACCATTGTTTGCTCAAACAAGCTCTGCTCGCTCAGGTACACCCTCTAACCTTAACTCCTCTTGGATTGTTGATTCTGGAGCTACTCATCACATGACTGGGAATCAAAACCTATTGTCCAACCTGTAACATGTTTCTCACCCACCAGTTCGAATTGCTGATGGTTCCTCATGCCCTGTTCAGGGTATTGGGTCCGTAAGTAACTCGGAAAACCTCACACTTTCCTCTGTACTATTAGTTCCTAAATTTCCTGATAACCTTTGTTCTGTTAGTCAACTCACTAAACAAAATAACTGTTATGCAAAGTTCTATCCTACCCACTGTGTTTTTAAGGAACTAGGCACGAAGCGAGTGATTGGCTCTGGTTTTGAATTAGGAGGTCTATATCGTATGTCTTCATTGTCATGCCCTATGGCAAACGTATGTGATTCAAGTATTATGAAGGCTCACTGTCAGTTAGGCCATCCTTCTGTAGCTGTCATGAGGAAAATGAGACCGGATATACATATTCCCGACACATTTTATTGTGAGTCTTGTTAACTAGGTAAACACACCCGACGTTCTTATCCACCCAAAGTGTCGAGTCAAACTAGCACTTTGTTCGAACTTGTGCATTCTGATATTTGGGGTCCTTGTTCAGTTAAAACCCCGTTGGGTTTTCAGTATTTTATCACCTTTATTGATGATTATTCTCGAGTTACTTGGGTTTACTTACTTCAATCTCGTAGTGAAGTCAATTCCATTTTTCGTGAGTTTCATTCATATGTCAAAAATCAATTTAACACATCTATTAAGACATTGCGTACTGATAATGCGAAGGAGTATTTGTCCATGGAGTTCACTACATATTTGAAAACACACGGCATTGTTCATGAGTCTTCATGTGTATATACACCCCAACAGAATGGTATCGCGGAACGTAAGAATCGCCATTTATTGGATGTGGCCCGCACCATCATGATTCATTCTCATGTCCCAGATCGATTCTGGGGTGACGTTGTCCTGATTGCAGCTCACTTGATAAACCGTTTACCGTCGTCTGTGTTGAGTGGTCAAACTCCATTCTCTGTCATGTCCCCTAAAGGGAATCCGTTTCCTCTCGAACCCAAAGTCTTTGGGTGCGTTGCGTATGTCCATGATCATCGCCCGGGTAATACTAAACTTGATCCTCGAGCACTTCGCTATATCTTCCTCGGTTATTCAAATGTCCAGAAAGGGTACAGATGTTACAGTCCTTCTCTTCGTCGATACTTCACGAGCGCTGATGTCACGTTTCATGAGTCATGTCCCTACTTCCCCGAGTCTTCCACTCCAGTTTCTGACATTTTTCCTGACCCTGATCCTGTCATACCTGAATCTGTTATCAATCATGTATTCCCTGTTCCATCCGTTACTCCGGTCTCAGACGCTACAGATCCTTTTCCTGCTACCTCTGACCAACCGACAGAGCCTCCGCCGTTGTTGTTCACATATTCCAGGCGACATACGATGATGTCTTCTGATTCACAATCAGACCCTGACCCTCTTCCAACCTCTGTTCCAGACACTGACCTTGCTACGACCCCTGTTCCACACACTACTCATGTCCCTGATACATCTGAACCATCTGTCTATGACCCTCCTGGTGCACCATATCCTGACATTCCAATTGCTTTCCGAAGGGAACCCAGACACCACACCCGTTAACCTATTCAGGATTATGTTTCCTACGCTCACCTCTCACCTGAATGTCATGCTTACACCACTGCCATTGATTCCTACCCGATTCCCAAAGATGTGATGACAGCTCTAGCTCATCCAGGGTTGAGACAGGCTATGGAGGAGGAGATCGGAGCCCTTCGAGCCAACCATACGTGGGATCTTCATAAGCTTCCTCCTGGGAAGTGTCTTGTTGGCTGTCGTTGGTTGTTCACTGTTAAACCAAACCCTGATGGACCTGTGCCTCGCTTGAAGGCCCGATTAGTTGCTAAGGGATATTCTCAGGCTTATGGCATTGATTATGATGAGACATTTTCTCCGGTTGCCAAAATGCCATCTGTTCGCATTTCTATTGCTCTTGCTGCCATTAATCATTGGCCGCTCCATCAGCTTGATGTCAAGAATGCCTTTCTTCATGGTGTTCTTGAGGAGGAGGTATATATGGAGCAGCCACCTGGGTATATTGTTGAGGAGGAGGCCTCCAAAGTATGCAGATTACGCCATTCGTTGAATGGCCTGAAGCAGAGTCCTAGGGCCTGGTTTGGTCGGTTTTCTGATGTTATGGGTGAATTTGGGATGACCCGCAGTGCATATGATCATTCTGTGTTCTTTAGACACCGTCAGGGCAGGAGGATTATTCTGGTTGTTTATGTGGATGATATTATCATTACAGGAGATGATGAGGTTGGGATTACCAATCTCAAACAATTTCTTCAGTCTCAGTTTCAGATCAAAGACCTTGGCCGACTTCGATACTTCCTTGGTATAGAGGTATCTCGTTCTCCACAAGGAATCCTTCTTTCTCAACGGAAGTATGTCCTTGAAATGTTGTCTGAATGCGGATTACTAGGCTGCAAACCAGTAGACAGTCCAATGCTTACTACAGGAAAGCTTCTTCCAGAAGATGGAAGCCCGATGAAGGATCCTGAAAATACAGACGCTTAGTTGGAAAACTTAACTATCTAACAGCTACACGTCCGGATATCTCCTTTGTTGTTAGTGTTCTAAGTCAGTTCATGGCCTCTCCATACACCGAACACTGGGATGCTGCTCTTCGTGTTCTACGGTATCTTAAAACCGCACCTGGGTTAGGAATCTTGTACTCCGATCAGGGTCATTGTCATGTGGGTGCCTTTACAGAAGAAGGAGATGGACGAGTATCAGGGTTCTCAGATGCTGATTGGGCAGGTTGCCCTTACTCACGACGATCTACAACCGGATATTGTGTATTTGTTGGAGGAAACCTGGTATCTTGGAAGAGCAAGAAGCAACACACGGTATCTAGGTCAAGTGCTGAATCTGAGTATAGAGCAATGGCAGATGTTACATCAGAGATGATTTGGGTTCGTCGTCTTCTCAAAGAACTTGGGGTCGTCTCTAATGATCTGATGAGGTTATATTATGATAATCAGTCGGCTATACACATAGCCAAGAATCAAGTATTTCATGAGAGAACAAAACACATAGAGGTTGATTGCCATCTTATCAGGGATCGTGTTGTTGGCACTAAAGTTGACCCTCCATCCATTCAACCAATTCATATTAGGACAGAATCTCAGCTTGCAGACGTCTTCACAAAGCCGCTTCGAAAAACTCAAATAGATTTTATATGTAACAAGTTGGGCATGATTAACATCTATGCTCCAACTTGAGGAGGAGTGTTAATTGTAAATATTAGGTAGTTTGGCCCATTTAGTTAGTTAGTTAGTCAGGCCCATGGGCCATAGATTAGGGTTTCCCCTCTCTATAAATAGAGAGGTCATCTTGTTGTAAAGTTGACACTTCCAAAATTATTATTCAGTTTCTGTTTCTTTACAGAAATCAATGGGGTTAGTGGCCCATTGGTAACACAATTATGTTAGGAGCACTAGGTCAGGGGTTCTAATCCTGCTGACCACGAGTTGTGGTGTATTTCTCCTTGAAAATCAAGGTGTTGTTGTTCAAAAAAAAAGTAGATGAATTTGAAACTACCACAAACTTTACAAACATCCAAATTCTAGAATGAGTAAATTACTATTTTGGCCTATGTGGTTTGGCAATTTAACTCTTTTAGTTTAAAAATAAACTTTTAACATATTAGCTCTTAATATTTTATTTTTTAACTGTTTTGGTTCATACTACTAACTTTGTTAACTTTTTCTGCTAAGTACAATGATATTTTGGTGTTTAAATATTCCAATGATTGTTTATGTAAATTATAAAGTCTTGACATACTTAGGAAACTATTTATGTACATACATAAATTATAAATATAACACCATAAATTTTGAAATCTCAAAAAATTAATAATAACAGTTATAATAACAATTTAATAATATTAAGAGTAGTATTATTAATAATAATAATAATAATAATAATAATAATAATAATAATAAATCTCACTTTTATAACCAATTGGTCTGTACTTTTAAAGAATTTTTACCTAACTCGTGTGTAACATTTATGTTAACAAAACAAAACCATAGATTTGTTGCTGGTTGAGTGGGCCCTGTGAATAGATATACACAAAAAAAAATACAATGACGCCGGAAGTATTTTTAGATAAGTTTTTGAAGGTTTATAATAGTGATTGCGATGGTTCATATAAAAAAATAAAGATAAAATATAGTGTTTATGTGTGATATTTTCAAAAGGAATCGTGTGTGAGAGATGAAATATTTTTTTGTTATAACAGGTGTGCACGACAACTTAACAACTACAAAATTTGTTTTCAATATAAGTCGATACTTTATTAATATCTTAAATTCACTATTAAACCTAGGTATCAAATGAGTTATCTTAATTTCACTATATTTTATTGTTATTGTCATTATCATTATCATTATTATTATTACTAATATTATTATTATGGCTATTATTGTTATTATTATTATTTTTCATGTTATTATTATTAATATTATTATTATTTAATTGATATAAAAAATTTAGGGTGTTATATTCGTAATTTAGGTGTGTACATAAATAGTCCTTAACTTTGTAAAAACTTTAAAATTACTTAAACACCCCTTGAAGTTTTTAAAACCAAAATACATTTGCATCTAACAGAAATATGTTAATAAAGTTAGTGTTAGGGGCCGAAATAATTAAAAAGAATAAATAAAACTTTGAGGGCCAATCTGTTAAAGGTTTTAATTTTAGACCAAAAGGATTAAAGACCCAAACCAAGGCAAATTAATAATTTACTCTTCTAGAAAATAAACAAATATTGTCTATAAATAATTAATTAATATTTAAAAACTTGTTCTTATTCTTATATGGATCATCATTCCAAGGTTTAAAAAAGAGTTAAAAACTTTTACTTTAATTAAGAAACAAATAAAAATGAAATCTAAATTCAAAAAATTATATATTTAAAATCGTATTTTCTAAAGACCATACATGTATACAATGTTTTAAAAACCAGTTTTTTAATCATACTGGATTGAGCTTAGAAATGGTTCAACCGGTTAGACCGGGTTATACCGGAAGATTTAACCGAAGTGACTATTTACCCTATAGATCTTTAAAAATACAACATTTATTCAAAGAAAATAAAAAAATACATGATTCAATAATAAAAATAATCCAAAAGTTAATCCATAATAGAAAATACTCCAAAAAAATTTCAAAACCACTTGATTTTCCAACAAAGTATTATAAATAAAACGGATTAACTAGTTTAGTTCACGATGTTTGAAGAAAAATAAGAAAAATATAACTTTAAGTGAGGAATTTTATGGGAAAAAATCCATAATTAATCGAGTCAAAACTGAAACCAACAAATACGATATTGGATGCAAAATTAATCGATGGTGGGTCACGTAACGAAGAAACGAGGTGATTGGTCTAATACTAGGTATTATTTTTTATAAAAATAGTTAAATGAAAACCGGTTTAACGGTTCAACCGGTTTAACCGGAACATTTCGGTGGTATGATATACATGTCGGTTACCCAAAATACCGCCCTAAATCGTACCGGCAAAGCATGATCACCGGTTCAACCGATTTAACCGGCCGGTTTGAACCAATTTTTAAAACATTACATGTATACTAAAAATTCATTTTATTTCTATCTGATTTCCAATTAAATAGTATTTTTATATCTTAATTATTATCTTTCTCTTTTATCCACTAATAACCAGTTTTTAAAATATTAAATACTTTAAATATACAAATTAACAGTAAATCTTCAAATATTTTTTCTTTAAATATACAAATGAATGTTAATGGGGTTGGTGACTCATTAAAACCATGTACAGTGAGCAAAACCCTTTGAGGGGTATTTCTTTATCAAGTGACAGACCTGTTATCAATCAGTAGGCTTTTTGTCTATCTAGTGTGTAACGGGAAAAAGCTCCTTCAAATCATCACGTAATTATTATTTCATCTAATATAAATTTTAAATATTAACAATTAAAAAAACAAACAATTCATTAAAACCATAAAACACAATACATTTATTAATAATAAAAACACAAATACACCGAGAAGTTAAATTTTTTTGGCAACCAACAGACAGTAGTTAAATTTTTTACATCAATCGACTCGTATTTTCTTTCCGATCAAAAGCTTTAGAATGTTAGTCTGGAATTCAAAAAACCTCAATGCCGTTAAAAATATTAACAACACCTACTGGTTGTTAAAGTAACAAAAATTTAATCAGTATAAATCAAAATATGATAGTCGAATGGTTAAAACCATTATACTACAAATGTAACATTTACGAAATTTCTTTTAATTATAATATCGAATACTTAAAGTTTATGAGACTCGTTTTATAAATAATTTAGCAAGTGAAAAACACTAACAATCATAATAATAATAGCGTTAACTAAAATAAAATTTATCAAGTAATAATGCTTGTTAACAGCTAAAATAAAACAAAAGAAGAAGAAACATGTAAAGATGGGGGACCAAAAGTGTCAAAATGCCAAACCATCTTCTCCTCCTTTCTCCCTTTTCACGCAACAATAGTTGTCACTCCTCTCTTCACCATGCTTGAATTTCACAACCAAAATTCATTCAAAAATCAGACCCAATTCGGGTAATAACGTGTTTAATAAGTCTATGGCTATCACCAAACAAGTAATTCGCGTGCAAACGAGCAAAAATTGGCCTGAAAACTTTCTTTTTCTTTGTCTCGGCCGAACTCAAAATCCATAACCAAAACCATATCTAGACCTCACCATTTTGCAATTAAACACACACACATACTCACAAACACACCGCAAACAAACCCCCATACCCAAAATTCGCGAAAACGAAGCAGAAATCTCGCATCAAAGGCTCAAAACGGCCGACCGGTTCATCACTCGAACACATACCTAACCCGCACCATTTTATAAGTTTCTTTCACCATTGTACTCGTTTTTGGATGGGGATTAAAAGCCTTAACGTTAATTTTGTCAAAAACTAAGAAAAAAATTCGATTTGGGATGTGAAGGATCTAGGGCTCATATGGGTTTTTGGGGGGATTTTCAAATCTGCTAAGGATGTGTTAAAAGATATAAAGGGGGGGTGGATTTACAGGTCAGTCACCCAGCTCAAGTGGCTGGGTGCATCCTCTAAGTTGTTGATGGTCACGGGTTCGATTCACGGCTGAGCATACCCCCACCCTTTTTATTTAAAAACCATGTTAATTCTTCATATTTTCAAAACAACTAACGGTTATCACATTTAAGTTACGGGTTTATGTTGGGTTAGTCACCCAGCTCAAGTGGCTGGGTGCATATATTAACAAGCTAGAGGTCACGGGTTCGAATCCCTCAACCCGTTTTTTTTTGTATATTTTGTATTTTGACCACTAATTCACATTTTTAAGTGTTTAAACTACCCACTAAACATGTAAAAATTATATTTTATCATTTTCATGTCTTAAAAACTCAAGAGTTTTCATAAAAAAAAAAATTAAATTAATTAATTTTAAAAACTTTATAAAACCAAATAACAAAACATGTATATATATATATAATTATATATATATATATATATATATATATAAAACCTTGTGAAAGAACACTTAACCAAAAATACTCATTTTAACCTTTGCAAGTATTATTTATATAAATTAAACATATAAACTTGTTTCGTTAACTATTTAAAGACTTTATAAACTAAAAATCTACTTAAACGTCATACCGTATTGGTAAAAAAAAGTCAAGTAAACGTCTTGTAATGACAATAATCTTTAAAAGTAGGATATTTACAAATAAATAATATTTTAACCTATTTTTATAAAAACTTATAAACATACCAACATTCATAATTATTTCGCAAAACAACTAAAAATAAGAATTTGACTCGTACGATCTCGAAACCACATATGGACTAAAATCATTATGTTCGATTAATAGGATAAGCCACCGAGAGTTATTTCCGGCTTCCACCGTATATTTTCTTGAGTAGATTTTGGAGCCGATTAATGTGAGTTTACATACCCCTTTTTATATTTATACACTTTTGGGGTGAAACATGTTATATTATTCAAATACACCACATGCACTAAATCTATTTATTAACCATGTGATTCTATTTATGTCTTGGTTGTGCTTTATGTATACGTGTGGTGTTCTATTTTATGATCGATACAATCATTAACTATTGCTAGCCCAGCGACGTCTTAGATCTAAGGGCCTGACAAGCCTTTTTGGTGCTAAAGCCGATGCTAAGTCCGGCTCTTCATTGACGCATTCTAGTTCATTGAAGGAACCAAATTTCACTTAGCTGATCATATGCTACATTTTATATTGTTGAGGCTTGATTGTACATTTGAGGCCGTACGTGTTGTTACATATTTGCACTAACCATTGTGGACATGGAATCGCTTATCGTTGTGATCTATAAACTATTATCTATGTATTTAACTATGTGAACTCACCAACATTTTTATGTTGACATTATTTTCTAACATGTTTCAGGGAATGCCAACGTTTAATGCTAGCTTTGGATCATGATCACCATAGGCTTTTGGACCTAGCTAAAATTTAAATCAATGAACAATTATTAGCTATGTCATTTGTGATTTGCCAAACTTGTGGACAAATTGTAATATTTAATTTGGTGATGCATGCTTAATTAAAACTATAATTTGTAGCGTCATGTGGCTATGAGCAATCTCTAACACTCACGTCTCGACGATTATCCGCCTTTTATTTATTTAATTGGTCGGGGTATGACACCAACAAACATGAACACCGGTACACTACTATCGACCATCAGAAAACAAAGCTAAAGCACCCACAATCAACCATCGCTGCCAAAGGTTTCTAAAACCTGGCAACAACGAATATGTCACATGAGATCTAATCAACAACCCAAAACAGATCTCAAAAACACAAAGGCATAAATAAAATCAGCCCATTATAACCATCATCACCAACTCAACGACCTCCGCCACCAACCACAAACGAACATGCAACAGCAAAGACGGAAATAAAATCCTCGCCTCCATCCACTATCCACCATCGATCAAACGGAATCAGATAACAGAGGCGGCGTAAAAGGCGTAAACGACTTAGGGTTTGCTTGGTTTCCAAAATACAAACACAAACATCACGCCGATCAGGCAGAATGAAGCGTTAATGGAGGTGTGGAATCAAGTAGAAAAATGAGAAGAAGAGAGAGAGACACACACCATGTGTGTTTAAATGTGAAGAAAATGACAATATAAGCATCTAACAGCTGTACACAACACACAACACCTTCACCCTCAAAACTCAAGTTAATTACAAAACTGTCATTCTACTGTTCAATCAGTTTTCCTTTCAATATAGTTAAATTACATGCAGTCTTGGGTCGGGCTTTTAAAGAGGGTACCATAAGTGAAATAATCACCCTACCCCTCTCAACAAAATATTCAACATAATCCTTTAGACGAATATTTTAAACTAGATTGTTGACTTGTTGTAATACCTACACTTAGGGGTGTGCATGGGCGGTTTTTGATTCAAACCAAACCCAAACCCAAAACTTCGGTTTTTGTGTTTTTAAAACCCATGGGTTTTGGGTTTTTCGGTTTTGGGTTTTCGGTTTCTGGACTGGGTTTGGGTTCGGTTTTTTCGGGTTTTTCAACTTGGACTTTAAACTTATTGTTTTAGTAGTAAGTACGAGCCGAAAACACAAACTCTTAATGATTTAAGAAACATGTTATAATACTAAAGTTTAAATTTATGTTTCCTTAAGTTTTAAACATTAAAAATCAACTACATTTCTATAGAAATTTGTTAAAAAAAACAGTAATCATAAACTAAATTTTAAATGTTCTCTTGCTTCAACAAAAAATAACCAATAAATCATAGATAAATTGCAATATGGGTCATATAATAATGTATTTTAATATAAGCTTTTGCATAACATAAGTCATGTGCTTTACATATATGATATTTAGCAAACACATAAACATTATTGGGTCGGTTCGGTTTTTACGGATCGGTTTTTTTACAAAACCCAAACCCAACCCGAAAGTTCGGTTTTTTTAAAAATTAAACCCAAACCCACGGTTTCTGTTTGTGTTCGGTTTTTTTGGGTTCGGTTTGTCGGTTTTTTAGGTTTCGGATCGGTTTTTTCGGTTTCATGCTCACCCCTACCGGCTACACTACCACACAATATAAGGAATCCTTATAACTATACATAATTAGTAGAGAATGTAAATATCTTTTTGTTATACGATCTTTAATTGCGACAACAAATCAAATGGCAAATATGTTTTCTTGTTTCGTTTGAGACAAATATCTTAAACTTGAGTTTTGTAACACATACACTACCTCACAATACAAAGAATCTTTAAATTTGATTTAGTAGATGAATTTGAAACTACAGCAAACTTTACAAACATCCAAATTCTAGAAAGAGTAAATTACTATTTTGGCCTATGTGGTTTGGGCATCTAACTCTTTTGGTTTAAAAATAAACTTTTAACATCTTATTTTTTAATTATTTCGGTTCATACTACTAACTTTGTTAACTTTTTCTGCTAAATGCAATGATATTTTCGTGTTTAAATATTCCAATGATTGTTTATGTAAATTATAAAGTCTTGACATACTTAGGAAACTATTTATGTAAATACATAAATTACAAATATAACACCATAAATTTTGAAATCTCAAAAAATTAATAATAACAGTTATAATAACAATTTAATAATATTAAGAGTAGTAGTAATAATAATAGTAATAATAATAATAAGGCAAATTGGCCTAAAATAATCTCAACTAACACCTATTGGTCGAAAATAATCCTAACTCAGATTATTCCCTCCAGTGGTCCCAAATCCAACTTTTTTGGCCTGCAGTGGTCCGCCGTTAAGTGCACTTAACGGCCGTTAACTTTTTTTCTATTTTTTTCGAATTTCAAACCGATATTTTAGGGATTTTAATCGGGAGAAGAATACGATTCAGTTGATGTAAACCCTACCTCCAATTGTTGCTCCAAATGATTTAATTTTGACATCCGATTGAAGCACCGTTAAGGTTTAAACACCCGATTGAAGACCGTTTTGTCGTTTGGAACACCGGTTCGAGGTAAGGTTTACAACAATTGAATCGTATTCTCCTCCCGATCAATATCCATAAAAAGTTGTTTTGAAATTCGAAAAAAATCAAAAAAAAAAAGTTAACGGCCGTTAAGTGCACTTAACGGCGGACCACTAGAGGCAAAAAAAAGTTGGATTTGGGACCACTGGTGGGAATAAACTGAGTTGGGATTATTCTCAGCCAATAGGTGTTAGTTGGGACTATTTTAAGCCAATTTGCCTAATAATAATAATAATAATAATAATAATAATAATAATAATAATAATAATAATAATATAATAATAATAATAATAACAAATCTCACTTTTAGAACCAATTGATCTCTACTTTTCAAGATTTTTTGCGAAACTCGTGTGCGACATTTATGTTAACAACACAAAATTATAGATTTGTTGTTGGTTGAGTGGGCCCTGTGAATAGATATACACAAAAAAAATACGATGACACCGGAAGTATCTTTAGATAAGTTTTTGAAGGTTTATAATGGTGATTGCGATGATTCATATAAAATAAAAAAATAAAGATAAAATATAGTGTTTATGTGTGATATTTTCAAAAGGAATCTTGTGTGAGAGATGAAATATTTTTTTGTTATAATAGGTGTGCACGACAACTTAACAACTACAAAATTTGTTTTCAATATAAGTCGATACTTGATTAATATCTTAAATTCACTATTAAACCTACGTATCAAATGAGTTATCTTTATTTGACTATATTTTATTGTTATTATCATTATCATTATTACTAATATTATTATTATTATTATTATTATTATTATGACTATTATTGTTGTTATTATTAATTTTCATGTTATTATTATTAATATTATTAATATTTAATTGATATAAAAAATTTAAGTTGTTATATTCGTAATTTAGGTGTGTACATAAATAGTCCTTAACTTTGTAAAAACTTTAAGATTACTTAAACTACCCTCCTAACAGAAATAAGTTAATAAAGTTAGTGTTAGAGGCCGAAATAATTAAAAAAAAGTAAATAAAAATTTGAGGGCCAATCTGTTAAAAGTTTTAATTTTATACTAAAAGGATTAAAGACCCAAACCTTAGGGGCCAATTAGTAATTTACTCTTCTAGAAAATAAACAAATATTGTCTATAAATAATTAATATTTAAAAACTTGTTCTTATTCTTATATGGATCATCATTCCAAGGTTTAAAGAAGAGTTAAAACTTTTACTTTAATTAAGAAACAAATAAAAATGAAATCTGAATTTATAAATTATATATTTAAAATTGTGTTTTCTAAAGACCATATATGTACATTAAAATTCATTATATTTTTATTTAATTTCCAATTAAATAGTACTTTTATACCTTTATGATTATCTTTCTCTTTTATCCACTCATAACCAGTTTTTAAAATATTAAATACTTTAAATATACAAATTAACAGTAGATCTTCAAATACTTTTTCTTTAAATATACAAATGAATGTTAATGAGGTTGGTGACTCACTGAGACCATTTATAGTGAGCAAAGCCCTTTAAAAGATTTTTTTTTACCAAGTGTTATCAATGAGCTTTTTCTCTATCTAGTGTGTAATGGGAAAAAGCTCCTTCAAATCATCATGTAATTATTACTTCATCTAATATAATTTTAAATATTAACAATTAAAAAACAAACAATTCATTAAAAACATAAAACACAATACATTTATTAATAATAAAAACACAAATACACCGAGAAGTTAAATTTTTTTAGCAACCAACAGACAGTAGTTAAATTTTTTACATCAATCGACTCGTATTTTCTTTCCAATCAAAAGCCTTATAATGTTACTCTGGAATTCAAAAAACCTCAATGCCGTTAAAAATATTAACAACACCTACTAGTTGTAAAAGTAATAAAAATTTTAATCAGTAAAAATCAAAATATGATAGTCAAATGGTTAAAACCATTATACTACAAATGAATGTTTGGGTAATAAATATTCTTTGGATGAGAAAGCAAATAGTCCTCTTGTGATCGACACCGGAAGTGATAGACGGCCGGTTCAAACACAAGGCGTGTGGGTGCAAACGTCCGACCACACCAATTTTTTACTTCCAATTCACCAAACCCCTAAATCACACTTTCAATTCATCACTTTTTTCATCCATTAACTCTTGTGTTTCTGAGCTCAATTAATTTTATTTCAATCAATGATGGTGGTTTCAACTAACAACGCTGTTGTGCTTCATAACTTCCCTTATTCTCATCATCGTGTCGATAATAGCAACCTCGTTGGTGTTAGGAGATTGATTTCGTTAAAACGATCTGTTCGTGTAAACCCTAGGTGCCAGGTTTCATTGGATCGTAACGATGATGTTGCATCTCAATCGCTTCTCAAATCATCCAGTGTTTCTGCTCTTCAAGCTCTCAAATCATCCTCCGGAGACAGTAAGTTTACTTTTTCATTTCTGATCTCTTTGCTTGTTGTTCAAACTGAGCACAAATTTAACATCTTTTACCAATTATGTGTTTTGTTGTGTTTATAGGATATACGAAAGAGAGGAGCAGTGTTATGGTGATTGGGATTAGTTTTCGTACTGCACCGGTTGATATTCGTGAGAAGCTTTCGATTCCAGAAGCGCAATTGCCACAAGCAATTAGTGAGTTATGTGCATTGAACCATATAGAAGAGGCTGCTGTTCTTAGTACTTGTAACAGGATGGAGATATACGTTGTCGCGCTCTCTCAACACCGTGGTGTTAAGGATGTTACTGAATGGATGTCTAAGGTAGTTAAATGTTTCGTTATATGTTATATAAGCTGGAGTTAACTGATATTAACCTCATGGGTTGATCTTTGTTTAGTTTTGATGTTCATGTTAAAACTGATTATACCTGTCGTTTGGATAAACGCTTTCAGTTTTTTTATTACCACATAACTTAGGTTCAAGTTATTAGTTTTGGATAATAGATAGAACTTAGAAGCCTCTTTGTCTCCTAGGATAGAGGTATGGTTCGCGCTTATCTTACACTCGCATGATCCTACTTTTATTAGTGAGATATTACTGAGTATGTTTGTTTGTTATACCCGTTGTAACAAAACTGATTGTCATATGGTGAAGTAGATGACTTAATCGCCCTTGGTACCCCTGTCTCGCAGGACGTTCACTTCTTTTTCATTAATGTATGTCCTTTTCAATCGTTATATGTTTAGCCACTCATCAACACCTATTAGCAGTCTGTTTTAGCATTGTGGGAACATGATTGGTATGAGATTTTAGAAATGAGTCGGTGACCGTAATCTTTTTTCATATTGCAGATTAGTGGTGTTTCTGTTTCAGAGATTTCGCAGCATCAATTCTTGCTTCATAACAAAGATGCAACAAAACACTTGTTTGAAGTATCCGCGGGGCTTGATTCTCTCGTTCTAGGAGAAGGGCAAATTCTTTCTCAAGTAAAGCATGTAGTCAAAGTTGCACAAGGAGTGCCCGGGTTTGATAGGAAGATAAGCGGGCTATTCAAGCATGCAATCACAGTAGGAAAACGGGTCAGAACTGAGACTAAAATTTCTTCCGGGTCAGTTTCCGTTAGTTCAGCTGCTGTAGAACTCGCACAAATGAAGCTTCCAGAATCGTCCTACGATTCTGTTAGAGTATTAGTGGTTGGTGCAGGCAAAATGGGAACACTTGTGATCAAACATTTGGTTGCTAAAGGGTGCACGAAAATGCTGGTTGTTAATAGAACAGAAGATAAGGTGAATGCAATTCGTGACGAGTGTAAAGATGTTGAGATCATCTATCAACCATTTTCCAAATTATTATCTTGTGCTTCAGAATCTGATGTTATATTCACGTGCACGGCTTCTGAAACGCCATTATTCTTGAAAGAACAAGTCGAGACTTTTCCTACTTCACAAATTCAACGGATGTTCATAGACATATCCGTTCCAAGAAACGTGGAATCACATGTCTCGGATCTTGAAACAGCCCGTGTTTATAACGTGGACGATTTAAAAGAAGTTGTGGAAGCCAATAAAGAAGACCGTTTACGCAAGGCATCAGAAGCCCAACTAATCATATCAGAAGAAGTACACGAATTTGAAGCGTGGAAAGACTCTTTAGAGACGGTTCCAACTTTAAAAAAGCTCCGGGCCTATGCTGAACGAATACGGGCCAGTGAATTTGATAAATGCATTGAGAAAATGGGCAATTTAACAAAGAAACAAAAGATGGCCCTTCATGGTTTAAGTAAAGGTATAGTAAATAAGCTACTAGAGGGTCCAATGCAACATCTACGGTCTGATGAAAACGAAGGTCGGTCATTGGATGAGATACTTGAGAATATGCACACGTTGAACAGGATCTTTGGACTCGATACTGAGATCTCCATTTTGGAAGAGAAGATTCGGTCCAAGATGGAGAAGGCGAAAAACTAACCCTCATAACAAGGTCATTCATAGTATTTTTGTTGCGGATCCATTCGTTTTTGGAGCAAATTTGCAGGAGGTAACAAATTGATTAATATACTGATTTATACGATAAAATAAAACAAGATGAGATGAGTTGCCCAAATTTGGGATCATTGAGGGATTTGCAGTTGAGTGGTTTTTGTTTGTTGTTTTTATGAGTTTAAAATTGAAACTATCATTGTGTACTCACTTTAATATGATGCAATATGTAAACAAGTATTATCATCAATTGTGTTAAGTTGCATTTTTCTGTATATCAGCTATAATAGTCATCATATTTGGTGTATAACATAACAATGGGTACAAACCGAAGGCCTCAACTTTCATGATTAATGACTATGGAAGTGATCTAATATAAGAAGCCCTCTCACGCCTCGTAACTACATGTAGCGTCACATAACTTACTTTACCCCTTTTTACTTCGTCTTAACGAAAGCGGTTTGATGGTTTAACCCTCTTTATTTAATAAAAATTACTGTATATAATAGACCATGTGTGAAGGTGTTTACTCGGTCCCTTAACGCGTTGGGCTTTCGGTGTTTAACGCCTGTTAAAAGGGCACCTTAGATTAAGAGTAACACCTTGATGTGTTAGAGCAAACCTGATATTCAAATACAAAATGAGATATATACGTAACGTAACTAAAACTAAAAGTGTGGTCGGATCCAAACAAGTCAAACCTTTGACAAAATATTTATGGGGTTCAACCAAGTGAGGGAACATGAAGTCATTTTCGTACAAATACATGGAAAGGAATTGTCCATATACTTTATTTTGGAAAAGTCGAAGAAAACACCTTTCTTCAAAGGATGCGTATGACGTAAACAAACTCTAAACGAACCAAACGAGCGTGTATGAGATATGTTCATGTTTATTCATTTGAGTTTAACCAAACAAACGATCAAATACAAACATTTAAACAAACAAGGTTTGCTTGCCCGTGTTCGTTCGTTAAGAAACTAAGCATGTTGATCTTCGTACATTAATCTATTTAATAATTCAAGGTTTTAGGGGGCAATTTTTTCGAGGAAATATTTGATCGATAATAGGAATTTTGTGAGGGAAATTAAGTGGAGTTTATCACCATGCATAAATTGATGGAACCATATACTTAAATATTAAAAATTTATAAATACTTAAACATATTACTTTAACGCATTAACGGTTTTAATCTCCGAATTTTAACTCATTGACGGTTTTAGTCCCCGACTTTTACTAATCGTCATTTGAGCTCCTGATGAGTTTTTGACATTGATCTCTTACTCCACTTTGACACATAGTACGACTTTTACTGATTATCATTTTAGCCCCTGATAAGTTTTCGACTTTGGTCTCTTACTCTACTTGACATATAGTACGACTTTAATATTATTATCGTGTTGACCTCTAACTTTTAATATTTCATCGTTTTTTAGCATGTGACATACTACGTTTTTGCGTCGTGACGTACGGGGCATGGGACTTTTTTTTCAACACATATGACGAAGTCAAATACGCAAGACCCGACTGCGTGACCCAGCCGCTGCAACGCGCGGCCTGATGTTAAATGTAGTTAATATTATAAAGGAATATATGCAAACATAACTAACCAAACATGAACGAAGATAACTATAATTTATATACTTCTAAAAATCAAGGTTGGTGGTGAAATCCAGCCTTGCCTTTATTTAAATATATATTGGTTTGAAAAGTAACCCAAAAATAAAAGTTGGTTTAGTGGTTAGTGGGGTTTGTAAAGTTGGTTGAGGTCCGCGGTTCAAGTCTGCCGTCACCTTAGAATTAAACTTTTTGTTACTTTTTTCTTACATAATCAAGTTTTTTAAACCACCAACAACTTCAGTTTTTAACCTTTTATTTTTCTTGTCTTAATTAATAGAGTTTTTTGAACTATTTAATCGCGATATTAAATAAATTAGTTGTTTTATATTTTTAGGTAGTGATGTTACATTAAGATCGTCAGCGTCAAAGTTTCGTTCTTTACTCTAAAGTTACCACGTGTGGGACCAATGTCATGTTAAATATTTTGATGGTTTAAAAGCCAATTTAGAACTTTTACCCCATACTCAACTTTGATATATTTTAAATATTGAGCAGCCGGCTTTATCTTGATTATTTTTTAACCTCTAAGTTTAGATATATCCCTGTCTCTTAATACATGACGCATTACGCTAGACCCGGTCACCGCATCGCGTGGCCCTGCATTTTAACTAGTTAATATTATAACCGAATATATAGCCTAATAAAAATACCAAACATAACTATCATTAAAGAGAACTTGAGTCTAATGATTCCAGCCTAGCTGGTTGAGGACACCCGGTTTTACAGTGGTGGTCCAGGGTTCTAACCTCCCTGCCTGTGAGATTTTCCAGGAAAAACCCCATTGGTTTTCCCGGTTGAACGCCTAGCCAAATTCCGATGTCAAGTGGGCCCGGTTAAGACAACATATTGACCGGAGTGGGGTGGTGGGTTCCTCATTGCGGGGGATGCGACCAAATGGTTGCAAAAATTGAAAGTCGCCGTTCAAAAAAAAAAAAAAAAAAAAAATTAAAGAGAACTTGAAAAGTAAACAAATACATATCTATGAATGACAATGGGCCGGGTATTAGTAATCCTAGGCCCGTACCCGAATGTAAAACCCAGTCCCATACCCGGCCCAATACCCATCGGGTATCAATCGGGTAATTACCCGTCGGGTATCGGGCATACCCATGGGTATCGGGTATACCTGTCAATTAGTTCCATAATATAAAAATGATACATACATACATACATAATAAAATGTATCAAATCTAAATAAATAAATTCTCATGATATATGAATTTAAAAGAAGCAATAGCGGTAAATATCAAAAGATGATTCATTCTCTAAATAATATCAAAACGAGTAAGTATTTCATTTTCCAAAACAAGCTATACTAGTTCATAAAAAAAGATCCATGAAAAAATACCAAAACAAAGATACTCACTTGTTTTCATATCTAATATAAAACATATTAAAAAAAACTACTTCATCTAATATAAAACATATTAAAAAAAACTAGCTATCTAAAAGCTAAAACTAAAGAAGATTAGTGATTATATATAAGAAGATTAGTGATTATATATAAGGAAAACAAAATATATATATATATATATCTTCGGGCCGGGTACTCGGGACGGGTATGGGACGGGTTCATATGATCCCATACCCGTACCCGAACCCGGATTTTTTTTAAAAAAAATCCCATACCCGGTCCCATACCCGAAAATTCGGGCCATTACCCGGCCCGAATACTTTGGGCTTCGGTTTTTCCCATCGGGCTGGGGTTTTATTGCCATCCCTATACGTATCTACCTATTCTAATAATTGAGTAACCCATCCACATGTCACCATTTTAACTATACCACATAGGATTTTGCTTAGGTGTCATGTTCTAAATTAATTTGATGGAGAATTTTTAGACGGGTCATGGTATGCTCCATATTCGAAATAACCCGATATGTTTAAATAAAAAATTCACAAATTATCTTCAATTATCTTTTAACCCGATATGTTCAAATACAAAATTTACCAATTATCATGATCCATATTTTAACCCGATATGTTCAAATTAAAAATTTACCAATTATCATGAATTATTTCCTAACCCGATATGTTTAAAAAAATGTATCAATTATTATGATCTATCCTAACCCGATATGTTCAAGTTAAAATTTTACGAATTATCATTAATTATCTCCTAACTTGATATGTTCGAATAAAAAATTAACAATTATCATGAATTATCTCCTAACGCGATATGTTCAAATAAACATTTACCAATTATTATACATCATATCCTTTATTTTAACATATGATTTTTGATATGAATATATTTGTAAATATCCAAATCAATTTAATAAGGGATATGTTTAAAATAAATTTGATATCTAAATTTAGTTAAAACCTATAAAACTAAAATCCGTGTAATACACGGGTACTAATCTAGTAAAGTATAAACAAGTATAAACAAACATCTACATCTACCTATTCTAATACTTGAATAACTCATCCACGTCTCAACAATTTAACTACTCTACAAATGAATTTGCTTAAGTGTCATACTCTCATTTAATTTGATATAGGATTTTAAAGCGGGTCATGGTATGCTCCATATTCGAAATAACCCGATATATTCAAATAAAAAAATACCAATTATCATGAATTATCTTTTAAGTCGATATGTTCAAATAAAAAATTTACCAATTATCATGATTTATCACTTAACCCGATATGTTCAAATAAAGTATTTACCAAATATCATTAATTATCTCATAACTTGATATGCTCAAATAAACAGTTTACCAATTATCATAAATAAATTATCTCCTAACATGATATATTTAAATAGAAAAATTATCAATTATTATAAATCATGTCCATTATTTTAGTATATGATTTTTGTTAGAAAAATATTTGTAAATATCTAAACCGATTTAATAAAGATATGTTATAAATAAATTTAATTAAAACATATAAAATCAAAATCTCGTGTAATACACGGGTACTAATCTAGTAAATCCTTACATAATATAGCAAAACAAGAAATACTTTTGTGGCATTTTTTAAAGCTTTTAGCTTATGTGGCATTATTTGAGAGTTTATCTTATAATAATGATTTTTTATTTAAAATAGAGTAAATTACTATTTGAGTACCCATGGTTTGTATTTTATAACCACTAGGTATATTCACGCTGTCGCGCGTTGCGCGACAGTTTTAAGCGGGTTATTACTTCTTGCAAGCCCTACCAAATACCAATAACCCATAAACAAAATTGTAACAAAACAAATAAATTTGATTTAAAAAACATATAAAATAACAAAAAACAACCAACAACAAAAACGCACATATGACATCAACCAATAGCAACACAACACCTCGAACCATCAACCAATAGCAACACAACACAAAACACTATATCATGACTTCAACCAATAACAACACAACACCTCAAACCATCAACAATAGGAATGCAACAAATCAACCAATAACAATACAACACCTCAAGTCACACTCAAAACAATATTTCATGACATTAACCAATAGGAACACAACACATTAAACCACCAACTAATAGTAATGCAACACCTCACACAACACACAAAACATACATGCATGCTCTCATAAGAATACATGCATGTATACACATTCAATATTTTATGCATAATATAGCCTTAAGTCACCTACATGTGACTCTTATAAAAACACTATTCATGATGTTTTAGTTTCAATATAGTATAACCATTTGAGTCTAAATGACTAACAAGGTTAATTAGTTTTTTCAGTTAGTTTATAATAAAATGATTTAAATGCTCCTAGACTCAATTGGTTATTTTTATAACATTGGGAACCCATATATATATATATATATATATATATATATATATATATATATATATATATATATATATATTGTGACATCCGCCCCAAGACCCGAACCCGATTTCTAACTCGAACCCGAGGTTAGCCACTTTTAATATATTCGCATTTATTTTTCGATACAATTTAACGTAATCACTATTAACTAATAAAAACGTCAAAGTTTTACGTTATTTTCGTTCCAATTAATCTATCGAATCCGTAAAGTTAAAAATCCAACGTATACTAAACAATTACCAACTACAAATTAAAACTCTAAGAAATATATATATTCAAGTATTACTTTCACAAAAACATGTATTTTTATATATAGACTCACATAAAACACAAGCCAACTAGGAGAAATACTTCCACTTACAATTACATTCCAACTAAACCAAACCTAACAACATTAACAAGAACTAACACCATGTCTAGCCAACACCAACATCCTCTTCCCACATGCACCATCACTTCACATATTGTCCCCTAAGATCCTCTAAACTCTTGGTTAATAACCATTTAACTTTCAAAAGTTTGACTTAAATAAACAAACACACTACATATCCTTTATCACTTTACCACAAATCAAAACAAAACAACTCTTTTCTCTCTTGTTTCCTATGGCATTTTAGACTTACACACACACACTTTACATTTCCAAATTCTCTAAAACAAGATCCAAATAAGTTCAAGTATACAAAAGTTCCAAACAACTCCTAACCATTTTTGAAGCTCCTACAAGTCTACAACACCCATCCAACATTCTCCTTCCTTGTGTTAAGTAAGAAACTCTCATATATCTTCTATTTTGCCATTTATAACTTACAAATATTGTGTAACAACCATTAACAAGTAATTTTATATGTTTAAGCAAAATACACAAAGCTAGTGATTTATTTATATACAAACAAAATAATAATAATAATAATAATAATAATAATAATAATAATAATAATAATAATAATAATAAAACTACTAAGTCTCGAAATGGTTACCTAACGTCCAAAAACTAGCTATAGATACAAAAACGCTATATAAACATTACAAATGGTTTTCAAGTTGTATATTAAGTTTCCATTTTTTGTAACTTTTCTTGACTTAAAAATTTGTAAAAACATGATTTGGCTATGAATATATATATATATATATATATATATATATATATATATATATTATCTTTACCAACGACTCGAAACACCCAAATCCGAAGGGCCTAGAAGTTCCAATTCGCCTAGTTTAATATAGTTTTCTATATGTTTCTAAGATAGGATTTCTCATTACTTAGGTGTTTCCGGTATTTGAGAAGTCTTTGACTCCATTCAAGTAATTCTATATCTTTTTCTGGCTCCTATTTAAGGTGAGTAAACTCACTTCCCTTTTTACTATTTACATTTTGGGGCTGAAATATGTCTTGTTTTCTATTTACTATTTTTTCAAATGAGATCATACAAATATGTTAATCTTGTACGCGACTTGATGCAATTTTATGTGGTAGTTTAAAGTAGTTTTATTGCTTTGTAATTCCACCGTAACAATGTTAGCGCTAATGGTTTGAGAAACCCACCGGCCTGGACAACATCGATCGGTGATTTAAATCGACCATTCTAATTCTATGTTTACCATGTTTGCTATGCTATGACGGTTGTTGTTAAATGTGTTGCTATCCTACGCCATGTCCCTAAAGTGCTAAAATAATATTGATAACACATGTCGAGACGGTTAATGACGGTGAAATAAAAGTTATCAATAAATATATACATGAGTGGTTCTCATGAAAAATGGCTAGTCGAATGATTGGGTATTCTATTGTGGTTGTGTTCTATGCTATTCTAGGGGTCATGGTAGAGTAATATTACGAAATGACTATATGTGTAAAATTGCGAAACATATATTGTTGATCTCGGATTTCCATACTAGTACTCAGGGGCGGCCCTGAGCAGGTGCGGCATGAGCGACCGCTCAGGGCACCATCTCTTCAGGGGCACCATCACCCTTTGCCGACCGAAACTTTCACTGATATATAGATGTCTGCAAACTCGAGTTTTTACGGTTAGAACAATTAAAGCCTTAAAGTTAGAGTAGTTACCTGTTAAAAGAAAGGGAAAGATGATAAACAGGAAATGAAATTTTTTCCCCGGTGAAGTTACAGAAGATTGCAAGAAGAAGGAGCATGGGATATTGTGTAAAAAAAGATGCAGTTAATTTAGATCAATCAAGGAGAGAGAATATAATTGATTGACAAACATTTAAGAAAAAATAATATAATATTAATGCCTTCTAAAATATTTTCTTTTTTATTTGGGTTTAGTTTTTACTATCTAATTTAAATTAATAGCTTAGGTTTTTTTATTTTTGTAAACGCAGGCTTTTACATTTTGTTACTTTCACTTAAATTTTTTTATTCGAGTCTTTTCTAATAATATATATGGTTTTTCTTTTGTTTTTTAGAGATGTTTTATTAAAATAATAACTCAAACCAACCTTTAACCTCTTTTTTATATTGATTGTTGTGTATTAATAGTTGCGTTTTTGCGCTTGGCCCTCATTTGGAGACACTCATTTTTGTGTGTTTCACGCTTTTTAAAACCAAGACGAAGATGCGGTGTTTAGGGGCACTTTTTTTACAGATTCGCACAGGGCACCTAAATTTTGAAGGACGGCCCTGCTAGTACTATTAAACTGTGTTTTACTCACTAGCTATTTCTAGCTAACTTTATTTATTTTCACGTATTTCAGGTGATGCTTGAATTATGTTTCCTACTTTTGCCAAGACATAGGACGACTTGGACTTAGTTAAAATTAAAAGACAATTATTTCGTTTACTATTTGTTTCATGTCTACTGACGTTTGTTGTTTAGGATTGATGTTCTCAACTTGCAATGTTAACTATTAAAATTAATGAATGCCATGTGCTTCGGTTACTGCGATATCCAATTCACTTGACAGCCCGGTGTTTCCGCCGCCAGGCGGGGTGTCACATATATATATATATATATATATATATATATATATATATATATATATATATATATATATATATAGGATAGGGTTCAATTGAGAACTCATTTTAAGTTGAGAACTAGAGAACTACCAAAAATACAAGGGATGGAATTTTAAAGAGGAAGGGTAAAATTGGAACTTTAAATATAAAAATCTTAAAATATTTCTATCTTTTGCATACGTTAATATTATTTAAAAAAAATTACACCATTAGATCAAGAATTTGTTTATCTTTCATTTGAGTATAAATAACATTATAAAAAATATTTTTTTTCTCGTTTTTTTAATTTCCATACTGCATATATGTAATATTGCGAATTCGTACTTGATTATATTTTTCTTTAAACGTTACTAACTTTTCCATACCTTATTTATATTAAAAAAATTTAAAAATCACATTTTCGTTTTTTCGATACTACATATATGTAGTATCACTGTACTTGATGCATTTTTTGAAGCGGCCAAATAGCTCGGGAGTTTAATAATTATTTAAAGTGTACATACGATCTCAAATGACCGTAAACAAAGTTCATAATATTCCATATAAAAAAACTTATTACAAATGAAAACAAAACCAATACTTATACTATGTCTAAACATAAAGATAATAATAAACTAATAAATTAAAGATAAATATAATAACAAAATAAAATAAACCTGAAATTCAAACTATAAGATAACAATGCATCAATATTGCATATACTACATATATGTAGTAGTATGATACTACATATATGTAGTATACGATACTACATATATGCAATACTATAAACTTTAAAAGAGGATAGTCAATACGGTGATGTTATGCACATAAGTTACACGTAAAACCATTAAAACTACCTAGCGTTCATAAAATAAGTTAAATTAATTTTTATTAGAAAACTAACTCATTGATCTTTATTCTATTTAATGGACGAACCGACCTTCTCCACTTAGATCATAATTTTCTCTTTCCCATTTACTCAATAATCGTCATTCATTTTAATAAAAAATTACTTGTCCTTTAAAATTCGATTGTACACCAATTTGGCTTTTCATTTCCAACAAACAGATTAACATAACATGACTATTATAATTGGTATTGTGATATGCTCATGCTGCACATATTCATACCACATCACATAACGTGGACCAAGTATTTGCTAGCAATGTGAATACGATCATATGAGAAAAATCCAAATTTAGAACTAAGGCATGACGGTGTTGTTTTTTGTTATGGTATAATCGAAATCAATATAAGGGAACTTTTGTTATTTTATCAAAGTACGTAGTTTTGATGGTTTGTCATGTAATTTAGATGCATAACAACACCATATTAATTTTCCCAAATTTGAAAACATATAATATCGTATACTACATATATGAAGTATTGAAATTAAAAAAACGAGAAATTTTTATTTTTTTATAACGTTATTTATACTCAAATGAAAGATACTGAAATTCTTGATCCAATGGTGCGAAAAAAAATTTAAAAACTTAACGTATGCAAAAGATAGAAATGTTTAAAGATTTATATATTTAAAGTTCCAAATTTGCCCCTCCACTTTAAAATTCCATCCCTTGTCTTTTGGGAGTTCTCAAGTTCTCAACTTAATATGGAGTTCTCATTTGATCCCTCCCCTATATATATATATATATATATATATATATATATATATATATATATATATATATATATATATATATATATATATATATATATATATATATATGCATATACCCTTATTTTTCAAACTTTTAAATCTTTAAAACTTTAATGTTTTTTAAACATCTAATTTTAAACGTATCTTTTAACCGTTACCTTTTTTAAATGTTTTTTTTTACTAAAAACACATTTTTATTTTTTAAAAACTTTAATCATTCGGTTTTTATAAACACTCGGGTTTTAAGACCTTTTTAAAACATTCAGCATTTTAAATATCTTTTTTATAACAATTCATCTTATTTAAATAACTCTTTAACCGTTCACCTATCTGTTTTTTATTTAATCATCTTTTAAAAAATTTCATCTTATTTAATAAAAATGTCAAAAAATCTGAATGATTTAAAAAGACGTTCAGTTTTTATGAGACTTAAACGTTTGTTTTACTTAAGCGTATTTTTTAAATATAATGAACAATTTTAAAAAATGATTAAGTAAAACAAATGGTTTAAAAAATAAGTTAAATAGTCAAACGGTTAAAAGAATATTTTAAATAAGACGAATGACTTTTAAAAGACATTTATGAAGCCAAATGTTCTTAAAAGGAAAAAAGTTTAACTCTTTATAAAACCAAACGATTAAATTTTTTTATAAGAAAATATATTTTTTAATATAGACATTTAAAAAACCTAACGATATATTTTATATATTGAAAATCAATTATTTAAATAACAAATCATATTACATATATATATTTTATACTTTGGTTCCCAAGGTTATAAAAATAACTATTTAAGTCTAGAGTAATTTTGGTCTTTTTGTTATAAACATAACTAAAAAAAACTAACCATGTTATTGATTTAGACTCAAATAGTTATAAAATACAAAGCACGAGGTTCAATATGTTAAAGGTTTAAAATTTAGACTCAAATGGTTAAAGGGCTCAAACCACATGTACTCAAAAAGTAATTTACTCTGTAAAATATGTATATAAAATATATTATAATAAAACTAATTACATTTTTATCCCCTAATATTTTGGCGAATTCTAAAAAATTTAGGAGCATTTATATTTTTAACTATTTACTACAAGGGGTTTATATGAGTCGGTTTATATTTGATAGAGTTTAAAAATGAAACTTATGGATAAAGTTTCAATCACATACAATTAAAGACCTCAGTATTTTTTTTTAAATAAACTACACCATAAAACTGAGCACTTTATTCTCTTTAATTTAAGTATAATATTGTTATACTAAATATCTAATTTTTAAAAATATATCATGTGTTCCGGTTTATCAGGGTTTTGTCACAAAACTGAATGAAACATTCATGATCATCTTTAAAAGCATCACTTGAATGTTATGTTCCTGAACAGCGCGAGCACTAAACTAGTGAATAAATATAAACCAACACAAATAACAAACCTAACCAAACGTAGATAAACAAGACATGCATTCATCATTCATGTTGTTGTTGATTCGTTTAAATGTGTTCATGTTAATTATTGAATAAACAAAACATAAATAAATTTTCCATCAAACGATTCACTAACAGTTTTTCCGCCAAACGATTCACGAAATTAGTAAACGTTCCTTCATTTACAAGCCTACCTTTAAGCGACTTTACTAAACGTTGAATGTTGCTAATTTTTTAAGATGATTTGGTTAATGATATTTTTCCAAACATGTTTTTAGTACTTAGATACTTACAAAAGGTTACCAATCGGATTATGATCAAACACAATAGATACAAGCTTTGCGAGACAATTACATAATGTTACCTCACACAGAAGCATATGATCAGTTTAAGGCTCAACCATAATTATGTCAAGTTTTTAAAAGACAACTCCAACATTTAAGAAATATCCAAACAATTCTTTTGTTAATATTATTTCTCACACCAAATGACATTGTTTCACCTTAAAATGATTTATAACATTCAACTAATGAAAAAAATAATTCCCAGTCAACCAAGCCCTATAATTGTTCATTATTTCTACTACTTGTCATGATAGTTTCAGATACAAAACCTGTTGTGTATTTATGGAAATCGATGACGTCTAATCCAAGACTCTACTTCTTTACCTCCTCGTATTCTGCCTCAGGGGCTTGTTCACCGCCGTCCTGTGATCCTCCTGATCCCGACCCAGAACCGCCCTGCATATGCTGTCCAATCTTCGACTGTGCCTTGTTTGCAGCATCAATCTTGGCCTGAATCTCTGCAGCATCCTCACCAGCAGCGGCTTTCCTTAAATCAGATATAGCGCCTTCAATTTCAGACACCACGTCACTAGGAAGCTTATCTCTGTACTCGTTCAGGTTCTTTTCGACGCTGTAAATGGTGGTATCAGCGTTGTTTTTAGCATCAATGAGTGTCTTCCTTTCAGCATCCTTTTGTGCATGAAGCTCTGCATCCTTAACCATCTTCTGAATTTCATCATCTGAGAGACCTCCTGAGGACCTGATTGTAATTTGCTGTTCTTTGCCCGTGGCTTTGTCTTTGGCTGCAACGGTGACGATGCCATTTGCGTCGATGTCGAATGTTACCTCAATTTGAGGCATGCCTCTTGGAGCAGGAGGAATACCCATGAGTTCAAACTCACCAAGTAACTTGTTGTCGGATGCCATCTCACGCTCTCCTTGCAGCACTTTAATGCCCACTTGGGTTTGGTTGTCAGCTGCTGTTGAGAATGTCTACAAACAAAAGCACAATTAACAACTATATACAAACAACAGCATACATCCACGGTATAACGAGCCTTCCATTCCATCCCAAATTTAAAAGGGGTCGAACAGTAAAACTCGAAAAAACAAACTTCAAATACTAAAAATCAATATTTATTTTAATTTTTATGCCTAAAACCACCTTAATCATCTTATTTAAAAGATTATACTTTTATCAGAATAGATCATGTTTGTAAGCACATTTGACACTAAACATTAGTTCAAAGCTACTAAAAAGTGTTTTTGATCGGCACAACCTGACATGTATTCACTTGTATCGATACATTGCTCTTTTAGACCCAAACTAATACCCGACAAGCCTGACCCAGCATTTTGCCACAACTACAAGAAACTAAAAAAGAACTAGATATCTCACCTGACTTTTCTTGGTTGGGATTGTGGTGTTGCGACCAATGAGCTTGGTGAAGATGCCACCGAGAGTCTCAATACCAAGTGATAACGGAGTGACATCAAGTAAAAGAAGTTCTTTAACATCACCACGAAGAATACCACCCTGAATCGCAGCTCCCATAGCCACCGCTTCATCAGGATTCACCCCTTTGCTCGGTGTCTTTCCAAAGATTTCTGTAACAACTTCCTGAACTTTAGGAACACGAGTCATCCCACCAACGAGGAGAACTTCATCAACCTCCTTGGTTGTGACTCCTGCATCCTTCACACAGTTTTTGCACGGGTTCTTAGTCCTCTCAATCAGGTGGCTTACAAGAGCCTCAAATTTCGACCTTGTGAGAGTGATATTCAAATGCTTAGCACCAGATGCATCAGCTGTGATGAATGGCAAGTTTATATCAGTCTGCGTTGTTGATGACAGCTCAATTTTAGCTTTCTCAGCAGCTTCCCTAAGTCTCTGGAGAGCAAGCCTGTCTTTTGTTAAGTCAATTCCTTCGGTTCTCTTGAACTCGCCGACCAAAAAATCTAACAAGGCATTATCGAAATCTTCCCCTCCAAGAAACGTATCACCATTTGTCGCTTTCACCTGTACGAACAAAATAAAAATTAAACATGTGATATTCATTTCACATAAAAAAACAAGTCTTTGCCAGAGAAAATGGATACCTCAAAAACACCATTAGATATCTCCAAAATGGAAACATCAAAAGTTCCACCACCAAGATCAAAAACTGCAATGAGACCTTCTTTGTTATTTAACCCATAAGAAAGTGCAGCAGCTGTTGGCTCGTTAATGATCCTTTGAACGTCTAAACCAGCAATCCGCCCAGCATCCTTAGTAGCTTGCCTTTGTGCATCATTAAAGTAAGCTGGCACAGTAATAACAGCTTTATTAATGGTCTTTCCAAGATACGCTTCAGCAGTCTCCTTCATTTTAGTAAGAACAAAAGCACCAATCTGGCTGGGAGAATACTTCTGCCCATTGGCCTCAACCCAAGCGTCTCCGTTTGGTGCCTTGACAATCTTATACGGAACCATTCCCATCTCTTTCTGTGTCTGGGGATCATCAAACCGTCTTCCAATCAAACGTTTAGTCCCAAATACAGTGTTTGTTGGGTTAGTAACTGCTTGACGCTTCGCAGGAGTGCCCACAATTAACTCTCCTTTCTGGTTAAAGGCCACAACTGATGGAGTTGTACGCGCTCCTTCCGCGTTCTCAATAACTTTTGCAGTCTGAGTACAAGGCATCAACAACAGCAATTGTCGATTAATAATATATTCACAATTAATTTCCAAAGTGTTTCAAGCATATTAAATGTAAATATTACCTTCCCTTCCATGACTGCAACACATGAGTTTGTTGTACCTAAATCAATCCCAATAACTTCATTTCCAAGGGGTCTTGTACTGTATCAGAACAAACTATTATTAGCTAAAACTGAAAGATATAATAGCATACATGTGCAACAAATGGTACCTGAAAGGTCTGGCGATGACGCCTAATTTGTGACTCAAATGTGACACTGGAAATGATGTTTTAGCTCCATTTAACTGCATGAAGATTCATATTGTTAAATCCAAAACTAGTTTTAACACACAACCGTACATAACAGGTGAAAAATTATTGAAAATTATTAATCATTTACGGCATATGATATAGTATTGTTATATCTGATGAACGAAAATCAAAGAACCTAAGCGTAATAAATCATAAACAACTCATCGACAAAATAAGGAGATCGAGAGGAGAAGAAAAAAAATGAGAAGCATACGGATTTGAAGGCAGAAAGAGAAGCTGATGAGATGTCTCGTCGACGGAGAGATCGGAGCAAGGCGGCGGTGGCCATGGATGAATTGATCGGAGAGAGAGTGAGCAAATCTGGTAGGGTTTAGGGTTTTTGAAAAGGAAGAAGATGAAATGGTTGTGTTGTGTTTTGTTGTGTTGTGTGGTGAGATTTTGGGCTACTTGGATGGTTCTAAAAATAGTTGAATGTTTTGGTATTTAAGAAGCTTCTAGTTGCTCCTACACTATTGTGCCCTTAGTTCTTTTTTAAGAGCTTTTAAGTTGACCCTTGTAATTTGCTTGTTACACATATAATTTTGGTGATATTCACATGGGGTTCTCGTGTGTAACAATATTATATTTGTAACTTTATTAGACGTGTTAGTTAGTGACGATAACGTGTTGTAGTGTAAACTTGTTAAAGAAATTTATTAAAGAAATGAAAATAAAAAAATCAATAAAAAAAGTCAAAAGTTTAGTAGAAAGTGAAATATTGATGTGTGATGGTGACATTAACGGCCTAACTATCTATAAAAGAAGAAAAATACTTGAAAGAAAAATGATAAAATCAAAACCAATGTTTTAAGAACTGGTTTTTTTAATCATGCCAAGTTAGGTTCAAAACTGGTTCAACTGGTTAAATTAGGTTATATCGGATGGTTCAACAGGTTAAAAAACTAAATGTTACAAAAAAAAATTAGGCTAAATATTAGCCGTCTGCATAATGTTAGTCTTTAATATTAGCTGTTTGAAACAAGTAGGCTAAATCTTAGACGCTGAGCTGGAGTGTAGTTGTTTTTACGCATGTCTTGATTCGATTGTTTGTTTTTTTGGACCCGTGGTACATTTCAAGGTTTTTATGTATGTTTGGTAAAGCTTATGGATATTTTTTAAAGTTTTTATGGCCAGCTGAGCTTAGTGACATTTTTTGATTGCTTGGTTTTGAATACGAATGGGCTAAGTTAACGTTTTATCTTGCCCATAAATAAGGACCAAGAATTGGTCTTTGGGTCCCTGTCACAATAAACTTTAGGTCTATGCTCTATGAGGGCCACAAGATTGTTTGATCCCCCCTCCCGATCGGTCCTATAAAGGGAATGTCCGTGCTCATACGTACTCGAGGAGGGTCGAAAAGTCATGATTTCAGGCTACTATAGGGGATAAAGGATATCTTACTCCTACGCGCGCAAGTATATGTGAGAGAATAATTGGCCATTTGGTAAAAGAATGGGTCAAAATGTTCATATGGGTGTGATTTTCTCAGTTCCACTTGATGACTTGAATATTCTAGTGTTCAAACAGGTGGTAGAAGTTGTTGCAGCAATTGGAAGCTCAAGAACATAATTAGCACCAAATGATTATAAATTCATAAGCACCAAATGATTAAATATATTCATATTCATAAGAACAAATTTTGTTTCACAATATATATCACTCTGATAATAAAAAAATATGGCTACGAAATAATTGTAGCAACACAATGACTACACAAAAAATGTAAATTTTCAATGAATGATTGACAAAGAGAAGTTACATAAAACACAAACAACAACCTTAAGCCACTTTCTTTGAGCAAGTCCTTGGCAGATGTGAGGTGTGAAAGTTTGGTTCTTTAGCAATCGTCAGGGGCCGTTTTCCCCTGGATGTGGATCTTGCAGCAGAAACAGCTCTACTTTTGTTTGCCTCCGTCGTAACATCACCGGATAATTTAGAAGATTTCTCATCTATTACACCGAGTTGCTGACATGGCATCCTTACCTTCATAGGTGATACAACCCTGCATATTCAATCCAGTAACAGAAAAAAAGTTATTTCTTTGTTTTTCTTGTTTATCAAGAAACGATATTGAGACCATTAGCAAAACGGGTACCTTTGAGATCTTGTTCTTAAGCTGGTCAAGGGTCTTCGCTGTGTTGATTCAGGGCGTCTTCGTGCAGTATTGGGGCCTGACTCTTTTACATTATCACTGGTAGAAAATTTCTCATTTTTCTGGGAACACAAGTAGTAATATATGAACAAAAGTTGTATATCATCGGAGTTTTTTTAATTGATGTGTAATAAATACTCACTGGAACGCGATATGTCATCTTTGTTACACTTGTATCTTTTGCAGGAGTATGAAGCTTTTTCTCTAAAATGGCTTCCTTAAGAATCCCTCTTTCCTAAAAGAAACCAGTAAGTTTTGGTAAATGTATGCTAAAGCCGAAAAGTGAATTGCAATAATAGTTTCTTACATCGGTTCTTAGCCTAAAAGGCTTGATGCTTGTAGGCTTCGGTTTTTTGCATTTCATAAAGCCAGGACCGGCAGTGTGAACTACCTTGTTCTTTTTGTGCATTTCCTTGCCGACAATCTTCTCACCCAATGTCTGGTTGTTAGATCTGTGTGCATGGGTTATTAGCATTTAGATGTGCATATTATTAGCAAGAAAGCAAAAACACATACATGAATTATCAAACTTTAAACAGTAACCTGCATTATACCTGTTATTATCTTGAGGATTTAAAGAATTTTCTTTACCATCATCCATCTGCTCACTTCCAAATCCTGCATCCACATCATTTGGATGATCTTCAACAATTACCATGTTCTCTTTATCTTCTACATTTGACATTTCAGCTCTCGAAGCATGTGAATTTGAAGTGTCAGAAGTTTCATGGGGATGCAAATCTTCTTTTATGCTAAACTCAGTTGTGGAACCATCACTCAGTTTCTCATCAACCACTTGCTGATGCAAAGACTGACATTTGGAAGTTGGGATCTTTTTGTTTTCAGACTTTGAAGGTTCCAAATCCTTTGACTTTTTCTCACTCCTGCAAATCTTTATCTGTCTTCTTGATGATTCTTCAGTTTCTGTTTTCTTGGTCTTGCTAACGCTACCCTTTAACGTCTTCTTTTGACTTGTTATCCCAAGCCTCTTCATCCCTTCACAAATCTTTTTTAAAGGGGTATGCAATTCAACCGACTTTTTAAGAACTATAGCCTTCTTTGGAGAGCGAAAAACCAGAGCCTTTGCTACCGTTCGACTTTTAGGCACATCAACAGTAGTTGTTTTTGTATTCTGAACACTTCGAAAGGCGTTGGCATCTGGATGACATACTTTGTTCCTTGGTGTTGTCATATATTTGGCAGCAACTTGCCTCGTTTTCGCCACTGGGGTAGAACCACCAACTTTTGGACACGATCCAGGTTTGCTTTGCGAGTCACCATTCTTGTGAGAGATCAAAGAAGCAGCAGCCATGGCTAGCCTTGGCATCCTGGGCTTAGATGGTTTAGCCGGAGCCGAAAGCGGACATTTTAAACTCGAGTGTTCCCTATTTAATGCTTTCCTAAGCTTGATATTCGGACTTCGTGCCGCCATAACCTATTCAAAACTTATAGTCATACATACATTCTAATACTCAATAATACTGTCATTACAAATTTACAATACAATGAATAAACACTCACCCTAAGAACAAAGTTTTTCGAGATCTCTTCATGGTTTATCTCCTCCTCGTGCTTTCGGTCACACCCTAAACACAATTTTGATCACGTTAATCACAATTCAAAAGAACCTAATCAGTACAACTAAATCTCATTCTATAAACACCAATCATTGAGATAATGTTTCTCTCTAAAATTTCAATTCACCGTTGATGAATAAACAGAATTAACTACCACTACAATAAACCCTAGTTTTATGGTTGTATACAAATGAAACGAGATTTAAGCCTTCAATTTTCTAAAAAATGAGCTAAATTAGCTGCACCTGAACTAAAACCCTAACTAAATTAGCATATGAAGTGAGAATTGTGAACGACGTACCAACTCGAGAACAGAACCAGTAACGATCATCAGTACGAACAGTGAAAGGTTTGGTGAAATCAACGAACTTAGGAGCTTCAATCTTCTCGTAAAACTCTTCTTCGTCATCGTTTTTGTTCTCATCCTCCATCCTAACATCTTCTGTTTTCACCTCTGCTGCTTCTGTAACTGTATTAGTTTCAGTTTCCTGAACTAAATCACAGTCGATCAACTCCAGCACCGGCTGAAGCTTTTGCTCCTCCATTTGTCAGACAAAAGCGAGATCGAGATTGAGATTGAGATTGAGAGAGAAATGTAGCCGTTGGATTGTGGTTACAATTGTGTTGATTTGTGTGTGACATTTGTTTGATTTTTTAACTTGTGGATTGCAAACTAGCCGTTGGGATACGTTGGGTCCAGATTCGCTTATGAAGCCCGACCCGGTTCGGTAAAATAACTGGGCTTCTCAATCCATTGGGTTTAGAAGGTCAAGCACAAAAACTCAAAACAAACTTCATTAGATGCACAGATCGGGGTGACGGGTATTGGCCTTACCTGATTATAGACGTGCACAAACCGGGGTTTTTTTGTATCTGGAAGACTGGAACCGGGTACGAACCGGGTACGGGTAGAAAAAAACCTGATCGGGTCCGGGTACGTCTTGGAACCGGATACGGGTAGGGTGCGGGTAAAACCCTACCCTGTGGAACCGGGTAGGGTCGGGTTCGGGTCCGGTTCCTACCCGGGTCGGGTCCAAACCGGGTATGCAGTTTTTTTTTTTTTTACTTTTTTTGTGTTTTGTGTACAATATAAAGTTACTAAATAAATACGATTTATTTCAATTTAAAAGAGTTAACCAAATACAAGATATTGACGTTACGATGCAAAAAACTACTATTTTTAAACAAAGACAATAGATATTTTTTTGAAATCTAAGCTTCTTCATTTTTTTCCTCTTTTTTTTCATCTTCTTTGAGTTCTTCATCGGATATTCCGGTGGATAGTCCCTCCTCAACCTCTTCATCATGTATTTTTTATTCTGGTTCGATGCCGTCTTCTAAGCTCGTTAGGTGTTGTATGCGATCCACCGCGTCCAAGTGATTTTTGAGACAAATGCACATCTCCACAGCCTCCGTAGAAAGTCGGGTCCTCCTTAAAGATATTACCCTGCCACAAGTAGAAAAAGCCGATTCCGAAGCTACCGTAGAAGTTTGGGAGCTTAGTAAATCACGATCCATGGCGGAAAGAACCGGAAATTCCGTTTCCCTTCCTTTCCACCAAGCCAATATATCAAAACTATCAATGTCATCGGCCGACATAGTGGAAGTATAATCCGTTCCACTATATCTACCGAGCTCGGTACTCGGAGCGGCACCCTTTTGTTTTTTTGCCACGGATACCCGAACGACATTCAAAAAGTTTTCTTCGGGTCCTTCATCGGCTAACTTGAGCTAGCCTCCGATTGTGAAAATGGTGTATCCGTTGTTGGCCCGTATCTTAAGTGATAAACATCAAAAAGTCTTTGAAAATCATGATTAAATTTTGCTTTTGCTTCCATTGTGTGATTTGGGTTATCCATATGGATATCCAAATTGTCAAAAATTTCTTGAATTAAACATTCGACTCCTGTAATATTATAAAACGGGTTTAAAGCGGTGGCACAAGTAAAAACCGAAGGGAGCTCTAAAAAATTTTAAAAATTTTTTTTTTTCATCGTCGGTATCATTTCTTTATAAAATTTTTAATTTTCAAAAGTTTTAATATTAAGAGCCATTAAATATAATTCGTAAAGCACCAAACTACTAGTTGGGTAATAAACCCCCGATAAGTTTTTAGTTGAATTTTTAAAACGCCAAGAAATTCAACAAACTTTTTATATGTTTCCAACACCCATCCTCAAACACGTCGGCTAACCCAGCCGACACAAGACTACTATGAAAAACTCTTAAATAATCCCGTTCTTCGTCATCGTTTTTGTTCTCATCTTCCATCCTAACATCTTCTGTTTTCACCCCTGCTGCTTCTGTAACTGTATTAGTTTCAGTTTCCTGAACTAAATCGCCGTAGATCAACTCCGGCACCGGCTGAAGCTTTTGCTCCTCCATTTGTCAGACAAAAGCGAGATCGAGATTGAAAGAGAGAAATATAGCCGTTGGATTGTGGTTAGAATTGTGTTGATTTGTGTGTGAGATTTGTTTGATTTTTTAACTTGTGGATTGCAAACTAGCCGTTGGGATTCGTTGGGTCCAGATTCGCTTATGAAGCCCGACCCGGTTCGGTAAAATAACTGGGCTTCTCAGTCCATTGGGTTTAGAAGATCAAGCACAAAAACTCAACGCAAACTTCGTTAGAAGACTAGGTTTAACACCCGTGTATCACACACGGGTTGAATAAAAATATTTTTAAAAAATTATAACTATTATTTTAAAAACTTATAAATAATTTTATAAATTATTATTAATCACAAAATTTTGTCTTTATTAACTCTCCTACTCAATTTTCCCTCTAAACTTTCCATTTATAAAAAAAATATGTTTTCCCCCCAAAAAAATTACCCCCTAAAAACTCTAATTTATTAGATAGATGCACAGATCGGGTACGGACCGTACCCGATTACTCGGTAGAGGTTAGGGCTGACAATTTTGTACACAGATACGAATACACGACACGAACCTACACGGTCTTAACAAGTAACAGGTAAGGCCTTAACAGGTAACAGGTACTAAACAGGTAGACACGAATTTACCTGTTAATTTTCGTGTATTTAACAGGTATTTACCTGTTTACCTGTTAGTACCTGTTTACCTGTTAGTACCTGTTAATACATATTATGATTTTTTAAAAATTAAAAATATAATTTAATATAGCATATTTACCTTATTTACCCTTATACTTATCGACAATTTTTATTTCACTAAACAAGTTCTCGAATACTTGTTTTTAAACAACTCTTATTGTGTCTTATCGTGTCTTATCGTGTATACATGTTATAAACAGGTACAGGTACACGATAGCTTATCGTGTCGTGTACAGGTAATAAGTTTCGTGTTCGTGTCTTAACAGATTCGTGTCTTAACAGGTACAGGTATACACGATTTGCTAGCCCTAGTAGAGATGCAAATTTCGATTATTTTGAAAAATTGGTTCCAATTTTTGTCCGAAGTATGAAAACTGGTTCTGGTAAAAATCGGTTTTTGGTGATAACTAGAACCGGTTACAGTTCTTAAAAAACCAGGTTTTTTTTCTATAGGATGGGTTGGAACGTTGGACTGCTTCAAATCTTCAGTGAACTTTCATTTAGAGTGTATGGTCATAATTTTTTTTTTTATTTTAACCTAAATAAGTAGTAACATTAAAAAGGTAAAATATTACAAGATAGATAACTAATAACATTAAAACATATCCCTTTTTTCAGGAACCTACGGTTCGATTATTGTATAACTAGTTATTCAGAACCTACGGTTCGATTATTGTATAACTAGTTATTGTAAGAATCATTTTCGGTTATTGGATCGGTTTCGGTTCCGATTCCGGTTTTTTTGTGCACCTCTAAGACTTGGAACCAGGTACAAGCCCATCGGGTCCCACCGGGTACAGGTACGGTGGTGGGGTTGCACACCCGCTATACCCAAGTAGGGTAGGGTCGGGTTCGGACCTGGTTCTAGGTATATATATATAGAGTGAGGTTCACCTACAAATGATTTTAATTTAAGAAGCCTAAGAATGAATAAGATATTGATATGTGACATCTACTTAAATTAGGAGAAGGAGTATTTTAGTCATACTCATTTTTTATTTCCTCTCTCCACATGTAAGGCACATGTCAATTCCCCCACTCTTTTTAAACGTTTATAACTTTTACACGCAACATTATTTTTTTAAACAAATTACACCATAAAAACGAGCGTTTTTTTTCTCATTAAAACGCGTATGATATTGATATATAAAAAACGAACTTTTTTCACATTTTTCAGCTCATTTTGTCTTTCGTCAGGTCATTGTGTCTTCCGTCAGGTCATTGTGTCATCCGTAGAGTTGTGTCATTCATCAGGTCATTTTGTAATCTTATTTGACAAGGATTACACAATGATCTAATAATAATTACACAATTACACAAAAAGTATTTCGAAGATCTTGCTCCCACATCATCCTCCTTCAAAAATAAATAAACGAAACTTCAAAAAACTATTATTTTCTCATTGTGTCTTTTTTCGTTGTGTCTAATTTAAGAAATAAAAAAAGGTAATTTTTTTAATTTTTTAATTTTTCGTTTATTTGTTTTTTGAAAGAGGAATACATGGGGAACAAGGTCTCCGGACCACTTCTTTAAAATTTGATTTATATTGTGAGTTATAGTTTTTTTAAAAGTGTCATTGTGTCTTTGTTTACCATTGTGCCATTTTCACACTTTGTAACAAAAAATGACTTTGTCTTTGAACATTTCTCAGACACATATTAACAATTTATGATAAGGTGATAATTTCTAAACACATAAGATGACACAACAAATCTTTAGAATAAGATGATATTACATAATTACTTAAGAATAAACCGATAAAAGTGATATTTCACTAGTTATTGTATAACACAATCACATGATATTACACAAGGAGTAGACAAGTGCCGAAAAAAATTTATTTTTTATATATAAATATTATACGCGTTTTAAAGATAAAAACGCTTGTTTTTTTGGTTTAATTTAAAAAAAATAATATCGTATCCCAAAGTTATGAACGTTTTAAAAAAATGGGGGATTTGACATGTGCCTTGCATGTGGAGAGATAAGGTCAACAAAAGTGGTTATGACTAATGTACCCATCCACCAAATTCTTTTCATACAAATTGATCTCAACCATTAAAAGGAGATCTAAAGGTTATAAATCCTTCTTAGCCTTCTTAGATTAAAATCTTTTGTAGGATTACTAGTAGGGAATTAGGTTCAACTAAAAAGTCTAAATTTTCTAGAAAGTCTAAGAAGGAATTTGGACCATTAGATCTAATAATAAATTTAGATCAATGGCTCATAAGTCATAAGCACAAGGTGGCATAATGATAAATAGTTAGAACTTTAAATGGTAGGCCAAAGGTATATTTGTCTTGTCTAATTTTCAAATTCCACCCTCTTTTTTAAACTTTCATAACTTTTACATACGACAATACTTTTTAATAAAAATTACACCAAAAAAACGAGCGTTTTTTATCTTCAAAACGCATATAATATTGATATATAAAAAATGAATTTTTTTTGAAGTTTCAGCTCATTGTGTTATATTCGTTAGGCCATTGCTTTATATTTTTCAGCTCATTGTGTTATATTAGTCAAGACGTTGTGTTATATTTTCCAGGTCATTGTGGTATATTCGTCAGGTCATTGTGGTATATTCGTCAGGTCATTGTGTTATATTCGTCAGGTCATTGTGTTATATTCATCAGGTCATTGTGTTATATCTGTCAGATCATTGTGTTATATTCGTCAGGTCATTGTGTTATATTCGTCAGGTCACTGTGTTATATTCGTCAGGTCATTGTGTTATATACCTCAGGTCATTGCGTTATATTCGTCAGGTCATTGTGTTATATTCGTCGGGTCATTGGGTTATATACATATAGTCATTGTGTTATATGCATATGATCATTGTGTTAAATTTATATGGTCATTGTGTTATATTCGTCAGGTCATTGTGTTATATTTTCATCAGGTCATTGTGTTATATTTATATGTCACACCCTCAATTTTCCACAAACGGGGTACCCGTTAGGCGTGTGACATACCAGGATCTCAAGCCATTAGTTACAGTAACACTGACTCAATATTTTTTTTTTTAACAAAAGTTTAACTTAGACATTAACCAAAACCCAAGGTTTAAAATGAAAAGTTTCAAAGTTTAGCGGAAGCATTTGTAAAACAATCCCGTACTCGAAATCCAGGTACGTAACAGTAAAATTTAAACCAACCTAAGTTATGAAAACCCGTGCATACAAGTTAGCACAACTAAACTACCGTTTCAAAAACCAACAATAGTTTAAATAATAGTAATTTAATAAATGATGACCAATGCATGCAAGTGTCCTACTCGTGCGCCTCCCTAGATCCCTGAGAAAAACATACTAAAACGAGTCAACAAATAATGTTGGTGAGTTCAATGAGTTTAAGTAACAAGAGTATATAAAAATACTGAAACCGTTTAACCGATAAACATCATTACTATTGCTGGTTAGCTAGACCACCTCGTTTACTACATGAGCACGTCGAGATTAAACTGAACGATACGATAAGGTTGCCTTGTTACCACCACGACGGGTGACCAAAAGTTAAAGGACAATTTGCACCACCTGGAAACCAATCCAGCATGATGGGGTCTGCCGAACCCGTAGTACTACTCAAATTTCCCCGTTATACCCACTGTATATTAATAATCTCGACAAAAAGGAAAGGACTTTAGGTTTGGTGGAATCATGCTCAGTAAAATAAACAGTTAGACAATAGAACTTTGTTTTATCAAAACCGTTGCCCGAAGGCCCTGCCCGAAGGCGTAAACCTCAGCCCAAGGCTGTTTAAAATCCTACCCGAAGGCCCTACCCGAAGGTATAAAACTGCAGTCCGCCCGAAGGCGCTGAAAAATGGTTGCCCGAAGGCGTTGTAAAATATTTGTATGTTTTCTCCCCGAAAAAGGTTTAAAAGCGGGCAAAGAACTCACCTTTGAAGCGCACCGCAAAATTTACAGCACAATGCAACTAGAGACCTAGGTCACCCTATGACCTGTTTAACAATCAATCACTACTTATTACCCATATTCACACTTATTCAAATTAAGTAACACACAATATTTCATGCATGCTACACATTATAGTTCGAGCTTTCAACCATTTAATCAACTAGACTCACATCATCATACGTACAAATCATAATAATATTTATATTTACCACGAATTTACAACGGACATGTATAACTAAACATACTTACACCTTTACTGCCAATACACACTACTTTCATTTCTTTATACGTTACTTTCACGTTTATACATATATATATATATACATACACATGTTATACATACCGTACTATATATATATACATACCATAACTTTGACTGATACAACGACATACATATTGTTTACACATATACTCGCATATTGACGGTGGCTATTTCATGGTTTTACTTGCATATTATCGATACATTATACATACATATAACCATGTATACAGACGATACATATTTTCCATGCATACATACAGCACATATACAAGTCACCAAATACAATTACATATAGCATGTTGTTGCACATATAATTACCACATCTAGACATACAGCACCTACATACGTTATATATATACATATTTTTCTTCCATGGCAGTGCATATATACATACGTCACGCACACGCTGCTGTTTCTATTTATTCTACATATAACATACATAATATTTACACCTACATACTTAAAAGAACACATCTGTATCTACTACCCATACATACATACACGCATATATAACAGGCTACATACATACATATTGAATCGCATACATGATACATTCATACATACATATTGAATCGCATACATGATACATACATCACATACAAACATACAATCATGCTGCTGTTTTACTACACATATATATACATATTGTTCACACGCATACATATATCACAAATTTCACCGTTCGCTCGCTAGATCGAACCGAGAACGAAACCGGAACTACCCGAAACCAAACCGTAACGAATCTCATCAAACCAAAACTACACATTGAATATATATATATACATATATATATACGCACGTACCGGAGGTTGTAGGTGAAGATGACAACGGTTGTTGCCGGAGTTGCAGGTTTTGACGGGGACAAACGCAGCGGCTGGAATGACGATAAAGGCGGAGGTAGCAAGTTCCGGTAAGCTAAACGACGATGGCGGCGATGATTTCCTGCAACACGGCGGCACCGGGTGTGTTTGCTAGGGTTTCGGTCGAGAGGTTTACGAAGAAGGTGAAGAAGACGGGAGGGAACAGGGGGGTTTGGTTTTATAATTAAATAAACTTGTGTGAAATTGCAATATGGTCCTTTTAGTTTAGTAGGTTAATTATAACGATCAAGTAATTAATGTTTAACTTTCATAATTTACAAAACGAACCTTAAACTTTATATAACTTAAGTTTACAAAAGACACGTGTACAACTAACCACGGTAATCCAACAAAATAAGCGGTAACCACGATAATCCAACGAAATAAGCGGAGGATAGTTAACTAAGTTAACTTGAATTTGCGGGGTGTCACTTATATCAGGTCATTGTGTTATATTTTCATCAGGTCATTGTGTTATATTTTCAGCAGGTCATTGTGTTATATCCATGTTTCAACTCGTTGTGTTATTTGTCAGGTCATTGTATTATTGTCAGGTCATTGTGTTATATCCATGTTTCAACTCGTTGTGTTATTTGTCAGGTCATTGTGTTATTGTCAGGTCATTGTGTTATTCGTCAAGTCATTGTGTTATTTCATATCATTGTGTTATTTCATTAGGTTATTGTGTTATAACACAATGATCTGAAGAAATAACACAATGACTTGACAAATAACACAATGAGCTGAAAAACGTGAATTTTTTGTTTTGTTTTTTTATAAATGAATATTATTCACGTTTTAAAGATAAGAAAATGCTCGTTTTTATAGTGAAATTTAAAAAAAAATAATATAGTATGTAAAAGTTATGGACGTTTAAAAAAATGAGGTGAAACTTAAAATATAGATACATTACCATCTTTACCATTCCTTCTAATTTTAAAGGAGTTTCACATGTCATCATCTCATGGCTTCTTAGACTTTTAGGAAAATTAGACTTTGTAGTATAACTCCACTCCTATATATATATATATATATATATATATACATACATACATATATATATATATTGAGGATTTTCTAAAGAGGCTCAAAACTCTAAGAAGTGTAGGAAGCATTCACAAACAAACACGTGTCCATGAGGGAGAAAAACACGGAGGGGCGTTATCGTCATTTTACGCATTTTATGACGATGCAATATTGAGATCTGTTCTCATGGTGTTTCTTATGTTCAGTTATGGCGTTTTTTTGACGTTTATTAATCCTGGTTATCACTCTGATGTTCAGTTATGACGTTTTTTTGACGTTTTTCATTTTTAATTTTGAATCCATAATCATTCATCTATGGCGAATACTAAAAGCGACGATGTTTTTGTTTGTTTTTGACGTTTTCGTTTACTAATTACGAACGTCCGATCAATGTTTTTGACGTTTTCGTTTATTAATTACGAACATCCGGTCATGTATGGCGTGTTTTTGACGTATTAATCATTGTTATGACGTTTTCATTCGATTTCGGTGTTTACTCTATTGCAGGTAAGTTATGACGTTTTTTATTAGTTAATTTTTTCATCTGCGTGATGTTATTTTATAGAGCCAGTTTTATGCATGGTGTTTTTTATATGCATGTTAAAAACGCACAATGACTAATCTACCCCGGAACCTAATCGCGCGTCATTAAAAACATCATAATATTTACAATATTGCCACTGCGTTAATCTTGACCGTAAACACCATAAATCTAACGTCCCATATTGCTTCTTAGCCTTTTTAGAGTTTTTGCCCTTTGTAGAAAATCCCCCCCCTCTCTCTCTCTCTCTATATATATATATATATAAATATTGTAAAATATGAAGTTACTAAATAAATTCATTTTTTTATAAATTTAAAATGTTTAGAAAAAACAACATATTAAAGTTACGATATAAAATACTACTATTAATCATTGTCTTCTTCTTCATGTTTAACGTCTTCTTAGTGAATCGTTTTCGAGTTCATCATCGGATATTTCGGAGGATAGTATCTCTTCAATCTCGTTATTGTGTGATTTTGGTTCCTGTATGATTTCGTCTTCTAAGGTCGTTCGATCTTGCATACGATATGTCGCATCCAAGTGATTCTTTAGACATATGCACGTCTCTACCACCTCCGTAGAAATTCGGGTCCTCCTTAACGATAATACCCTACCACTAACGGAAAAATCAAATTTTGAAGCTACTGTAGAAGCTTGGATGTTAGTAAATCATTGGTTATTGCGGAAAGAACCGGATATTCCGCTTCTCTTCCTTTCCACCAAGCCAAGATATCAAATTTGTTATACTCCCCGGTAGGCATAATAGATATAAAATTCGTTCCACTATATCTACTGAGCTCGATACCCTACGTGTTAACCTTTTGTTTTTTAGCCATATTTTGCCGAACAACATTCAATATGGTCTTTGGACCTTCATCTACTACTACTTGAGCTCGCACTCGATGACAACATGATTGCTGGCCCGTATCGTATTAAATAAACATCAAAAAGTCGGTTTAAAACATGATTAAAAATTCTTTTGCTTTGGTAACATTTGTGTTGGGTTATCCATGAAGATATCCAAATTGTCAAATATTTCTTGTATTAGACATGCAACCGCAGTAACATTTAAAAACGGGTTTAAAAAGGTGGCACAAGTAAAAACCGCGGGAAGCTCTAAACAACATTTTCTAATCTTTTCTTTCATCGTTGTCATTTGCCTAAATATCCCATTTTTATTTTAATAATTTTTAATATTTAAAGTTAAATGTAATTCAACTAGTTGGGTAATAAACCCCCGATAATTTTGTAGTTGGAATTTTAAAAACGTCAAGAAAGTCAACAATGTTATCTATATAATACCAACCTTGTTCCAAAAACTCCATTACTAACGTGGCCTATTAAATACTATTATGAAAAGGTTTAAACTATCTCATTGCTTTAAGGCACTCTCAAACATGGTACATATCGAGTTCGAATAGGTAGGTACATCCTAATTCGGACCTAAACTTATTGAATTCGTATACCTATAAATTTGTCTATGTTCTTGATTTATTTTTCTACTTTTAAAAACGTGTTCAACATTAGTTTAAAAATATATATATAGGCGGAATATTGTTCCTTATTTTCCCCGTCTTGCACTAGTAAAATAATAATATGTGCAACACATCGACTATTAAAAAATCACCGCTGCAATTCGGTTTATATTTTACTTTTAGTTTGTCAACCGCAGCTGTTAGCGCTCGTAATCTTGACAACGAGGATTTAGTATCCTTATTTACGCTGAATCCAGTATCCTTAGCATACGGGGATTGAGGATCCTTTATTGTTTATAAATGTCGAATAACTAACTATTGTCTTATGCGTGTTTAAGATATTTTCAGTACGGGTAACGTTCTGAAGACTCAGTCCTCCCTAAATATCGGTCAAGATAGTTGTGAAATTAGTTGGGAACGTGGTCAAGCTCTTCAACGGATTTATGCTCAATTTTAGGAGTTAATTTCGTTGATTTATTAATTATATAATGAGGCTATGACTAAGCTTAACACACACGTGATTTTTCACATATCTCTTCTTCTCTCGACTGAATTCTCTACTCACACACACATTCTTGTACCAAGCGGCCATATCGAGTTGTATTTGTTGTTATCCTTAATATAGTGGTGATAGACATTTGTCATCAACCCGAGGTTTTTATGCTGGCGATTCTTTAAAAGATCAAGGGCTTTTCCTCGTATAGACCATCTTATTCATCATTAAATTCTTGCATATTATTCATTAAAACACATAACCTCACTTTACTAATTTGGTTTATCGACTTTTTGACCAAAACAACAACGTTATTATTTGAAGCACTATCGAATGTCATTGAAAATAATTTGTTTTGTAAATGAAAAGTTTGTATTACGCTATCTAGAATTACAAACATATATGCTATGTGGACACGGGAAAAAAATCAAACGCAATCGTACGTTTCATCATTTGACACAAATCAGGATCGACCCAATGAGCGGTTGCACAAAGATACAACTCAATGCGACCTTGTAGAGCCTACCAAACGTCACTAGCTGAATTAACATTGGTATTTAAGTTTTGAAAAAATAGAATTAAATACTTTCTTCACATTTCCACAGTATTAAATAATAATGTCTAAGAGTAGAACGCCTCACATGAATTTAACAAGGTTGAAGCGTTTCGCAAATCAAAGCGATCAATTGCAAATGGTTGAAGTGGTTGAATGAAAAACATTTTGAATCACAAATTTATGGTCTCGATGAAGTTTCTGACAACCGGAATTCTCTCATGTTAAATCAAGACCAAAACAATCGAATTTCACACTATTGTCACAAGTCCCAACTTTTACACATTTTTTTCTCATTGAACCTTTGTTACAAAAACTTAACTTTGTTATGTTTTATCCGGATTTCAAACTAATGTTTTAAGACTTTTAATCGAAAGGTGGACACGAGTCAATTAATGTAAGTGATGTTTCAAACGACGTCTAACTTGATTAATTGAAAGTTTAAACACCTTATTGAAGTACCGATCTGCTATTTGATGAACAATTTCAAGGTAAGTTTTGCATCAATCGGCTCGTATCCACCTTCTGATCAAAAGCCCTAGAACATAAGTTTGAAATCCAGATTAAACATAACACAGTTAAGTTTTTTTAACGAATGCCCAATGGAAAAGATGCAAAATTTGGAACTGCGAGCAAGATTATTCTTAGATGGACTATTATCAATCAACGACAATAATTTAGAATTACTAAAATCTAATTTCTTTAGGACCGTGTGTAGTGGGTGTGATATGACTGCATAACGCCCAAAATACTGCCCGGGGCGTTATGGGCCTTAAATAGGTGTGTGGCGTGATACACATAATGCTTACAAATCGATAAGTTTTGACCATTCACAACGGTAACATCCTAAATAGTCCAACATTAACTTTTTTACCCATTTTGTTTGTTATTTAAACCACAATCTTCCAACCCACACAACACACATTCTTCTTCAACTACCTATATTTTTAAAAAAATACTCTATCAATACCGCTCCGTGGATAGCCCAAGACGAAGAAGCATGAACAGTTTCTTGGATTTTAGTCAAGAGTACTGGTTCAAGTCCGGGCACGAGCGTAGATTTTGAACTGTTGTTCGTAATTTTCATAACAGTAACGTACGCACCCTTAAAAGACGCCATTTAGTGGACTCATGTGTTGCGAACTGACGTGATATATGTTTCAAAGATAGGAAGTTTGTCACGTACAACAAGAGAGCTTGTCGCAGTTGACCATTGAATTGGAAACCTGAGCAACCTTTGGATGAGGCTTTGGTTAATTTTGAGTATGCTATTATCACGCTTTATCTTCTGTAATGACATGAAGTATTTTAAAACAAAATAATCAATGGAATTTATTTGCATAACCTATGATTTTTATATTGTTATGGTTGTAATGTTGTATTATTAAAAATAAAATGGAATTAGTATTATTAAAAGTTTATTTTTATTTTTTGTCTTTAAAAAGTGAAAAAAAGTTAATAATTGTGTAAATGATTCGTGAGGGGTTTTACGAACTTTATGATCACATCACTCTTTGACTATCTACCTACATTAATATAAGACTACATGTAATGGGTGTGATAATGTCCCTTCATGCCCCTATAGGCCTATAACGCCTTACACCGCTACACGTGGACATTATGGGACAAAAATTCATCCGGACTTTTAAATATAACGTTTGCGCCTCCTCTTTCTCTTCACCACCTCTCTCTCTCCCCATCACTTCTCTCTCTCCATTACTTCTCTCTCTTGTTAATAATTTAAGAACATTATCTTGTTACGCCACTTTTGGTATAATGCCATTTGTCAAGTCACCGTCCATATGACGGAAATTGCCCATCTACACATTAACTATTACATATAGTCTAAAGGTAAATTTTTACCATATGTCATTTTTCTCAAACATGACACATCATTAACACATAAATTTGATGTCAATCTCACATTCAATTTCGTATTACCCCAATAATAATACTTACAACAATCTCAGTTTTATACTAAAATAAAACAGTAAATCGTTATAACTAAACAAATAACTCGCCATTTGAGAATATCAAACGCATAACCTCATCTTCAATCCAAAGGTTTTAACCACTAGATCTACATTTCTTTATATTAATCACTAGATTAAATCCCGTGCGTGTTACACGGATGGAAACGTAAAAAACACAAATCTAAAACTTTACGAAAAAGTACATTTGAAAATAAACTATACATTTCATGAAATATATATATGAGTAGAAACACAAATTACATTCAAACTCTAATTTGATGCTTAAACAAACAGATTTAAAATACAAATACACTATTAATACCACATTAGATAACGACGCTTTTATACCGGGTGTCTTATAAATCCTACTAATTAATTTAAAAAAAAAGATTAAGAAAAAACAGACATACAAATAATTCAGATGATAGATTTCCATCATAATTCATAGTGACACTCATAAGTACCATGTCGAGCATACGGACCGCATACATGGGTCTAGGGATGAGCGTTTGGTACCGAAATACCGAACCGATACCCATACCGTACCGATAGATTCGGTACCGGTATCGGTACCCACTTTTACATGTTTTCGGTATCGGTATTTTCGGTATCGGTACCGGTTCGGTACCAATACCTTAAATTTACCTAAAAGTACTTGTTCCGTACCTATACCGTACCGGTACCGTACCGAACCGGTACCGTACCGATAGATTCGGTATCGGTACCGGTACCCACTTTTCTATGTTTTCGGTATCGGTATTTTCGGTATCGGTATCGGTTCGGTACCGGTACAGTACCAATCTCATCCCTACATGGGTCTAGGTCGTAAATTGCAAAGTGTTATTTGTTTAAGTTGTTTGTTTTCCGTTTACACAGTGATTTTAGAGATGTAAATAAGATAGGTTGAAATTTTAAAAGAAAAAATTATGGGTGATTTATTGTTATTGATTTCTTTCCATACATAGCTTATAAAAAAAGATTCTTAGTTTTTAACGGGAAAATGTTTCAACGCCTTCTTCAATGAATGACACATGTCCCATAAAACCTTCTTTTATTAAAAGGTATAGATAGATTCCAAACACATGATATGATATGTGATATGTATTCATATATTTCCTTATTTTTATTTATTAACTAAGATTTATCGCACAAGACACATAACGCATTAACGCACATTAGATGACACATAAATCACATTAGAAGCTTTACGTACACATATGGTCTAAATAAAAAGCCGTAAAACCAAAAAAATTAAAGAAACTTAAATAGCTGTTAGAAAAACAGGTAAAGCATTTCATAGGCCACATAATTTTAAAGCCCTATAAAACCATTTCATACCGACTTGGTTGAATGTGTCACCCAACACAAAACGTCCCACACTTCAACGACACCTGCATTTTTTCTTTTTGTCTTCATCTTCGTCTTTCATTTCATGGAGCTTCAACCACCCACGCTGACACATCACAACTATCATCTTCTTCTCTCCGCCGTTGCGTTGCTCTTAGGTTTCAATTTATTGTACATTTTGCGATCGAACGTCAAACGACGTCGTAAATCGAAGGAGATTGACCGGAAACTTACTAATGTCGCCGGAAACGGCAGATTGCAGCCGACGGAGACCGACGTCATTATCGTCGGAGCCGGTGTTGCCGGTGCTGCTCTTGCTTGTACGCTTGCAAAGGTGCAGTGTTTTAATACTAAAACTTATTTAACCGAAACATCTTTGCTTCTACGGTTCGAATTAGGTATATGTCGCTCGAATTAAACGATTTCAAACATTTTGATAACTTGTTTTTGCACTATCATGTTCAACTTTTAACAATGAAACTGGATTTGATACAATTTCAGTCCAATTCACCTTTGAAATTGATTATTTTATCCCGTGAACTTCCTGAACAGGTCCAACGCGTAACTCATAGTAATATTTCGACCTCTAAAGGTCACGGTTTTGTTTTTAGTAGGCTCGGTTTCGCTATTCATTTGTTATATTTCTCTCTTGAGTACAAAATAAGTGAATTATTGTGAGTTGCTTTTTTTGTTCACAATGTAGTAATTTTTTGGTGTGTATATCAGTATATGCAATGGTGAGTGTATTTTACTATTTTATACCTTTTACAAATGGTTAATTGTTAACGTTTATTGAGTAAAAAAGATTCAGATCCAGTTGAATATGATATTCAAACCAACTGATGTTATTAGTTCCTTTTATGTTTCTGTTAACAGTGGTTTTTTTTATGTGGAGAGTGTATGTTTTCATTAGAAGTTTTAAATCTTGGATGTATGCCTGTTTTTGGAACATTAACATGTCCCACCATGTTTAAGATTGTCCACACTGTAGCTGAAAATTTAAACTATTGCTTAACTTAAATAGGATGGACGACGAGTGCATGTGATTGAAAGGGACCTGAGTGAACCAGATCGAATTGTCGGTGAACTTCTACAGCCTGGCGGATATCTAAAGTTGATCGAGTTGGGTCTTGAGGGTATGGTTCGTTCGTCTTAGTTTTTTACTAAACATTATTTTTATATATGAAAATGTCATGTCTAGCTTTGTTATGTGACGTCTTGTTTTGTACTTTCGGATGGTGCAGATTGTGTGGATGGAATTGAGGCACAACAGGTTTTTGGTTATGCCATTTACATGGATGGTAGAAACACAAAACTCTCTTACCCTTTGGAAAAGTTTGAATCTGATGTGTCTGGAAGAAGCTTTCACAACGGCCGATTTATTCAACGAATGAGGGAAAAAGCTGCATCTCTTCCAAAGTATAGTTTCGTTCCCTCTTTTCATATTCTTGGCATACACAATTGCATGTATCAAATTTACTGATAACAGGCCTTTGGTAATTTTGACTTACCAGTGTTAAACTGGAACAAGGGACTGTAACTTCGTTACTTGAGAAAGATGGAACAGTTCAAGGGGTGTATTACAAAACCAAGGATGGACAGACAATGACCGCACACGCACCCCTCACCATTGTTTGTGATGGTTGTTTTTCTAATCTGCGTCGCGCCCTCTGCAAGCCTAAGGTATTTTTACAAGTCACTTCATTAATTACCAGATTATTTTCCCTTTGAAATAAATTTGAATTTGTGTATATAACAGGTAGAAGTGCCTTCTTGCTTTGTGGGTCTGGTTTTGGAGAATGTTGATCTTCCATATGCAAATCATGGACATGTTATCCTCGCAGACCCTTCACCGATCTTGTTTTATCCAATTAGTAACACTGAGGTTCGTTGTTTAGTTGATGTCCCTGGACAAAAGGTACCTTCCATTGCCAGTGGTGAAATGGCCAGCTATCTCAAAACCGTTGTTGCTCCGCAGGTATTTGGCATTCACAAATCATTACACCAAAAACTGTCTTATAACATTTGATCTAGTTAACCAAACTATGATAAAACTTTCAGATTCCACATGAGTTGTATGACGCCTTTGTAGGCGCTGTAGATAAAGGAAACATAAGAACAATGCCAAACCGAAGCATGCCAGCTGATCCTCAGCCCACTCCAGGTGCACTTTTAATGGGAGACGCATTTAATATGCGACACCCGTTAACAGGTGGAGGAATGACAGTCGCTTTATCAGATATCGTCTTACTTCGTGACCTTCTTAGACCGCTACAGAATCTTAACGACCCGTCTACACTTTGCAATTATCTCGAGTGCTTCTACACTCTTAGAAAAGTAAGTCAACAGTATATTCGATCTATATCAGTTATCAATATATTTCCAGAACGAGACGAGCCTGAGCTCATCTAAGCTCATTTTACTTAAGAGAGATGGAGCTCGTCTTGTTTCAAGTTCATCTAAAACTCGAGTGTGGCAATTGTTTTCATTCTAGAGGTTGGCTTATAATAACTTAAAAAGAACTCGAGTTCATCTCGTTTCGAGCTCCATATCCAAAACTTGAGCTCAATCCCAACTAATATGAGTTTCATGCTCTTTTGTCAACTCGAGTGGAGCGTTTTACGAACCAAACTCGTGCAGCTCATGAGTGGCTCAACTAACTTTCACACCCCTAAAAGTTGGGTTTGTTTTTTTTTTGTTGCAGCCAGTGTCATCTACAATAAATACATTAGCGGGTGCACTATACAAGGTCTTTTGCGCGTCACCCGATCCAGCAAGAAAAGAAATGCGTAACGCATGCTTCGATTATTTGAGCCTCGGAGGCATGTGCTCAGAAGGACCAATATCATTACTTTCAGGACTCAACCCACGCCCACTAGTCCTGTTTCTACATTTCTTTGCTGTGGCTCTATATGGCGTTGGCCGTTTGCTTATCCCATTCCCCTCACCACAACGAGTATGGCTTGGGGCTCGACTCATCTCGGTTAGCATCTAACACAACACACATTTGTTTAAGCTTTTAACGTGCCGGTTTCATATTTAAACGTACATTCGATTATTTAAAAAAAAAATGGTTTGCACATTGCACTATTGCAGGGTGCATCAGGGATCATATTTCCAATTATAAAGTCAGAAGGTGTTAGACAAATGTTCTTCCCAGTAACGGTTCCAGCATACTACAAAGCTCCTCAAGCTGGTTGAAACATGTTGATATGTATTATATATTTATTTATATTGATATCGTTGTTGATATTGTTATGAATTGTTAAAGTATTAAAGTGCTATTTTTGGAAATGTCATACAGTTATGTGTTGTCATATTGGGTAAGAGGTCAATTGGTTATAAACAGGCCACGTGTTGTTGTTATTATGAAGTGTTGCAATCTCCACGTGTTTGATTTATGCCTATCTAACAGTTGGACCATAATCATAAATGTGCAAGTTGCAACCACCCCAACATTTAATATTTGGATACCTTTGGGCCTGCCAAAATGAGTGTATTTCATTTTCATATATTAAAAATTAGGGCTAGATTTGCTAAGAAAATGACACTTGACAAGAATGAGTTTGGTTTATTATATTTTATAGATGTCACATTTTAAAAAAAATTAATATTCATATATATATATATATATAGAGAGAGAGAGAGAGAGATTTTCACCTATAAAATATTATAAATCTAAGAAGGCTATAAAGACACAATGCAAGCAAAATAGACACAATGACGGTTTAAAAAATTTATTAAAAAAAATCTAAATCGAATTTCAAAAAAGTGGCTCGAAGACTTTGTTCCCCTTTTTATCCTCTTTAAAAAAATAAAACAAAAAATTAAAAAAAATTAAAAAAAATTACCGTTTTCATTGTGTCTAATTTATCTTCATTGTGTTATAAATTTATATTAGACACAATGAAAAAAATTAGACACAATGAAAACGTTAATTTTTTTTATTTGTGTTTATTTTCGTTTAATTTTTTTTGATAGAAGACAACAAGGGGAATAAGGTATCCGAGCTATTTTTTTTTAAATTCGATTTAGATTTTTTTTAATAAATTTTTTAAACCGTCATTGTGTCTATTTTTACTTACATTGTGTCTTTGTAGCCTTCTTAGATTCTCAACCCTTTGTAGGATAACTCTCCCCTATATATATATACTAGTTTAGTGTCCGCGCTATGCTCGGGAACACAATTCAAGTGATGCTTTTAAGGATGTTCATGAATGTTTCATTCAGTTTTGAGACAAAACCGTGGTAAAACGGAACACATGATATATTTTAAAAAATTAGATTTTTAGTATAGCAATATTATACTCAAATTAAAGAGAATAAAGTGCTTAGTTTTATGGTGTAGTTTATTTTTTTTTTTAAAATCATATAAAAATATTATGTATATTTATAAAACACTAAGGTTTTTAATTGTATGTTATTATTAACTTTATCCATAAGTTTTATTTTTAAACCCTATCAAATATAAACCGACTCACATACACCCCTTGTAGTAAAGGGCTAAAAATATAAATACTCTTAAATTTTTCAGAATTCTCCAAAATATTAGGAGACTAAAAATGTAATTATTTTTATTATAATAAATTTTATATACATATTTAAAAAAAATCATTATTGTGAGATAATCTCTCAAATAATGCCACATAAGCTAAAAGTTATGAAAAGATGTCACATAAGATTTTTTTGTTTTGCTATATTATATAAGGATATATATATGATTGAAATATTAAAGTATATTAAATTATGTAATTAAAACAAAACAAAGTTTGAGTGACTTAATAAAACAAAATTTAAAGATAAGTTATCTAATTGAAACAAAACAAAGCTTATAAATGACTTTAACTGGAACAAAGCTTAAAGTTAAGTTACCTAATTGAAACAAAATAAAGTTTAAGTGATTTAGTTGAAATAAAATTGAAACTTATTATGTTTTTATAATGTTACACCTTTTGTTTTTAAGTTTGATTACTTGAATAAATTACTAGAAGACCCCATGAATTTCAATAAGTTAAATAAATAGTTTTTATGTGTAAAAAGAGTATAATGTTCTTTATTTAACAATGTAATTTAAGTTTCTTGGTGTTTTGGCGTTGATTGATATATATTATTTAAAAACCATAGTGTCTAAAATAATTAGATTGAAACAGTCTAATTATCAGGGGTATTATATGAGAAAATATTCGCTTAAAGGTATCATAATTTTTTTCAGGAGTATCCCGATACTTAAAACCGTAAGGAAAAATGGTATCTTGGTACTTAAACCGGTGAAAAATGCTTTTAGTAACGAAACCTGAGGGGTAGCCCGGGATACCCCTAGACTCTTCATAGCTCCATCCCTAAGTCTAAGTCAAGGCTCTTGTTGAATATAGTCCAAGAGATTACACAAAATCACTAATGAATTTTGTGTGATCATGTTCCACCTTCTAAAACACTATAGCTGCTGAAAGACAGTTTTCAGCAGGTAATTCCATCAGTTGCAGATTTTTAGGAGGGACAAGTGTGACAGAGCTGAATGTTAGTGAAGACAAGTGTGACAGAGCTGAATGTTAGTGAAGACATAACAACTGTCAGCACTTATTGAAGATCTGCTGCAAATTTTTACTTTTGTACTATCCAATAGGATCTCATTATAAATAAATCAATGGTTGTAGTTTGTAATTGATTATTTTGTCTAGATAGATAGCTATGATTTATTATAGAGTAGTATATAAATCACACTTGTATAGTTTTTATAGTTAACCGTTTGTATTGTAATTTGTGCACATTTGCAGTATAAAGGAAGAATACTTTAAATGTTATCTTGCTATGTTTTTCACTGTTATATTGATTTTTCAATTTATTAAGTGTTTGACTTAACAATATCACATGAATTCTGTACTTGTGATCATTGTTATTTAACAAAGTTTGTTTAGTCAAATGCTCTAATAATTTAATAGAACAATCTTTGTGAGAATACTTCTAACTAATTCATATAAAGTCGTAGTTTAAGTATGAACTTTCAGTCCAAATAGTATGTAACAAACAACTTCAAAAATTCTCTAGATCTAGCTTCAATTTGATAAAATTACATGTGAATTTGATACATGAAGCTTCACATTAGTTTACTGATTGATTTCGACTATGATATCCATCAACTGATTGTGTAGTTTCATTGAATCAATAGAATTTCAGCTCTACGTGTTTGAAGAACAAGAAAACATCAAGCAATGGCTCTGATACCAGTTGTAACAACCCAACGTAACCGCACCATGATTATGTCCGCTTTGGCTGTCGGCATGCTCTCAACCGCTGCCCTCACGATTTTAAAACGTGTTATGGTGCGGTTACGTTGAGTTGTTATAACAAATTGGATCAAATGATGCTGTAAAACCTACAAACAATTAATCAATCTATGTTGCACTCCACCTCTTTAGTACAACAGTCTTACCGTTACGTCAACCGTCGTTTAAAAACTATGTATTCATAACTATTTATTTATTTGTTATTTTAATTTTAGTTTTTTCTTATATATTTTTTACATCTTGTTTTTCGATCCGTATAGATTCAATATTTAACAATTTTAGGTACAAACAACTTTCAAGAGATGAAATTTAAACATAACACATAGTTTGTATGATGCCATATTCCATTAGATGATGTATCGACTATGTGGATGACATAGTAGTCAAACCCGACCAACACAAGGGCCGGTCACATATATAGAAGTCCCCTGATTAGTCTTCAAGAGGCTTAGAAAATCAAAGAACACGAAGCGCTAAATTTAAACTCATGGGTTGGTAATTGGTTAAGCTAAGTGAATGATCTAGGCGGTGACTAGCAGGGCCGGTCCAGGGCAGGTGCGGCATGAGCGACCGCACAATGCACCATTTTTTCGGGGGCACCATCATCGGAGGCGAGCGTTTTAAGTTTTTTCTTTCTTTTTCTTGGTTAAGAGTTGTGTATTATGTTTTTATAGCATTTCCAGACGATGAAGTGAAGAAAATTGGTTAATTTCTTTTTTCCGGCGAGCTTTGGTCCGACAAGCGTTTTTACAGGCGTAAAAAAAAACTCGAGTAAATTGCTAAAATAGTCCCTGGGTTTGTACTGTTTCGACCACTTTGGTCCTTATGTTTTTTTCTTGCCATTTTGGTGTTTGCTTTTGTAAAAAACTGCCATTTTAATCCTTCCGTCAATGAACGTTAAAAAAATCTGTTATTTTCAAGGGCAATATAGTCATTTTACTTCTCTATGGACCAAAATGGCAATGCTCTTGTCATTATTGTTTTAAAACCCACCAAACAACCCTCATTTCTTACCTTCACTCCCCACCACCATTTCTTCACAACTCTTGGCTACCACCACCGCCTCCATATCCGGCCACCCAGCTTCAACCACCGTCGTTATCGTTCTTTACCACCACCTCCTCCTCCACCGCTACCGATGCAGAATTCGACGAAGAAGTTGGTGAAGAAGCAATCAGGTGGTTGTTTATGGCCAGTAGACACGCCACCCGAATCCCACCACAGCCAGCACCCACCACCCGAATCCCACTACAACCAACACTCCACCATCACAAACAATCGCTAACACCATCATCACTTCGCAACATCGTCGCGCAAACAATACCTCACCGCAAACAATCCCCAAATCCTTTGTTTGCAACAAAAACCCACTTCGATACCATTACCCTTTCATGCGAATCCATGAACTTGGTCATCTTTCAATCATCTGATCCGTTTTTTTTTTACTTTTAGGATTTTGATCCGATGATTAGAGATGGGAAACGATCAATTAATCGAGAGATGCTTCGATCCATGGAGTTATTGATGAAAAGTGTGTTAGAAAGTGAAGTGATTAGTGTTAAAAAGTGGTTCAAAGTTTTGTACCGGTTTTGGTGGTTGTGGTGCTCTGGTGTTAATGACGGTGGTGGTGTTATGTAGTTGTATGAAAGGACCAAATTGGAAATAGTGAAAGGACCAAAATTACAACTTATTTAAAATAAGGGTATTTTGGTCTTTTAATATAAATTTAACGGAAATCGTTGATGGAAGTTGGAAAAATGACTAAAATGGCAGTTTTTTTACAAAAGCAAACATCAAAATGACAAGAAAAAAACATAAGGACCAAAGTGGTCAAAACGGTACAAATCCAGAGACCTTTTTGGTAATTTACTCAAAAAACTTTAAGTTTCAAACTATGTATTTTAACTCGCTAAAGAAAAATAAATTATTTCTTTAAGTTACACTATATTGGTATGTGGTAATGGAATGGAAGAGAGAATAGAATGAATGAAGGAAAGGAATGGACAAAGGAATGAAATAGATCATTCCATTCCATTCTCATGTTAGGTTAGCGTATAGAAATAAAATGAATCAATACTTCTTGTTGTTTGGTAGGCTGAAAAAAACACATGAAAGAAATACAAATCTCTATAAACGACAAAAATAACTAGTCATGATTATGGGTCGGGTCTTGGTTCGGACCATGGATCAGTTCATGGTTCAATACATGGGTTAATACACGATTCAGGTCATGGATCGACACATGGGTCGGGTCATGGTTCGAGTCACGGTTCGAGAAATGGGTTAGCACATTGGTCGGTTCATGGGTCAGGTCATGAGTCAGTTCACAGATCTGGTCATAAGTCGGTTCATAAATCGAGTCATGGGTTGCTCGGGACATGGGTCGGGTCATGATATGAGACATGAGCCAAATCATTGTTTGGGTCATGGTTCAGGGCGTGGATTGACATGGGTCGAGTCACGAGTCGGTAGATGGCTCGGGTCGTGAGTCGGTTCATGGGTTGGGTCATGGTTCGAACCATGAGTCAGGACATGATCGGTTCATGGGGTCTTGGGTCGGGTCAAGGTTTAGGGCATGAGTCAGCTCATGATTGTTGTCATGACTTTAAAAAAAAATTCATTCCTTGAAGGAATGAAAAAAAAAACATGGGTAATTTGATAGAATGAAAATGATGTATTTTTCATTCCTTGGTAATGGCCCATTTTATTCCATTGACTAACCAAACACACTTTTTTTCATTCACGCGTAATGGTTTATTCCATTCCACCTCTCATTCCCATATACCAAACAGTACCTAATAAAAAGTGACACTATTTTATATTTATATAATTTAACAATTCAATTAAAAGTTTAAAGAAATAAAAACTTATTAAATTATAAAAGTGAATTTTATATTTAAAGTTTAAGGACAAAGTCATATAGTGGTTACAAGTCTTAGACCGATAGGAAACATGATATAAAATTCTGAGAAACCAAAATTTTAAAAAAGGATTACATATATAAAATATTTTATAAAAAATTAGTAAATAACATTTAGGCATATATTAATAACCTAAAAGAGTATAAACCCATTAATTTTCAAAAATATTTAAAATTAGTAATACCAAAAGCATTGCCCCGGAACCCTGTCAAGACACAAGAGAGGCCTTTTTTTGATGGCTCGCAAAGGGCACAAAAAATCTCAGGACCGGCCCTGGTGACTAGGCCTTTGCTTTGACATATTGTCATGTTAGCGGTTGACTAGGCCTTGATTTGGTGTGGAGACGGACGAACCCGATGAGACTGTGGTAAGGTTGCCTGAGGTGGTGTCTTAGTGACTTGCATACCGTCAGTTCATTAGGGAAGAGCTGGTTCAATTTAAATAAAACACATGGTTTTGAAGGTTACATGAACCAACCGAACATGTGACCTTGTCTTTAAAAATCTTTATAACCTACCAACTCAACCAAGGAAATTTGTTAATTTAAATGTGATTACTAAATGTTAATATATTATTCATGTCACTAGTTACTAAGACTTCAATTCCAAATCCAAAAGAATTTTCTATATTTATATTTTAATAAAGGGGCAATTTCATATATACCCCTACAAAGTTGCATAATATCATATATACCTAAATCATGCTTAAAAAGTGTTGTATATTATGCATTAAAAACTTGTACTTTGGGTATATATGATATTATACAACTTTGTAGGGGTATATATGAAATTAAACCATTAAAAATATGAAACAATCTAATATTAAATACTAGGTTAGTATTACTTTTAATAAAATTTTGGTTGTAAAAAAAACTTTGATAGTAGTATGTTTATTACATAGATTAAACTGAAAAGCTAATAGAAAACACAAAATCTTAAACAAAAAATACTAAAACTAACCCTTAAAGCTGAGTCATAACACCAAAGCAAAAAAGAAAATCATATATGCACGTATAAAGTATTTAAAATATCATATATACCCAATTCACTAGTATATATTTAAATGTAGCAGAAATGGGTAGAGAATAGTCATAAAGTAAAAACTCATTAAAGTTGGGTATATATGAAACTTATACTTTTGTATAGATATATATGAAATTTGTCAAGTTTGTAAGGGTATGTATGATATTTTTGTTTTTTGTTGGGTATATATGAAATTTGACAAGTTTGGAATGGTATATATGAAATTAATCCTAAAAACCCGAAGTCTAAAGGTTAAAACTTGTATATCTAACATTGAAGTCACGAGTTCGGTTCTCAAATGGTGCGTGATTTTCCTTTTTAGTAATATAAAATGAATATTTTATTTAAAAAATTATTACTATATATTAATATCCAAACCGATTGAATAGTGTTTTTTTTATACTAAACTTGTCACATAACTTTAATAGCTTTTAAAAGTAAACATAAATATTTGTTTTTTTTATTTTGTCAAACAACTTTAATGAATTTAGTTTATTTTTTAACGTTGGGTGACACGTTAATGTACTAGATTAAGTAATGCGTGTAACGAAGTTGCACGGGGATACCTTAATGTGCTAGGCGATATTTTTTTTATCTACGTATAGCCACATTACGTGTAAAAAAGTAACAAAATCGTTGTGTTGCGCACAGACATCCGACATTAACATCACCATCTAATATGTGTAACGAAGTCACAAACGTGACATTACACTACAGCGCGCAATACATGTCAACTTCCTACGGTAACCCTTTTAAAAACATGCAATTAAAACTTTGTAAGCAAGTAGGAATGTCAACAAATATACTAGTATGTTAATATACGCTCAATGCAAACCATAAAATACAACGACCAGGAAACATGAAAAAAATGTGTTCAACGCCAAACACGAAATACAGAGACCGGCAAACATGAATAAAATGCGTTCAACGATAAACACGAAATACAGTGACCAGTAAACACACATATACATAAACAAACATACATAAACACATAATCAATTGTTCTTGAAGATAAACAAACACAACCTATGTTCTTTTATGTTTATTAAACTAAACAACAAACATACATAAACACATAATCAATCGTTCTTGAAGATAAACAAACACAGCCTATATTCTTTTAAGTTTGTTAAACTAAACAAAACATATTTTGTTGATCATGTTCTTTCATGAAATAAACCATGAAATAAACAAATGCACATATACTCACTTTAGCCTAATGGCTCACAAAACGTGGCTAATTATGCTAAACACTTTATTTGTTTACAACCCTATGGATAAAGAATAAAAAATATTCAAGTGTAGAAAATAAAAGTAGACATTTACGTTATATTCCAAATAATTTAAAGATAATGTTTGTTCATTCCATATTCGAGTAAACAAAAACTAAAGTCTACAAAATGATTAAACAAAATCAAACATTTCACTTGAAAACCAGCAAATCAATAGGCATTGTTTTTGCAAAACCTAACAAGATAAAAAGAGATCACAAGCTTCTTAAATGCCTGTGAATGCCTTTTTCCCACCACCCGACGATCCAGCAGGAATCACCTTCAACACGTTGAACCTCACTGTCTTGGATAACGGTCTGAACAAATATACACAAGTATAAAATCATATTAGGTATACGAAACGTTAAAAGTTGTAAAACATTAACGATAAACACATTGTCGATAAACAGACCTGCACTGCCCAATGGTGACATGGTCACCTTCTTTCACACGAAAGCATGGAGAAATGTGTGCAGGAATGTTGGAGTGTCTCTTCTCATACCTGTAGAAAAAGACAACACATTAATAGACAACAAAAGAAAGTTACGTTTAACCGAGAATTCAACAAAAAAAGGTCATTTTAGTTCATAGTTATTTAAACGAGAATTCTTGGAGCTTCTTGGCTATGCTCCATGGATCATTACGAAGCCATTTTTTTAACACGTGCAATGATCAAAAGTCAAAGAATTGTTTAGGTGGTTCTTGATTATTTATTATAATTTGATTCAACTTTTTGAGCTATGAATCGTATTTCAATCAATGGTGAGGCAACTAAGTTTCTTCTACAGTGATGAGATTGTGATCATTCACATCATTACTTATCAACTCCATGATCCAAAATAAGGTTTAACGGGTTCCTGATTATTTAAAAGTTTCTGTTTTAACCCATCCCTAAATAAGGGTAAATTGTTAAACTACAGATATGAGTTTGAGACTTACCGCTGATACTTCTTGACATAATGGAGATAATCGTTACGAACAATAATGGTTCTAACCATTTTTGCACTGTGGCATGTGCCAGCAAGAATACGTCCTCTAATAGATACATCACCAGTAAAAGGGCATTTCTTATCGATGTAAGTTCCTAACAATGATCAATGTCCAAAAAAAATCAGTATAATTCACTAAAACAGACCGTAAAATATGGCAAATCAAACTTTAATGCAAAAGTATTCAAATCCCTCCACGAAACTATTTGTAATTTTAACAATCAAAAGTAAAATTCCAAACCTCAAAACACATTTGATTATTTTGAATTTTTAGTTCTAATAACTTTAAGCAGTACAAAAAACTCACACACATCTCCATAAAGCTCAAAAATACCATACCAATCCAAAAATGCACTTTTGCTAGCTTGCAGCATAGCCATTCACAAACATTTTAGTATAGCACACACAAAATTGAAACTGGGCAAGTAAGCAACTAAATCCGTATAACAAACAAAACTCCATATACGATTCTAAACTTCAGTATCATCGACATTTTATTAAAACCAGCTTATATATATCAATTCATAGAAACTGACACACCAGGTGTAAAAATTTTGAAAATCAAAATAAAACTTAAATGATCAATCTACACCTAAAGTTCCAAAAACAATAAATTTTTTTTTTAAACTCACACATTTAAAAAAATTGTAAATATCATACCCATCATAAAATGCACTTATGTTGGCTTGCAGCATAAACAATTAGACATTTCAAAAAAACACACAAACTTAAAAACAAACCAATCATAAACAAAATACTAAAGCTGCAACCATTTAACAAAATTCTCACTTAAAATACAACTAGGCATTTGATAATGAGCAGCTTAAACTACAACAAAAGAAGATAACAACATCAAAACTAAGCATTAACATTTTGTTACCTTCAATTGCCTCTCGTGGTGTCTTAAATCCAAGACCAATACTCTTCCAAAATCTGTTTCCACCCTTCCCAGGCCTCTTACCTTTTCCACTTTTCTTCGAACTAAAACACAAAATCAACAATCAATCACTCAATCAATAACAAAACAAAAGGATGAGATTTGAATCGCTAGTTTTCCCACCATAAAAACACCTTTGGTTGCTTCAAAAACGCCTTCTCCGTCTAACAATCGAAACGGAAACAAAATGTCAAGATCTGAAGGTGTGAAATAGAAATAGAAGTTGAGAATTAAGAGATTATTTAACCTGTTCAGCCATTGTTGCAACCTGTAGAGGCACAAGGAGTGAAGATGAAGATGAAATTGAAACCCTAGCAATTACATTTATTTCGTGTATATATATTTTTATTAAATCATAATGGGCTTTTTCTTGGATTGAATGATTTTAATCTACTGGGCTGGGCTCTTTTCAAAACTTTAGCCCATTCAAATTAGAGATTGAAAAAACGGAATTGTCCTCTTAGACTGATGTATAATACACCTAGAGGTGCATAAATCGGTTTTTCTTTAAGAATCGGTTCCGGTTCTTGTTGGCGGTAAAAGAGCCGGTTCTTACAAGAATCAGTTCGGTTCTAGAACCAGTTTTTGGTGAAAAACTATAACCTATGTACCCGGTTTCGGTTCTTAAAAAAATCGGGTTTTTCTATAAAATGGACCGGAACGCTATGTTGCTGCAAATCTTCGCTCTGCATTTGGCTTTCATCTAAAATCTATGGTCATAAATTTGTGACACCCCGCCCGGCGGAGGAAACACCGGGCTGTCAAGTAAATTGGATATTAATAGTAAACAAAGCACATGGTAATGATTAATACATTTGGAACATGAGTCTTCAATAGAAATGACAAAATTCATAGAACAGAAACAATAATTTCAATTGTCTTTATTATTTAACTAGGTCCAAGACAATCCTAAGTCTTGGTAAAGCAGCAAACTAATATCAAGCATCACCTGAAATATGTAAAAATAAAGTTAGCTATTTTAAAGCTAGTGAGTAAACCACAATATAGAAATTCGAGATCATCATAATAGGCTGCGCAATATTACATGCATAGCTAGTTCATATCATTCTCGACCATGACACCTTGAACACACATTGAAACCATCATTGTATAGTAACTTGTAACCATTTGTTATGGGGAACCAACTCATGTTATTAAATAAAGATAACCATTCTAGTAACCGTCACGTAACCGTCTCGATATAATAGTTATCAATAATTATTTAGCAACTTATGGACATAGCATAATAACATAGCATAGCAACTTCTATCATCCTATAGCAACTTGTAACATTGAATAGAAACTAGAAACATTGAATGGCCGGGTTTAAATCACTTATTTTGAAATACATGTAGGTGGGTTTGTCAAACCATTAGTGCTAACATTGTACCGGTGTGAATACTAAGTAACAATACTACTTTAAACTACCACAAAAGGATTGCATCTTGTCGCGAGTCAAGACTAACATATTTTATGATCTCTTTTGGAAACAAATAGAAAACTAAAAACATTGTATAGTAATTGAACAACAAAACCCATCTTCCACATAAACCCTAGAACAAAATCCATCAAATTCGATCCAATCTGTTAATCCCATCCAAAACGAAAATATGGCTTTTAATCTATATTGAATCACAATCATTTTGGTATAATAAACTCACTTGATAATTGACGAGTTGATACGGATTGAGAAGCAAAAAGTACTTGACTGTTCTTGGTTGAATCACGAGAGTCTGGAATGAAATGAGATTAAATTGATGGATTGGAGAGTTATAGATGATTAAGAGGATAAAAATGAAACCAGAAATTACCCGAATTGATGCCTTGAAGGTAGAAATCGCCTAAGTCGCCGGAATTATTTTGGTTTGCTTTAATTTGTTAACGAGCAGCGATTACAGAATGATTTGGAGGTTGAAGAGTGTTAGTCGCATGAGATGGAAGGTTCGAGTGAGGTTTAATTGCAGATTAGGTAACTAATTACGGAATGTGATTTTTCAATTCGAATCACAAAATCATTTCGGCTTCAAATTCTCTGTAAACGCGTAATTACCATAAAAGGGGGGTTAGAAACATGGAAGGAACGATATTAGGAAGGTTTTCGGTGATTAACTGGTTAAAAGCGTGTAAAAAGAAGGTCTCGCCGGAAAAATCCGCTGGCCGGAATAATCGCCGGCAACATGCCGGAAAAACTGGGAGCAAAAAAAGGGGGGGGGGACTGGTTGATTGATTATCTTACACACATGGTCCCTGAAATTTGAGTTTGATTTAATTTTAGTTAAAATCTTTTAATTTAAGTTTTAAAACTTACACTTTTGGCCCAAAGTTATATTATAAATTATATTAACTAACTAACTTAACTAAATAAATTGTAAGGTTTATAGAAGTGACGTTTTTATATCTTTAGTTCGTTTATGACACTACGCGGCTATTGTAAGGCTTAGAGTAATATTTTTTGACGTTTTCAATAAATTTTCTTTTAGAAAACACAATATATATATATATATATATATATATATATATATATATATATACTAGTAGGGGCCCACGCGATGCTGTGGGATGACATTGTTAGTGGTACTCGTTTCTGAGTGTTTTGTTGATCTCGTCGTTTTTTTACGAAAGTCTATCATCATAATGGTGGACATAGGTGATAGAGTATAGACATTAGACGTGTCAAATAACTAATAATTCAATATGAAAATAGCATGGAATAATATTTAACAAACCATTAGCGAAATACGATAATATCTAAATCTTAACATAAAAGTTTAAAAAAAAAATCTCATGTGTGAAGTGTTCGCATCAAGATGAGATGAGTTTTGTCGTTCTTCTTACACATATCTTCGCTTTCATCTAGATTATGATATCATCATTTATCATCCAAGATGAGCCCAAAAATTATTGTATTTCTTTGGATTTCTCTTTTACATGTTTGTGAGGCTAAACATATTCTAATTAAGTTCTCCTCTTTGATTGCCACATTTAGAGTTGGAGCAGCGTTGGGAACTGAAAAATAAAGTTTAGTTTGTTGCTTATAAGTTTACAATAAGCATGGGTGTTATATAACCTTAAATACGTAAATTAAACTATAAGTATAAAAATTAAAGTAATACTTGAGAGTGACACATATTTCAAATTAATCTTGGTCTCCTATATATTAGAGTTCTGAATTCCGTAAAAACAAAATAAGTTAGTATGTACATTTTTGTAATATTTTTAAAAAAATGTGAAGATCACCATAAAAAACGACATCGGGAATATAAAAACACAAGACAATATATTTAACAAAGTATAGTATTACATTATGACACATATACATTTCACCTATCACGTAACACTTCCTGATATACAACATTTGAAGTGTATATTCCGTCTCGTTTGTTGCTGTGGTAAGAATACTTTGCATTGTGGCACCCATTTTTGGTATTTTTTTTTGTTCCTATGATATTTTTACAAGAATGTATAATTATTCTTTTTGTAAATTTTTAGATTAGTAGCATTAGTATGATGAATATACGTCATAAACATTACATGTCTAGTCAAAAACCCGCTTGATATTGCGGCAACAACGGTTTGTAACACAATACTCCTTTCCATTACTTTATCATTTCTCTACTCATAATGTGTACTAACTTTAATTTTCTTATAATTATATTATTATGCTTATTCGTATGTTGTTATTTATCTGTGCTTTCAATGACATCGGTTAGAATAAAGTCATTGTTTTTAAAAGCTTATAATTATATTATTGTACTATATTGAAACAGAAACTACATCAATAGTGTTTTGTGAGTGTTGTTATGTCATATGTGGTGCATGTTTGGTTTGATGAGATGATAGTATGTGATGTATGGCTATTGATTTTGATTCGTCAGGTGACGGTTAGATTTAATTTTTATTTTTTTGGAAATTTTGTTTGATGAAATAACATTTTGGCAGATAGATCTATCTCGGTGGTTTGAATATTTCAGTTTATTTGTTTGACTTCTTTTGAAGATGATTGGCATTTTTTTTCGTGGATTTTAGCCCGTATATAGTTTTAACGGTAGTAATAACGAATTTTTTCAATCTAAGCCACTAATAAACGGTGTACAAATGGCTCGCACGTTGTGCGAGCCCTGTATAATCCTAGTTACCATAAATTTTGGCTTTCAACAAAGAGATGTTAGAATAAAGTAACCATTTTTAGAAGTTTATAATTTTACAATTCATTAAATAACCAAAATATAAATTTACTTAGTTACCCATAAATGACAAAAGTTATATGCTAACCAAAACTATTACGTCCATTTATAACCATTAGCCAATACATCAAATCCACACAGTCTTGAAGCAAAATTCGCTAAAAGATTGGACATCTAATTAAAATATTTGAAACCGATAAAGACAAACTCAAAAACTTACTACACAATAAAGAAACATACAAAAATTTCAATGGTCAACGTACCATGATATTTCAAAGCAACACTTTGCAATCAGATCCCTTCAAGTTTAGAAGCTTTAGAAACAAATTCAATCATGTTCTTGACAAGACCAAGAGCTTCAACCATGGTGATGAGAGCCGATTAAGCATCACCTTATTCATAAACAATGATTAGATAGTTATACATCTCTATGACACCCTACTAAAAAAACCAAGATCATAAACATTTGACAATCAAACAAAATTTATAATTTTTTATAAAGAATCCGACTTAAATTACATATCGATCAAGTTTAGCAACTGCATTCATGACTCGTGTGAACTTTGTTCTCTAGTCGATCATCAAATAAAAGTATTTCTAGTCACAGCTAAAAGCAAGTTTAAAGAATCATTTGATACAACACTACAACATAATCTTAATTCGAAGCTTGTATTTCGAAAATTGGTGGGCAAAAATCAAGTGCAAATTAATGAAAGTGATTTTCTTAAATCCCTTTTTTAGAAAATCATAACACTCAACCTAAATCTAATAGAACATTTCTCAAATTTTCCTACATAGAAGTATAGAACATTATTTTTTGACCAAGAGAAAAAGAAATTGAAGAAAATGTTTGTAAAATGAGTTTTTGGATCCATAAAATCAAACTAACCACAAATCCTATCTATAACATTTATTCACCCAAACTTCCGGCCACCACCATCATCGCTAATTACCATATATCGCCATCAAAAACTAAAAACACAAAATCTTTCAAAGTGCAAATCAAAACTTTAGACCTTTCAGCGTTGTAAATGGTCTTTTGTTATAATTAACACCATTTTCAAAATTTAGATTGAAATCATTTTCACATGTGTTTATGATTTTAACTTGTTTGTTTATGTATTTACTGCATCATAACAAAACTCTTTCTAATATAGAGCAACTCTGAATGTTAATGATTTAAAAAATTTATGTATTTTAAACAATATTTACAGCTTATGATTTAAAAATTTATATATTTTAAACAATCCAATTTGACCGGAACCCATTTTAACATGCCCCCCACGGGTTTCGTCCCCCTCTATTTTTCAACGTTTAGATATCATCATGATTAAACACCGTAACTAACCTTGAGCAACTTTGTATGTTCCTCTTCCATTATGTCAAAACCTGCTAGAGCCATCCAAGAACTTATCATACACAACATATCCAAGATTGTTTGTTGTTCTTTATCTAGAATCTCCTTTTACTTTATAGCTTCGGGCAAAAATATGATCTTCAACACCCTATGCATCTAATGATAAAAAGTTAACACAAGTTAATTATACCTCACGAGAAAGTCAAAGAGATCTCGCCAAACACACAGGTCGATGTTCTTTGGAATTCTTAGCTAAAACCTGTGTGTACACTTCTTTACCATGCTGCATAGTTAACCTAAATAATTAAATTTCACACAGTGAGAAACCAACATAAAATAACGACTATTGTGTTAAATATTTAAATGTGTGCAATGGGCCACACCCTTTGGTCTAAGTCAATGGAGTGCTATCTTTCGCCCGAGTCCACAAGCTGATGCTTTTTGTTGGAGTATGCAGGCTTAGCATGCCTTGTTGAAGAAAATGACATAATAAGTAGCATGTGATGTCAACACCCAATTATATGCGGTTTCTAATTCTAAAAGTTATCAGCTAAAGGTAATTTCTCACAATGCTTATTATATAAGATGATGAAAATGATCAAAATTAAGCTATCCAGTCCAACCCTAAAGCAACACCTGGATTAATAGTGTTGTTAAACATGTACTAATCATAAAATACTTGCATCTCATAAATTGTAAAATTAACTTACCTTCAGATTCGGTAACACCCACCCAAAGGACTTATGGTTGTTAAACTTGAGAATTCCATCTTAGTAGAAACTTCAGTCATTCTTACCTGAAATCATATAGAAGCTCTTAAGGAATATAACTTAGGTACCTGCATATGTAAACTAATAATTTAGCTTTGTGATTCAACAATTCCTCAACATGGGCAATTACATGGTCACTTGTTAATCAATATTTGATCATGCTAGTCAATAAACATGGTAAGACTCTTTTAGAAGCTCATGGAGATAGATATGCACCTTATAATTTATCTTTATATCTTATAAATAACATATATAATAAATGCTATTAACAATGCAGCTTCATGGACATGATCATGTGTGTAGAATGAATAGTTTATTCAAAAATGAAAGTTCAATCATTTCACAAGCGCCTATTATATCAAAATGCTCATGAAAGGGTTCAAGAACACATAAACAATTGTTTGATCGATCTTAAGAACCAAGTTACCCATTTGATAATTTATAATATTAGAACCTAGTTCAAGAATAAAGAAATAAAAAACATGAACGGAATGCAAAGATCTTGAGGCAAGTAAATAGTTTCATATCAAATTTAAATAATGAACCACAACAGAAAAACATATAAGTGGAAACAAAAATCATACCTAAGTTAGAACCATAATGTCGAGTACTTGATCCGCTCCACTCGGTCTCATAGACCCAAAAACCTGGGAAATCTCAACAAAACATCATACTTAATTTTAACCACTACACATGAAGTAAATCAAATGTTATATATCAATAAATCATACAAACACAAAACATAATCTCAGATTAAACAGTTGGCATACAAAATTCGCTTTCAGATCCATTAAATTACAAGATCATTTTCACTTTACAATAAACAAATAGCAACAAAACCAAATTATAAACAATGTAAAAAATTAGGAGCATTTATTTACCGAACAATGATCGCATGGATGATTAAACGGACAACCAGAACTGTACCCTATTCTCGAACAATATATATAATCAGCTTCAATAGGGAACGATTCCGACCCAGCTCGGAACCATAACTGCAACATGGTCTCTGCATTAACCATTAAACTAACAAAAATCAAAAACCCAAATTGACATATGAAACCCTAACCCTTGTTCAAATCATAAAATCATTTATGAGAAGAAGTTTGTTTGCCGGAGACAGAGACGGGTTCGTCGGAGAATGTGTGAAGAAGCCCCTAACCCCGTTCAAATTAGTTCTGAGTGAGAAGATGAATTTAGTAAATATATATGCATGTAACTGTACAACAAATATGGAATGATTGTAGAAGTGAAAGTGGAGATCGGGAAGCTCTGACGGGTGGCGGTGCAGTAGAGAAAATAAAGGGAGTGGTGGTTCTGTGATATACATTAGGTTAACGTAAAGTGGGGGAGAGAAAGAAGGAAGTAGAGAGAAAGTAGGAAGAATTAGTCTTCATCAATTTTTTTTAAATCAAAGCTTACGGAAGAAATTGGAATGCACCCCCACAAATTATAAGTTTTGAAGGTTAAATTAAGTAGAGTGTTAAAAGGACTAAATTACCCTTAAAACTGGTTGTACATCATGCAGTTAATTTTGTAAGTGTTTTTATAATTAAGGTATCTTAAATTGCCCTCTTAATCTCCTTTATATATAGTATAGATATATATTTAGATTTATAAATAGTGATATTTTGAGATAATAACACGATTGATTAATTAAGACGGGAATAACGTAGAATCAGATATATTTATTCATAATAATGACGAACGTTACATTTTAAAGGAATTAAATACGAATACAAATAAAGGTAGATATTCTCGGGTTTGAGTCGGGCATTCGGATTCGGGTTCGGGGCAGATGTCACAAAATTTCTTATATTATTTAAATAAGTAGTAACATTAAAAACGTCAAATATTACAAGATATATAGCTCTTAAAACATTAAATAAGTAACAACACTCAAACATACCAGTTTTTTACTAACCGGTTCTTCCAGGAACCGTTTTTTCCAAGAACCGGTTTTTTTAGGAACCAGTTCCGGTTCATTTGGAACCTATAATTTGGAAAAATAGTAGAACCTATTTAGAACATACGGTTCGGTTTTTGTAGAACCAGTTCTTAGAAGAACCGGTTTTCGGTTATTGAATCGGTTCTGATTTTTTTGTGCACCTCTACATATACATATTTAGATTTCGTCTTGGGTTTATATGCCATAATACGCGTTTTGGTATTCATACACATGTGAGTACTAAATAACTCACGCGAGGGTTATAGGTTGGGTTTATATGTCATAATACGAGTTCTAGTATTCACATACGCACATATGGTCCAAGTAAGTGTAATTGTTATTGTACATTAGTAGTTCACGTATCATCTTGATTCCAAAGTTCACGCTTTCATCCATGAAGGTTCACGCGTATCATATACCCGAGTTCTAAAGCTCACATATATTGATGAAAGTTCACACATAAGGTACGAGTACAAGTACAATGTCACACCCTTTTAAAATGGATTACAAGGTGCAACGTACTTGGATTCATAGATAATAATCATTGCATACATCTAGTAAATTGAACTTAAAAACATCAGATTGTGTTAAAAAAGCCGATAGTTGTCTTAAAGTGATACAAGAAAGATTTAAATTAAAAGCTCATTAAAAGGCTTTATGGCAAAAAAAAATTCCATTTGCACATTATTTCTGTTTTGGTCAAAAAACGATAAAACCAAATTAGTTAATGTGAGGTTGTTTTTCGCAGAGCGTTTGAGGTTGGCTTTCGTCATTAGGTTACCCCGGGTAGCTGGGCTTTATTCGTTTCGTTGTCCAAAAAAAAGTTAATGTGAGGTTGTGCGTTTTAATAATAATGATGAATAACATGTAAAATAGTGAAAGAGCACAATGATTTATACGAGGAAAAGCCCTTGATCAATAGATGATCGCCGTTATAAAAACCTCGGGTGATGACAATCGTTTATCACCACTATATTAATGGTAAAAATGAATTACAACTCGAGAACTATGGCCGTTAGTACCAAGTAGTGTGTGAGATAGCTAAAATATTTAGTCGAGAGAGATAGAAGAGAATGTGATGATTGTGTGTGTGAGCTTAGCCATAGCCTCATTATATAATTTAAAATAAACGAAATTAATTCCTAAAAATATGCTAGAGACGTTGAGCTTAGTTCACCACGATTTCAACTTAATTTGTAACTTCCTTGACCGAGATTTAAGATGGACTTAGTCATATGGCCGTTACCTGCATTGACATATATAAAACACATGGAGAAAAAATGTTAGTTAATCGTTAGTTATTAGCATTAAGGATCCTCAATCCTTTGAACGCTAAGGATATCTGATTCAGCGCATTAAGGATATTGTATCCACGATAGCTAAACCCGAGCCCTAACAATCCCATAAGGAATTCATGATTGGAATCAACTCAAACTGGAAAGGACTTGATCTAACAAGCTTAGAACATAATGAATCTGTTTGAAGATTCAAGCAAATCAAATTAAGTTTGATGAATTTCAACCAATAGCTCTGATACCAAATGTGGATTGGTCATATCAGCTGTGAATCAGTCAAATATACAGCAAATATACATCAGATCAATGCATGATCATGATGAAACAAACAATCAACAATGAATTTAATAAACAAGAATCAAACAAAGTTCGTATGTATTGATTAGGTCATTGAGTCGAGTACAAAGTTTCGTTCTGGTAAAGTTGCGTACAAATGAAAGCATAAGAACAGTTATTACCCTTACTCCTAAAGAGTAAGGTCGGTGGGTATCGCCTGCCTTGCACGTGATCAACCACTGTATTTTCCCCCTTCGTTTATATACCCACGTTCTGCTTCCTTTTCTTGCTCAACATTTCCAACAAGTTTAATCATCTTCCTCCTTTGTAGTTTTCTTGCATCTTGTCACCGGTTTATCTATTACCTGACTATTTATTTCTCTACTACCTGAAGATCTGCTCTGTTTTTGTAGGTTTTGGTTTGCTTTCGTTGTTCGTCACCGGTTCCTTCCACTCATGCAGCGGCTACCTTCTACTGATTTTGCTGGATCGATTTGCTGTTGGCGGTTTTAGGTTGATTGTGGTGAGTTATTTTTTGTTTTCTTGGATCGATCGAAGCCTGTTATTATTATTTTTCTTGCTTTCGTTGTTCGTCAGCGGTTCCTTCCACTCATGCAGCGGCTACTTTCTACTGATTGTGCTGGATCTATTTGCTGTTGGCGGTTTTAGGGCTTTCGGTTGGATCATCGTTGATTGTGGTGAGTCATTTTTCGTTTTGCTGGATCGATCGAAGGCTGTTAGTACTATTTTTCTTTCTGCGGATTACTTTCTATTGATTCGGCTGTATCAGACTGTTGTTGGTGGTTTTAGGGCTTTGTATTTGGTCAGCGTTCATTGTGGTGGCTTGATGTTGACTTTACTAGATCGATAGAAGATTATGTTTTCTCATCATCATCCTCCGTGCTACTTTGTGATCGCTTGCAGTGTCGTATCGTAGTTATTGTTGACGTTTCCTTACGATTTGAGTTTAGTAGCTGCTTTTCAGTGCCTTACTATGTTGCTATTTGTTTTCTTACTACTATTGTTATTAGATTGAGTTTTTTTGTTTGTTAGTTTAGTTTATCTTGCAACATTCTAGCTGTTATATTAGTCTTGTGCTTTTGTGATTGGCTCCTTTCTTTATCTTTCAACATTCTTATTCCGTTTGTTGCTGTTTATTTGCTGCTGTTTGTTTATTTCTGCTCATGTTTGTTGTCAAGAAACGTCGTAAAAATGTTTCTGTTGCGTCGACATCTTCTTCTGGAGATTCAGTCTACATAGATCATGGTGATTGTCACTGTGTTTATCGTCATTGTGGTGCGATATTCTGGTTTGATGAGCGTGTTGTTAGAGTTCTAAACTCTAGAAGCCCCAATACTTTTGTCCACCCTACGGAGGTCACGAAGCAAAGTATATGTTGACAGTCCCCTTCTCGAATGTTGTTTCTAACAAGACTTCATCCTCTAGCTTTTGTAAATGATACCTTTTGTAAATGTTGTTAGCTTCTGCTGTTTCTAACAACACTCCATCCTCTAGCTTTTGTAAATGATACCTTTTGTAAATGTTACATATTAACTATAACTTGCGAAACACAACTTTGCAACCAAACTCTTACAACACCTACAAAAACAACCAACTTCGAAGTCTTGGCTGCCGCAACGCGCAGCCACGGCAACAATTCTAGTTTATACTAATAGATAACCTACAATACGCGTGTGTAAAATAACAAATAAACATAAAGTAGATGTGCGTGTAATAGTACCCGCAGATCTTTAGTCTTCCTACACATCTTGAAGTTATCTTGATATGATAACAAGTTTGATCATTCTTTTTCTCCAACAAGGGCCTTACAATGTAGCTTCATTGATCCGTCTATGAATATTATCATATTAACTGAGTGTTGTGTCGTCCCTAAATAGAGTCTCAACAACTTTACATTGCAAATACATTATCACGCTAGTGGTCTTAGGTAGAATCACACTATAACCATAAAAGATACATATTTTCAATGAATCAAAACCAAGTAGGAAGCTACTTATGAATTGATCTATCTTCTGTTTTACTTTGTTTATTTTCATTGATTACATGTTAGTTATATAGAACTTTACTTTCTGCACGATAACCTCTATTAAAGATTGAACTAGTTTGAGATTTAATATCGGGAGCTTATGCGTCCTTGGATGATATCCAGTATCTTTTTAACACTCAGTGAAACTGTGGCGGGTGCCCCTGTCCACATGTGTAGTATTTGTAGAAGTACGAAATCGTTTTTACAAATTTAAAGTTTGTAAGTTTTAAAGTATTTTTTGAAAAAAAAATATCACTAGACAACAAAAGTTACTTAGAAAAAAAATCAGTTTATATATATGACATTGTTAAACTCAAAACTTTAGAATTTAGTATAGGCCAAAGTGAATGTTATAAAGTTGAGGAGTTAGTGTGTACTTTGACAAACATAACGTGAGATGCTATATATAATAAATATACTGTGATGTAAATAAGAAAATCAAAGAGGTGTTCTTTTGTTGACTCCTTTTAGAATATTATATTTATTTGTGTAACCTACATTTTATCAAATATTATATATATATATATATATATATATATATATATATATATATATTGTGGATTTTTTAAAATGGCTTAAAACTTTAAAAACTCTAAGAAGCAGTCATAAACCAACACGTGTCCAATAGTTAAAAATAAACGCAGGGGCATTTTAGTCATTTTACACACTGCATGTTTTTATGGAAACAACGGTTATCATGCACCTTATTTATTCAAACCGGTCACCACCACCAACTTTGGCGACTCCGGTCACCACCACCATCTCCGGTGAATTTCCGGCGACTCTGATCGGAGTTGGTGGTGGTGACCGGAGTCTCCGGAAATTCACCGGAGATGGTGGTGGTGGCCGGAGTCGTGGAAAAGGCGTCGGAGATGATGGTGCAAGCTTTAAAATTTCTCCTCAAATTTACAAGGTGACACTTTTGACCCAAACACTAACGAAGTTAGTTTTTTCTAACGACTATACCCAGGGGCGGATGTAGGTTGAGTTGAGGGGTAGCCCGGGCTACGGCTCAAATTTTGGTGCATAACATAATTTTTTTTATTTTTTCTACCGTTTTATGTTTAGGATACTTCTAAGCGACTAAAAGGATGCCCCTGAGCCTTGACGAAACCACAAGATCATTTTTTTATGACAAAATTACATAAAACGTCCTTTATGTTTTCAATAAGTTGCGGGTTTCATCCTTTATGTATAAAAGTGACTTGAATCATCCTTTATGTTATAAAATTGTTGCATGTTACATCCTTATAGCTAACTTCTGTTAACTTCTTCCGTTAAATTGGGCCCATGTGAGTTTCATGTGAGGGTATAATGGGAATTTTAACCCATGTAGATGAACGTTTTTACCCTAGTTTCTTTATCAGACTTTTTAACCTTACCTTCTTCCCCAAATATTCCTTTACTAGCTTATATGCCCGTGTAACACACGGGCCAAAAATATATAATGTAAATAACTCATTAATACATCCAAAAAATTTTCTATAAAATTTGTGCTAACAGAAAACACATATAACCTTAAACCCGACTATTCATATTTCATATAAATTCTATCACCAAACGGATTCCGATAATAAAATATTATCGATTAGTAAAGAGGTTGGAAGACAACAAACCATATGTAAGCAAACAAATTACCACTTAGAAAGTTCAAGGAAGTTAATTTACAAGAAAAATGAAAGAAATGGTAACTAAATAGTAAGAAAAATATTTGCATGAGTATATTTTCCTTTTTGTAGCTCAAATTTGTGAATGACACACATCTAAATCATCAACATTAACAATACCAAAAAATTTGATTGGATTTTCATCATCGTATGAAAAATTGTAAAAGCCCAACATGAGTTTAGAGTTTAAACCAGCAAGGGTTTGTCAACCGTCTACAGATGGTTTGTCTACAAAATTCTTCAACATTCAACCAACAAAGTATATCCCCTGCAAAATAAGTAAAAATTTGTTGTTTTAAAAAACCACAAGAAACTGCATTTTTGGTAATGTTTTAATAAAAACAAAGCTCAGTCTCAAACATGTCTCTTAAGCTAAAATTAAGAAAGTAAAAGCCTCACCTGTAGTATTAACAATACATAAAAGAGGCATATGTAAACCCATCAAATCAAAATGGCTTCATTTTGCGCTGCAAAAAGAAAATTTTATCATAAAACCATGGATCCAAAAACTCATAATTTGAGGGTAATTCAAAATGGTATAAATAAGGATTCAAGACAAAGGTGTTTGACAGATGCATACTCGAGTACAGCAGATCATTTTGTATCTCACCCAACATAGACCAAATGAATCTAACAAATGACCTACAACCACAGACTAAAATATAGTTCTTCCTATACAAATGCATACCATGTATTTTCAGAATAATACTATTGTTCATGGTATACATATAGTTCTTCTTATACAAATGCATACGATGTATTTTTACAATACTTTTGTTCATGGTATACAAATGATCAAATTTAGTGACAGTTAAAAATCTTTGGTATTGCACACATCTAAAAACTTGTTTAAAGACTTTGAATTATAGTAATTAATCGATAGTGGATCCAAGTAAAGAGTTCAGTTAGTGTTGGGTGAAAAAATTTAGAAATCGTGCATTTGTCTATATGGTTGAGCATTTATTCTGATTTGAAATACTTAAAAAAAATAAAAGACACTTTGGGTGTATTAAACAGAGCAAAAAAATTTATCTTTGTTGGTTAGAGAGTTGAATGCATATTTTATGAAAGAGTTCAAATAGGAGTTTTTGTCTTTGTAGTTGACCGATAAGTGTTTAAATAAGACTATTCTGATTTGAAACAGTAGAAATGCAGTTTTAGGAAGACTGCAAAAGGTAAAACCGATTTCATGCCTCGAGTATAGGATTTTATACCCGTTTGGTGCAATGTATTAAAATACATAATTTTTTACTGTGAAGCGGGAATTTGGAAAAAGAAAAATCTGATATTGACTTTGTACTTTTGTAATCTTTTGAAAAAGTATTGTTAGTTAAAAAGCTATAATAAATGAATATATTTAACTTTAATATGAATAAATTCACATATTAGTATAAAACAATGTATTTTAAACAAAAAGTGGTCAATAAAGATCAAAAGGTTATTAAAGGAGGTCAAAATGGGTTAATGGTTTCTTACAAATGCCATTTTGACTATAAAGTACCTTATCTCATTTTGAGATGCATACAGACATATGCATAATGATCCACGCATAGAATATAATGAATAACAAATAAAATCCAGACCAATTATCATAACCAAACTTTTGGCCTCAGATAAAATTGAAAACAATTACCTCACTTTCAAATCCAATCTTGCACACCCATGAAATTTAGTTTCAGCATTACGACAAAGACGTGTCAAATATATAGCGGATTTGGGCGCTCTAGCCAAAACGAATCCTATTTCGGTGCTACAAAGCATTAAATATTTAGAAAGTTAAACTAATTAGTTTGGTAATAAAATGTATAAAATAGAACTATTTTAATTGAAAAAAATACAAATATGCTAGGTTTGTGTATTAAGCTATTAGCAATGACACATCTGTGAGTATATTTCTTATCTAAACCAAACTGACAAACCAACAAAATGATAATCATACATCCTAATCATATTCATTGCTTAAACGTTCTTCACCCATTTGAAATTGAAGCATTTACAATATACCAATTTTTTAGATAATACCTAATGTATTAAAAGATTAAATACAAAATGGAAATGTCATAATTTTCATAAAAACACAGTATAACTACAAAATTTTCATAAAATGAAGAACATAACAAAGCAAAAAATCATATTCAAAATAGATTAGTGATTAACTATTAGGCAACTCAAAGAATAAAACATAGCAAAACTGTAACTCTGGAAGTACCAAACATTTTTAATTAATCAAACTGCTGAAAGTAAAATATATAGCCCAAATTCGAGTTGCACTATGCAAAAAATATGTTATGAAATATGAAGAATATCAAAACTTTAACCATAATGAACCATCAAACTGCATATATGTGCTCACAAGCGTATGAAATCTTTAAAACAACCGCAACACAAGCCAGTCATCCCTTAACACACATATGAAATCTTTAAAACAGTTAATAACAAACTAATATTGCCACTCTTAGATCTTTGATGTTCTGCACTACTTTTAATTGCAATTAAAAGTAAAAAAAAATGATAATTACCTTGGGTGGTAGCAAGTACTCTAAAGAAATCAAATGGTAGCAAAGCAGCGTCACCGGGTGATGGTGTTTGATGGAGAACACGTAGATGAGCTGGAGAAGAAACCAAAAGTACATTAGGCCGGGTTTGAAAAAATAAATAGAAATTAATTCTCAAATTCATATAGAGCATAAGATGATAAAAATGTTACCTTTAATCGAATTGAAATAAACAATGGTGGCAGACGACGATGGTGTGCGGCGGAGAAGCAGCAAATCGAACATAACAAACAAAAACACAATTTAGGGTTTAGAAATTAAATGTAAGTTTTAGTAAAGAAGAAAGGGGGATATAATGAAAGCCGCAAGAGATGGAAAAAATGGAAGCAACTTCAATTTTGGCCAGAGTTGGAAATCAGGAAGAAAGGAGTGGAGCTGCTGGGAAGAGATGAATGAGTGGTTGTTCTAACTTGTAAGGGAAGCAAACAGACAAAGAAATTGGCACATGAGATCTCTAAATCAGAAACGTATAAGCTCTATTGGAGATAAGATTGGATAAAAACCCTAGAAACAGCGACGATGATGAAGAGGAAATGGCGTCTGGTGTTAGAGGTGAAGAAGAGAGGAACAGAGGAGAGAGAGTAAGAAATGAAGAGTTTGATATGAAAATAGGGTTTTGAATGGGTGAAGGGTGAAGAGCCAGCCACGTGTTTCCTCCAAAATAAGCCACGTTCTTGCATTAGAATAAGCCACGTTCATGCCTTAAAAACACTTCAAATTATGTTCCTTTATTATATATATAGATTTTATCTTCATGCAATCACCATTTTGTTTATAACCTAAAATCCATATGATTGATTGAAGACAAGTGTACGATGGGGACTTATCATATACGCAACGAAGACGGCGATTATGATGTTGATGAGTTATACGGTATGTATCCGACTCTTTTTACCATGAAGATGCACCACGGTGGTTTTTCACGCAATTACCAGGTCGGAGGTATGAAAATGGTCATATTTCATTTGTTGATTTAGTAGATATCGACTGGTTTACTTTCCAACATATGAATCCTGTTATTCAAGAGTTAGGTTATGTACTTGAAGTTGGTAATTATTACCAGAAGGTGACTTAGAAACCGGATTATGTGGTTTGAAAAACGATTTAGATATTACGAAACTAACAAAATTTGTACCTAATGGTATTAGGACATTTGATGTTTATGTGGAACATGGAGACACCAATGTGATCACTGTGAACGAATTTGAATCTTTTGATTTTGGATACAACAATGATTTTGAAGCTTTTTTTAGTGACAGTAAAGTAGGTCCAAATGACAAAGTAGTTGTGGCTTTTAATGGAGATAAGGAGGGTAGTGATCAAGATAGTGAAGATGACAGTGATTTCGATCCAGCTGATGAAGAATGTGTAGATGATTTAGATGACATTAAGGACTACAAGTTAATTGTAGATGTTGACGATGAAGTTGGTTATGATTTAAATGAAGATTAGATGTAATAGACAATGAAGATTTTGATAGTGGTTTTGAATCTGATGATAACATGGGAGTATAAGAAAAATAAAACTTAAGTTACTTAGAAGGGCTAACGGTGAAGGAACAAACTTTTACTTAGGGCAAATGTGTGGTAATAAAAAAGAGGTGAAGGAATTTATAGCAAATCATATTGTAGAAACTAGGAGTGAATTAAAGATTATCAAGGATGATGGAAGAAGGGTGAGGGTAGCATGTGCAGGGAACTTAGAAATAGGTGAATTTGAAAAGGTAAGTCAAAAAAAGTCAACAAAAATAGTTGAAAGTGCATCCCTCAATAAATTCGAAGGACCAAAGACAAAAAATAAAGGAGGTAGTGTAAAAAGACAAACCATGGCAAGTTTAAGTGTCCTTGGGTTTTGTTGGTTTCTAAAGACGAAGTCTCAGACACATGGATGGTGAAAACATATAGATCCAACCATAATTGTCTTCAAACTAGAAAAGTACGTGCTTGCACTTTAACCTTTTTAGCTAAACAACTTATAGACTAAATTGAAGCAAATCCTTCCATCCTAGTGCAAGCTGTTCAAGAACAATACCAAAGAAAATATGAAGTTGAAGTTTCTAAGATGAAAGCCTACAGGGCCAGAGCTAAAGCACAAGAACAACTCCATGGAGATTATGCTTTACAGTATGGATTGCTCAGAGATTACATTGGAGAACTGTTGAGGGCAAACCCAGACTGTCAAGGTGGATGTTGAACCAACCTCAGAACCAAGTTGTGATACTAGAAAATTCAGAAGAGTATACATTTGTTTAGGTCCATTAAAAGATGGGTTCAAAGCTATTGGAAGAGACTTGATTGGGCTTGATGGTGCTTTCATGAAAGGATCTTATCCGGGTCAAGTTCTAACAGCCGTTGGTTTGGACTCCAATAATGGTATATACCCTCTTTCCTATGCGTTTGTTGAAGCTGAAAACATAAGTTCATGGACATGGTTTTTACTTTTAGAGTGTCTTGCTAAAGACTTGGATCTACAAAGTAATTCGAACTTTACATCTATGAGTGATAGACAAAAGGTTACACTTTACTTTTAACCTATTTTGATTAGTTATTTTTCAACAATCATCGATGATCTCTCTCTATATATATATCACCCTATATATATATATTAACTATACTCATATACATTTTAATCTGACAGGGTACCCTTCAAGTTAACACATTGTTTCCTAGTGCTGAACATCAGTTTTGTCTTAGGCATATGCATGAGAATATGAAGTTATCTTTCAAGGGCAAGGCATATAAAGACATATTATGGAAGCTTGCAACATGTACAACTGTTGTACAATTTGAAAACAATGTGGATGAGTTAAAGAAACTCAATGTTGTTGCACATTTGTGGTTATCAAAGATCAATCCTAAACACTGGTCAAGATCCCATTTTTCAGGTAACAATGTTTGGTGCTCTTAAATAATACATGGGGAATATCTTATTTTTATATGTTAAATAATATGATTCGCATGTTCACAGAAAGGGCACACTCTTTATGTACTCTTAAACAATATGTGTGAACTCTTCTAAGATATTGGATGGAAGAGATAAGCCAGTCATCACTGCACTTGAGTACATCATATATTATATGATGAAAAGAATTGTTAATGTTTTAGACGTGATTGATAAAAGTCCTAGGCCACTAACACCAACCGCTACAGACTTATTTGATGTCATCAAGAAGGACACTACAAGATACAATGTCACTTGGAATGGGGGTGATCAGTTCCAGGTTACTGGACCAAGTCATAATCAGTGTGTAGTTGATATCTCCCAGAAAACATGCACATGTCGGAGATGGGAACTCACAAGAATGCCCTGCAAACATGCAGTTGCAACATTCTAGAATATGAAGAATTCTCGTCAACGTGTTGGGCATCCTGAACTTTGGGCGCATCCTGGGTACAAATTGGAAACATGGAAAAATGCCTATTGTTTCAATATTTTTCCCATAAATAGGAAGTCAATGTGGAGAAAAAGCCGAGTACCCACAACAATCACCCCCCAACTCATCACAAACCGGTTGGTAGGCCCAAAAAGAAAAGACAAAAGTCTCAAGTTGAAGATTTGACAAGGGGAGGAAAGTTGTAAAAAAAGAACAGCAGTGGTGCTTGTAGAGTTGTAGTATATGTAAGAAGACTAGGCACAATAGAAGAACTTGCACAGGGGAGGCTTAAGGTGTTGGGCAGGTTGTTTGTTAGTTATGTTTTGGTATTTTGGAAATGAAGCTTTTGGTAACTTTGGTTTTTAGATGTTTAATTGTAATGTTTTGGTCCTTTAGGAACTATTGAATTTTACTTTTGGTGTCTAGATGTTAGTTTAATGATGATGTTTTAGACTTGATGTTAACAGTTTGGGAATTGTAACTGTTTCTTTAATGGTAATGTTCTGGTTCTTTGGAAATTGTATGTATCTTTGAAACTAGTTTCTATATTGTTTACTAGATCTTGGTCCATTAAGAAACAAAAATCAATATTTAGACCTGACTTTTACATTGCTGCTCCTTTATGATAAAAGATACTTATGGAACACCTTTATGAAAACATCTTTATGAAACTTCATAATTATAAAGATTCATTGTATGAAAACTGCATTATTACAAAGATACTTATGAAACACCTTTATGAAAACATCATTGTTTAGATTCATTGTATAAAACACCATCGATAATTATATAATACAACCACAATTTTTCAATCATTTGCATTTCTTAGACATGATAAAGCATAAATACATAATACATCAGTGGATACTTAAGTAGACAAACAAAACCCAACTGATTTTGCATTTCTTAAACATGATAAACTAGTTGACTAGCTATTACATTAAAAGCCAATGGGGTTAGTGACCTATTGGTAACACAATTGTGTTAGGAGCACTAGGTCAGGGGTTCTAGTCCTGCTGACCACAGGTGGTGGTGTATTTCTCCTTGAAAATCAAGGTGTTGCTGTTCAAAAAAAAAAAAAAAAAAGCTATTACATTAAAAAGACATATCCAATACAAATAAACAAAACCACACTACAAATAAGATATCTTCTTAGTCTCTTGGATTTTTCTTCACTTGATTTCAATTTAGCTTCAAGCATGTTCTTTGACCTAAGTAGACCAGGTATTATCTTCTTTGACTGTGGACACATTTCATTATCATACCACTTAAAGAATTTACACTGTGAGCCCTGAATCAACAAGACAAAATAATCATATTATTTAACATCATTTAAACAAAATTATAAAATGCTTAAACCAAAAAAACATGCGTGATTTGCACAACGATGGAACCGACGACCTGGATTTTGGGAAGTTCATAAAGTTATTAAAGTTGCTTCTTTGCCACAAGAACAAAACACCTTCATCTTCTCATGTGACTTGTAGTTATGTTGGAGGGAATGATAAGATCTTACTTGTTGGAGGGGAATAAAAGGTGGGATTTGGAGGGAAATAAAAGAATAAATGTTTATTAGAGGGAAAGATGATGAGATGATGGTGAATTTACAGGTGATAGTGAGTTTCATTTACATGGGTCAAAATTCGCATTATACCCTCACATAAAACTCACATGGGTCAATTTTGTGACATCTGCCCCGAAAATCGAATCCGAACACCCAACTCGAACCTGAGATTATTTATCTTAATATGTATTCGTAATTATTTTCCGTTAAATATAACGTTGCATTATTATAAATATATATATAAATATGTCGAGCGTTACGTTATTTCTCATCTTTAATATATAACGTCCGAATTATGATCCAACCTATACTAATTCAATGCTAAATACAATTTATTAAACCTCCAAAGAATATATATATACAGTATGTTTTAATATATATATATATATATATATATATAGAGTGAGGTTCACCTACATAGTGTTATAAATCTAAGAAGGCTAAGAAGCAATAAGAGATTGACATGTGGCATCTAGGAAAACTAGGAGAGGGGGTATTTTAGTCATGCCCATTTTTTAAATATTCTCTCTCCACATGCAAGTCACATGTCAATTCCCCCACTTTTTTAAAACGTTTATAACTTTTACATACGACATTATTTTTTTAAACAAATTACACCATAAAAACGAGAATTTTTTTCTCTTTAAAACGCGTATAATATTGATATATTAAAAACGAACTTTTTTTTCACAATTTTTCAGCTCATTGTGTCTAACGTCAGGTCATTGTGTCTTCCGTCAGGTCATTGTGTCTTTCATCAGGTCATTGTGTGATTGTGTCATCCGTAAGGTTGTTGTGTCATTTATCGGGTCATTGTGTAATCTTATTTGACAAGTATTACACAATGATCTAATAATAATTACACAATAACACAAAAAGTATTTCAAAGATCTTGCTCTCACATCATCCTCCTTAAAAAATAAATAAACAAAACTTAAAAAAACTACTATTTTCTCATTGTGTCTTTTTTCATTGTGTCTAATTTTAAAAATAAAAAAAACGGTAATTTTTTTAATTTTTTTTAATTTTTCGTTTATTTATTTTTTGAAAGAGGAATACATGGGGAACAAGGTCTCCGAACCACTTTTTTCAAATTTGATTTATATTGTGAGTTATAATTTTTTTAAAAGTGTCATTGTGTCTTTGTTTACCATTGTGTCATTCTCACACTATGTAACAAAAAATGACGTTGTCTTTGAACATTTCTCAAACACATATTAACAATTTGTGACACGGTGATAATTTCTAAACACATAATATAACACAACAAATATTTATAATAAGATAATATTATATAATGACTTAAGAATGAACCGATAAAAGTGATATTTCACTAGTTATAATATAACACAATCACATGATATTACACAAGGACTAGACAAGTGCCGAAATTTTTTTTTATTTTTTATATATCAATATTATACGCGTTTTAAAGATAACAAAACGCTTGTTTTTTTGGTGTAATTTTTTTTAAAAAATAATATCGTATCCAAAAGTTATGAAAGTTTTAAAAAAAGTGGGGGAATTGGCATGTGCCTTGCATGTGGAGAGAGAAAGTCAACAAAAGTGGCTATGACTAATGTACCCTTCCACCAATTTCTTTTCCTACAAATTGATCTCAACCATTAAAAAAGAGATCTAAAGGTCATAAATCCTTCTTAGCCTTCTTAGATTTTCAACACTATGTAGGATAACTCTCCTCTATATATATATATATATATATATATATATATATATATATATATATATATATATATATTTACAAAGATATTAAAGATAAATACAATTAAAGATTCAAAATAGTCATCTAACATCAAGAACGAAACAAATATATAAAAACGTCATTTATATAAACGTTACATCTCAATCCGTTTAAGTTAGTTAGTTAAAATAAGTATTTAATTAACTTTGTGTCAAAAGCCAAAAAAACTGACAACTCATAAATTTATATTAAAAACTATGTTATCTAAGAAATAATAATAAAACCATAGGGGGGTCATTGTGTAAATTTATAAAAAAAACCCAGTCTAATTCCCCCAACCTCCCGTGAATCCGGCAAGTTGCCGGCAACTGTTTTCCGGCCACATATTGTTTTCCGGCGAGCCTTTTACACGTTTTTTTAACAACTCCAAATCACCGAAATCAATCCCAAAACTTTCCTTAACCCATTTTGAACCAATTAATCGACTAATAACGCGTGTATAGCAAGTTTTTGAGCCGGATTAATTGTAATTTCAATTCAAAAATCTTATTTCCGTATATAGATCCGCAATCATTAATCAAACTTTCCCAAAATCGTTCATTACAACCGAATAACATTTTCCATTTTACCAAAACGTCTCCAGTCTTAGCTGCAAATACCGAATCAACTTCAAACATTTTTTTCCGGCGACCGTAGTCGTTTACCCTCTTCCCGGCATCATTGCAGATAATATTTGGTCTCGTTTTACTCCTTCTAATCATCTACGTCAATCTAACTCTTCAATTTGATCTCATATCAACTCCAGATTCACGAAATATACCAAGAATAGTCGACTATTTTTCCTATTTCAATCCGTATCAATTTTCGTCATCATCAGGTGAGTTCTTTATACCAAAATGATCAAGATTTCATGGGGATTAAAAGCCCTATGTTTATTTTGGATTTGATTAACAGGATTGAATGAATTGGGCGCTTTTAGTTTCTAGGGCTTGTATATAGAAATGGGTTTTGGTTAGTTATAAATGTTAAAACATTTTAAAATCAAAACTAATAAGTGCTCCTGGTCCAATGGTTGGGCGTGTGTATTGTGAACGAAGTGGCCATGGGTTCGAGTCGCATGGCATGTTTTTCTTAAATATTTACATTTTATACATTTTAAACATTAAACACATATTTTTAAATAACCTAAATAATATCTTTAAATTAAATATATTTTCAAAGGATTAAAAACACAAGTTTTGTTACATATATACAAATTATAATGTTACACAATTATGAGTATTTTGAAACTGTACAAATATATAAAGTAAAATACACAAAAAGGAAATACTTATAATATATATATATATATATACATACTAGTTTAGTACACGCGCTACGCTCAGGAACACAATTCAAGTGATGCTTTTAAGGGTGTTCATGAATGTTCCATTCAGTTTTGAGACAAAACCGTGGTAAAACGGAACACATGATATATTTTTAAAATTTAGATTTTTAGTATAGCAATATTATACTCAAATTAAAGAGAATAAAGTGTTTAGTTTTATGGTGTAGTTTATTTTATTTTTTTAAATCATATAAAATGATATGTATATTTATAAAACATTGATGTCTTTAATTATATTTTATTATTAACTTTATCTATAAGTTTCATTTTTAAATCCTATTAAATATAAACCGACTCACGTACACCTCTTGTAGTAAAGGGTTAAAAATATAAATACTCTTAAAATTTTCAGAATTCTCCAAAATATTAGGGGACCAAAAATGTAATTAGTTTTATTATAATAAATTTTATATACATATTTTAAATAAAAAATCATTATTGTGAGATAATCTCTCAAATAATGCCATATAAGCTAAAAGCTATGAAAAGATGCCACACAGGATTTTTTTGTTTTGCTATATTATATAAGGATATATATATATATATATTCAATTACGAAAATAATATTACGTTTCGTACCAAAATCTCAAAACCCCAAATCCGAAACCCTAGATTTTCTGATTTTGATTCTTGTTACTATATTATTGTTCGTTTCTAAGTTAGGGTGTTTCCCAATTAATTAGGTGATACTAATATTTGGGCAACCCTCGGTTCGTTATAACTGCGTTTCTATTTCGGTTACATATTGCATTTCAAGGTGAGTAAATTCACTCACCTTTTACTTTTATATTTTAGGGCTGAAATATGTTCAATTACTATACAATATTTTCAGTTTTCGTTTCTTTGTTACTATTTTCAAATGAGATCATTAAATGTGTTAGTCTTGTCTGCAGCAAGATGCAATCCTTATGTGGTAGTTTAAAGTAGTATTGTTACTTAGTAATCCCATCGGTACAATGTTAGCGCTAATGGTTTGACAAACCTACCTACATGTATTTCAAAATAGGTGATTTAAACCCGGCCATTCAATTTCAATGTTACAAGTTGCTATACGATGATACAAGTTGCTATGCTATGTTGCTATGTCCCTTAGATGCTTAAACAATTATTGATAACTTATATCGAGACGGTTACGTGATGGTTGCTAAAAAGGTTATCTTTAATTAATAACATGAGTTGGTTCCTCATGACAAGTGATTACAAGTTACTATACAATGATGGTGTTCATTGTGTGTTCAAGGTGTCATGGTCGAGAATGATAGGAAATAGCTATGCATGTAAGATTGCGCAGCATATTATGATGATCTCGGATTTCTTTATTACTATATATCAATTGTGGTTTACTCACTAGCTTTAATTAGCTAACTTTATTTTTACATATTTCAGGTGGTGTATGAGCGTTTTATACCTTCAAGACATAGGATGCCTATCGGATTTAGAATAATTGAACAATAAATTACTTTGATTGCTGGTCTTTATTTCTGAATTTATGACTATTTATTTCTCATTTATGTCACAACAATTACTGCTTTAATGATATTAAAATATGCTTTTAGTGTGCCATGTGCTTTGTATTATTGATATCTAATTTCAATGACAGCCCGATGTTTCCGCCGCCGGGCGGGGTGTCACAAATTTAACGGAAGAATTTAAAAGAAGTTAGCAATAAGGATGTAACATGCAACAAGTTTATTACATAAAGGATGATTCAAGTCATTTTTATACATAAAGGATGAAACCCGTAACTTGTTGAAAACATAAAGGGCGTTTTATGTAATTTTGTCTTTTTTATGGTGAAAAAGGTTATTGAAACTTTGTAAAATTTCACTTGCAGGTTTGCTCCAAGCTTCCAAAGGGAGGGGAAGAAGATGACCTAATCTAGACGTGCACAAACCGGGTTTTTTTTTCCGTACCCGAAATCGGGTACACAGCCCAAAGAACCGATCTGGTCCAGTTCCACCCAAGAACCGGGTACGGGTAGGGGTAAAACTTTACCCTGTGGTACCGGGTAGGGTCCGGTTTGGGTCCGGTTCCTACCCAGGTCGGGTACAAATCGGGTATTCAGTTATAACTTCTTTTTTTTTTTTTTTTTTTTTACCTTTTTTTGTGTTTTGTGTACAATATAAAGTTACTAAATAAATACGATTTATTAGAACTTAAAAGAGTTATCCAAATACAAGATATTGACGTTACGATGTAAAAAAACTACTATTTTTAAAAAATAAAGACAATATATATTTTTTTGAAATCTAGTTTTCGTCATTTTTTCCTCTTCTTTTTTGCATCTTCTTTTAGTTCTTCATCGGAGATTCTGGAGGATAGTCCCTCCTCTACCTCTTCATCATGTATTTTTGACTTCGGTTCAATGTCGTCTTCTAAGTTCGTTAGGTGTTGTATGCGATTCACTGTGTCCAAGTGATCTATGAGACAAATGCACATCTCCACCGCCTCCGGAGAAAGTCGGGTCCTCCTTAAAGATATTACTCTGCCACAAGTAGAAAAAGCCGATTCCGAAGCTACCGTAGAAACTTGGGAGCTTAGTAAATCACGGGTCATGGCGTAAAGAACCGGAAATTCCGATTCCTTTCCACCAAGCCAATATATCAAAACTATCAATGTCATCAGCCGACATAGTGGAAGTATAATCCGTTCCACTATATCAAAACAAAAAAACATTTGTAGGAAGAGCGGGTGCCACCCACCCTTAAAAGATGGGTACGCCCCTGCTCTCGTATTATCACTACCCGGTTATGTCTTCATTATCGAATATATGTCGTGCCTTTATTACTTAGCTACGTGCCATTTCATTCTTATTGATGTGGCTAAAACGATCTATAAAAATAAATTTAAAATACTAACCTAGACTCGACCTAGACACTCGAGTTAAAATTTAGACAACTATAAACTTAAACCACACAACAGGCAAGTGTACCTGTCAATGCAGTATAGCTCTAAGAAGTCCGGATATCGAACCCAAAGGACACTATTAATAACAAAGACTAGACTTAACCTAGGATTAACAATAATTTTATAAAATGGGGGATTTTTAATTAAAACTAGAAAATGAAAACTAAAAGTAAATTTAATTAAACCACTAACCAAAGAAATGAACTTAAAGTGACAAACTTAAGATTTCTGATTAATTGAAGGAACACTATTTAGATGAATCCTAGTTAAGGTATTTGAATAGATTGAATGATTACGATTGAGGATGGATCGGGTTTCTAAGGATACAAACCTAGAGAAAACTTAGTGGATCCCAGACCATTCACCGGGTGTGACCAAAATGAGTTTTAAAGGAAAGTGTTAAGCCTACCGATAGTTAGGTTACCTTCCAGTAAACCTAGCAATGCTAAAGTACTCAAGAGGTGTCAAACAACTTAGTCTAACATACCACAAACATGAAATGTAAGGAGTGACAGATTAATGGTTTAATTTGGATTTGATTAACAATGTAATTAAATAATCTAAGTGTTAACCTCTTTCAAGATAGTTAATTACCTAGACCTAATCACAAGGATTAATCAATTAACCTTTATCTTCCAATCTCCGGCTAAGATACACATTGATCTTTCATTTACTAAACATGCAATTCTAGATCTTCACTACGTCTAGTAAAATCCCTAGTAATCACAAACACAAAGTCACGTGCTAGATATGCTAATCACATATGAAAGACATTCATAGATTAACATATACAATTAACATGCATTCACAAACAAAAATCAATACATAATACTCATCCAATTGAATACCAAAAATTTTCGTTTACAATAGCACTAAACCATCAATTCAATCAAAACATTCAAACTATAAAACCTACAACTATTCAATCATCTAGACAGTGTATATGGATTTAACTACTCGTAATAAGTCCAAAACAATAATTAAACTCAGAAAACATCAAACCAACAGTCATGTTCAAATAAAAAAATCAATAAAGAAAACTACTCAAACCCGAAAACAAGTTTACGTGTGATCCAAGCACCAAATCCTTGCTCCAATTGCTCTAAAATGCTCCAAATCGCTTCTTTTGTTCGTCTTCTGCCGCTGGAACTCGTTAACCCTTTTCTTTTGGTTAAAAACGACTTAAGTTAGGTTTAAACAAGTTTTGCACGTAAAAGAGGTCGTCGCGCCGCGCGTAGAGAAGCCTAATTACCCCGTAGTGTCGTGCGGTGCTACGGGGGTATAACACTGATTTCTGACGCGGTGGCAGTTTTGTAAATAAGTTGAACTCTGAAAACCCTCGCGCTACGCGAGGCAAAACCCATTTCCCCTCGCGCGGCGCCAGGGGTATTTTTTCAAAAAGTTTTTCTTCATTGTTGACTTCTCTCTCACCGGCAGCGCATCCGGAATCATAGTTTTCTTCAATTTAGCACATTTCCATCTCCTTTTACTCACAAACCTACAAAAACACAAAACATGAAGTATCAAACCAAAACAAGATGAAATCTAAACTAAACGACTTAAAAACCATATAAAATGTGCACAGAAAATCGATTTATTTTGTAATACATCACTTATCTAGTTATACACCGCATTATCATCATTCGGCTACACACCACGACATCTTTGTTAAGTTATTCTTTTAATCTGGCTTTAATACTCATAATTTATAGACCATCGTCGTCTTTCTTATTTGGCTACATGCATCATTTTTGTTTAGTTATGTGTTTAAACTACATTTGGATACGCACCAAATTTTGGAGCATATATACGCCTAACAATAATAACAAAACAAACGTGAGTCTGGTACCAAAATACTGGATCACTTGTCCAACAAATAAAAAGACCAAAGCATGAGTCTAGTAACAAATGACTAGACCATGAGTCTAGCAAATAAAACGATCAAAACACGACTCTAACACAAAAGACAGGTTCATGCGTCCATCAAATAAATACTTGTAGGATGTGGGTAAGGCCAATTTATACTCTTTTCGCATGTGTCGTAGAAAAAAAGGGTCTGAAACTTATCACCATTATAACATGATCTAGAACATTGATACTCTATGATATAACTAAAAACTAAGGTTTGTTCAGAACAAAAATCACTGGAACAACGATTCATCCAAACCAACGATCATCCCATCATACGAATCTTTGATAATGTAAACGGATACTTTACCACGAGGGATTGGTTAGTGTGATTTGCCTATACGCCTCACCACATGAACGTATAGCTAGCTACTCGATGTTACACGCTAATCACTTGAACGTACCCCATGGATGCATGACACATTATGATTTACGTATATGTTAGTGTTTACATTATGATCATTATACATGAAAACCTTTTTCTTGAAGAATGAAACTTTTTTTATGATATAACATATTCTTATATATAAAAACATGCTTGTTTTTGTATGTTAGGGTAATAAGGCTATTAGAAAGAACATGATAGTGTGCTCGAGAACTTTAAAGATACATTTATAGTTGTAAATGGATATAAAAAAACTTTTGTAGATTATTTAAGTCTATGTATTAAATTAGCATTTTTTTAATGACGTACGTTGGTGATTCCAACTATTGTTATAATGACACGTCAACCCTAGCCGAGTTATGGAGTTATAAGAACTAAAATCATTGGTCGGAATCATTGCATGCCACATATCTCAACATCTCTTCACGCCCCTTTTCACCATCGTGTTGGTTCTAGCTAGGGGATCTTCGAATTTCACTTGCAGACGTCGATTACCAATGGTATGTTATGCGTCAAGAACGAGATCAATCACAAGTATAAGATGTATTTTTGTGATTTACTTCAAAAAAATGTAGAACTTTTATTTAGATGTGGTTTGTTATATAAATAAATAACCAGTATCCAGTAAGTTGATTAATTAAAGTTCACCGGGTTTTAATTATGGAGTATTAACCTTAACAGTCTCAACTATTAGTTTTTAGCCGCTACAGGTCCTAACTTTTGAAATATGTGCTGGTTGTCCTAACTTTTATCATGTTTGTCACTAATGGACCGCCGTTAAAAAAAAGTTAACGGCGTTAACTTTTTTATTTGAATTACAGACCAATGTTTTAGGGGTTTTTAGTGGAATGAGAATACGAGTCGATTGATGTAAAAATTATCTCGAAATGATGATCCAAACAATGAAATTTGTACATCTGATTAAAGAACCGTTAGGTATTAACAACCCGGTAAAACATCGGTTTGTCATTTGGAGTACCGTTTCGATGTAATTTTATATCAATCGACTCGTATTCTTATTCCGATCAAAAACCACAAAACGTTGGCCTTTTTTAACGGTGATCCAGTGGCAAAAATTATAAAAGTTAAGACTGCCAGTATATATTTCAGAAGTTAAGACCGCTAGCGACCAAAAACTAATAATTAGGACTGTTAAGATCCAATATTGCTTTAATTATTGATATTATCTGTTGAATAACCAGCATGCAACAAGTTCCAAATTTAGAAATTAAACATATCGTATTGCCCAAGTCTCTCAACGTACAACATCAAACAAGCACATCCTTCATTATAAAAGCCAGGCTTGATCGCTTCACATAATCCCACATCCTCGTCTATAATCATCTCTCAACACATCAACATGGGTCGCAGAAGCTCTGGTGGTACGTTTCCTCACAATTGCTAATTCATTCACCGTTTAGTTCTTTAATCCCATGATTTTTTTATCTGTTTTAAGGACATATCACGTTACCATTTTCCATTTCTACGTTTTTTCACCCCATAATGGAAGTTTTGTTTTAGATTTGATTGTAACTGAGTGTCGTGTGATTCGTTTCGGATAATTGTTTACATACACGAACGCGAAATTGAGAATTTTTCTTAGTTTCAAGGATTGTGATCTCGTATTCGGTAATTCACTACAAGAAAAAAGATTTTTTGCAACCATTTTTTTTGCGGCGATACAAAATCGTCACCAAAAGCCCGCTAAACGACAAAAGTAGTCTTTTTTGATTTTTAAAGTCAAACAAAGCAATTGCGACGAATTTTTTATCGCAAAATATTTTTTGCGACCACGTTTTCATTGACATAAGTGTATTATCTTTCCATGCCGTATAATGCTAGTTTTTTTTAATTTGGGGACAAGTTTCACAACTGCACAATTTATTTCTAGTTTATTTGTTGCAAAAGAAACTTAAAATGTCATGGCTCAGTAGCAAATCAAGTTTTTTTTTGGTAAAATTTAAGGTGCCTAATTTTGATGCCACAAGATACTTAATATGCTGATTTTAGTATTAAGAACAATTTCTTTTAAGTTGTATTGGGATTTTTTTATCCTGATACTTGCTACCTTGTGATGGTTTTGTATTAATAGTCCTTTAGTTACATGAAATTATATTAATGGCATATGTAAATACTTTAATCAATTTTTTTTTCTCATGCTGTATTGTGGTTGCTATGTTACAAAGGCAACACATTACATATGTTTTGGTTCCTTCTTCAATTTATGTTAGCAAGTTGTTATACAAGTGCTAACATCTTAAAGTGTAGGAAGGTCAGCCCGTGCACCTACTCGTGCTCCAGCACGCAAGACGGCCCCAAAACCAGGTATATCATGTTTTATCGCTTATTAGTTATCCGGTATTATTGCCAGTTTGACCATTGTACGTACACCTACTTCATTCAATTCCTTCCAACGGTTTGAATGTTGTTTATGTAGTCAATCGTGTACCCCCTCCTGCCCCTGTTCAGAATAGTAGCGGTGGATCGGTGCTTGGAGCCATTGGTTCAACCGTAGCCGAAGGTAGATTTACATATCTACATACAACATATGCATGTTCCTTTCCCTTTTCTTATTGCATATTTTCATGAATTGTAGGTATGGCTTTTGGTACGGGAAATGCGGTTGCTCACAGGGCTGTGGATGCCATCGCGGGTCCTCGTACATTTCGACATGAAACTGTTACCTCTAATACTGTTGCTACACCTGATTCTACGATCACAAGCAATTCATTCTCGGATGCTTGTGGCATGCACTCCAAGGCATTCCAAGATGTATGGCGCCTCTTATCTCTTTTTATACATATCGTTGATGTACATAGTTATTTTTTTATCAAAAGCCCACAAGGTGCACCCATAGGTCCCTAGGCTCGTGCTAGTTAAACCTTATCTCCTCGCCTCAAAAGGGTAGGCTTTAAGCGCTTAGGCGCATTTTACATGCCACGTTCTGGGCAAACCGAAGCAAAAAATCGTCTGAAGCATACACATTAGCCTTAAACAATCCTAAAATCAACTTAAAACAGTCTAAATTAGCCCAAAAGGCCAAAACAAGTCTAAAACTTGTAAAAGTGATTTGTATACTCTGCGCCTTCGACAACCATGCTATTAGATCATGTGCATTTTTATGGTTTTACTTGGTTGGAATTGGATATATGTTTGTGTTTGACGTACTTTCGTCACATGTGCAGTGCATTAACAACTCTGGAAACGACATCAGCAAGTGTCAGTTTTACATGGATATGTTGTCCGAGTGTCGGAAGAACTCGGGTCTTGCTGCCTAAGAAAGTACTTTCACCACCTTACAATATGCCGGCGCTTTGATACATATAGTGCCTATAGTTTGATTGTCTGCTATTTCGAGTTATGAACCATAACTTCTTTGCTGGCCAATAAAAGACATGGATGTTTGATGATTATAATTATCTCTGTGCGCTTGAATTTAAATCTTGCACTTAATAACTTATTGCAAAAAGATATGTTATCATCACCTTATGATGAAGCTATATGATGTTCCATCTTTTATGTGATGATGAAAATGTGTTTGGGTGTGTGTTATAATGGCATCTTGTTTAGTGTTGGTGATGCTTGGAATAAGTTATGCATGTGACTTAAGTGAACCGTTAGAGCGAGTTCGGTTTATATAAGCGATGTCTCATTTGTAAACAAGCGTTAGTTTGAAAGAAACTGACCTTAAAGAACTCATACCAGTTACATTAGAAAACTAAAACTGTTAGGTTTTATATTGTCATGTTTATTAAATATGTTGTCGACTTGTATGGAGTTATAAAATATATATATATATATATATATATATATATATATATATATATATATATATATATATATATAGAGGCACACTCAAATGAGAACACCTCTTAACTTGAGTACAAAAAGTACAACTTTAACGAATCATAAAGTGAGTCAAACTATTAAATTTTTTGTAATATAAATTGACCAAAATGCTTATAATTCAACTAATTTTAACATCTATTTAAAAAAAATATGATTCGTGATGTCGTTTGTTAGAATGCATATATGCACCCACAATGTGTGTTTGTGTACAAGTAATGTGGGTGCATATATGCATTTTAACAAACGACTTCACAAATCATATATTTTTTAAATAGATGTTAAAATTAGGTTAATTATAAGCATTTTGGTCAATTTATATTATAAAAAATACAACAGTTAAAGCGGTTCCTAAGTTGTCATCAAGTTAAAAGTGTTCTCATTTGAATGGATCCATATATATATATATATATGATTATATATATAGGGTAGGGTTCAAGAGAGAACTCATTTTAAGTTGAGAACTAGAGAACTACCAAAAATACAAGGGATGGAATTTTAAAGAGGAAGGGTAAAGTTGGAACTTTAAATATATAAATCTTTAAACATTTCTATCTTTTGCATACGTTAATATTATTTTAAAAAAATTGCACCATTAGATCAAGAATTTCATTATCTTTCATTTGAGTATAAATAACGTCATAAAAAATATTTTTTTTCTCGTTTTTTTAATTTCCATACTGCATATATGTAATATTGCGAATTCGTACTTGATTATATTTTTCTTTAAACGTTACTAACTTTTCCATACCTTATTTATATTAAAAAAATTTAAAAATCACATTTTCGTTTTTTCAATACTACATATATGTAGTATCACTGTACTTGATGCATTTTTTGAAGCGGCCAAATAGCTCGGGAGTTTAATAATTATTTAAAGTGTACATACGATCTCAAATGACCAGTAACAAAGTTCATAATATTCCATATAAAAAAACTTATTACAAATGAAAACAAAACCAATACTTATACTATGTCTAAACATAAAGATAATAATAAATAATAAATTAAAGATAAATATAATAACAAAATAAAACAAACCTGAAATTCAAACTATAAGATAACAATGCATCAATATTGCATATACTACATATATGTAGTAGTATGATACTACATATATGTAGTATACGATACTACATATATGCAATACTATAAACTTTAAAAGAGGATAGTCAATACGGTGATGTTATGCACATAAGTTACACGTAAAACCATTAAAACTACCTAGCTTTCATAAAATAAGTTAAATTATTTTTTATTAGAAAACTAACTCATTGATCTTTATTCTATTTAATGAACGAACCGGCCTTCTCCACTTAGATCATAATTTTCTCTTTCCCATTTACTCAATAATCGTCATTCATTTTAATAAAAAATTACTTGTCCTTTAAAATTCGATTGTACAATAATTTGGCTTTCCAATTCCAACAAACAGATTAACATAACATGACTCTTATAATTGGTATTGTGATATGCTTATGCTGCACATATTCATACCACATCACATAACGTGGACCAAGTATTTGCTAGCAATGTGAATACGATCATATGAGAAAAATTCAAATTTAGAACTAAAGCATGACGGTGTTGTTTTTTGTTATGGTATCATCGAAATCAATATAAGGGAACTTTTGTTATTTTATCAAAGTACGTAGTTTTGATGGTTTGTCATGTAATTTAGATGCATAACAACACCATATTCAATTTCCCCAATTTAAAAACATATAATATCGTATACTACATATATGAAGTATTGAAATTAAAAAAACGAGAAATTTTTATTTTTTTTATAACGTTATTTATACTCAAATGAAAGATACTGAAATTCTTGATCCAATGGTGCGAAAAAAAATTTAAAAACTTAACGTATGCAAAAGATAGAAATGTTTAAAGATTTATATATTTAAAGTTCCAAATTTGCCCCTCCACTTTAAAATTCCATCCCTTGTCTTTTGGGAGTTCTCTAGTTCTCAACTTAATATGGAGTTCTCATTTGATCCCTCCCCTATATATATATATATATATATATATATATATATATATATATATATATATATATATATATATATATATATATATATATATATATATATATATTTTGATGATTTTCTAAAAAGGCTCAAAACTCTAAGAAGTGTAGGAAGCATTCACAAACAAACACGTGTCCATGAGGAGGAAAAAACACGGAGGGGCGTTATCGTCATTTTACGCGTTGACACGATTATTGAGTCGTGTCATGGTGTTTTCGAAATACTGGTTATCACTCTCGATGTTCAGTTAGTTATGGCGTTTTTATGATGTTTTCAATTTGCAGGTAAGTTATGGCGGTTTTTCATTCTACAGTGATGATAGTGTTAATCATTGTTATGACGTTTTCAATTCGATTTCCGGTGTTACATTGTAGCAGGTTAGTTATAGCGTTTTTATTAATTATTATTTTCATATGTGTGGTGTTATTTTACAGAGTCAGTCTTAAGTATGGTGTTTTTTTTATAAAAGTTGTATGGTGTGTTAATCATTGCTATGACGTTTTCAATTCGATCCCGGTGTTACTTTGTAGCAGGTAAGTTATGGTGTTTTTTATATACATGGTGTTGGAAACGCGCAATGACAAATCTACCCCTGGTTCCATCGCGCGCGTCAGCAAAACTTCATAATATTTACAAAAATGCCACCGCTTAAATCTTAGCCGTAAACAACCAGATCCAACGCCTCAGAATCCTTCTTAGCATTTTTAGAGTTTTTGCCCTTTTTAGAAAATCCCTCTCTCTCTCTCTCTATATATATATATATATATATATATATATATATATATATATATATATATATATATATATATATATATATTCTTATAATGCTGAAACATTCAGCCATTTTACCTGTTTATGTGAATATGTGTTAAGAGTTTACGAACCAATTACTTGTTTGATTTTTAAGTTGCATTGGTCATGTTTGGGTACACGGTTTTAGGCGTGATGCGGTTAGGATTTATATCTTGCAAGTGAATACACGGAGAACATTCGAGTTCATGAATTCAAGCTAATAGTTTTGAAACACTTGACCCGGAACGGACTGACGTGTCACTATTACAACATCATTGACAAAAAGACATCTTATATAATTCATATTTAAAGTTCTTACAAGAGAGTTATCCCTAAAATTTCAAAGATTCATGACAAAATTAAATTACTTAGTACTAATAACTATACTGTTAGCTTTGCTAACTATTAGTTCTTCTCATATCACCCTTTTAGCCCTAGAAACCTGTTAAAAAGAAAGAAACACAAAGGAGCAAAATGCTACAAACAAATAATAGTAATAGTAATAGCAATAGCAAATGAAATGATGAATATAAATTATAGATAAATGATTGATTTTAATAGTATGTCATGTTATAAGATACTATTGACTTTATAATTGCCCCCACGAGGGTATGCCAAGCTATATATATACAAACTAGTTTCATAACAGTACACCAAGAATTGAAAAATTACAAAGTGATACAAAAATATATAAACTATATCACTTGGGTTTAACATACCCCCTCAAGTGAAGCGGTGGTGAACATACGCAAAGACTTGAACGAAATTGTTCAAACTACGGTCGTGGTAGACTTTTAATGAAGATGTCAGCAACCTGAAGCTTGGATGGTATGAACTTGGTGTAGAGCTTGCCCGATGAAACTAACTCACGAATGAAGTGGTAGTCCAAGTCTATGAGCTTAGCACACTTATGAGCAATGGGATTCTGTGTAAGAAATAGAGCACTCTTGTTGTCACATAACAGAGTTGGTCGATCAGGAAGCAGAACATGCAACTCTTGAAGAAGATGAGTGACCCAAACAATTTCTGCAGCAGTATTTGCCATTGCACGGTATTCGGATTCACAACTGGATCGAGCAACAGTTGGCTGTTTCTTGGCACTCCAAGAAACTAAATTTCCACCAAGGAAGATGGAATAACCGTATGTGGATCGACGCGTATCGATACAACGAGCCCAATCTGCATCCGTGTATCTGGTGTGAGTTCTAGTGACCGGTATGGTATAATGGAGACCATATGTGATTGTGCCCTTAACATACCGAAGAATACGTTTGACACATTGATAGTGATGCTCTGTCGTAACTTGTAAGAATTGACTTGCTTGGTTTACCGCATAAAAGATATCTGGACGAGTGATGGTCAGATATTGTAACGCCCCCACAAGCGAACGATACTTGGTGATGTCTTGAAATGGTTGACTCGTTGTGTGAAACGTTTCATATGCTGGCAAAGGGGTGTTCATCAGTTTGGAATCAAGTAGCCCGGCTCGATCAAGAATGTCATGCGCATACTTAGTCTGACTTAAAAACAAACCATCATTTGTGGTTGTAACTTCTAAGCCAAGAAAGTAGTTGAGGGTGCCAAGATCTTTGATAGCAAACTCCTTGTGAAGAGTGCGAATGAAGCTTTGCATTATATCGTCCCTGTTTCCTGTTAAAATCAAGTCATCAACATATACATGGAAGTACATAATACACGTGTCCCTTTTGAACACAAATAATGAGGTGTCTGATTTACTGCATGTGACACCATTATGTAGTAAAAAATTGCTCAATCGATGAAACCATGCTCTTGGCGCTTGCTTAAGACCATAAATGGCTTTGTTTAAACGACAAACATGATCCGGATATTGGGGATCGACAAATCCGGGTGGTTGCTCCATGTAGATAACTTCATCAAGATTTCCATATAGGAATGCCTTGTTAACATCAAGTTGATGAAGATGCCACTTCTTGATGACTGCAAATGACAAAACTACTCGAATGGTTGAAGCTTTAACCACGAGACTAAAAGTGTGAGTGAAATCAACATCCGGGATTTGTGTGAAACCACGTGCTACCAAGCGAGCTTCGTAGCAATTGAGAGTACCATCGGGTTTATATTTGGTGTGAAACATCCATTTAGATCCAACCACATTATCAGTTTTGGGACGTGGTACCAGTGGCCAAGTATTATTATTATTACATAAAGCCGTCAATTCCTTGTGCATAGCTTCCTGCCACTGTGGATATTTGTTTGCTATTTTGAATCCTTTGGGGGTTGTAGTGGCGAGGAGGGCAGAGAACCAGGGATGAGTGTGGACAAAGTTGGCATGGAATTTGGGTTTGAATATACCAGCCTTAGCTCTTGTGGTCATGGGATGAGTGGAGCCTTGAGTAGCATGCAGATGCGATTCTGTGGTAGGTGGTTGGGTAGTGGTTGGTATGGGTGGTTGAGTGAGATCGGCTTGTGATAGAGTAGCAGTAGGTTGAGAGAATTGATTTTGGGAAGGTGTGACAGTTGCGACAGGAGTGGGCTGGGCAGGTGTGGGTGTAAGGTTTGCAGGATTGTTAAGAGGTGGGTCTATTATAGGTGTTGGGCTAACGATTGTTTGCGCTGATGTTGTTGCACCTTGAGACGGGGCAGATTGGTGTTAATGAATTGGATACCTTCGGTGGTTGGGCTTGGGCCTGTTGTGGAAGATTCTTCTGGAATGCAATTAGAACACGGGTGGGTCGTATGATTGGATGTAATGGATGTGTCCAATGGAGCAGGTGGAGTTGACGCAGATGGAACTGATGGAGCAAAATCAAGGAAGGTGTGTAATGGTAAGCAAGATATGTCTGACTTTATCGGAGGTTGATTTAAACGGGAGATGTCGTTCATCAAACCGAGCATGATGAGTGATATAAATACGTGAGGTATTAGGATCAAAACACTTGTATCCCTTGTATTGAGAACTATAGCTAATGAAAACATAGAGAATGCTCCGAGGAGAGAGCTTGTGTGTTGCATATTCACGGAGACATGGAAACACATGACATGCAAAAACTTTAAAATTGTTGTAAGTGGGTGACTTGGAAAAAATGATTTCAAATGGGGATTTGTTATTAAGAGTTTTAGTGGGAAACCTATTTATGGTACAAATTGCAGTTGAGAAGGCCTCAACCCAAAAAGTTGGTGGAACGTGACCATTGAACATCATGGCAAGTCTTGTTTTGACAATGTGTCGATGTTTGCGTTCTGCCCTACCGTTTTGTTGAGGTGTATAAGGACATGAAATACGATAAAAGGTGCCATTGTTTTGAAGAATTTTTGTGACATGTTGATTAACGAATTCAGTTCCACCATCACTTTGGAAGATTTTGACTTTGCAAGAAAATTGGGTTTGGACCATGTTAAGAAATGTTGAAAAAGTGTTGTAAAAGTCAGTTTTGTGCTTTAGCGGATAGAACCAAGTAAATCGAGAGTGATCGTCTACAAAAATGACATAATAGCGGTAATTATTAATGGATGTGACCGGAGAGGGACACCAAAGGTCACAATGAATTAGATTAAGAGTCGATTTTGCACGTTGTTCATTTGGATTAAATGGTAATTTTTGACTTTTGGCAATTTCACACGACGAACATAAGATTTGTTTCGGAAGTAACAAAGTAAGAGACGCATAACCCAATTTATTTAATAATGAGATGGTATCATATGAGACATGTCCTAACCGATCATGCCATAATTCAAAAGAGACATGTAGGTCACTTATTGAGGTTGCAAAAGCTTGTAGGCTGGATTCAAGAACATAAAGACCATCTTTAAAGCGACCTTGGGCGAGCACCTGCTTCGTGTTTCGATCCTGTATATAAAAATTGGGCTGTGGGAACAAAACATCTAAAGGTTGATTAAGATTAAGCTTACCAACAGAGAGGAGGGGTTTGGTTAAATTTGGAACAACCAACACATCATTTAGATGTATATTATTAGGCAATTTGGTGTTACCTATAGCAGCAATATTAAGAGAATTACCATCTCCAAACATTACGGAAGCATTTTTGGTTGGTGGAACGACATTGGGAACTTGGATCGGAGATGGTGTCATGTGATTAGTGGCCCCGGAGTCAACAAACCAGTCTGGCCCGTTAGTTGTAACATGGCATTGAGCATGGAATGCACTAGCAAGATCGGTGTTGGTGGGAGCATTCAGGGATGCATAGGAGGTAAGATTCGGACATTGAGAAGCATAGTGACCACTTTTATGACATAGTTGACAAGTTGGCGAACGAAGACCCCGACCACGAGAACCAGGATAGCCACAAGAGAAACGACCCCCTATTGCGATCTCTGTGTGGAGTTGGATGCATTTCGACTGGTCTCAGCAGTGTATGCAATAGGAGCATGGGTGTGACCATGTAAGGACAGAAGGAATAGTTCATGACTCTCCGCTTGTATGATTAGTTCACGAAGTGACGACGGCGGTTTAATAGCACGCTGGGTAGTGGAGAAGACCTCAAAAGAGGGACCCAAACCACAAGTAAACCAATGAAGAGCTTCTGTATCTGTTACTTGGTGGCCAACAGAAGATAATTGATCATATAAGTACTTGAATTTTCGACCAAAATCACCAACTGATGAAGAACTTTTGGTGAGACATCGCAATTTATCACGAAGATTGTGAATGTGTTCCACAGATGTATTGGCATAGGCTTGTTCAAGAGCTAACCAAATCTTGCGAGTCGTGTCGAGCCCGACAGTTACCACAAGGGCTTCATCAGATAAAGTGGCATTCAATAGAATTATTGCCTTTCGATCTGTCGTAGTCCATGGACCATGAAGAGGGTTTGGTACAGGCTTGTTTTCAATAATGACGGTGGTCTCCGGTACGGTGGATGTGCCATCGATGTGAGATAGTAAATCTTGGTATGCAAACAACGGAATAACCTGACTTTTGCATAGAAGATAATTGATAGAGGTGAGTTTAACTGTAAGCATGTGAGAAAGGGAGTGGAGGGACATGTTAGGATCTGAAGAGGAAGATGTTGCCATGGAAATTGATTGAAAGAAGATGAAGATGTGGGGATGGAGAAGAGGGAAAGTAAAGGACAGTAGGGATGAAGATGAAGATGTAGGTAGAGATAATGGATCGATTCAGGCTGATACCATATTGACTTTATAATTGCCTGCCAATAATAAGGGTATGACAAGCTATATATATACAAACTGGTTTCATAACAGTACACCAAGAATTGAAACATTACAAAGTGATACAAAAATATATAAACTATATCACTTGGGTTTAACAGATACCCATTGATCGAGCCCAGTTGATATTATAATGATACTGGTAAACATGTGGAACAAGGTAGCAAACCCGTGTACCGATGTGTGATGGTGCATGGGCATACATACAAACCATCCACACAAATATTCTTATAATGCTAGGATCGATCCATACATCTCGCAATGTATAATATAATATGTATTCTTTAGAGTAAAAACAGACGAGACGCTGTGAATTAGGCTCATTGCTTGGTCAAGGATCGATGCCGCAGAAACGTGCTTGGCTGCTTGTGATCACCCCATAAGTAGGGAGACACTCGGATATCATAGTACAAGGGGAAATAATAGATAATATATATATATATATATATATATATATATATATATATATATATATATATAGGTGGAGGTTCATTTGAGAAGACTCATATATTGCGAGAAGAAAAAGAAGAAACCTAAATCACTAAAAAAACTTTTCATTTGTTTAATTTTTTTAAATAAATTCACTTCCTACATACCAATGTGTAAGGTATAAACTAAAAAAATTCATTAAAATATTTTTTACGTATGTATTTTTAGCATTTTAAATTTACCTACACACGTGTAGGTTATGTGTAAGTAACCTAACATACACATGACTTCCACATGTGTAGGTTTAACAAATAAACGAAATTTATTAAATTTTATATATTGAATATCAAAGTTAATGAATAAATGTTGCATTTCTATCATTGTTTTGTAAGTTAAAAACGTTTTTGGTTGAAAAAAATGAAGAATTTAGCAATTTCTTTTTCTTCTCGCAATATTTGCTCTTCTCAAATGAACCCTCCCCTATATATATATATATATGTTAAAGTATCTGACAATAATCAAATATACTTAATAAGTTTTAAGATTCAAGCTTCAATATGAAAAAGTCATACTTATTTCTTAATAAATAAGGGATGCATGTAAGTTATAAACGTCGGGGTATACATAAGGGTGGATTTAAAGGGGTCGGCCGACTAAATTTGCTCTTAACAATGGTATGTATTGCAGCCATTTTTTATAGCTTGACTCTTTAAAATATTATCATTAGAGTAGTTTACTGAAACCAAAGAAAGAAAATAACATGATTGAAAATAAAATCCGCTCAATAATGACCATATGAGCCAGTGCAAAGCTGAAAGCTCTCGTATTTAATTTATAGAGAAAAAAATAAAGACTATTAAGGGAAGAATATGTATTTGTTTTATCAATATGGGCTGTTAAATTAGGCCCACACAAGTTTGAAATGACTTAAATTCATTTTTCTGTCATGTTTACTTTTTTTCATAAGACATATTAACATGCTACGGTACGAAGATTCTTATTGTGTGTTTAACCTTTTAACGAAATTATGAAACTCTTAATTTCTTAAATTGAAATGTCAAGTCAATACATATAATTTTTTTTAGCTTTACAAAGATATTGATTTTCTATATAATTTCTTACTATATTATTTATTACTTTATAGGTCTATTTTATTTTGTTTTATTTTTTAAAAGACTAAGTATTCTTTTTACATTCTTCAAAAAAATTTACTTCATTGCCTCAAATGAGACAAAAACTCAACATCACTTAAATAAGGGTTATACACTTTTGACATTAAAACTTCACTGTTTTTATCTTTATTTGATTCAAAATTTAATATGTTTTTGAATTTCTCTTTTTTAATATAATATATATATAGGGGGTTTAAATAGTAGGCGTAACCACAATGCATGAAAAAGAAAAATAATCTTGTGAACCTTAGTAGTTTACCGTATAAATGATAGGCTGAATAATGGTCCTGAAAATCATGTTTTGTAAAAAGTATGAGAATGATATATTAGAGTTTCTCAAGTTAGTTCTTGGTTCGGTTTCAGGTCCCCCATCCAATATATTTTTAGTGTTTATATATACAGTGTACCACAGCTAACCCACCACACTGTAACAGCCAGCGTAACCGCATCATGATATTGTCTGTTGTGACATCTTCTCCAAACCCGAACCCGAATGCCCAAACTCGAACCCGAGGTTGTTTATCCTTTAATGTATTCGTATTTATTTTCGTTAAATGTAACACATTGATATTAAATATATATATATATATATATATATATATATATATGAATGGACGTTACATTATTTACCCAACGTCTACCAATAAGCTATATATATATATAGTTTATAAAAGAAAAAGTAATTAAAAAATTGTTAAAAGAAAATGGCTCTAAGTCTCGAAATAGTCTCTTAACGTCATAAACGCGCTAATGTTATAAAAACGTCACTCATGGTAACGCTACGTTTCAATTTGGTTAGGTTAGTTAATCAATGTTATTTATAAACTAACTTTGGGTCAAAATTGTAACATTTAAAACTTGAATTAAAGGTTGTAACCTAAATATAAACAAACTCAAAAACCTCAGGGACTTAAAGTGAAAAATTACAAAACCCAGCCCCCTGCCCCTCAACCCCCATATTTCCGGCCTCAAACTTCCGGCCATCTTGCCGGAAAATCGATTACTCCGGCGAAGCTGTTTTCACTCGTTTTTGACACTTTTAACTCAATCCAAGCTATATAAAATAACCATAGGCAAGATACGAACCCCCCCCCCCCCTGCTAAATATCGGAAACGCGGTTTCGGCTTGAATACGCGAAATTGATGGTGTTAGTCAATTTGAAATCGACAACTTCCAAAATTAGTCCGGTAATTAGAAATCAATCAACTAAATTACATTCTGACCTTTCTATTTGATCGACTAACATCTTTATTTCACAATAACAGCCTCTTTTATCCCTACAATAATCGAATCAATCGACCAAAAATCTAGTTCCGGCGACTTCATCGTTCTTCACTTTCCGAGCATCAAATCTTGTAAAATCTATATTCATTTTAATCCTATCGATCATCTACACCTTTCTAAATCATCAATTCCTTCTTTTTCTGTTCCAGATTCACTAAAAATTGATCAAACAGTCGAGTTGTTCATCCTTTTCGAATCCATATCAAATCATCATCAATGTGACAACTGCCCCAAACCTGAACCTGAATGTCCGACTCGAACCCGAAATTACCTCTCTTTACTGTTTCCGTATTTATTCTTCTTTAAACGTAACGTTTCGGTATTAACGAAATAGGAATAAATATGTCAAATTCTATATTATGTCGTCTTTAGTAAATCAAGGAATTAATTTCTAAGTATATAATTACTATTGATAACATATAAATCTCAAAAATATATAAATTGAATTTTATAAAAGAGATTTTATAAACACAAAATATATTAAAAATAAATACTATTAACGTCTCAAAATTGCCATCTAATGTCAAGAACGAAACAAAAGCATAAAAATGTCGCTTACATAAACTTTACGCTTCAACTCGGTTAAGTTAGTTAGTTAAACTAAAAGATTAATTAACTTTGTGTCAAAATTGTCAACTTTTAAACTTATATTAAAGTTTATGTTGTCTTAAAAATAATAACAAAACTAGAAGGACCAAAATTGTAACTTTGCAAAAACAAAAAGAGAAAGCAGCGCATCATTTTTTTACCCGCTTTTCCGGTGGCTTTTCCGGCCACCGGCGACGCGACTCCAGCGAAACCAAAAACGCACATTCTAGCCACTTTAATCCCAATCAAAACTCGGTAAAATGGTCCTTAGTCCTTTGCAAACTCGTAACTGTAAATTAATACGAATTAAACGAGAAAATAACTATCCAATTAACCCATTAAGGATCGGTTACAAAAATTCAATCGCATCGGAAGACAACTTGATGAAATTGAACCAATTAATCACAACGAAATTATCACATCCGCAACCTTTTGAGCCTTTTCAGTTTCAATTTCATTTTAATCTACCCTAAGCTCGCAATTCAATCTATTGTTCATCAAGCTTTTACCCGAAATAGTTCATCATCAAATTGTCATCTTCAAACTGGATCCCATGGGGTTTTTCTTTATTATATCACCGTGAAGGAATCTGGAAAGCTAATTGATTTAAAACTCCTTTAATCGATTAGATTTGATTTTTCTAGTCGTCACTTCTTGTTCTTCATACCATCGCTTCAATTCGTTCAAATTCAAGTAAGTTTCATATGTTAAAATACTCGTTATCTATTTCTGATTAATTTCCTTCTATCAATTTCTTGTTTGGTTGATTCAATTTGAGGTAATTTGGGAATTAGGGTTAGGGTTCTTGGTTGAGATTTGGGGTTTTACTTTGAAAAGGGTTAAAATTATTTTCGATCCAGTTTAAATAAAAAATGAATTGTAGCTCTTTTGGTTTGTGCGAATGGTGGTGATCAGTAGGACCCGAGTTCGAGACTCGGGCCTGACATAGTTTCTTATTGTTTTTCTTTTCTTTCATTATTGTTACTACTTTTGCTGAATTATATTATATGTATAATTATTAGTTCATATAATGATAATGTTTTGTATAACGATAATAATTTAAAACCGTATATATTACAAAATGTTAAAAATCTATAACGTATCAAAACCATGATTTTTATAACGTTAGTTTTTATAAATTTATTTATTACAAATACCTTTTATTATTATAAAAATACTATAAAAATATACTTTAGATATTTATGATATAAATACAAAATTTTATAAACAATAGATTATACAAATTGTACTTTTATGAGTCATGTATACTTTAAAATAGTGTTAAGTGTTTTAAAGTATTTTCAATATATATATATATATACACATATTTTTAGCATTATATTGGTTATTGTTGAAAACATAATATTAGAGTGTTCAATCGTTTGTCAAAATAATTTTATTACTACTGTTAAAGTTTCGAACAAATGAGTTTACGTATTTTAGTCGTTTAACGAGAAACCCCAAATCCTAATCCGAAACCCTAGAATTCCAATTTTCTTAGACTCTTGTTGTTTCTATTCAAGGTTTCTATACAACATGGTTACTAAGTTAGGATTGTCATTTAATTAGGTGATTCTAATATTTTGACGATCCTCGTTTCAATTCAGACTATTTACTATTTGTTTCGTGCCCGAGTTTCAAGGTGAGTAAACTCACTCCCCTTTTTACTGTTTTGCTTTTGGGACTGAAATATGTGTTTCGATACTATACTACGGTTTTCGTTTCTTGTATCTATTTCAAATGAGATCATAAAATGTGTTAATCTTGTCGGCCGCTTGATGCAAAATTATGTGATAGTCAATAGTTTTTATATTAACTTGTAATTTCCACCGATACAATGTTAGCGCTAATGGCTTGACAAGCCCACCTACACTTAATGGCCTAGTAGGTGATTTGACCCGGCGATTCGTTTGTGGTTTCGTTGGTTACTAGATTCGATATGTGATGCTTGTTACGATGTTGCTATGACCCTTTAGATGCGTAAACATTTATTGATAACATGTCGAGACGGTTAAATGACGGTTAAACAATAGTTATCAATATTTGTAACATGAGTGGTTCTCATGACTTGTTACTAAAGTTACCCTACGGGGCTCAAGGTTACGTGGATTCGTTGTATGTTTCGTTGGTCATGGTTGAGTAATATAATACAATTGCTATACACATAAGATTGCGAAACATATTTATAATGATCTCGGATTTCATATTATGTACTATTAACTGTGTTTTTACTCACTAGCTTTAAATAGCTAACTTTATTTTCACATATTTCAGGTGATGCTTTGATATTGTTTTGCTGCTTTTGCCAAGACATAGGATTGTCTTGGACCTAGTTAAATAATAAAGACGATTGCAATTATTGTTTATGTTTTATTACTTTTGTCGTTTCTATTTAAGACTCATGTTCCAAATGTATTAATCAATATTTGGCTTAATAAATAAATACCATGTGCTTTGGTTACTATTGATATCCAATTCCAATGACAGCCCAGTGTTTCCGCCGCCGGGCGGGGTGTCACAATCAATATGTAAGTTCTATACATCGAAATGCTCGTGTGTTCATGGGGATTAAAAGCCCTATACTTGATTTGATTATGATTAACGGATTGAATTCAATTTGATGGTTTTTGATTCTAGGGCTTGGATTGAAATAGGTATGGTTGGTAAATAATGACTAAAACATTTAAAAATCAAACCATTTAACAAAAATTGAATCTGGTGCAGTGGTTTGTTGGAACTCTTATTAACAAGATGGTCATGGGTTCGAGTCCCATGGCCTACTTTTCTGGATTTTTACACTTTTATACATTTTAGCCATTTTATTATATTTTCAGATAACCTAAATAGCATATTTAAGTTAAATGTATTTTTTAAAGCATAAAAAATTATAATTTCAAATACATATATATATATATATAATGTTTCATACTATTAGTACTTATACAAATATATGTTAAATACATTTTTAAAGATTTCAAAACTTATAAGTTCATATATATACCAATAGCAAAATTACATGTTTATAAGTATTTTAAAGTTGTACAATTGTTTTGTTTAGTAGAAAACTAAAACGGATTCGTATAAAATATTTACCATACGAAAATGCTATAACGTTTTGTACAAAGTCTCAATTCGTAATTTAAAACCCTAATTCCCAAATTGTACTTTAAAACACTAAATCCCAAATCCGAAACCCTAGATCTTGGATTTTTTATTCTTGTTACTATTTTTACGTTTCTAAGTTAGGGATTTTCCCAATCAATTAGGTGATACTAATATTTGGGCAACCCTCGGTTCGTTATAGTTGCGTTTCTATTTCGGTTATCTATTGTATTGCAAGGTGAGTAAACTCACTCCCCTTTTTACTGTTTTTGCTTTTGGGGCTGAAAGATGTTTTCCAACATGATACTACGGTTTTTCGTATCTTTTTTATTCTATTTCAAATGAGATCAGTAAATGTGTTAGTCTTGACTCGCGACAAGATGCAATCCTTATGTGGTAGTTTAAAGTAGTACTGTTACTTAGTAATCCCACCGGTATAATGTTAGCGCTAATGGTTTGACAAACCACCTACATGTATTTCAAAATAGGTGATTTAAACCCAGCCATTCAATGTTTCTAGTTACTATTAAATGTTACAAGTTGCTATATGATGATACAAGTTGTTATGCTATGTTGTTATGCTATGTCCCTAAGTTGCTATATAATTATTGATAACTATTATATCGAGACAGTTATGTGACGGTTGCTAGAATGGTTATCTTTAGTTAATAGGAGTATTGGATATAAACGGACCCAACTAACTATTTTTGGCCGCCACCGGTCCCAACTTTTGAAATATGCGTTAGCGGTCCCAACTTCTATAGTATTTGCCAACAACGGACCCTAACTAACAAATTGCTAACGTCGTTATTGTGGTGTTGACTTGGCATGCTTGCTTGTCAAAATTGTTCCTACGTGGCGGTTATTATTCTCCATCTATATAATCTGTTTTCAACACTTTATCATCACTCTATTCTCAAACACTTAATCGACACAATTGAAGAACAAGTGCTCCATTAAACCCTAATTCTCTGAACAATGATAGTGATCCATGATTGAAGAACAAGTGCTCACTGGTACGCAATTGAAGAACAAGGGCTCACTGATCCACGATCGGAATCCAATGGAGAAAGATATCATCCATGTCGAATTTCGGACTAATGGGTCGTTTGAAGTTGGTACTCCAAATCTGAGGTATGTTGGGGGAAAATCAACTTTATTAGGGTTAGACATTGATAAACTTTCATTATTTGAGCTAGTAGATTATGGCCAAGAATTTGGTTCATATGAAGCCAAGGATTTTCACTTGTATTGCAAGATACCTGGTAAAGATAGTTTCAAACTTTTAGTTAGTGATAAAGATGTCTATGAGATGTCATCTCTGCTTGGTTTTGATGGTTCTTTGGTGGTATATGTTCAAAGGGGGCCGATGAAGAAACCGCAAGTCCATACCAGTACTAGTACCATGCCCATTAACCCTATAGCCCAATCCATTATCCAGCCCATTAGCTCTATAGCCCAATCCAGTTCCCTTATTGATAACCCTAGTGCTTTGAGTACACCTAATAGAATCAACAAAAGTACAACTAGAAAACATGTTCTAGTTGTAGATGATGGAGTGAATCTTGTTGCAAGTGAAAATGAACTAACTCCACCCAAGAGGATTAGGAAGCTTACAACTAGAAAACAAATTCCATTTGTAGTTGAACATGAAGTTAATCTTGCTGCAAATGAACATGAAGTTAGTATTGTTGGAAATGAACATGAAATAAGTAGCGGTGGGTCAGATTCAGAGGGTTCTGAAGATGATGAGTCTTATAAATGTGATTTGGGTCCAGATGATGGGTCTGATAGAGATGATGGAGAGTGGATGCTTTCAGTTGCTAATATAAATAAAGTCAATGAAGAAGATGCTGAATTAAGGAACAAGCTAATTGAATATCATCTAAAAGAGCCTGTTGATTCTAATGATGATAAAACTAACCAACTGGTTGTAGAAGCAGCTAGCAGTTATGAGGATTCTGATGGTGATGTTCCCACACCAGGGGAGAGTGAAGATGATGACATCAGAGGGAACAAGTACATACATCATGTTCCAATTGTAAATGACCAAACCGACTGGACTAAGTTCAAATGGGTAGTTGGGATAAGGTTCCCTACTAGAGATGCTTTTAAAGATGCTGTTAGAAGGTATGCTATCATAAATGGTAGAAATCTGTGTATTTCAACAAGTAACAAGAAGAGAGGTGGTCATATGGGTGTCAAGTGTGTTGATGATAAAGTAAACAGTTGCCCTTTCAGACTATGGTGTTCATATCATAAGGGAAAAAGTTGTTATATGGTTAAAAGTGTAAAAGACAAACACAACTGCCAAAGAAACATGACAAGGAATAAACAGTTGACTGGTAGTTTTATAGCTAATGAATTCTTGGAAATATTTAAAGCTAATCCACAGTGGCGTGCTAAAGAGATTCAGCAAGCAGTAAAAGAAAAGTATAAGGTCATCATTAGTAAGTCGTTGGCATATAAGGCAAAGATTTGTGCACATAATAGACTACATGGGTCAATGAGGGATCACTACAGCAAACTTGGGTCCTACTTGGAAGCTTTGAAAACTGTAAATCCAACCTCCAAATTTGAAATGTTAACCGCCCCACCAGGGTTTAATAACCAGGATCCAAATTCAAACTTGGAGACATTTTATAGGCTGTTTGTGTGTTTTGATGGTGTCAAGAAGGGATTTTTAGCAGGTTGTAGGAAGTTGTTGTGTCTAGATGGTTGTTTCCTTAAAACCTTTTTAGGAGGAATGTTGTTGGCTGCCATTGGAAGGGATGCTAATGATCAGATGTATCCTGTGGCTTGGGCAGTAGTTGAAGGGGAGAATAATGACAGTTGGGCATGGTTTATGTATGAATTGAGGAATGCTCTTGAAGTCCATGATGGTGGAAAAGACTGGACACTAATATCTGACCAACAAAAGGTATAACTTAACTAGTTAGTATCAAAATAGTTGTTTTTTAGGATTTTATAAAATTAATGATTTGTTGTTTCAATTGTACACTACAGGGATTACTAAATGCTGTTTCATTAATGTGGAATAATGCTGAGCATAGAAATTGTGCAAGACATATCTATGCTAACTGGAATAAGAAACACAAGGGTGATGAGTTGAAAGTAGTTTTCTGGAGGGCATGCATGTCATACAATGAGGCTGACTACAATGAAGCTATGAAGGAAATGAAAGAAATATCAGCTGATGCAGCAGATGCATTCTTGCAACAAAATACAAAATGTTTTGTAAGATGCTTTCTAAAGAATCACACATATTGTGATGTGATAGTCAATAACATGGCATAAACATTTAATGGAACCATAGTTCAGTCGAGGTCTAAGCATATCATTGACATGTTAGAGGATATCAGGGTATCAATAATGACTAGGTTAACTACAAAGCATGCTAATATGTTACATGAAGATGTGGTTGTGTGCCCAAGAATACAAATTAAAATTGATAAAGAAAAAAGTTGGGCTTATAGAAGTGAAGTATTCCCATCATCATATAATGTGTTCCAAGTAAGGGATTTAGATGATGTTTCAGTGGATTTGAATAACAAAACATGTACTTGTAAAAAGTGGGAGTTAACAGGTATACCACGTAAGCATGTGTGTGCAGTGGCTGGATTTCTAGGAAAGAGTGCTGAGGAGTTTGTTAACAAGTGTTATCATAAAGAAACATACTTGAGGTCTTATGAATACACAATCCCACCTTTGCCTAGTCATAGGTTTTGGCCAAGTGTTGACCTTCCTTTGGACCCACCTCCAATCAAGAAACAACCTGGAAGACCAAAGAAAAATAGAAAGAGAGATCCACATGAGGATCCTAAAAAACCAGGTAATGTATGTTTGTTTATCATTAGGTAAGTTAACTTTTTGTTAGTGTTGTTAATGTGTGTTTGTCTATTACCAGGTAAGTTGACAAAACATGGAATTAAGATGACTTGTAGCAATTGCAAAGAAAGTGGACACAACAAAAGAAAATGTACGAAGGGCAGTTCAACACAAGCAACCCAAGCATCAAAAGCAACCCAATAATCAATTGGCTCAAAAAGGTCAAGGGGAATGGAAAATGGCAGTTCAAGTCAAGCAACAAAGAAGTCAACTAAAATAACAAAAGGTAGTTCAAGTCAAGCAACAAAGGGGCCAAGTCGAAACACAAAATGGAAAGGAAAGACTACTTAATGGACAAAGATGTAATAGCGTAATGTAGTTGGATGTTAGGCTTTTGAACATGTATCTTTTTTTATGGTTATGGTTATGGTTAGTTATGAAACTTTGTTATGCATGTTTAAACTGCATTGTGCTTGTTGGGATGTTAGGCTTTTGAACTTTTTAATGCAGTTGGGATGCTAGGCTTTTGAACATGTATCCATGCTTTTGAACATGACTTCTTGATGATTTGGTAGAAAAAAAAGTCATTTTAATGTAGATTATGCTTGTTGTAATGCAGTTTGTAATGCATGTTTAAACTGCATTATGCTTATTGAATTGCTCCAAGGTAAGAACTAGTCAAAATGGTCATTTTCATTCAATATTACATTCCATACATTTTGATCAAACCATCAATACACATATTCATCCTAAAAAACACAACCTGGCCAAAAAACTTAACTAACTAGCTTGACTAAAACTAGCTAAATATCTTGACTAAAACCAAATGCTAAACAACCTCATACAAATATAGTCCACCAAACTGCAACAATTACTAAAGGAAGAACGATTCAACTCTTCCAATTAGACTTTTTCAGTGACAATTGCAGTTTCAAGTTCTTGATCTCATCTTGTAACTTCAAATTTTGCATTTGTGCATTTACAAGTTCTTGTTCCTTAGTTGCACAGCAATTGCAGCTTCCATGTTTCTTCAAGAAATCATTAAATTCTTCCTTCCACATGAAGAATTTACAGTCTTCATTCTAATCACAAAAAATCATGTCTTAAGCTTACAAATCACAAGCAAATAATGTGAATTAAATTGGGTACTTACTGGCCATAAAGTACAACCATAAAATTCTTGCCTCATTCTAACACTTCTACGTCCAGCAACCCTTTGAATTGCAATTAGATCGTGATTGCAATAGACATTTCCCTCTGTATCAACTTTGAATCTTTTAGTGTTTTTCTTGCTAGAAGATGTGTTGGACGATGCTGAACTCATTTTGTTGTAATAGGTTAGGGCTTGTTCTTCGTTTGAGAGCTTGAAGGGAACTAGGGCTTGAATCGATTGTAGGGCTTCAATCGATTGATCAGCTTGAGAGGAATTAGGGCTTTTTAGATCTTTAAGTGTCTGTATGTGATGATAAAGTGTTGAAAACAGATTATATAGATGGAGAATAATAACCGCCACGTAGGAACAATTTTGACAAGCAAGCATGCCAAGTCAGCACCACAATAACGACGTTAGCAATCTGTTAGTTAGGGTCCGTTGTTGGCAAATACTATAGAAGTTGGGACCGCTAACGCATATTTCAAAAGTTGGGACCGGTGGCGGCCAAAAATAGTTAGTTGGGTCCGTTTATATCCAATACTCCTAATTAATAACATGAGTTGGTTCCTCATGACAAATGGTTACAAGTTACTATAATGGTTTCGATGTGTGTTCAAGGTGTCATGGTCGAGAATGATATGAAATAGCTATGCATGTAAGATTGCGCAGTATTATGATGATCTCGGATTTCTATATTGTTATGTATCAATTTGTGGTTTACTCACTAGCTTTAAATAACTAACTTTATTTTTACATATTTCAGGTGATGCTTGATATTATTTTGCTGCTTTGCCAAGACTTAGGATTGCCTTGAACCTAGTTAAATAATAAATACATTTGCAATTATTGTTTCTGTTTTATCAATTTTGTCGTTTCTATTTAAAACTCATGTTCCAAATGTATTAATCGTTATTTGGCTTAATAAATAATATCATGTGCTTTGGTTACTATTGATATCCAATTTACTTGACAGCCTGGTGTTTCCGCCGCCGGGCGGGGTGTTACATCTGCTTTGGCAGCCAGCACGGCCTCAGGCGTCGCCCCTTTAAGGGTATCGCTCACCTACCATCTATTGTGCTTTCTTCACCAAGCCATTTAAAGGAAATATTGGTTAAGGGGTATGCTAACGTTATAATATATAATTGTAACACAAGTTATGAGATAGAATTCTATGTGGTTCGAATGTGATTGATTACTGACTTGAGACACCGAGAACACTTAAACTAGGTTACTATTATGTGAATAATTGGGTAGAGGAGCCTGAATATACATGTATTTGAATGTACTGAATGTATACAATGTCTATGTATTAATGTTCTTGAGAGATAGAGAAGTTCAGACCCAAACTGTGGCATCTGTCCCAAATCCAAATCCAAATGCCTACTCGAAGCCGAAGCTATCTATCTTTAATTTCTGAATATGTCACTCGAACCAAACGCTTCGTTGGTATTAATATGAATAAATATGTCGTATTTTTTCTTATTTCTCGTTTTTAATGAAAAACGACCGAATTATTATCTAACGTTTACTGACTAATTACTAAATACAACAAATAAATCTTCAAAAATATATAAATTGTATGTTATAAATAAAATTTATAAATATTATTAAAGATAAATGCTATTAAGTCTTAAAATTACTATTCAACGTGTCAAAAATAACGTAAAGATATAAAACGAAAATTTTATAAACGTTACAAATTAACGTGGTTAAATTATTTTCTTAAATTAAGATATAAATTAATTTTGTGTCAAAAGTGACAAACTTGAAACTTTAAATTAAAGTTATAAGTTATAAACATCAACACTCAGAACTGCATGGACTAAACATGAAAAAACCCAAACCAATCCCCCCCTTCTCGGTGTTACCCGTATTTCCGGCCACTTGGCCGGTCTCCGGCAACACTCCGACGAAGGTCCAAGAGTCATTTTTAGCTACTTTTATCTAGTTTAAAACATGGTAAAACACTCCTAGGCTAATTTCGAACCCATAACCATTAACAAAACATCTAATAATCAATCAATTGCTTGATTTTATTGATTCAAAATCATAAACCATTAACCCAAATAACCAATCGACGTTTTAATGCGCTATACATTCAATTCTTTGTACGAAAACGCTTCTCTCATCATGTCAAAGTTGTTCCAGTAATTCAATTCTTTCAAAACTCTCGAAATCTACCAAATTGATTATCTAAAAACCCGTATACTAAACGAAACCAATTCACCATCAATTTGTGTTCTTTAGCGGAAATTGTCGAAGGGGATTCATTAACTATAACCAGTGTTGTAAAAATCGGTCTAGACGGTCGATTAATCGGCGATTAATCGGTAATCGGTGAATTACCTTGTCGATTTTCTAAAATCGGTCCATTAATCGGTAGGCGGTCTAGGTGGTCCTAGGCGGGGCTAGGCGGTCCTAATCGTAGTAATCGGTCAATGAAGTTCAAAGCATTTTAATGGGTTTTAAACCTTCAGTTTATCGACCCGATCCATAACCCATGGGCTATGGTCCTTAAATACATAACCTTAGGTGTTAATTTCACTTTTCACGATCAAAACTTATAATTTTGATGTATTTTAAAGTATTACGTTCGTATTAGTGTTTATGTGTGCATAAAACTGAAATGTTGATATAAAAATTCAAAATCCATGAATGTGGAAGTATTATATTCATATCAATGTGTGTGCATATATGTATAAAAATGAAATTTACATATAAAAACACCATACCGATTAATTACGATTAATCCCGATTCCTAGGTCCAAGGTACCTCACCGCCCGACTACCGCCTAGCGAGTTCTACAACACTGACTATAACAGTGTGAAGAAACCTGGAAAGTTAAATGAATCATATCGCCTTCAATCCTCCAATTTGAATCTCTAAGCAGTCGTGTATGTTCTTCATCTTCTCTAATTAATTTCGTCATCAATCAAGTAAGTTACTTACGATAAAATGCTTGTGATAATCCTCTGATCAAAAGCCCTAAGCTAATTTGTTCATATCTTTGATCAATTCTAAGTAATTTAGGATTTAGGGTTTTGGTGTTCTTGAATTGAATTGGGATTTATATCTTAAACATGTTAAAACCATTTTTGTGTTGTTTCTAATCAAAATTTGCTTATAGTGCATCTAGTTAAGGCTTTGGTTTGTGAAGTAGTTGACCCTGGGTTCGAAACTAGGGTACACCCTTTTTTTTTACTATTTATTCAATTACTTTATTTTATCTATTTTCAACTAATTATCCTAATCTAAAAACCAATACTATACTATATATTATATAAAATGCTAAAATCTTATGAAATATACCAAAACCATGACTTTATATAAATTTAGTTTTATAGATTTAACTATTACAAATACTTTTAATAATTTAAAAAAGCTATAAAATACACTTTTAATATTTCTAAAATATATAAAAGGCATATAAGTAATAGTTTATAAATATGGACTTTTTATAAGACTTTTAAATACCTTTAAACATATGGAAAATGTTTTAAAGTATTTCTAGAAATATAATATATTTTTGTGACGTTTAATAGTTTTCGTTAAAAAATATATTATTTGTATTGCTATTGTTTATCAAAAACGTTATCATTTCTATTATCATCATTTTCCGACTTTATGATTAAACAACTTTATATAATCTTAATTGTTTACCGAAAAAACCCTAAATCCCAATTTGAAACCCTAGAATTCCAAATTACTTTAGATTCTTATTGTTCCTATTCTAGTTTTATATTCTATATGTTTGTTAAGTTAGAATTTGTCATTTACTTAGGTGATTCTAGTATTTGGACAATCCTCAGTTCTATCTAAGTCGTTTACTAATTATTTCACGCTCGTATTTGAAGGTGAGTAAACTCACTCCCCTTTTTACTTTACATTTTAGGGCTGAAATCTGTGTTTATACTACACCACGTTTTCCATTTTTCTTTTTTTTTTTCAAAATGGATCATAAATATGTTAATCTAGTTCGCGTCTTGATGCAACCTTATGTGTTAGTTTAAAGTACTTTATTGCTTGGTAATCCCACCGGTACTATGGTAACGCTAATGGTTTGACAAACTCACCTGCCTGGACAATATCGATAGGTGATTTAAACCTGATCATTCTAATTCCATGTTTACTATGTTGCTATGCTATGTCGGTTGTTGCTATACTATGATGCTAGTTGCTATGCCATGTCCCTAAGTTGCTAATTGATTATTGATAACTTATAGATCCAGACGGTAAAATGACGGTTGGTTAAAAGTTATATTTTATTGATACATGAGTGGTTCCTCATGTTACAATGGCTAAATGAAATATTGTGGATTTCTAAGTGGTTGTTGTAACAATCCTGGTTTTGACCCGGAAATTTTTTTTAAAACCCATTGGGCTTGGCCCAACCATTATTGGGCTTGGCCCAACCATTATTGGGCTTAGGCCCCACTTAAATTATAGGCTTGGCCCAACCCTTATTGGGCTCAGGCCCAAATTAAATTATGGGCTCCGCCCATGTAAGTTTACGATAAGTACCGATGACGAAACCCGTCATATTAAATACCCGGACACGCGTAGGAATTTATTTTTACTACCATGAGTTAGATATGCATTTCCCCACTAATACATTTAGCATTACCAAATTTAAGGTGTATAATTAAATTACACTTATCACTTATATTATGCAACAAAATAATAAAATACCAACTCTATGAACTTAATAACCACTACACAACCTTGTACACACACATATATATATATACATGCATACGTACAAATACATATATATATATATATATGCGCATACACAAAACCTATATAATTATCAAAACCAATAAAATCCCATGCAAACACATAAATATAATAAGTGCACGCTAATCACCAAACTTATAAAAACCAACACCCACACTATATAGAAATCAACCCATTCAATATATATACACATGCTTGCATACGTAAATATACATGCATATGTGTATATATAAAAACCAATCAATCTATTAAATAAACAACTACACTTATACACAATTACACATACAATCAACACACAATATTTACCACCATACAACCATTATTATTTACCCTACATAATAAACATTCAAACATATATATATATACACCCATCCATGCGTACGCATACATATATTTATATATATATATATATATGTGTGTGTGTATTTTTATAAAACCTAGCTAACATTTATATAAAATCCACACAACTAAACTATCAACTAACAAATTTAAAATAACAAAACCAAATAAATAGAAAAATGATACTTCTACTCTACCTAAAACCTATTGTCTCCTACACACCCACACACCACATACCACCCACTTGCTCAATGCATGTCACCACCTTGCTTGGAAGCTTCACCATAATCTTCCACTAACCAAGGCCAAGATTTGACCCTTCTCTCCCCTCTCCTCCTCTTCTTTTTCAGCTGATTTCAACCCACACACACACACATGTCACAATCTCATCTTTCTACTACAACACAAACATACAACTCTCTCAAGTTCGCTCTAAAACAACCAAGCATTCTCCACTTCAAGAACTCAAAACTCAGCATCAACAAGACTCCAAGGTCGACCAACAACACCACAACATCAATCACGAGCCAAGTGAAGCCACGGGTACAACGAAAATAACAACCGAGCAAACCGAAGCACGAACCGTTCGTCATCACAAACAAGCACGTTGAGACCAGCCGCTTCCAGCCCTGTTCCAGTCGAACTCCAGCCCCTTTTGAGACCCTCATACCATCCCAAGTGCACCCACACTCACTCCCAATCTCAAGGTAACGGGAAAACACTCGAAAATGCACTATACGTGCACAAAACGACCATTTTCACACACAAAGAATACCAACACTTCCCATAAATTTTTAAGCACCTCCAAACACTCATTTTTAGTAACAAAAGTATTAAAACCCATAAAAACCATTTTCTAAATAAAAATATACAAGTTTGACTAATATAGTCAAACTATACACTTTGTTTTGAGAAGAACAACAACACCCAACTAACAACCTTGAAAACAAGATTTTATAATTTTTGGAGCTTATTTATGACAACATATGGTTACAAAATAAATTTCATAATTTTTGGAGTTGTACATTATTTATTATGCATTTTTTAATACTAAAAATGGATATATTCACTTATATTCACAAAAACGTATGGGAAGTATAAAAATAAAGAAATTTGTTAAATTACTATTATATATATGTGTATAGGTAAATATGACTGAATATAATTGATTGTTGATGGGTGAACATAAAATCGAACAATAACCGAAGCTAAAACATACAAAACAACGAAAATACCATAAATATAAAAATACCAAATTTTTATTATCTCAGTAGCTTAAATATGTTAAAAATGAGTTATAAAATAAATTTCGTAGTTTTCCTATGTAATTACTATGAATTTTTGAATGTTTAATGGGATTAAAATACAAAAATTCGTATAAAATAATTAGAGAAACTTTTGGCCAAACTTCCAGAACCTAAACTCATATATAGGTATAACATAACTATTTTAAGACCTAAAATGTTACCAAGGACCTCCTAAGCATAAAACATAATCTTAACCGAACCGAACACGTTAAAAGCACGAAACCTAAGGAAACAGGAAAAACCTGATATTTTATAAGTCCAGAGGCTTTTATATATAAAAACTAAGTATCTCAACAAATTTCATAATTTTTATAAGCCTAACCTATTTATTTTAAATTTTTGAATATAAAAGACTAAGTAAATGGTAAAAAGCACAAAAATTAGAAAAATACCTTTTAATCTAAAATACCACTTTTTATATAGTATATATAACCCAAGGAAGTATTTTAAAGAATAAAAATGTTTAGAAGGATGTTTTGTAAATAAATCGTTCATACGTCGGTTACACTCGCGTTAAAATACGAAAACGACCAACGAATCATAAAACTCAACTTTTGGACTAAAAAGCACTTAGTTACTGATTAAATAAGCAATAACTAAAATTTCAAAAATTTAGGAAGTATCAATTATTTTATAAAAATTATTTAATTTTAAAACCCGTGAACCGACAACTGCTAAAATAATGTGTAGAAAATAATTGAAACACCTAAAAATCATGAATCACCATATATTACAGTAACTAAGACCCATTTAACTTAATATAGGAGCCCAAGATCAAAATAAGCTCAAAAACCTAAATCATAACCCGACACGTAGCAATTTACCGCAACCGGAGAAACCGGTAAACTTGAAATCTACCCCGAACTTGATAAACACTTTAAAACTAGTAGGTTAACCTTAAAATATGTTTAATACCAATACACAACACTAACACACCTAGAAATGAGAAGTTATAATCAAAAACCTAACTTTAGGGCTAAAAGTGTCAATATAACAAAGTTGAGGGACTAAAAGTGATAACACTCAAACTTTCTGATTTTTATGAGAAATAAGTTAAATACTTACCTAAGTAAACCGAAACAATATGGATTTAAGTGTTAGAACGAGAACACTAAAACGACTATACAACTGAAAGACAAACGCACCCGTTATGGAACACACGTAGACTTATATATTTTCGAATCTAACTTGATTAAACTAAACATAGGAAGTCCGATAGGAGGTAGGACTCTCACGCAAACCATTATCTAGGAAATTCTTGAGCAAAGCTACAGGTGAGTTCATTAACCCCCTTTTTACGTAATACTTTTGGGGCTGATACATTGTGACATCTGCCCCAAACCCGAATCCGGACGCCCGACTTAAACCCGAGATTATTTACCTTTTTTATTGTATTCGTATTTATTCCTTATAAAAAAAACAAGTAATGTCCGTATTATTATCAATAAATACTTTGGAATTCTACGTTAGTCTTATCTTAAGTAATCACCCGTGTTTATGTCGCGAACTACCTACGTGTACCGAACAAATACGATTTATAATAACAAATCTCAATATAAATATATATATATATATATTGTGTATAAAAGTAACCTCATTAAAAATTGTTAAACGGAAATGGTTCTAAGTCTTGAAATAGTCTCTTAATGACGTAATCGAACAAAAACTATAAAAACGTCACTTCTATAAACGTTACAATATATTTAGTTAAGTTTATAATCTAACTTTGGGTCAAAACCGTAACTTTTGAAACCTTAATTTAAAAGTTATAAACCCAAAATGAACAAACACATAACCTAGGGGGCCATAACTGTAAATTTATTAAAAAAACCAATCCTCCCCCCCTTACTTCACGCAAAACCGGCGACATACCTTCCGGCCGGCTGGGTTTCTCCAGCGACATACGTATACACGGTTATTGATCGATTTTTACGAATCCAAACATTCCAAAATCTCTGTTACTATATTTCGCAACTTTCTTATTAAACAAAACGCGTGATTTCAGCCCAACTAACCCGAATCAAAGTTGTAATTTCAATTCAAAATCTCAATTCCTTATTTAGACCAATACCAATCAATTAAAACTTTCCATTACACTCTAAATCATCCGAATAACACCTCTGTAACACCAAAACACTCTCTAATTCTCTGAAATCGACCGAATCAAAGTTTCAAAATATCTCCGGTGACTTTAGTGTTCTTGACCTTCAAGGCAACAATTCAGGTGGTTTTTATACTCGTTTGATTCATCTTGATCATCCGAAACTATCTAACATACCAATTACATCTCATGTCGTTCCAGATTAACGGATTTTGATCCATAACAGTCGGGTTTTGTTCCTAACTGAAGCTATAACAAATTCTTCACCACCAAGTAAGTTACTTATATCAAAACGATCACGTGTTCACGGGGATTAAAAGCCCTAGGTTTGATTTGGATTATGTTAACTGGATTGAACGAATTGATCGATTCTTGTTTCTAGGGCTTGTACATAGAATGGGTGTTGGTTAGTTAAAAGGGTTATAATCTTTTAAAATCGAAATAAATAACAAAATATGGATTTGCTCTGTTGGTTAGTAGGTGTTGATGTTGACATGAAGGTCATGGGTTCGAGTCCACCCATGACCAGTTTTATTTTCTTTTTATATTTTAACTATTTAAACATTTAATTATATTTCCTAAATAACCTAAATAACATATTTAAGTTAAATATATTTTTAAACATTAAAAACTTATAGTTTCAATTACACATATACAAATAATAATATTTATGGTTATAAGTATTATTTCAAGAAAACTTAAAATCGATTTGTGTAAAATGTATTTAATACGAAATCACAATAACGTTTCGTTTAAATCTCCCAAACATATTATTTCAAAACCCTAATTCTTAATTTGTATTTCAAAACGCTAATTCCCAATTTGTAATTTAAAACCCTAAATCCCAAATCCGAAACCCTAGATTTCAGATTTTTAATTCTTTATACTATTGCTTCGTTTTTAAGTTAGGGTTTTCCCAATTAATTAGGTGGTACTAATATTTGGGCAACCCTTGGTTCGTTATAGCTGCGTTTCTAACGGTTCGATTGTACTTACTTTTCAAGGTGAGTAAACTCACTTCCCCTTTTTCTGTTTTACTTTTTGGGGCTGAAACATGTGCTTATTACGATGCTATGGTTTTTTTTGTTTCTTGATTCTTTTTTTCAAAATGAGATCATATAATATGTTAATCTAGTTTGGCCGCTTGATGCAATCTTATGTGTTAGGAATAGAAGTTATATTATTTGTAATTTCCACCGGTACGATATTAGCGCTAATGGCTTGACAAGCCCACCTACACCATTGGCCTGATAGGTGATTAGACCCGGCGATTCTTTTGTTGATTCTATAAGTTAGATTATGTTGCTAAACGAGATGCTTGTTACTACGTTGCTATGTCCCTTGAGATGCTAAAAATATTTATTGATAACTTATACAACGAGATGGTTCAATGACGGTTACTTGACGGTTCAATAAATGTTATCAATAAATGTAACACGGTTGATTCTATGTTGATTCTATGTTGATTCTATGGTCATGGTTGAATGATATAATGATATTGCTATACACATAAACTTGCGTGACATATTCATATTGATCTCGGATTTCATATTATATATTATCAATTGTGTTTTTATTCACTAGCTAATTCTTTAGCTAACTTATTTTACACATGTTTCAGGTGGCGTTTGTTTCGTTTATGCTTTACAAGACACGTAGGATTGCTTTTGGACCTAGATTAAAAGTTACTTAGATAGCTTTAATTATTTGTTTTTGTTTTCGTATTTAAGACTATTTACTTTTTCCTTGTCATGAAATTGATGCTTAATTAAATATTAAAATATGCTTTTAGTGTGCCATGTGCTTTATACTAATGATATCCAATTTACTTGACAACCCGGTGTTTTCCGCCACCGGGCGGGGTGTCACAGTTTGGTATCAGAGCCATGGTTATAGGGAACTAAGATAGGGTATTAGAAACACACCGACCTAGACTATAACCTAAGAGTCCTTAGTGCAAATAGATGTACTTAGGAATTCTTTTGAACTTATTTATTTTCTTCCTATGAACCTTTCTATGCTTTTCTTTACCTCATTTCTTATCCGATTTCGTGAAGGAGCTACGAGAGACTCTTCTGGGTGATTAGATCTTCTCTTTGTGGAATCTCGTCATCGTCTTAAGTGAGTTTGAAACGTGAGAACGCGTGCAATCTGGAAGGGGGAACGCCTGTATCACGGACATCCTGTCTAAGGCAAAGCATTTCGTATAAATCTCTTTAAGAGACCTGTATGCTTACTTGGGGTTGTTCGAGATGAGTGTGAACCTATAGGCTAAAGCACGCTTTCTCGAATACGTTGAAAACGAACTTAACACTTTGATAAGTCATTAGTGTCTAAAACCAAGACACATTCCTAAGTTTTCAAAATTTCATTTTTTGATGATTCTATGGTTTTCTTTCCTACAATTTATAATTATTTCTATGACTTTCTATAGTGATTCAAATAATATTCCAAATTCATTTACAAATATTTCTAAAATTTCTAAGTAATTTCCTATGTTATGTTTCAAAGGATTCTATGATGTTATAAGTACTACTACTATTTCATTTAATCAAAATTTCTTAAGTTTCTAAAGTTTCTAAGTGCTTTTCTATGGTATGTTTCAAAGGATTCTATGATATTCTAAATGGAACGAGGTGCTGTTATTACATCGGATATTTCTATCGGTCAAAGATTTTGCTACAAAACCGTGTCATTCTACGTTTCATCATTCCATTTGTTTCTAAGCTACAATAATAGTTATGCGATATACTCGCTAGCTTATCCATATAACACAAATACACCGTTGTAAACTAAACATTTCAAATCAAACTAAGATATATCTCAATCGAATTATCCAAAACTTCAAATCATGTATCAATTACCAAATCTAAGGCATACTTCAAATCCCAAATCGATTATCGACTCTCTTGTTAAAGGTTGGTCATGATTTCTGAATTCTAGTCAAGGCTAAATTCCATAACTAAATAAAAGCTAACGGATTTTGCTATTCTTACAAGCTAACGTATTCGAATAGAACATGTACCCTCAAAATATTTCAACTTGATCTCTATACTCAAATAGTTTCAATAACTGCTCATCCAACTATAAGATTCCAATCCAATTTCTAATCCATCATTAAAACTATGAAACTACTACCAAATTATGAACTAACCATCAAAACATGTACTCGTTGATCAACTACGTGATGTTATCCTCAAGTTCGTTATCCATAACCTAAGAACTCAATAATACATAACCATTCTCGACCTCATTGAACTAAATGCTTCATCTATACATATGACTACTAATGAAATTTTACGCAACTAGTTTTCATGCACTGATCTAAACCCAACGTACTTCATCTATAAACTCGCTACTCTAACGGAATGTATAATCAGCGGATTTTGTAAAACTACCGAAATTCAATTCTATTAAAATAATTTCCTTATTTTATTTATTTATTTATTTTTTTATAAAAATATATATTTTAAAATAATAAAAAAAATTTTAATAGAATGAAATAATTAAAAATAACCTTTTGGTGCTACTATTTGTAAAATAAAATATATGCATTTCACGATAAATAACTTCTTTATTCTAACGTTGGTCAAATATTTACACAAGATTTTTCCGTTTTCTCAAATTTGACACAAAGATTTGCAACGAACACTATGTCTTCTGTTTTTCAATACTTACAACTTAATTTGTGTCATTTATTTTCAAATCAATCCTATTATCCATGATAAAGATTAAAAGTTTCAAATTTTTACTTAGCTTTTAAAACATGCATTATAGAAAAACAAGATCATCTCTTGTAAACTTATTTACCTTCATGGTCAATATATCTGGTTTACCTAAAGCTATTGGTCATATAAATTCAAACTTCTAAAAAAATCGAATCCAATAAGAACTAAGTGATTTATTCATTCGAACTATAAATTGGATTATCCGCATTATCAAACTTTCATTAAGCTAATTTTTCAGAAAATCCTAATAAACTATATTATTACATGTACACCACCAACTAATGATTATGAACCGGTCAATATCAGAAAACTCAGATAATTACATCTTACACAAATAAAGTCGGTTTTCACAAACTTAAATGTTACTATTCTAGTACTTGAACTTGACTATCTATATCGATGAACAAAACTATTTATATGAGCAATGTCTACCTAATGAACTTTAGTTCTTCTGAATCACCAACTTACTTATTATATTAAACTGATTCTCCCTAGTAATATTTCTATCGAGTATGATATCGGAACCTAAGCGTACACTTTAACCTAAAATTTTTGTGTACTTTTGACTCGCACATGATCAAATAAACTGTGGGGTCCATGCAAAAAAACTAAAATAATTACGGGTGCACACGGAATTATGAAAGTTGGTGCATGGAAACCATAGTAAGTTTTGTCTTGTGTTTAAGGGAAATGCGACAAATGTGGTGTGATAAGAGCATGGTGGATACGCCGTTGGTACATCCTATATATAAATGTTTCTGTCATACTGTCAAATGAAGCGTTGATTCGATCCGTGAATTTTTGTGTTGTTCTAAGTATTATATTTATATAACAATACCTATCGTATCTCATCGAGTAAGATAAACTATGTTCTACATTGACCTAAAATAAACAATTACCATTTGAACCGATGCAGAAATCAGAAACTAATTCTTATCTTGTAGAAATCAAAATCTGACAATTGTTTTCGCAACTACCACTTGTCATCATCATCGTCCAATTCTTAAGTTGTCATATTCTAATTCAACTCATCGAGACTAACGTATTCTTGTTCAAACCATAGTTGCTAAATAACGCAAGTACGGTTACAATGGAAATGTACGACACTATGGACAACTTGCACAGTTGGGCCACAATTAATCATTTTATTTTTACTTAACCATGTATAAATTTACTTTATCCGTTTCATCCGTTCTATTAATCATGATTCTTCTCGATGATCATTTAAATAATTCTATATTCATATACTTAAAACATTTCATTCACAAGTTGGCATCGTATTCCGTAACAAATAATATATATTTGAATCTCCATGCAGTTAGTTCATCCGAACTCTTATAAGTGAAAAGAACTAAATAACCAACTCTCAATGAGCCAAAATAAAAAAAATAATAATAATAAAATAAAATAAAATAAAATAAATAACTTCTTAATCTCGTTTATTTAAATCATGTCTAAATCAAAATGCTCATCTTTACGTTGATCGAATTCTCATATAATAAAGTTTCTCACGAACTGGATTGTTTGAGGAATCAGTTAGTGATCATCCTGTGTTTCTTGTCTCTAATTTAAAGAAGTGTTTATCCGATAAAAAATCGTATTGTGCCTCTCGGTGATATCTAAATTCATGAATCTATGCAATTATCTTGAATGACCATTGGAAATCATGGACCATGAACTTAAATAACTCAAAAGGTAATCGGCTACCGGTCGGTTAAAGATCGTTGGATACTCAAAACGCGAACCTAAATCTATGACAAGATGAAAACCATGTATCCGCATCTTTTTGCTTCTTTTTCTTCTGCTTCGTTTTGAGCAAATTTCGGGACGAAATTTCTATAAGGAGGGGAGACTGTGACATCTGCCCCAAACCCGAATCCGGACGCCCGACTTAAACCCGAGATTATTTACCTTTTTTATTGTATTCGTATTTATTCCTTATAAAAAAAACAAGTAACGTCCGTATTATTATCAATAAATACTTTGGAATTCTACGTTAGTCTTATCTTAAGTAATCACCCGTGTTTATGTCGCGAGTTACCTACGTGTATCGAACAAATACGATTTATAATAACAAATCTCAATATAAATATATATATATATATATATATATATATATATATATTGTGTATAAAAGTAACCTCATTAAAAATTGTTAAACGGAAATGGTTCTAAGTCTTGAAATAGTCTCTTAATGACGTAATCGAACTAAAACTATAAAAACGTCACTTCTATAAACGTTACAATATATTTAGTTAAGTTTATAATCTAACTTTGGGTCAAAACCGTAACTTTTGAAACCTTAATTTAAAAGTTATAAACCCAAAATGAACAAACACATAACCTAGGGGCCATAACTGTAAATTTAATAAAAAAACCAATCCTCCCCCCCTTACTTCACGCAAAACCGGCGACATACCTTCCGGCCGGCTGGGTTTCTCCGGCGACATACGTATACACGGTTATTGATCGATTTTTACGAATCCAAACATTCCAAAATCTCTGTTACTATATTTCGCAACTTTCTTATTAAACAAAACGCGTGATTTCAGCCCAACTAACCCGAATCAAAGTTGTAATTTCAATTCAAAATCTCAATTCCTTATTTAGACCAATACCAATCAATTAAAACTTTCCATTAGACTCTAAATCAGCCGAACAACACCTCTGTAACACCAAAACACTCTCTAATTCTCTGAAATCGACCGAATCAAAGTTTCAAAATATCTCCGGTGACTTTAGTGTTCTTGACCTTCAAGGCAACAATTCAGGTAGTTTTTATACTCGTTTGATTCATCTTGATCATCCGAAACTATCTAACATACCAATTACATCTCATGTCGTTCCAGATTAACGGATTTTGATCCATAACAGTCGGGTTTTGTTCCTAACTGAAGCTATAACAAATTCTTCACCACCAAGTAAGTTACTTATATCAAAACGATCACGTGTTCACGGGAATTAAAAGCCCTAGGTTTGATTTGGATTATGTTAACTGGATTGAACGAATTGATCGATTCTTGTTTCTAGGGCTTGTACATAGAATGGGTGTTGGTTAGTTAAAAGGGTTATAATCTTTTAAAATCGAAATAAATAACAAAATATGGATTTGCTCTGTTGGTTAGTAGGTGTTGATGTTGACATGAAGGTTATGGGTTCGAGTCCACCCATGACCAGTTTTATTTTCTTTTTATATTTTAACTATTTAAACATTTAATTATATTTCCTAAATAACCTAAATAACATATTTAAGTTAAATATATTTTTAAACATTAAAAACTTATAGTTTCAATTACACATATACAAATAATAATATTTATGGTTATAAGTATTATTTCAAGAAAACTTAAAATCGATTTGTGTAAAACGTATTTAATACGAAATCACAATAACGTTTCGTTTAAATCTCCCAAACATATTATTTCAAAACCCTAATTCTTAATTTGTATTTCAAAACGCTAATTCCCAATTTGTAATTTAAAACCCTAAATCCCAAATCCGAAACCCTAGATTTCAGATTTTTAATTCTTTATACTATTGCTTCGTTTTTAAGTTAGGGTTTTCCCAATTAATTAGGTGGTACTAATATTTGGGCAACCCTTGGTTCGTTATAGCTGCGTTTCTAACGGTTCGATTGTACTTACTTTTCAAGGTGAGTAAACTCACTTCCCCTTTTTCTGTTTTACTTTTTGGGGCTGAAACATGTGCTTATTACGATGCTATGGTTTTTTTTGTTTCTTGATTCTTTTTTTCAAAATGAGATCATATAATATGTTAATCTAGTTTGGCCGCTTGATGCAATCTTATGTGTTAGGAATAGAAGTTATATTATTTGTAATTTCCACCGGTACGATATTAGCGCTAATGGCTTGACAAGCCCACCTACACTATTGGCCTGATAGGTGATTAGACCCGGCGATTCTTTTGTTGATTCTATAGGTTAGATTATGTTGCTAAACGAGATGCTTGTTACTACGTTTCTATGTCCCTTGAGATGCTAAAAATATTTATTGATAACTTATACAACGAGATGGTTCAATGACGGTTACTTGACGGTTCAATAAATGTTATCAATAAATGTAACACGGTTGATTCTATGTTGATTCTATGGTCATGGTTGAATGATATAATGATATTGCTATACACATAAACTTGCGTGACATATTCATATTGATCTCGGATTTCATATTATATATTATCAATTGTGTTTTTACTCACTAGCTAATTCTTTAGCTAACTTATTTTACACATGTTTCAGGTGGCGTTTGTTTCGTTTATGCTTTACAAGACACGTAGGATTGCTTTTGGACCTAGATTAAAAGTTACTTAGATAGCTTTAATTATTTGTTTTTGTTTTCGTATTTAAGACTATTTACTTTTTCCTTGTCATGAAATTGATGCTTAATTAAATATTAAAATATGCTTTTAGTGTGCCATGTGCTTTATACTAATGATATCCAATTTACTTGACAACCCGGTGTTTTCCGCCACCGGGCGGGGTGTCACATACATACCTACTAAACTTTATTTATTCAAACTCTTTTTACATTATGCTGTGTGTAACACATCTGCTACTTGTCCCCGAATGTTGGTACAACTTTCGGTAGCCATTAACTTCTTGCAGGAGCCCTTTGATATGTGAATAGTACTATTTGGGAATCCCCCGCGTACAGTGGCGTACCCCCCACTGAGGTTGAAAACCGTTACGCCACATGATCAATGATACGTTGGTACTTAGCAGAGCACTTTAGCCCACTTTTGGGTTAGGGGACTATTATTTATTGTATTCGGGTTGGGTACAATCCGAACAGGTTTGGCTACATATATTGTCGACCGTACGCCATAAAATATAATGTTTTAGTGTCATAACTTTTATTAAACCATGAGCTCACCAACTTTATGTTGACGCATTTTTTGGTATGTATTTCAGGTAATTGATTGGAAGGTTATGTAGCCCGTTAATTTGAAGTTAGGGCTTGGAACGTTTTGGAGGATAGCCCACTAGTCATTTTAATATGTTTTTAAGACTGATACGCACGCACTAGACAGTTTAAATTTCGATGTATTTTGTTTAAAACTATTAATGGGATGAAATATGCCCACGTGGACAACCTTTATTATATTTTAATGAACATGTAGTTTATTATTTCCGCTGGTTATTTATGATATCAGTCCATCATGACCCGGTCCGTTTGGTCGGGGTGTGACAGTTGTGTTCTATTCTAGGGGTCATGGTTGAGTAATATTTACGAAATGACTATACAAGTAAGATTGCGCCGCATATCTTGTTGATCTAGGATTTTTATACTATTATTTACCAATTGTGTTTTTACTCACTAGCTATTTTAGCTAACTTTATTTTTACTTTTTTCAAGTGGTGCTTGTTGTTGATTTATTGCTATTAATCAAGACATAAAGATGCCTTGGACTTAGAGAAAACTAATAAAGATTATTGCATTTACTGTTTTGTTTATTGTTTTTGTCGTTTTCTATTTAAGACTTATGTCCCAAAACTTATGTTAATCATTATTAGACTTTAATAAAGTATTCCATGCGCTTTGTTTACTAAAGATATCCATTTCTATGACAACCCGGTGTTTCCGCCATCGGGTGATGTGTCACACAAATTATGTTGTACGACAGCGAGCATGCAGATAAGGCATAAGAATTACGAGTAACATATGAATTGTGATGTGTCACACAATTCATGTTATGTTTCTACTTGCATGTGTGTTCATTATATGATAAACATTAATCAAACCGTCGTTAATCAATAATAGATCTGTTGGTCTGACAAACCCACCCCACACAATATATTCATGCTTTTGCTCAGTGGGTGATTGAGGACCGGTTATATATTCATTAATGACTTTATTTGTAGGATTTTAAGTCTAGTCAGTCATTTAGTGTTTGATTGCGTAAATGTTTATTTATGTGTGCACTTTGCTGTTCATAGTATTAACATGACATTTGAATTGAAATTTTATTCATTATAATTATGTATCCAAAGCTATGTATACTCACTCACCAGCTAATCATTTAGCTGACAAATACTATTTTCACATGATTTCAGGAAAAGCGGTTTAGAAGATGCCTCAGAATTAGGATCTTGGACTTTGTTTATTTAATGAATTAAATCAATTTTTTTGGATATTTAGTTTGTTTTTGGATTATTTGTTTTGGATAATTTTTAAATTGGATATTAATAATATTTGAATCATTTTAAGTATCATGAGCTACGAGCAATCTATTCACCAACATCTGCCCTGATGTTTCCGCCATCAGTCGGGGTGTGACCATCAGGGGCCATAACTGTATTTAAATTTAAACCAGCCTAACACCCTCCCACTTTTCCCCGTCTTTCCGATGACAACATCCGGAAACTTCGGTAGACCTCCGACGAGACCCAAAACCAACCAATAAATCAGCTTGATCCATATAAACCATTTTTATCACCTTATCTACCAAATTCGAACTCAAGACCATATAAAAATTTGAGTTTCTTGCCTTCTTATCGCCAACCCAAATCAAGTCCGACATTCTCGGAAATTTGGAGTTCAAATCCACCTAAATCGCAGTTATCGCCAAATTAAGCTAACCTAAATCGATCCTTAAAGCCACTAAAACAGGATTTTCAGTTTAATTATTAACAAACTAGTTTAGTGCCCGCACTACGCTCGGGAACACAACATTCAAGTGATTCTTTTAAGGATGTTCATGATTGTTCCATTCAGTTTTGAGACAAAACCGTGGTAAACCGGAACACATGATATATTTTTAAAAATTAGATTTTTAGTATAGCAATATTATACTCAAATTAAAGAGAATAAAGTGCTCACTTTTATGGTGTAGTTTATTTTTTTAAATCATATAAAAATGTTATGTATATTTATAAAACACCGAGGTCTTTAATTGTATGTTATTATTAACTTTATCCATAAGTTCATTTTTAAACCCTATCAAATATAAACTGACTCATGTACACCCCTTATAGTAAAGGGTTAAAAATATAAATACTCTTAAATGTTTTAGAATTCTCCAAAATATTAGGGGACAAAAAATGTAATTAGTTTTATTATAATATATTTTATATACATATTTTAAATAAAAAATAATTATTGTGAGATAAACTCTCAAATAATGCCACATAAGCTAAATGTTTTAAAAAGATGCCACATAAGTTTTTTTTGTTTTGCTATATTATATAAGGATTGTACATTTCATTCGAAATCTATTCCACCTGTTGGTCCATAATGATCGTGATTTCAGTGCTATAATGACTTGTTTAACAACAAAACACACTTGACTCAAACAAACAAAGTGTATTATATCCAAACACCAAATAACGAGATTAAACCACACAACCGGAGGTATATAAGCTACAAAGATGAGTGATATATGCTCCTAGCACCTCCAGTGAACAATTACACAACACAATCAGTAAGATAAGGTTTTTGTCAAAGTTGTGCAAAAGTTCCATTATCTTGAAGATAAGGTTACAATATATATCAGTCATAGGTTCGCTGATAGATTCGCTGTAGCGAATCTATCTAGCGAACCACATAGGTTCGCTGGGCACAAACAGGTTCGCCCGTAGGTTCGCTAGAACTAATACAAACAAAAGTCATACAAAATACATACAAAATATATAACACCGACATACCGGTGAGTCCGACCTATACAAGACTATCAATACTCCCCCTAGGTTGGACCTCACCTGGGAAAGTCTTCTGTTTAAGCTCCGTCTCTGTTGGCTTCAAATATATTCAACGTATGCTCCTGCCATATCTTCAGTTCCGGCCAACGGATTTGTAACATCTTCTGATCCGGCCTCATCTTCACTAAAAACCAGCATCGACTCTACAAACTTAGCATCAGCGACATCAGTATCAGGCATTTGTAGAACAATCGTTTCCGCCTGAATTTCTGCTGTATCCTCCTCGCTAGTTACGTCCAAATCTACAACCTCCACTAGTTTCTCGAACCTCTTCTCAATCGTTTGATCCAGCTGTTTAGATAAGTCATCCATGTCCATTTGCTGATCATCAGTCATCCTCAGTCTCTCATTTACCTTCCTGAGTTCAGCACGAATACCCCGGGCTTTGTTTGCGACCTTCACAAACAGGTTCGCTTCAATCCTTGTGTCATCTCCAGCCCCGTGCTTAATCCTGTTCTCACACAGTACCTTCAAATCTTCATCGCTAAAGGAAAAGATCTTCATTGGGTCAAACAATCGGATTTCAGGACGATCTTCCCCTTTCAGTCTGATAACAGCTTCACCCGTACTGTTATCATAAAACCATTTCAGAAATTCATTCAATCTCGATGGATGTGTATCCGGAACCCTGACCCTTGTCATGATCTTCGGCGCTTCAATCTTCAAAACCACCTTACCCTTCCACGATACCCAATGCCTATCCTTTTTCTGTCTCATCCTTTTTGGTTTCTGGTACCCAAAATCAACAAAGTTTGTCTTCGCAGCCTCCCTGATTGTCACCTCGAACGCACACGCCCTCCCACTGTCCTCTTTTCCCAATAACGGTAGCTCAGCCAGCCTACGTAAGTCCCATCGAGGCAGTGTAGCGAAATGCTTCCTATTCTTTATATAACAGATATCACCTCCCCTTCGCTTAATCCACTTGTCTATCCAGTTCTGAAATATGGGCACCTCTGGAACAACTTCTTCTTTTCTGAACCACTCTGATTTATCTAACTCAACGTGCTCGAACTGATAGCTAACCCCCTTTTCTTCAACCTTATACATCTCCGGCTCATCATCTAAATCCTCCTCACTATCAGCATTTACGTCGACCTCTAGTTCATCTATCAAACTGAAATTCACGCTAGATCCTCCGACAACTTCAGCCCCTTCAAACACATCCAAATCAATACCCATTTCCTCGTCAAATGGCTCCTCAACAGCTTTGCCTTTTCCTTTGTCATGATCTCCAAATACAACATCCATTAACGGATACGTTGCAGCATCCGTTAAGGACTTCAATTCAGCTTCAGACATCGCAGATTCTGACCCCACCTTTTCCTTCAGACTGTTCAGTTCCTTGAAAATCCTAACCATCAGACATTGTTGATCCTTCATCATTCTCCCCATTTCATATATAACGGTCGATTTTTCAGCATCCTGAGGCTCCAATTCTTCATACTTACTTCTCAGTTCCCCCAACTCAGCCTTCAAACTATCTATTTCACCTTTCAGTCCACTAACGGTCTCAGCAGATGTACCCGCAGTATCGAGCTTTGCCTTCTTTGACGCTTCAGTTGGTGTATCAGATTTCCTCTTTGTTCGCTTTTCCCTACCAGCATCAATCTCAGCTTGTATCTCATCGACTTCTCGATCAAACGAATAATCTTTTTCTTTTGCGTATGGCTTTCTCTTCTTTATCCTTTTCTCCACCTCCTCAATATTCTCACCACCACGTTTTCTTTCAGACTCCATTATCCTCTGTATCTGTACCCATCTATCAGCCGGGTACATGTTTTCCCACAAAAACGAAGTCCTACCCACGCAATCAGACTTTACCGACTTGCAGTCTCGGAATATCCTCGAGTGCATCTCCCAGATTTTTAGTTCTTCACCAACTACCGGCAGATTTGGTAACTTGTCATTCAGAATCATCTGAATGAATCTGGGGTACATCAACCATTTAGCGGCTTTAGTTGCATGGATGTTCTCTAGAATGTAATTGTAGATAAGCTTTGCAAGATTGGCCTTTTGCCCCCGACAAAACAGCATCATGGCCCGAGCCCAGTCCAAATTCAATCCATCCGTGCCCCCTTTCCTATGATCCAAGCACATTATGAATACGTGTGCAATGTACCTCCATTCTTGGATCAGATAGGATTTAATGAATTCCATCTTCTTTTCTCCAGGCATCGGACCCTCATAACCCGCAGTCCGGAATGCCCCATATACCTCTTCCGCCGTCATACTAACTTCATCTCCGACATCCTCCTCTAATCTTAAAATCCTGGCCAGATCAGCCTCAGTAAACTCCAGATCGAAACCGCTAACCTTGGCACATATACGAGATGGCTGTGTAGACACATTCATCACTGCAGTTCTCCAGAAATCTCGAACATGCAGCTCGTATATGGTCGGTGAATGAGAAATGGCGTGATGTATGTGAGACGACTTCAGCCATTTGATACAGTCTCTATAGCCACCGGCTTTTTTGTGATTCTCGTCAAGCAAAGCACACATATTGTGCTTTCTTTCGAAGAATAATGTCGACATCGTGCCTGAAAAATAAACGGAGATTGATCAGAAACAAAGATTTTTGAAAAACAGTTAATAGATTCGCTGGAAATTAGGTTCGCTTAAAGAGCGAATCTGAGATTTGGCACCAGAACCTATAGATTCGCTGACATGAAAAATCAGTCATTTGGTCGAGCGAATGTATAGGTTCGCTAGAAACAGTCGGGCGAATCTATGTTGATGCACGGGCGGCATAACGACATAGGTTCGCTCGAAGTTTTGAACTTTCGTTCAGATTCGCCAGACGAACACATAGGTTCGCTGGAAACCCTAGTTTTTGAAAAACGGCCAAAATCACAGTCAATACACCATTATCAAGCAATCAAAGCAACAAACAGGTAATATAAGCATCAAAAGAGGATATTATGAAGTAAATTCCTAACAAAAAACACCAAATCAGTCATTTGATTTACACTACATCACAGATCGACAAATTTAAGGGTTTAACAGTGCGATTGATGGTTTAAAACAGAGATTAAGATGGAGGCGATGACATACCAGACCAAATTAGAGATGTTTAAGTGTGAAAAACCGGTTGAAAAGTGAGAATCGAACGTACGTCAGTTGGTTTTTGAAAAGCCCGCTACAGTAATAGTGACAGCGAAATTGTGAAATATTTCGTTGTCACTACATATATATACTGACACAGGTTCGCTGGCAGACACACTAGCGAACTTTAGATTCGCCAGAAGACCAAAAGTCAAGTAAACCACGGCGGCGATGCAAAGAGGTTCCTGGCGAACCTGAGGTTCTGGCGAACCTGTAGGTTCGCTAGCACACAAAAAATTAAAATATTTTTGGTTTTTCTCAAATTTTAAATTCTTTGTAAATCCATGAAAACGTCCCACGATTTCAACGCTCCAAAAATAAATATATTATCCTAAAAATACTAATAATAACAAGATAGAAGTTAGAAAAATAAAATAAAAGGAAGATAAAGACAGGAATTTTAAACGCTAAAGAAGGATATATATATTTTTCATGATGTTTTGAGCAGAATCCGGAGAATCATCGATTGGCGGGATTGCAGATATGTTTGTCCATTTAAACCCATGCCTTAGTCCTTTCAACAAGAGATCAGCAGCTTCTTTTATCATGTTTTTGGTTTGATTGAAGAAGCTCAGACAACTCGGTCCCCACAGACATCTAGGTAAAAAGAACAAGTTCAGTCATCAGGGTATATCTGAGGAATACGATTGACTTTGCTTGAATTTCGAGGATCAAATTTTGAATGTTGATCGATGCATTAGCTTCTTTTGACACTTGTGCAATTTTTGCATCTTTTTGTGAGTGGAGCTTGTCAGCAATTGATTCTTTTGAACACAATGCGACTTATTATTTGGGAAACTCAAATAGTTCAGAGCTCCAGGTCTATACCGACGTATAACAGAGGAGATAAACATTTGAGCATGCTCGGTGAATCTTCAGGTCAATACTTCCGTATAGCAGAGAAGATTCACCAACTCCAGGTCAATACTTCCTTATAGCAGAGGAGTTAAGCACTTTGACTCAATACGTTCTGAGTTAACAAGTAACTCACTCAGAGGTTTTTCCGAAGAGCATCACTAGCGGCCTTTTATTTTATTTGTTTTGCACACTAGAAACTCGATTCGGGGATAGGGCGAGGGTGATTTGGGATGTTTAGGGAAATCAAGGCAAAGATTTGACGCTCTCAACCCATTTTTGACAGAACCCTTATCTTTGTTGCCGAGATCTTGAGCGTTATGTTTGGCTGCCCAATCACTGTTTACTTTGTTTTCGGGCTGAGCCTATCTGACATATCCCAAACACAATGCTTCTGACCTCCTTCAACGTCTCTTCAACATCAATCAAAATGGAGATCCTGAAATAGCAAAATTTGAAAAACTATAAATAGTTAATCTTTAATATCTCCCCCAAAATTTCTATATGATAGCTATCTAATAAGAAATTTTCTGTTTTTCAGATTTTCTTAATATATATATACAGAATAAAAGAAAAATAAAAGAAAAATAAAAGGAAATAAAATAAAATAAAGGAGCGAAGAATAGAGTGACCCACGGAATTTCCAAAGAAGAAAATGAAAAAGTTATTTACATATTTACAAATTGATTCGCATAAAAAAAAAGGTTTTCAAAAAGATATAAGTCCCAGCATAGAGATCAGTTCATAAAAACGTGGTTTGTCAAAAGTTTTTGTGAAAAGATCAGCTTTTTGCTTTCGAGTTTCAATAGGAATAATATCAATGAACCCTTTTTCCTGTGCATCCCTGATGGCATGAATTCTTGTTTCAATGTGCTTGGTGCGAGTGTGATGAATAGGATTCTTGGCAATTCCAACAGCAGCTTCATTATCACAAAAGAGTGGCGTATGAAGAAAGTTGATGCCATAATCCATCATCTGATGCTGAATCCAGAGCACTTGGCAACAGCAACTTGACACAGCAATGTATTCTGCTTCTCCTGTGGACAGAGAGACGGTTGTTTGCTTCTTGCTTTGCCAGGAAACAAGACATTCTCCAAGGTATTGACATCCGCCAGTGACTGATTTTCGGTTAATCCTGCAACCACCATGATCACTATCAGAAAAAGCATGTAAATCAAAGTTCCCCCCTTTTGGGTACCAAAGTCCCAAACGAGAGGAACCCTTAAGGTAACGAAAAATTCGTTTAACAGCTTTCTCATGTGATTCTTTTGGATTGGCCTGGAAACGAGCACAGTAGCACACAGCGAATGTAATGTCCGGTCGGCTTGCAGTCAGATACATGAGAGATCCGATCATCGAACGATACCGATGAGCATCCACAGGATTCCCATTATCATCGGAAGTAAGGCATGTTTGAGCGGTGAAAGGAATCAATTCAGGAGACGAGTCATCCATGCCAAACTTCGTGAGGATCTCTTTGATATATTTCTCTTGGTGGATAAGAATTCCATTAGGCTTTTGTTCCACTTGCAGCCCCAAGAAGAAACACATCTCCCCCATTATCGTCATTTCAAAGCGATCCATCATCACTTTTTCAAATTCTCTACATAGCCCCTCATTAGTCGAACCGAAGATTATATCATCAACATACACTTGAACGATCAGCAGCTCCCCATTCACCTCCTTCTTGAACAATGTCATATCTATAGTCCCACGAGAGAAACCTTTGCTGAGAAGATACTGTGTCAGAGTTTCATACCAGATACGTGGGGCTTGATGTAACCCATACAAGGATTTATCAAGCTTGTACACCTTTGAAGGAAAATCTGGATCCTCGAAACCCGGTGGTTGACATACGTAGATCTCCTCATCGATATCTCCATATAGAAATGCACATTTCACATCCATCTGATAAACTTTAAAGTTTTTATTTGCAGCATGAGCAAGAAAGATTCTGATGGCTTCAAGGCGAGCGACTGGAGCAAAAACTTCAGTGTAGTCAATCCCCTCCTCTTGAGCAAATCCTTGAACAACCTGTCTCGCCTTGTTTCTGATTACAACACCGTGATCATCTGGCTTGTTTCGGAAAACCCATTTAGTGCCGATGGGACACTTATTAGGAGGAAGATCAACCAGTTCCCAAACTTTGAGCTTCCTAAATTGCTGCAGTTCCATTTGCATGGCATCAACCCAACTAGGATCTTCAAGTGCTTGTTTATAATTCTTCGGAACAACTTGAGATAGAAAGGCAGCATAGAGACATTCATTAATCAAACCACTCTGACTCCGAGTTCGCACACCATCAGTAATTGATCCTATGATATAATCATGAGGATGATTTTTCAAGGTTTTGAAGTCAGTGTTGAGGAGCAAAGGATTGATTTCGGTTGAGGGTGTTTGATTGGATGGTTGTGAAGGTGTAAGTGATGTTGGAGGAACTGTATTAGTGGAAGATGATTGAATGGTAGTGGATGAGGATGGAATATCTGATGGAGAAGTTGGAACAGTTTGAGGTGGTGGTGGTGGTGGAATGTCAAATGAAGTGGGAGGTAATTGTGTAGTTGAAGGTTGTGGTTGTGATTGTGTAGGTGGATGGTTAAAGATAGAAACTGATGTGTGTGGAATGATGTCATCATCGTCAGAGTCAGGAAGATTAAATGATTTGAAAATAGTGATGGAATCATAAAACCATGCCGGTTCACTGCCAATACTTGTTGTGTTTGACTCTTGCCACTCAACATAGTAGGACTCTTGCACAATTCGCGTTCGCTTGTTGTAAACACGATACGCCTTTTGTGTGTTCGAGTATCCTACAAAGAAGCATTCATCCGAAAAGCACCAAACTTCGTCTTCTGATCTTGAGTATTCAAAAGAGTACAAGAACATCCAAAGGGGCGCAGAAAATCAATCAACGGCTTAATCCCTCGAAACAGCTGGTATGATGTCTTCATCTTTTCTTTGACGATCAGTACCCTGTTCAGAACATAAGCTGCACAATTAACTGCCTCCGCCCAGAAAATAATTGGAAGCTTTGACTCAATCAGCATAGTTCTAGCAGCCTCCACAAGAGTTCGATTCTTCCTTTCAGCAACACCATTTTGTTGTGGTGTTCATGCGGCGCTAAACTGTCTGAGAATACCCCGTTGTTCACAGAAAGAGTTGAAGATATGGTTTCTGAATTCTGTTCCGTTATCGCTTCTGATGGCTTGAACCTTTCTCTTTCCAAGAACCTCGATTTGAGGAATCAGCTTCATCAACTCTTCAGCAGTCTCACTCTTGTATGCCATGAATCTCACCCAGGTGTACCTAGAGTAATCATCTGTGACAACCAAGCAATAAGATTTCTTAGCAATAGATTTGACACTTATTGGACCAAATAAATCAGTATGTAACAATTCGAGGGGTTCTGAGATGGTATTTGTAATTTTAAGTTTATGTGGCTTTTTGTGCTGTTTTCCTTTAGCACAAGCCATGCATTTCTCAACCACTGAAAAATCTTTGACTGGTAAACCCCTAACCAAATTGTTCTTAACCAATTTATTCAGAATTTTAAAATTAATGTGCCCTAAACGTCTATGCCACTGAAACGATTCAAAAGATGAAGCTTTAGACAGGAGACAGGTCACGGTGGAATTTGATTCCTTTGATCCCATATTCAGCATATATGTATCATTTCGTCTCGGAGCTCGCATGATCACCAACTCTTCAGGAATAGAAAACTCTGGCTTCAGGAACAAACATTCGTTTGGAAGGAACATCACTGGAATATTCTTATCACAGATTTGTGATACACTGAGAAGATTGAATGCCAGTTCAGGAACATAGTTGACGTCTTCCAAAGTGAGTGAACCATTTGAGACTTCTCCTTGACCAATCATCTTACCACCTTTCTTATCTCCCGCAAAAGCAACATATCCGCCATTGATGATCCGATAGTTAGTCAGTAGGTCCTTCAACCCTGTCATATGTCTGGAACATCCGCTGTCAATATGCCAATGACTATTTACAACGGCATTTGAATGTTCCTGACATTTATTAAAAGAAATAAAAAAAGTTAGACCTTTGAAATTGGCACCCAAGCCTTTGTGTACTTGGGTGGTGGAACGGATGAGGAATTACAAAAGAAATTATTTACAAATGTGTTTAATCTTTTTCCAAAAGAATTTTGCTTTGAACTGTTTTTTATTAACTTAGGGCATTGTTTAACAGTATGACCAGTATTTCCACACTTAAAGCAATTAGACTTCAAACTCACTTTGGAAACTTTGTTAACAGGAATTTTATCCATTTCAATTTCCTCATCACATTCAGACAGTTGAGAATTGCAGTCACTGTAAGAGTCATAAGGTTCTTTTGGCTTACCTGTTGTGACTTTTACTTTTTCAGATTCAGATTTAGGTTTTGAAATTCTCACTGGTGTGAAAGATGGAATTTGATGAGTGAAGAACTTTTATAAACAGTTTGTTTTGGTTTGACTTTCAGAGACGTGACCTGAAAGTTTGTCTTTGTCATTCACACATGCATTTTCAATCAAATCATCATTCAACATATTAGGGTTTGAAGTAGTGCACCCTAAATTACTATTAAACATGGAATTGTCTGAATATAACACATTACTAGAAACAGAATTAATTAAACTAATGTCTTCAACAGACTTCTTGAAATCAGAACTAGAACATTCACTACTGCTAGAACAACCAAGCCCAGTACTCCCACCATAGGCGTAATCCTCTCTAACCTCTTTAAGATTCACTCCACTTAAACCTGCAATAGAACTGTTAGCATCATTCTGTATAATCTCTTGTATCAACTCATTTGAGGGATGAGGAATAGGTGTAGGAGAGTAACAGAAGGTACTAGGTGGAGGATATGCATATGTTTCATTGTTACTAAGACCCAAACCTGTCTTAACTCTGGCCCCCCTTTGTTTCTTGCAGAGTTCCTCCCTTTTCATACTAGATATTGTCCACTGCTACAGTTTATTTTTGAGTTTTCTTGTTTCAAATTCAGCAAGAGTGACTTGCTCATTTTAGTAGTTTATTTCACAGTTCTTTTCCAAAAGAGTTCTTTTTAAATGTTCATTTTCTTTCAAAGCTTCTCTTAATTTGACAAAATACTTTGATTCATTCAATTTAAGCTCTTTGTTAGTTCTCTTTAATTCGTTTTCGTTTGACATTAGCAATTTATTAGCTTTGTATATGCCAATTAAACGAATTTTGCAAGCAGATGAACACATATCTTCAATAACATCATAAGGAAGACCAATTACCAGTTTTTCGGCAGCAAGAGCACGATCACACTGGCAGTAGGGAGTGTTCCTTTTGAATTCATTGACAGCATCAAGCCTCGCTTTCTCAATCATTGCTTCCAAGTTAAGCTTTGACTCCTCCTCATTCTTCACTTCATTTATCGCAGCTTCACAAACCAATCCAGAGTGATTCAGATGCCCTTGAACAATAGCATCTGATTGATCTTTGTCAACTTTCTCCACTTTCTCTTCCTCATCTTTACCATAAAATTCTTTGAAAGGATCAAAGCAATTTATATAGTTGTCATCAACCTCAACAATCTCAGCAACAAGGGCATGATTAATTTCCTCCTTGGTTTCTTCAATTTCTGCACTCCAATCAAAGTTGGTGAGCAGTGCAGTTTCATTCTTTGACTTTGCTTCCTCAAGCCTTTCTTGATTTGGAATAGATCTTGGATTTCCAGAGTTTACTGGTTCAGTAACAATTGGTAAAGGACATTCCCTTTTGAAGTGACCCAATTGTTTGCAGTTATAACATCTCAGCTTTCCCTTGTCATACCCCAGCTTGCTATTCTGTCCCTGATTCCCAAAGTTTCTTCTACCTGTTCTTTCCATAAATCGTCTAGCACGAAGAGTAAGCATGGCCATTTGCCATTGGATGTCGGTTTCTTCCAGATCATCAGGATCCACCTGATACATATCTTCAACAGTCATCCCCTTTCCCTTCAACTCACCAGCAACAAGAGCTTCATAGCTATGAACAAACATTCCAAATAAAGCCATAGTGTCAGATGGAATCTGAGTGGTGACAGATGCATTTGAGCTTGAACCAGCATTTGTGGATGCACCAACAGATTTAGCAGACACATGACTTGATGATCCTCCAGGTGCAGCACTGTAGATATAAGAGTTTGCAGCGGATGAAATAAGTGCAGCATTCTGAGAAGGAATGTTTGGAACCATCATAGACTGATTGTATTCTCTTCTCTTCACATCAAGATCGAATGACTTCAGCTTGTTTATAACATCCATCAGCTTGTAGTCATGAAAGTTTCTTTCTTGTTTCAGCAACTTGATTTGAAGACTCCACTGAGGAGGAAGAGAGTCTAACAGCTTTGTGACTTGTTCATGATTGCCCAGCTTATCATCATACTTCTTCAGATTACTTGAAACAGATAGAAATCGATTTGTAATATCAGTCAGGTTTTCTTGCGAATACCCCACAAAAGAGTTAAACTCTTTCTCAGCTTGAGCTTTTCTATCCAGTTTCAAATCCTCATTACCGTCATAGAACTTGCACAGCGCGTCATACAAGCTTTTTGCAGTTGTGTGTTCAGCAAACCTGTTGAAAATATCTTGATGCAAACAGAGTATCAATGCCCCAAGTGCCTTTTTGTCACGATCAAGCAACTTGGTGTCTGCTTCAGTAAAAGTGCTTGGATCTGTGTTTATTGAAGTGACAGTTCCTTCAACTGTCTTTGGCACGTGCGGACCATTTACAATTGATTCCCATTGCTTATAGTCAGTGTAGTAGAAAAAGGCTTTCAAACATCTTTTCCAGTCTTCAAAGTTTTCACCACTAACAAGCCTCGGTGGCCTGTTAGGTTGAACACTATCCAGATCATTCATATTCAGTGTTGATGTAGCCATAATTTTGAACAGATTATAGATTCGCTGAAGACAAATAGATTCGCTGGCTAGATTCGCTCAAAGAACACAGCAGATTCGCTGGTAGATTCGCTGAAGACAGATTCGCTAGACAAACAAACAGATTCGCTGACCAGCAAGCACAGTTTCGCTCAACAGATTTTGGCAACAGTTTCGCTTGCACAATGAGCCAAACAAGTGAACTTTCGTTCGATAAAATGTCAGATTCGCTAGCCACAACACAAACCAACAGAACACAAAAATTTGAACTAGGTTCGCTGGATGAACACCTAGATTCGCTGGAAGAACAGATAGGTTCGCTGAGTTACGAACAGACCTGTAACAGTACGAAAACAACCCGGACAGCTTCAAAACTTGACCATTTGTAGACACGTTTGTTTCAAAAGCTTCCTATGACCAAATATGACAATACTTGAGCAAAATACAACACCAAAACACCAAAAACAGTCCAGAGAAGAATCAAATAGTGTTTTGACACAAAAACCCCAAAATCAACACAAAAATCACTAGAATCAAACAATCAAGAGCACTAAGGCTCTGATACCATATTGTTGGTCCATAATGATCGTGATTTCAGTGCTATAATGACTTGTTTAACAACAAAACACACTTGACTCAAACAAACAAAGTGTATTATATCCAAACACCAAATAACGAGATTAAACCACACAACCGGAGGTAAATAAGCTACAAAGATGAGTGATATATGCTCCTAGCACCTCCAGTGAACAATTACACGACACAATCAGTAAGATAAGGTTTTTGTCAAAGTTGTGCAAAAGTTCCATTATCTTGAAGATAAGGTTACAATATATATCAGTCATAGGTTCGCAGATAGATTCGCTGTAGCGAATCTATCTAGCGAACCACATAGGTTCGCTGGGCACAAACAGGTTCGCCCAGTCGACACCTAATCAAAAGCTAATCTGAGCTACGGGCGAATCTATAGATTCGCCCGTAGGTTCGCTAGAACTAATACAAACAAAAGTCATACAAAATACATACAAAATATATAACACCGACATACCGGTGAGTCCGACCTATACAAGACTATCACCACCTATAAAGCGAATAAAACTCAAACTTGATTCAACCCTTAAACCTCCGGTTAATCATATATATCGTTATCAAATCATTCACTCAGCTTCACTTCATCTCTCTGCAACACCAGTTACACCTATAACACACACATGACCATCAATCGATCTTCGTCTTCTTTATCTTCTGTTACATAGTCGACGACATCCTCTAGTTCATTATCATCTTCAATTTACTTAGGGTTTTTAATTGTTCATCATGAGTAACTGGTTTTGATCATCAATTTAAACATACCATTTAAACATACCATTGTTTTGGATTGGGATTGATTCTCTCTTAGCCGAGTGTTCTTTTTAATATTTTTTCTCTTATCATGAAAACGACCTCAATCAGGTAATAGAACACATTCCTAAACTCGTTTTCATTTAAACATCACGCTCACTATCAATTTCTAGTTTGATTTGATGATTATGGCTTTACGGTTTATGTAGAAATTGGGGATTTGTTGTTGTTTCAAATTTGTCTAATTTAAAAAAGCTCTTTAACCAAAAGTACATGTTGCCTGATGGTTAAGAGCGTGTGTAGTGAACCACTGGACCCGAGTTCGAGTCCTAGATCCCATGTTTCTTTTTATTAATAAATTTCAAATGTAATTCTCCTATTTTAACAATTCTTGGTTAACATATATAATTATATAAATTCGTTTTTGTTATTAAATGCTAATAAAAAAACTATAAAATATTTTAATTCAAATCTAATTAAGTATTTAATATCTGTTATCTAGTTTTACTAGTAATTTCCCACTTATTTACCATTGATTGATAATTATAAGTATCATATTGCAAATAAGTTAAATTATTAACAATAAATCATTAAACTCACTATTTATCTAAATATTATTCAATTATTAGTTAAATAGTGTTATTCATTATTTTTATCATTGTTGGTTCAGTAATTATATTCAACTAGTATTTATTCAAAAAGGGTTAATTATCAAAATAATTTCATCTAAATTCTCCGATATCTATTAGAAACCCTAGTTTTCAAATCATCCTTAGAATCTTAAGTCCATTATTTAATAAAGACATTGATTTTTAGGTTGACTTTTAAGGAGACCATCTATTGCTATTAATCCGAGTGTTCATAGCACTTTTTATTATTTATGCTTTCGGGTGAAATCATGTGATTTAATAAATCATGTTTATCATTTTGTTTGTTTTTAATTATTTGATTCATTATATTCAATTCAATTCTTGCTGTGTTATTACTTGCAATTATGTGTTTCATAGGTTGATAAACATTTATTCTCGCACAATCATTATTTTATTGAAACCAGTGGTTAACAATAATAGATCTATTTGGCCTGACAAGCCCACCCCATTTACATACACGTGTGGTGATTGTAACTAACATATTCATGTGCTTTTGCTCATTACGGCTTAATCTTTGTGATTAAGTGGCTGCAGTCATCTAGGTTTGATTGTGCACTCACTTTATCTTGTATGATACACTTTTGCATGATATGTATTAGCATGACATGAGAATTGAATCACTTTTATCATTTAAATCATTATTTATATGTATGCAAACATGTGTTTACTCACCAGCTAATTCGTTAGCTGAACAAATACTATTTTCACATAATTTCAGGAAATGCAACTTAGTGGTTATTCAAGATGCTTCACATATAGGAATGCTTGGACCTAGATTTATAAATATCAAGTTAATATATTGTACTAGTTTGTCTTATGTGGATCGTTGTGCCCTTTATTTAAATAATGAAGTTTGGATATTTAATATTATTTTAATCATTTTAGTACCTTAAGCTGCGAGCAATCTATTCACTATTGTCCGCCCCGAGGCTTCTGCTATAGGTCGGGGTGTGATATTACACTTTACATGACAGTTGGATCACGACATCAATTCACCCAACCAAATCAACATGTGTATACACCATTGCTTCCTTGAATCAAGTATGGTCTTCCTCCATTGATGTTGATTCCATTTCATCTTCCTGCATGTTGAAAATCCATTTTTAGCATGTGTAACAATTATTTTAGTTGATGACCTTGTAGTAGGAGTAGTTTTTGAATTACCTACTAAAGGTGATGAGTTAGACCTTCTACCAAATGAGTTGAACCTTCTTCTTCCTTCAACTTCCATTGGGTATGGCCTTTTGGGAGATCTAGAGCCATTTTTGAGTTTTTCATTGCTTCAGTAATGCTTGAGTGAACAACTACAAAAACTTGCTTCTTTGGCAGATGGTTGCTTCTTGCCTAATTTGATTTAGCAAAGTTTCAGCAGCTTCAGACACTCCAGCTGAAAACCCCTCATGTTTTTTCTAAGGTTTCCAATTGCTTTCTTTATCCCTGCTAAAACACCCTTCATTTTGTTGATGGGTTTTCAACAGTTGTGTATTTTTGGTGGATGAAATCATACACTTCATTCTTCCCAATGAGCCTTATGTGTTGTAACATCTATGCAAATTTTCTACCTAAAATATATAAAGACACATGACGCTTTAATCACAAATAAGCATTTCGTATATATATGACATTTATGTTTCAAATAATGTCAAACAAGTAAGAAACGGGTTGGATAGCTAGCTATGAGAAATATAAAATGTTTAGACGAGCAATTACTATTATAGGAGACCGTTTTATAATAAATTTGAACTTATTCTGTTTTTAATGAAACTTAGGACGATACGTAGAGAATGATAAGCTTGTTGTAACACTATATTTATAGTTTTATAAATCACTATAGTTTTCAAGTTACAAAAGAAAGTTGATATTTTATCTAAATAAATTACAATCATATATAATATGTAAACTTATCTTTTGAAAATAGAATGGACGTTCAAGAAATAAACCAATGTCTATATATATAATATTTAAAAGGAATGTGTGTATGGATGAGAAGGGCATGCGTGGAACACGAGAAAAGTGTGTCTTATGTGTGTATGTACGTGTATGGAACATGATGGGTATAATGAAGCATGTGTATGCATGTGTTATATGTATGTTTGCGTGCGTAAGTAATTCTATATCAATCCACTCAAGAACATTATAAATAGCAACTTCAGTTTAATACACAATTTCATTTCAAGCCTCATTTCTTAAATACAACCTTAAGCTTTAGTTCTACCGACTTTGAAGCCTCATTTAATATATTTTCATAGAAGTTTCATTTGAAGAATCTGACGATAGAGTTGTCTAAGAAATCTCTACCAAACCTTAGAAACTAAGCAAAGGTTCTACTGAGATTAAAAGGTGAATACATTTGTGTTTTTAAATTTTTATTAAAGTTTTTATTTTGAAAACCAGCATGAACTGTAGTTAATTTATTAATGCATGCTGGTAAAATACGAGACAAGAATCAGGCTAAGATTGTACGTATGATCTGATCAGAAACGATACACATGTGGAGGGTAGTATTCGAAAGGGGATACTATGCCAAAGCATGGCTAATGATAATTTGGTGCCCAAAGGATTACGACTCCCTAGGCATTGAAGGTTCCACGGGTAACCTGATAACAAATTATTATTAGTGTACAGCGAAAGATCTGAATGTGTATTTTATCATATGATTGCGTATGGTTAATCTAAATTAATGCATTTCATGCTTACAAATGTTTTGGGTCCTGCAAATGATATTCACCAGCATTTCGCTGATGTTTTCTAAACATTTTACAGGTTATGAATGAAAGAATGATTTTGCTAAGGGTCATGTGCTCGTTAGCTATGTTTGATAGTACAAGATTATGCCTGAAGATTGGATGCATCTAGGGAGATCTTGTGGCTTATTACCTGTAATAGAAATAATATGGTTTTTGTAATATGAATTATAATATATTATGAAATGAAGTGGGATTTTGAAAACCTTATGTTTATTAAACAATGTTTCTTTTTATTTAAATATTGTTTGATTATTACAAAAAAAAAAGAACGAAGTTTTGATTAATCCTTCCGCTGTAACGAAACTCTGAAAATTTATAAAATAACCAAACCAGGTACCAATCGGGTCGCACGCTCGGGTTGTCAGAAAACCGGGGTGTGACAGGTTGGTATCAGAGCCACAGGTTTCAGCGAATTAGATGCTTTAGTAAATTGAAGTTTGCTTTAGTATCTAGGCTTTAACCAGAATATGAAATAATGCCTATTGGGAAATGCAGGTAGATTATTATACTTATTTATTGCATATAGAAGGAAACAACTGTTTGTTTTATGTATTTATTAAATAACAATCACAAAACAGAATATTTGTCTAAGGAATCTGGATTTATATTCTTGTAGAATGTCTAAACGAACAAGTGGACCTTCCAATAATACTAGAGGAAGAAAACAAAAAGTTGTCGAGAATAATAATCTCAATGATCAAACCCTCCAAAGAAATGATGTGCAACAAATGATTAACCAAGGGATTGCAGATGCCATCCCGAAATTCCTAGAAGCTTTAGAAAAGAATCAACTTTCCAATAATAAGGATGAACGATCTAAATCTAAAAGAAAAGAGACAGAGACTCAACAAAGTTCTAATAATGAAACAGAATTCAATGAACCCGCCAGAAAGAAAAAGAAAATAGTACCACAAGAAGGTTGTAGCTACGGTACATTCCAAGCTTGTAAACCTATAGAATTTGCCGGTAATGAGGGAGCAGTTGCATCACTACGATGGCTAGAAAAGATGGAAGCAGTTCTAGCTATTAGTGTTGGTCCATAAAGATCGTGATTTCAGTGCTTTGTTGACTTGTTTTAACACAAATATGTCAAGGACTTGAAGAACAAAGTCTATAATATCCAAACAACCCAATAACAAGATCCAACACACAAATGAGGTAAATAAGCTACAAAGATGAAAGATATATGCTCCTAGCACCTCAATAGAACGATTACACAACACAGATCAATGAATTATAGTCTTGGTAAAAGATGTGCAAAAGTTATATAAAGTGAAGATAAGGTTACAATATATAGTAGTGTTAGGTTCGCTGATAGATTCGCTCTAGCGAATCTATCTAGCGAACCAACACAGGTTCGCTGGGCACATAGGTTCGCCCAGTCGACACCTTAATGCAAAAGACTAAATGACCTGCGGGCGAATCTATAGATTCGCCCGTAGGTTCGCTAGAACTAATACAAATACAAGTTAAACAATTACAAACAAAAGTAACACCGACAGGCCGGTGAGTCCAACCTATACATAGTGACTATCAATACTCCCCCTAGGTTGGACCTCACCTGGGGAAGTCTTCTGATTAGCTCCGTCTTGATGGCTTCAAAGGTGTTCGATAAAAGCTCCTGCCCTTTCTTTGATCCCGGCCATTGGATTTGTAAAGTCTTCAGTTCCGGCCTCATCTTCACTCAAATTCAGCATTGAGTCCACAAACTCAGTATCAGCGACTTCAGTATCAGGCTCAAGTTGAACTGTCGTCTCCGCCTTTTTCTCTGCAGTTGGCTCCTCGCTTACCACCTCCAAATCAATCACTTCAACTGGTTTTTCAAACCTCTGCTCTATAGTTCGATCAAGCTGTCTTGTCAGATCATCCATGTCCATTTTCTGATCATCCGTCCTCCTCAACCTCTCATTCATAGCCTTTAGCTCAGCACGAATCCCCCGGGCTTTATTTGCGACCTTCACAAACAGGTTCGCTTCTGCAGCAGTGTCATCTCCAGCCCCGTGCTTAATCCTGTGCTCACACAACACCTTTAGATCCTCATCACAGAAGGAGAAGACCTCCATTGGATCAAATAGACGGATTTCAGGACGGTCATCTCCTTGTAGTCTGATAATGGCCTCCCTAGTGCTGTTGTCATAAAACCATTTGTAGAAATCCTGCAATCTGGGCGGCTGAGTGTCTGGGACCCTGACCCTTGTCATCACCTTTGGTGCAGCTATCTTCAGCACAATCTTGCCCTTCCACGACACCCAATGTTTATCCTTCTTCTGTCTCATCCTCTTCGGCTTTTGGTACCCGAATTGAACAAAATCAGTCTTGGCAGCCTCCTGAATAGCAGCTTCGAACGCACAAGCCCTGCCACTATCTTCCTTTCCCAGTAGCGGAAGTTCGGCCAATCTTCGCAAATCCCACCGAGGTAAGGTGGCGAAGTGCTTCCTGTTTTTGATGTAGCTGATGTCACCGCCCCTTCTTTTGATCATGTAGGCATCCACCAAACAGTTATACTTCCACGCTATGATTTGCCTATCAAGCTGTTTGGTGTTGGGTTCATCTAGGTGTTGGAATATCGGCACTTCAGGTATCACAGCTTCTTCCTTCCTGAACCATTCAGATTTGTCTAGCTCAGCATGTTCAAACTGGTAACTCATCCCCTTTTCCTCAACTTTATACATTTCAGGCTCGTCATCTAAATCTTCTTCACTATCAGCATCAACATCAGTCTCGGGTTCATCAATCAAAGTAAAATCCACACCAGATCCTCCTACCACTTCATCCCCTTCAAATACGTCCAGATTAATCCCCATTTCCTCATCAAATACCTCCTCAGCTTCTCCCTTACTTTTGTCACCAAAGTCAACATCCATTAACGGATATTTTGCAATATCCGTTAAGGAGATCAGTTCCGCTTCAGACATAGCCGGTTCAGTCCCAGCATTTTCCTTCAAACTATTTAACTCTTTGAAGATCCTAACCAACAGACACTGCTGATCCTTCATCATCCGACCCATCTCGTATATCACAGTCGATTTCTCAGCATCCTGCTTTTCCAACTCTTCATGTTTACTTTTCAGATCAGCCAAATCTGCTTCCAATCTTTCAACAACACCCTTTAATTTATCAGCTGATGCACCCGATGTACCCCCGGTATCATGCCTAGCTTTCTTTGATCCTTCAGCATGTGTATCAGACCTCTTCTTTGTTCTCAGTTCTCTGCCCGCGTCAATCTCGGCTTGAATCTCATCCACTTCCCTATCAAACGAATAGTCTTTCTCTTTAGCATATGCCTTCCTCTTCTTTATCTTCTTCTCTACCTCCTCTATGTTTTCACCGCCCCGTTTCCTTTCAATCTCAATCAACCTCTGTATATACACCCATCTCTCAGCCGTATACATGTTCTCCCACAAATACGTAGTCCTTCCCACACAATCCGGCCTCACCGATTTACAATCTTTGAAGATCCTTGAATGCATATCCCAGATTTTCAATTCTGCACCCTCCACCGGCAGATTTGGTAGTTTATCATTCAGAATCATCTGAATGAATCTGGGATACATTAACCATTTGGCCCCCTTGCTGGCATGGATGTTCTCGAGCATGTAGTTGAAAATTAGCTTCGCAAGATTTGCTTTTTGCCCCCGGCAAAACAGCATCATAGCTCTAGCCCAGTCCAAGTTCAGCCCGTCCGTACCCCCTTTTCGGTGATCCAGGCACATAATGAACACATGTGCTATGTACCTCCATTCCTGGATCAAGTACGACTTCACAAACTCCATTTTCTTCTCTCCGGGCATCGGACCCTCATACCCCGCTGTCCGGAATGCCCCGTAAACTTCTTCAGCCGTCATATGGACCTCCTCACCCACATCATCTTCTAGCCTCAAAATTCTAGCCAGATCGGCTTCAGTAAACGCCAAGTCGTGTCCACCGACCTTAGCACAGATGCGTGACGGCTGCACCGACACGTTCATGACAGCAGTTCGCCAGAAATCCCGAACGTGCGTCTCATATATAGTAGGTGAGTGAGAGATGGCATAGTGTATATGTGACGACTTCAGCCATTTGATAGCGTCTCTATAGCTCCCGGCCTTTTCATGGTTTTCGTCAAGTAAAGCACACATGTTGTGCTTTTTCTCGAAGAATAATGTCGACATTGTGCCTGAAAAATAAACGGAGATAAATCAGAAACGAAGATTTGAAAATCAGTTAATAGATTCGCTGGAAATTAGGTTCGCTGGTATAGCGAACCTGAGATTTTGGCACCAGAACCTATAGATTCGCTGACATGAAAAATCAGTCATTGTGGTCGAGCGAATGTATAGGTTCGCTAGAAACAGTCGAGCGAATCTATGTAGTTGCGCGGGCAGCATAACGACATAGGTTCGCTCGAGGTCTTGAACTTTCGTTCAGATTCGCCAGACGAACAATTAGGTTCGCTGGAAACCCTAGATTTTGAAAAACGGCCAGAATCACAATCAATCAACCATTATTAAGCATATAAAGCAACAGACAGTCAAACTAAACATTAAACGGGGCAATAATGAAGTAAAACCCTAACAACTAATACCAAAACAGTCATTCAATCAACACTTAATCAAAGATCGACAGTTAAAACATGGTAACAGTGCAATTTAGAGTTTAGACAGAGATTAGAATGTAAACGATCACATACCGGACAATAAGAAGGTGTTTAAAGTATGAAAAAGCCGTGAAATAGTGAGAATCGAACGTTGGTGGTTTTGAAATTGAAAAACGTGCTACAGTACAGGTGGTCAGCGAAAAAGTGAGAAAAATTCGCTGTCACTGTATATATATACAGACATAGGTTCGCTGGCAGTCAGTCCAGCGAACTTTAGGTTCGCCGGAAGACCAACAGTCAAGGCAACCGACAGATTCGCTAGCAGGTTCGCTGACACATAAACAAGGATGTTTCATGTCAGCGAATCAAAGAGATTCCGGGCGAACTTTAGGGTCCAAGCGAACCTGTAGGTTCGCCATAGATTCGCTAGACAAACAACAAAAAATATTTTTGGTTTTTTCTTAAAAAAAAACTTTGTAAATTCGTGAAAACGTCCCACGATATCAACGCTCAAAAAAAAAATATATACACATAAAATCCTAAAATTTAAAAATAAAATAAAGTAAAAGGAAATAAAATAAAATAAAATAACAAAGAAAAAGTTTTAAACGCTAATAAGGATATATATTCTTCATGATGTTTTGAGCGGAATCCGGAGAATCATCGATTGGCGGGATTGCAGATATGTTTGTCCATTTAAACCCATGCCGTAGTCCTTTCAACAAGAGATCAGCAGCTTCTTTTATCATGTTTTCGGTTTGATTGAAGAAACTCAGACAACTCGGTCCCCACAGACATCTAGGTAAAAAGAACAGGTTCTGTCATCAGGGTATATCTGAGCAATACTATTGACTTTGCTTGAATTTCAATGATCAACTTTTGAATGTTGACCGATGCATTAGCTTCTTTTGACACTTGTGCAATTTTTGCATCTTTTCTTTGTGAGTGGAGCTTGTCAGCAATTGATTCTTTTGAACACAATGCGACTTATTATTTGGGAAAAACTCAAATAGTCTAGAGCTCCAGGTCTATACCGACGTATAACAGAGGAGATAAACATTTGAGCATGCTCGGTGAATCTTCAGGTCAATACTTCCGTATAGCAGAGAAGATCCACCAACTCCAGGTCAATACTTCCGTATAGCAGAGGAGTTAAGCACTTGACTCAAGACGTTCTGAGGAGTTAACAAGTAACTCACTCAGAGGCTTTTCCGAAGAGCATCACTAGCAGCTTTTTATTTTATTAGTTTTGCATACTAGAAACTCGATTCGGGGATAGGGCGAGGGTGATTTGGGATGTTTGGGGAAATCAAGACAAAGATTTGACGCTCTCAACCCATTTTTGACAGAACCATTATCTTTGTGCAATCCAATCACGTCAAGGAGATAATCCTTGTTGTCGAGATCTTGAGCGTTATGTTTGGCTGCACAATCACTGTTTACTTCGTTTTCGGGCTGAGCCTATCTGACATATCCCAAACGCAATGCTTCTGACCTCCTTCAACGACTTTTCAACATCAATCAAAAACGGAGATCCTGAAATAGCAAAATTTGAAAAACTATAAATAGTTAATCTTTTTATATCTCCCCCAAAATTTCTATATAATAGCCGTCTAATAGGAAATTTTTGTTTTTCAGATTTTCTTAAAATATATATATACAGAGTTAAAAGAAAATAAAAGAAGATGAAATAAAATAAAGTAGCGGAGCTATGAATCGAGTAACCCACGGATTTTTCAAAGAAGAAAAAAGCAAAAGAAAACGTTGTTTACAGAAAAAGTTATTTACGTATTTACAAAAGGATTCTCACAGAAAAAGGTTTTCAAAAAGATATAAGACCCAGCATGGAGATCAGTTCATAAAAACGTGGTTTGTCAAAAGTTTTTGTGAAAAGATCAGCTTTTTGCTTTCTAGTTTCGATAGGAATAATATCAATAAACCCCTTTTCCTGTGCATCCCTGATTGCATGAATTCTCGTTTCAATGTGCTTGGTTCGAGTATGATGAATAGGATTCTTGGCAATTCCAACAGCAGCTTCATTATCACAAAAGAGTGGCGTATGAAGAAAGTTGATGCCATAATCCATCATCTGATGTTGAATCCACAGCACTTGGCAACAGCAACTTGAAGCAGCAATGTATTCTGCTTCTCCTGTGGACAGAGAGACGGTTGTTTGCTTCTTGCTTTGCCATGAAACAAGACATTCTCCAAGGTATTGACATCCGCCAGTGACTGATTTCCTGTTAATCCTGCAACCAGCATGATCACTATCAGAAAAAGCATGTAAATCAAAGTTCCCACCTTTTGGGTACCAAAGTCCCAAACGAGAGGAACCCTTAAGGTAACGGAAAATTCGTTTAACAGCTTTTTCATGCGATTCTTTTGGATTGGCTTGGAAACGAGCACAGTAACACACGGCAAATGTAATATCTGGACGACTTGCAGTCAGATACATGAGAGATCCGATCATCGAGCGGTACCGATGAGCATCCACAGGATTCCCATTATCATCGGAAGTAAGGCATGTTTGAGCTGTAAAAGGAATCAATTCAGGAGAAGAATCATCCATGCCAAACTTCGTGAGGATTTCTTTGATATATTTCTCTTGGTGGATTAGAATTCCATCAGGCTTTTGCTCTACTTGCAGCCCCAAGAAGAAACACATCTCCCCCATTATTGTCATCTCAAAACGATCCATCATCACCTTCTCAAATTCTCTACACAGCCCTTCATTAGTCGAACCAAAAATGATATCATCAACATACACTTGAACGATGAGCAGCTCGCCATCCACCTCCTTCTTGAACAGAGTCATATCTATACTCCCACGGGAGAAACCTTTGCTGAGAAGATACTGTGTCAGAGTTTCATACCAGATCCGTGGAGCTTGATGCAACCCATACAAGGATTTATCAAGCTTGTAAACCTTTGACGGGAAATCAGGATCCTCGAAGCCTGGTGGTTGACATACGTAGATCTCCTCATCGATGTCTCCGTATAGAAATGCACATTTCACATCCATCTGATAAACTTTAAAGTTTTTGTTCGCAGCATGAGCAAGAAAGATTCTGATGGCTTCCAGGCGAGCGACTGGAGCAAAAACTTCGGTGTAGTCAATCCCCTCCTCTTGAGCAAATCCTTGAACAACCAGTCTCGCTTTATTTCTAATTACCACACCACGATCATCTGGCTTGTTCCGAAAAACCCATTTAGTGCCGATTGGACACTTGTTAGGAGGAAGATCTACCAGTTCCCAAACTTTCAGCTTCCTGAATTGCTGCAGCTCCATTTGCATGGCATCCACCCAACTCGGATCTTCAAGTGCCTGTTTATAATTCTTTGGAACGACTTGAGACAGAAAGGCAGCATAAAGACATTCATTAATCAACCCACTCTGACTCCGAGTTCGCACACCATCAGTAATAGATCCAATGATATAATCGTGAGGGTGGTTTTTCAGGGTTTTGAAGTCAGTGTTGAGTAGTAAAGGATTTTGGTCGGTTGAGGGTGTTTGATTTGATGGTTGTGGAGGTGTAGGTGATGGGATGGTATTGGATGTGGATGGAATATCTGATGGGGAAGTTTGAGCAGTTTGAGGTGGTGGAGGTGATGGAATGTCAAATGAAGTGGGTGGTAGTTGTGTAGCGGATGTTGAAGGTTGTGATTGATATGGTGTAGGTGTATGATTGAAAATAGAAACCGATGTGTGTGGAATGATGTCGTCATCGTCAGAGTCAGGAAGATTAAATGATTTGAAAATGGTGGTGGAATCATAAAACCAAGCTGGTTCACTACCAATACTGGTAGTGTTTGATTCTTGCCAATCAACATAGTAGGACTCTTGCACAATCCGCGTTCGCTTATTGTAAACACGATACGCCTTTTGTGTGGTCGAGTATCCCACAAAGAAGCATTCATCAGAGACAGCACCAAACTTCGTCTTCTGATCTTGAGTATTCAAAAGAGTGCAAGAACATCCAAAGGGGCGTAGAAAATCAATCAGCGGCTTAATCCCTCGAAACAGTTGGTATGAAGTCTTCATCTTTTCTTTGACAATCAGTACCCTGTTAAGAACATAAGCTGCACAATTAACCGCTTCAGCCCAGAAAATAATTGGAAGTTTTGACTCGATCAGCATAGTTCTAGCGGCCTCCACAAGAGTTCGATTCTTTCTTTCAGCAACACCATTTTGTTGTGGTGTTCGAGCAGCGCTAAACTGTTTGAGAATACCCCGTTGTTCACAGAAGGAGTTGAAGATGTGGTTTCTGAATTCAGTTCCATTATCGCTTCTGATGGCTTGAACCTTCTTCTTTCCAAGAACCTCTATTAGAGGGATCAGCTTCATCAATTCTTCTGCAGTCTCACTCTTGTTTGCCATGAATCTTACCCAGGTGTACCTAGAGTAATCATCTGTGACAACCAAGCAATAAGACTTTTTAGCAATTGATTTGACACTTATTGGACCAAATAAATCAGTATGTAACAATTCGAGGGGTTCTGAGATAGTATTTGTAATTTTGAGTTTATGTGGCTTTTTGTGCTGTTTTCCTTTAGCACAAGCCATACACTTCTCAACCACTGAAAAGTCTTTGAGTGGTAAACCCCTAACCAAATTGTTCTTAACCAATTTATTCAGAATTTTAAAATTAATGTGTCCTAAACGTTTATGCCACAAAAATGATTCAAAGGATGATGCTTTAGACAGAAGACATGTCACGGTGGAGTTTGATTCTGTTGATCCCATATTCAGCATATAGGTATCATTTCGTCTCGGAGCTCGCATGATCACCATATCTTCAGGAATGGTAAACTCTGGCTTCAAGAACAGACATTCATTAGGAAGAAACATCACAGGAATATTTTTATCACAGATTTGTGATACACTCAGAAGATTGAATGCCAGTTCAGGAACATAGTTGACGTCTTCCAAAGTAAGTGAGCCATTTGAGACTTCTCCTTGACCAATCATCTTCCCACCTTTCTTATCTCCCGCAAAAGCAACATAACCTCCATTTATGATCCTATAGTTAGTAAGAAGATCCTTCAATCCTGTCATATGTCTGGAACATCCGCTGTCAATATGCCAATGACTATTTACAACGGCATTTGAATGTTCCTGACATTTATTAAAAAAATGAAAAGTTAGACCTTTGAAATAGGCACCCAAGTCTTTATGTACTTGGGTGGTGAAACAGATGAAGTATTGCAAAAGAAACTATTTACGAAAGTGTTTAATCTTTTTCCCAAAGATTTTTGCTTTGTGCTATTTTGGATTAACTTAGGGCATTGCTTGACGGTGTGACCAGTATTTCCACATTTGAAACAGTGAGACTTCAAACCGGTTTTGGGAATTCTGTTGACAGGAATTTTATCCATTACAATTTCCTCATCACATTCAGATAGTTGTGAGTCACAGTCACTGTAAGTGTCATAGAGTTCTTTTAACTTACTTGTTGTGACTTTAACTGTATCAGATTCAGGTTTTGGTTTAAGAATGTATGAAAAAGATGATTCCTTCTCTTTTGGTTTTGAAATTCTCACAGGTGTGAAAGATGGAATTTGGTGAGTGAAGAACTTTTGAAAACAGTTTGTTTTGGTTTGACTTTCAGAGACTTGACCTGAAAGTTTGTCTTTGTCATTCACACACACATTTTTAATCAAATCATCATCATTCAACACATTAGGGTTTGAAGTGGAGCACCCTAAATTACTATTAAACATGAAATTGTCTGAATATGTCACATTACTACAAACAGGATTAACTAAACTAATGTCTTCAAAAGACTTCTTGGAATCAGAACTACTGCAGTCACTACTGCCAGAACAACCGAGCCCAACACTCCCACCATATGCGTAATCCTCTCTAACTTCCTTAAGATTTACTTCACTTAAACCTGCAATGGAACTGTCAGTATCATTCTGCATAATCTCTTGAATTAACTCATTTGAGGGATGAGGAATAGGTGTAGGAGAGTAACAGAAAGTACTGGGTGGAGGATATGCATATGTTTCATTTTTACTAAAACCCAAACCTGTCTTGACCCTGGCCCCCCTTTGTTTCTTGCACAGTTCCTCCCTTTTCATACCAGATATGGTCCACTGCTGCAATTTGTTTTTAAGCTTTCTTGCTTCAAACTCAGCAAGTGTAACTTGCTCAGTTAAGTAGTTAATTTCACAATTCTTTTCTAAAAGAGTCCTTCTTAAGTGTTCATTTTCCTTTAAAGCTTCTCTTAACTTAACAAAATATTTTGATTCACTTAATTTAAGCTCTTTGATGGTCCTTTTTAATTCGTTTTCGTTCGACATTAACAATTTATTTGCTTTGTATATGCCAATTAAACGAATTTTGCAAGCAGATGAACACATATCTTCAATAACATCGTAAGGAAGACCAATTACCAGTTTTTCGGCGGCCAGAGCACGATCACATTGACAGTAGGGAGTGCTTCTTTTGAATTCATCAACTGCATCTAACCTCGCCTTCTCAATCATTTCTTCCAGGCTAACTTTTGACTCCTCCTCATTCTTCACTTCATTAACAGCAGCTTCACAAACCAAACCTGAATGATTCAGATGCCCTTGAGCAATAACATCTGATTGAACTTTATCAACATTCTCCACCTTCTCTTCCTCTTCCTGTCCATAAAATTCTTTGAACGGATCAAAGAGATTTATGTCATTGTTATCAAACTCAGCAATTTCAGCAACAAGGGCATGGTTAATCTCTTCCTTGGTTTCTTCGATTTCTGCACTCCAGTCAAAGTTGGTGAGCAGTGCAGTTTCATTCTTTGACTTTGCTTCCTCAACCTTTTCTTGAATTGGAGCAGATCTAGGATTTGCAGAGTTAACTGGCTCAGTAACGATTGGTAATGGGCATTCTCTCTTGAAGTGGCCCAGTTGTTTGCAGTTATAGCATCGTAACTTTCCCTTGTCATATCCCAGCTTAGCATTCTGTCCCTGATTTCCAAAGTTTCTTCTGCCAGTTCTTTCCATGAATCGTCTGGCACGAAGAGTGAGCATAGCCATCTGCCATTGGATATCAGTTTCCTCCAGATCATCAGGATCCACCTGATACATGTCTTCTACAGTCATACCCTTCCCTTTCAACTCACCTGCAACAAGAGCTTCATAACTGTGAACAAACATTCCAAATAAGGCCATAGTATCTGACGGAATCTGTGTGGTGACAGATGCACTCGAGCTTGAACCAGCGTTTGTAGATGCACCAGCAGACTTAGCAGACACATGACCTGAAGATCCTCTAGATGCTGCACTGTAAACATAAGAGTTTGCAGCGGATGAGATAAGTGCAGCATTTTGAGAGGGAATGTTTGGAACCATCATTGACTGATTATATTCTCTTCTCTTGACATCAAGGTCGAAAGACTTCAGCTTGTTGATGACGTCCATCAGTTTGTAGTCAGGAAAATTCCTCTCTTGTTTCAGTAGCTTGATTTGAAGGCTCCATTGAGGAGGAAGAGAATCTAACAATTTTGCAACTTGTTCGTGATTCCCCAGCTTTTCATCATATTTCTTCAGATTACTTGACACAGATAGGAATCGATTTGTAATATCAGTCAAGTTCTCTTGTGAATACCCCACGAAAGAGTTGAATTCCTTTTCAGCCTGAGCTTTTCTATCCAGTTTCAGGTCCTCATTGCCATCATAAAATTCACACAATGCATCATACAGACTTTTTGCAGTTGTGTGTTCTGCAAAACGGTTGAAGATGTCTTGGTGCAAGCAAAGTATCAAAGCCCCTAATGCCTTCTTATCACGATCCAGTAACTTGATATCTGTTTCAGTAAAAGTAGTTGGGTCTGTGTTTACTGAGGTGACGGTTCCTTCAACAGTTGTTGGCACGTGCGGGCCATTTACTATAGATTCCCATTGGTTGTAGTCCGTGTAGTAGAAGAACGCTTTCAAACATCTTTTCCAATCTTCAAAGTTTTCACCACTAACAAGCCTCGGTGGCCTGTTAGGTTGAATGCTGTCCAGATCATTCATATTAAGTGTTGATGAAGTCATAACTTTGAACAGATAATAGATTCGCTGAAAACAAACAGTTTCGCTGGAAAGATTCGCCCGAAGAACACAACAGATTCGCTGGATAGATTCGCTGGTGACAGATTCGCTAGACAGTCAAACAGTTTCGCTGACAAGCAAGCACAGATTCGCTGGCCTGATTTTGGCAGCAGTTTCGCTTGCACAGTCAGCTAGACAGGTGAACTTTCGTTCGATGATATGTTAGATTCGCTGGCCACAACACAAATCAATCAGGACAAAAGTTTGAATTAGGTTCGCTGGATGAACTGACAGTTTCGCTGGTTGAACAAATAGTTTCGCTGGTAGCTCAACCACCCTGAAACAGTACGGAAACAGCTCGAAAACCCTCAAAACTTGACCATTTGCCTACACGTTTGTTTTAAAAGCTTTCTATGTCCAAATACCACAAACCTTGAGCAAAATACAACTCCAAAACACTAAAAACAAGCTTGAAACAGAATCAAAAGTGTTTTGACCCAAAAACTTCAAAAATCAACACAAAAATCACTAGAATCAAACAATCAAGAGCACTAAGGCTCTGATACCATATTGTTGGTCCATAAAGATCGTGATTTCAGTGCTTTGTTGACTTGTTTTAACACAAATATGTCAAGGACTTGAAGAACAAAGTCTATAATATCCAAACAACCCAATAACAAGATCCAACACACAAATGAGGTAAATAAGCTACAAAGATGAAAGATATATGCTCCTAGCACCTCAATAGAACGATTACACAACACAGATCAGTGAATTATAGTCTTGGTAAAAGATGTGCAAAAGTTATATAAAGTGAAGATAAGGTTACAATATATAGTAGTGTTAGGTTCGCTGATAGATTCGCTCTAGCGAATCTATCTAGCGAACCAACACAGGTTCGCTGGGCACATAGGTTCGCCCAGTCGACACCTTAATGCAAAAGACTAAATGACCTGCGGGCGAATCTATAGATTCGCCCGTAGGTTCGCTAGAACTAATACAAATACAAGTTAAACAATTACAAACAAAAGTAACACCGACAGGCCGGTGAGTCCAACCTATACATAGTGACTATCAATTAGCAAGTGCTCTGAAGATGACCAAGTCTTGTTCGCTTCTAACTCCTTCAAGGATTCAGCCATGGAGTGGTGGAATACTGTAATTCAAAGGAAAGGCAGGAAGGTTGCCTACGAAATGAGCTGGAAGGAATTCTCGGAGGCAGTTCTGAAGAAGTTTTGTCCGCGCAATGAGCGAGAGCAGATTGAAAGGAAATTTCTGGATTTACTAATGGTGGGTACAAATCTCAAGTATTATAACACAAAATTCTTTGAGTATTCTCGATTCGTGCCACACTTGGTAACACCTGAGGAAAATATGGTTAGCCGTTATATCTGGGGGTTAACTAGTGAGATTCGGGATATGGTGAAGGCGGCAATGCCTAGTACAATCGATTCTGCAGTAGAGCTTGCTGGAATGATGAATGACGGGTTGATTCGAACCCAAGATGAAAACAAAAAGAAGGAAGTTGTCAAAAAAGGAGAAGAAGAAATGAAGAAATCAAAGAGGGAACCTGAGAAGAAGAATGGCAATAGATCACATGTTCCAGAATGTCGTACTTGTAAGAGAAGACACTTTGGAAAATGTAGATTTGAGACTGTTGCTTTCTGCAATCATTGTAGAATGTCAGGACATTCTACTGAGAAGTGTTTTAAGAAGAATGGTAATTGCTTTAACTGTGGAGAGAAAGGACATATCCGACCGGAATGCCCTAAGTTAAAAGCTGGTAACACTGGGGGTGCTATTGGGAATGGGGTGAAAGCTGATGGTGGTATTAAGAAAAATGTTCAAGCATTTGTTTTGAATACGCATGAAGCTACAGGACTATCGGATGCAATTACTGGTACGTTTCCTGTTAACAATGCGTATGCTAGGGTATTATTCGATTCCGGTGCAAACCAAAGTTTTATCGATCATAAATTTTGTAGTTTGTTAAATACGCCCTTAGCTAAGTTGCCCCAATCTTATGAAGTTGAAACCGCTAGTGGAGAAGTAATTAAAATATCCAATTCCTTAAATGACTGCCACATAGATCTTTCCGGACATGTCATACCTGTACAACTGTTACCAATGACATTGGCAGGTTTTGATATTGTTCTTGGTATGGATTGGTTAGCGACCAACCAAGCCCATATCATTTGTGACAAGAAAACTATCGAGATTCGTGTTCCAACAGGAGAAAAGATAAGTGTTCGCGGTGATAAGCCATCTAAGCCTATAAAAATCATATCTTTGTTAAAAGCAATAAAATGCTTAAACAAAGGATGTCTGGCATATCTAATCTCCATGTCCACTAACAATAAGGAAAGGAAGATAGAAGAAGTTCCCATCGTTGTTGATTATGCAGACGTATTTCCTGAAGAATTACCAGGAATTCCTCCTGATAGAGATGTGGAATTTAAAATCAACCTGGTACCGGGGACATCTCCAGTTGCTAAAGCCCCGTACAGGTTGGCCCCCACCGAAATGAACGAATTAAAGAAACAGTTGGATGAACTTTTGGAAAAAGGATTCATTAGACCAAGTTCTTCACCTTGGGGAGCTCCAGTCTTGTTCGTTAAAAAGAAAGATGGATCAATGAGAATGTGCATAGACTATCGTGAGCTGAACAAAGTTACAATTAAGAATCGATATCCGCTTCCTCGAATTGATGATTTGTTCGATCAACTCCAAGGAGCCTGTTACTTTTCAAAAATCGATCTTCGATCTGGCTATCATCAACTGAAAGTTCAAGAAGAAGATATTTCGAAAACCGCTTTCAGAACAAGGTATGGACATTATGAGTTCACAGTAATGCCATTTGGACTTACTAATGCTCCAGCCGCATTCATGGATATGATGAATCGAATTTGTAGACCATATCTAGATAAGTTTATTATTGTCTTTATCGATGATATACTTATCTATTCCAAAAGTGAAGAAGAGCATAAAACACATCTTCGAATTCTACTTGAATTATTAAGACAAGAAAAGTTATACGCAAAATTCTCCAAATGTGAATTTTGGTTAACTGAAGTACAATTCCTTGGGCATGTTATTAATGCCAATGGTATCCAAGTAGATCCGGCTAAAATAGAAGCTATTTCTAAATGGAAAAATCCAGAGACACCTACAGAAGTACGCAGCTTCTTAGGGTTAGCTGGATATTATCGACGATTCATCAAAAACTTCTCTCGAATTGCTGTCCCATTGACAAAATTAACTCGAAAGAATGTAACTTTCGAATGGGGACCAGAACAAGTTGAAGCTTTTAAAACCCTGAAAGAAAATTTGACGAATGCGCCAATCTTAGCGTTGCCTGAAGGTAACGAAGATTTTGTTGTATTTTGTGATGCATCATACACTGGCTTTGGGTGTGTGTTAATGCAACGAGATAAAGTTATTGCTTATGCATCCCGTCAACTTAAAGTCAATGAAATAGGTTATCCAACTCATGACTTAGAGTTAGGTGCCATAATCTTTGCGCTAAAGCTATGGAGGCACTATCTCTATGGAGCTAGATTTACTATCTACTCTGATCATAAAAGCTTAAAGCATATATTTGATCAAAAGGAGTTAAACATGAGACAAAGACGTTGGATGGAAGTCCTGAGTGATTATGATTGTGATATCTGTTATCACGAGGGAAAAGCCAACGTTGTGGCTGATGCCTTGAGCAGAAAAGAACATGAGAAACCTAAAAGAGTTCGGGCTTTACGACTCGAACTACAAGTTGATTTAATGGGTCAACTAAAGGATGCTCAATTGATGGCCCAGGAAAAAGAAAATATTGAGAAAGAAGGAATGAAAGGAATGCTCGAACAACTAACTAAAGGAGACGATGAAATTCTTAGAATGAATAAGCGTATCTGGGTGCCAATTACTGGTAACCTTCGAAAAAGAATCCTGGAAGAAGCTCACAAATCTAAATATTCAATGCACCCAGGATGCGACAAAATGTACAAAAATCTAAAAAGCAACTACTGGTGGATAGGCATGAAGAAACATATTGCTTTATATGTTTCAAAATGTCTAACTTGCTCACAAGTTAAAGCAGAACACCAGAAGCCATCTGGTTTATTGCAACAGTTAGAACTACCAGTATGGAAATGGGAAATGATAACCATGGACTTTATCACTAAACTTCCACGAACCAGTCGTGGAAATGATACAATTTGGGTTATCATTGACAGACTTACCAAGTCTGCCCATTTTCTCCCAATGAAAGAAACACATTCTATGAATAAATTGGCCCAACTATATGTAAATGAAATAGTATCTCTGCACGGTGTTCCTTTATCCATAGTGTCAGATCGAGACAGTCGTTTTACATCCCGATTTTGGCAAAGCTTCCAGAAAGCCTTGGGAACAAAGCTAAATCTCAGCACTGCATATCATCCGCAAACTGATGGACAGAGTGAGAGAACCATCCAAACTCTGGAAGACATGCTCCGAGCCTACGTGATTGACTTAGGTGGTAGTTGGGACGATCATCTACCACTAATGGAATTCTCTTATAACAATAGTTATCATGCAAGTATTGATGCAGCGCCATTTGAGGCCTTGTATGGTAGAAAATGCAGAACCCCTGTATGTTGGTCTGAGATCGGGGAAAATCAGTTATCAGGACCTGAAATTGTCCAGGAAACCACTGACAAAATTCTACAGATCCGTGAACGTTTGAGATTAGCTAGAGAACGACAAAAGAAATATGCTGATAGAAGAAGGAAACCGTTAAAATTTGCCGTAGGTGATAAGGTGTTATTAAAAATTTCACCTTGGAAAGGTGTGGTCCGATTTGGTAAGAAAGGAAAGTTAAGTCCTCGTTTTGTAGGACCATTTACAATCATCAAACGAGTTGGAGCAGTAGCTTATCAACTAAACTTACCGGAAGAAATGAACGGAGTACACGACGTATTCCATGTGTCAAACTTACGCAAGTGTTTGGCAGATGAAACTCTGGTAATGCCCTTGAAAGACGTGAAAGTTAACGAAAACCTTAAGTTTATTGAACAACCTCTACAAATAGAAGATCGACAAATTAAGAAATTGAAAAGGAAGAAACTGACTTTAGTAAAAGTCAAATGGAATTCCAGACGTGGTCCTGAATACACATGGGAATTAGAATCAGAAATGAAGAAGAAGTATCCTCACTTGTTCTAGTAAAATCTCGAGGACGAGATTTAAATAAAGGTGGGGAGGATGTAACATCTATGAAAATTTTCTACCTAAAATATATAAAGACACATGACGCTTTAATCACAAATAAGCATTTCGTATATATATGACATTTATGTTTCAAATAATGTCAAACAAGTAAGAAACGGGTTGGATAGCTAGCTATGAGAAATATAAGATGTTTAGACAAGCAATTACTATTATAGGAGACCGTTTTATAATAAATTTGAACTTATTCTGTTTTTAATGAAACTTAGGACGATACGTAGAGAATGATAAGCTTGTTGTAACACTATATTTATAGTTTTATAAATCACTATAGTTTTCAAGTTACAAAAGAAAGTTGATATTTTATCTAAATAAATTACAATCATATATAATATGTAAACTTATCTTTTGAAAATAGAATGGACGTTCAAGAAATAAACCAATGTCTATATATATAATATTTAAAAGGAATGTGTGTATGGATGAGAAGGGCATGCGTGGAACACGAGAAAAGTGTGTCTTATGTGTGTATGTACGTGTATGGAACATGATGGGTATAATGAAGCATGTGTATGCATGTGTTATATGTATGTTTGTGTGCGTAAGTAATTCTATATCAATCCACTCAAGAACATTATAAATAGCAACTTCAGTTTAATACACAATTTCATTTCAAGCCTCATTTCTTAAATACAACCTTAAGCTTTAGTTCTACCGACTTTGAAGCCTCATTTAATATATTTTCATAGAAGTTTCATTTGAAGAATCTGACGATAGAGTTGTCTAAGAAATCTCTACCAAACCTTAGAAACTAAGCAAAGGTTCTACTGAGATTAAAAGGTGAATACATTTGTGTTTTTAAATTTTTATTAAAGTTTTTATTTTGAAAACCAGCATGAACTGTAGTTAATTTATTAATGCATGCTGGTAAAATACGAGACAAGAATCAGGCTAAGATTGTACGTATGATCTGATCAGAAACGATACACATGTGGAGGGTAGTATTCGAAAGGGGATACTATGCCAAAGCATGGCTAATGATAATTTGGTGCCCAAAGGATTACGACTCCCTAGGCATTGAAGGTTCCACGGGCAACCTGATAACAAATTATTATTAGTGTACAGCGAAAGATCTGAATGTGTATTTTATCATATGATTGCGTATGGTTAATCTAAATTAATGCATTTCATGCTTACAAATGTTTTGGGTCCTGCAAATGATATTCACCAGCATTTCGCTGATGTTTTCTAAACATTTTACAGGTTATGAATGAAAGAATGATTTTGCTAAGGGTCATGTGCTCGTTAGCTATGTTTGATAGTACAAGATTATGCCTGAAGATTGGATGCATCTAGGGAGATCTTGTGGCTTATTACCTGTAATAGAAATAATATGGTTTTTGTAATATGAATTATAATATATTATGAAATGAAGTGGGATTTTGAAAACCTTATGTTTATTAAACAATGTTTCTTTTTATTTAAATATTGTTTGATTATTACAAAAAAAAAAGAACGAAGTTTTGATTAATCCTTCCGCTGTAACGAAACTCTGAAAATTTATAAAATAACCAAACCAGGTACCAATCGGGTCGCACGCTCGGGTTGTCAGAAAACCGGGGTGTGACATGTGTGGTTGTTAGGATTGTAGAACTAATCTTTGGCTAGGTGATCATCCTCCCCCGACACAAGGCAGTAGAAACTCCTTTCATTCACTTTTCTTGCTTCTTCTTCTTCTTTATCTTTCTTTAATCTTGTTACTTCAAAGTTTTTTACTTCAGCTTCATTATCCTTCAACTCCTTATGAAGTTGTTCTTTTCTTCTTCTTCTTCTTTGTTGCATCTCATTTTTGACAAATTCACCAAGATTAATCTCTTTTCTTAGCTGATTCACCTACTGAAAGCTTTTAGGGAAGAAGTCTTTCTTCCAATGAGACATTTTAAGAACAACAGGTGGTTTGGATTGTTCTTGTGTGATTGACTTCCTTTTGAAATAACAATCACTAGAACTGTGATTGTCTTTCTTACAAATTCCACATAATGTGCTGATGTACACATTGAAGTCACTATCATCACTGAGTTTAGTTGCAATACATGATTTTAAAGATTGCTTTGAGGTGCTTGCACAACAGGTTCTATAATGAAGTGTTTTCTTACAGCTGAATGTATGTATGATTGAAGGTTTCTTTGGTGAAATGGATCTTAATGAGTATGGTGAACTTTGTTTTGCTTTCTTTCACAAATTTGATTGGTTTTGAGAGTGATGTTGTATGTTAAAAGGGTTTGCTAGTGGAAGTTTTGACTGTTGAATTCCATCTACTGAAATATTAACTGTGTGTCACTAGTTATGAGATAATTTCTAGTAGATACTTTATTTTCACTTTGAATGACTTATGAAACCTCAAGTTCATCAACTTCCACTATATCTTTAGTTGAGAATTAGTGGTCTCATTAATTTTAATTAAATATGGCAAATTGGCCTAAAATAATCCCAACTAACACCCATTGGCCGAAAATAATCCCAACTCAGTTTATTACCTCCAGTGGTCCCAAATCCAACTTTTTTGGCCTACAGTGGTCCGCCGTTAAGTGCACTTAACGGCCGTTAACTTTTTTTCTATTTTTTTCGAATTTCAAACCGATATTTTAGGGATTTTGATCGGGAGGAGAATACGAGACTGTTGATGTAAACCTTACTTCCAATTGTTGCTCCAAATGGTTTAATTTTGATATCCGGTTAAAGCACCGTTAGGTTTTAAACACCCGATTGAAGACCTTTTTGTCGTTTGGAACACCAGTTCGAAGTAAGGTTTACATCAATTGAATCATATACTCCTCCCGATCAATTTCCATAAAACCTTGTTTTGAAATTCGAAAAAAATCAAAAAAAAAGTTAACGGCCGTTAAGTGCACTTAACGGCGGACCACTGGAGGCCAAAAAAGTTGGATTTGGGACCACTGGAGGGAATAAACTGAGTTGAGATTATTCTCGGCCAATAGGTGTTAGTTGGGATTATTTTTAGCCAATTTGCCATTAAATATAGGTATGTTAGTTTTAAACGGTCCCAACTATCACTTTTGGCTTCTACCGGTCCTAACTATCAAATTTGTTGATAACAGTCCAAACTTTTATCACTTTTGCAACCAACATGTTGTCGTTAATTTTTTTACGTCCAATTCCTTATATTATCACCCAAGATGCTAAATCCATGGTTTTTAGACCATTTCAAACGTAAAAATGAGATCTTTTGATGATTTTCTTCACTTTTTTGAAAACCTCAAAACCCTTGAATTGTTTCAGATCTTTTGATGATCCACAAATCTCCAAGTTTCTTCAGTTTGTCTCACTACTTTCTCTCTCTAAGAATGAAATAAAATGGATGAAATTAGGTGAATGGAGACTGATTATGGTTATCAAATGGCTGATTAGAGTTATCAAATGGCTGATTATGAGCCTTAAAACCTCATAACTTTCGGCCCATGGACCTAATTGAGTCCATAACCTCTATTTTCTCTTAATTACTTATAATGACTCATAGCTAAGGCCCATTATTTTATTAATTTCGCATTCCGACTTTTGGGGTGGTACATCCCTCCAAGAAATCGGAATAAAGAAATAAAGAAACATTTCACCTAGGGTGTTACTTGAAAATCTTCAGTTTATCTGAAACCATTGTCACCCAACCATCAAAAGTAAAAAGACTTAAAAAGAACAATACTTTACTACTCCGAGAATGTGTCACTCAGACTCAAAGACACCAAGCAAATAACTCTGACTAACTAGCCCTTTTCTATCAACTCACTATACATAGGCTGTGGAAATGTGAGAATAACCAACACATGGGGTCTTTGAAGTAGGTTACTAATTAACGAAAGTTCATTTCAATGAGAAAACATAACTTGAACTATTACACACAACAAAAATATGACTTAAACAATAATCAAACAAGAACAAACAAATCATCTCACCCAAGTAATCAAAGAACCTAGCCAAACATGACAATGGAAAACAACAAAGATTAAACTTGTATTAATGTAGGAACATACGTTTACGAGATTTGAATGTTGTTGAATCGGTTCAAGCTACATGAAATGATTTAACATAGTACCTACTAAGCTAAAGTACAGAGAACAACATTGAAAAACATGGTGGAGGCTCTAAAGGTGCTCTCCTAACAAATGAGCCAAAGTTTCTATTTATAAGTATATCATGTGGTTAGGCACGGGGGCGTGCCTCAACTCTAATGTCTGCTCCATTATCTTTTTCATACCGTTGAGACATGGGGGCATGCCCCTTGTTATCTCATGCTACATGATCTTGTGTCAGTACGAATCTAACACAATTGTCAGGCATGTGAGCGTGCTTACCCATAGGGCGGTGCCTCACTTTTGACTTGTTTTTTTTCTCTTCATTTTGCAAGACATGAGGGTGTGTCTAGCTTCTGTTTGCTTTAAAATCTTCTAGTGTTGACCCATTTACTCGTTCTACAGTACGTGGATTCTTCGGTTTTCTTCTTTTTACTATATTTTCTTTGTGTTTTGCCCTGTTTTTGCTCTTTTTATGATTTTTTTCGAGACTGAAAATACAAAAGAAGACAATTAAAGACTTATTCTCACATTTATTATTAGATAGCAAACAAATGGAGATGATTAGATATAAAATATATGTTAACTTTTGCCTATACCAATTTTGATTTGTTATTTTTTAAATAACTAAATTTTTATGTACTTATTTTTATGAACGTGTCGGTATAAATTCAAGTTGGTCTACGTTTCGACATACATTTCGTTCAGAAACGAGCCATGTCAAATATAATACTTTTCCATACTTATTTTTATGTGCGTTTCCAGTTGGTCTGCCTGTCGACGTAATAACGATTCAGGTCTAAATTCAAGTTCGTTATGAAAACGAGTTAAGCCAGTAATAATATACACTTAATAACACCTCATATAGGTCCGTATAAACACAAATTCGTGTTTCATAACAATGGTTTTTACAACCACGAATCTTACGTTTCTCTTTAACTACCTGACCACATCGATTTCACGCTCATAACCGAGTTCATGACAACATTTCAAGTTTAGTGGCTAACTAGCTATTGTGGCCAGGCTGCACGTTGCTGCAGTCGGGGCCGTTGGTAAACATATTTGTGTGGTCTCGTGGACGTGGTCACGTCACATGCGTTGATAAATTTTTTTTCATATATCACATGCAAAGTTATAATGCGGATCATACTAAAAGACGTAGATAAAGGGTCATAGTCGTAAATGCCATAATTCCATAAATATGTCAAAATAGAGTAGGATGGTCATAGCCGTAAACATATTAAAGTTTAGTTGATGGACTAAAAGTGTAAAAATGTAAAAATAAAGAGTAAAAGCAATTAAAAAAACATGTAAAAAAGCAAAGATGACCGGATTCGAACCATCGGCATCTGCTAGGATATGAAGCTTAAACACGCACATACCAGTTTAACTATCAAAATTTTTGTTGTATAAAGTCAAACGAAATCGTATATATGTAAAGAAAAATTCCAGAATTAGAAAAAAAGAAAAATGTCAAAAACATTAACTAACCAATAAGAATGTGACATGTGGCTTAACATGATAGGCCGGTGAAAGTCACCGAATTTACTGAATAGGAAGTATATAAATATAAATTTCACAAACGCATGCTTTAAAATTTACATATGATTCAAATCAAATGATTTGTATTTTTGTTAGGTGGAAAAGTAAAGAAAGGATGATTTGAATTTTGAAAATTCATTCTTTCATATACTTCGGCACACGTTACTACAACATATAAAAAAATTCAACCACACCTCATTTCTTCTAGCTTGATCGTCACGAGCATCTACACATTTCCAAAACCCTCACTTCCCTAGGGTTTCAAATTCGATCTCACCTCCAAATCCTCATCAATGGCGGACGAACAACCTTCATCTTCTCAACAACAACAACCACCGCCTCCCAACTCCAACGCCGCTCCTCTCGGCCACAACGTCATCCCCATTGTCAACAAGTTGCAAGACATTTTCGCTCAGCTTGGAAGCTCTTCTACTATTGAGCTTCCTCAGGTCGCCGTTGTTGGGAGCCAGAGCAGTGGTAAGTCTAGTGTCCTTGAAGCGCTTGTTGGCCGTGACTTTTTGCCCAGAGGATCTGATATATGCACTCGCCGACCTCTTGTGCTTCAGCTTCTTCAGACCAAACGTAAGCCTGATGGCACTGATGAAGAGTACGGCGAGTTTTTGCATGTTCCGGGGAAGAGGTTTTATAACTTCAATGAAATTCGTAATGAAATTCAGGTACTTTTTCACTTTAAACTACTGGTATATGATATTTGATGTTTTAGGTCATTTGTACCATTCAGGATCCTTGTATTATATTAACTTAATAATCAAAGCTGTATTAGCTTTTGAAAACTTGAATTATATGACTGGTGAGACCTGTTGTGCTATATTTGTACAAGAGATCTAAGTAAGAGTTATGTCATTATCATGTATAAAGGTTTAGAAGTGTGATGCAAATCCTGATTCCAGACAATTATGGATACATAGTAATCTTCTACAAAGAGGCTGGGGACAGCGTTTTCTTAGTCTTTTTAGCTGGATGTTTTCAATGTTAGTTTGTGTGTCACAATGATTACATTGAGTATCTTCATTTTACGTTGCTGAAGTTGAGGTAAATCGTTGCGTATATGAAGTATTGGGAATCTGATGAGAGCTAAGTTGGTATAGGCCATCTGAATCATTTATATAAAATAAAGTTACATAATTAAAAGGCTGCCAGCTTCAATACATTGGTAGTAAACAAAACTGTATATCGTTATCACAATTCACAACTGAGATCCTTTTTTCTTAGTGAACCAGGACCAAGCTTATTATTAAGAATTTATTTGAGATAATTACACAATCAATGTATTACTGTATTAATAGATCTCTTTGGTGAATCAAATTTGGGAGATCAAACTTTTTGAAGCTTGTGCCCATAGGTTTATCTGTTCATTGTCTTTGATTTCGTCCTTTGTTTCTGCTTGTTTTGCTGGGTCATTTTTTATTTGAGTACATGGTTCGTGACAGTACGGTGGGAAAGATTGTTAGCAGAGACTTTGATACACGTTCGATACTTTTAGTCTGTATTTATTGAAGATAATTGTTTATTTGGTAGCTTGTGATTTGCTAATATTGCAATGGGAGTAGTTTGATCACAATGATATAACTATTTTTAGCCCCATTACTCATTTGTTCTGCACTTATCATAATGTCATTTTGCAAATAGTACATGTAAATAATTGAACTAATATGTTTTCAAACAAATAATAATGGAGCCAGAGTTTTCAACTCATCATGACTGAATTATTAATTATCATCTTTAGTCGTATCTGCATTAGCTTAATATCAATTCTGAGGTTGGTGATGATTACAATCTACAGTTGAACTTTCAGTGGCTTAAAAAAATTTAGTTTGCTGTTGCTACCTCTGTTTATGTTTACTTCTCACTGTCCAATTCTAGGAGCATTTGTGTGTTAAGTGATACGATAATAAGAAAGCCATGATCGCGATTATTAGCCTCTTTTTAACAAGCGGTTGGGGGTAGGCTAAAGTGAGAAGCATTGAAATATCAAGAAATTTCCTTTTTTTCTCTTTGAAATGATCTTATTTTTTTTTCTGTCTGTGTCTGATGCTACATAAAGTACTTAATCTATTTCTGTTGCTTTTGGTGTTTAAGACACATTTAGTTTTGTAACTGAAAAGTTTTAGTATGCCTGTAAAAGAAATGTTTTGTGAAGTGAGGTAAAGTTTGATCACTAAATTCTTAGTTGCTTGTCTTGAAACTCTAGGCTGAGACTGATAGGGAAGCAGGAGGAAACAAGGGTGTGTCTGACAAGCAGATCCGTTTAAAGATTTTTTCACCTAATGTACTTGACATCACCCTGGTGGATTTGCCGGGCATAACAAAAGTTCCTGTTGGTGACCAGCCGTCTGATATTGAAGCTCGTATTAGGACAATGATAATGTCATACATCAAGCTTCCTAGCTGTTTAATACTAGCTGTCACACCAGCAAATTCTGATCTTGCCAACTCAGACGCACTTCAGATTGCTGGAAATGCAGATCCTGATGGTAGGCAATAATACTATGTCTATTAGTCAGTGAGTTCAGTAGAATAGTTTCTTGTTGATTAAGTCTCTCTGTTTAACATGGTTTTTTTTGTCCTGTCAGGCTACCGCACAATCGGTGTTATCACAAAGGTGTAGTAAACACTTTTTTTTCATTGCTTGTTTTCTTATTTTTTCTCCATTATCTGTTATACCTTGTTTCTGATCTTTGTTATTCTTTTGGTGCTTTAGTTGGATATTATGGACAGAGGTACGGATGCTCGAAATTTTTTGCTTGGGAAAGTGATTCCTCTTCGACTTGGCTATGTTGGTGTTGTAAATCGTAGCCAAGAGGTAATATTTTTGTTGAGTCACAGGTCTTGGAAACTTTCCTAGTTTTTAGCTGTACTGAAGTTATCTACTTGTACAAACAGTGTATCAAGATTATTAAATGGGAAAGACTTAAGTGCTTACTCTGCTTTTACAATGGTTTTCTTTTTTCAAAACAGGACATCATGCTCAACAGAACTATTAAAGATGCTCTAGCGGCTGAAGAGAAATTCTTTCGCAGTCGTCCGGTATTACATCATTTTCTCTACCTTTGATGAGCGTACCTGACATTGTTATCTAGATTGAATTAATATGTTCTTATAATATGTAGGTGTATAATGAGCTTGCAGATCGCTGTGGTGTGCCACAACTGGCAAAAAAATTAAACCAGGCAAGAGCACAGTAGAGCATTGCGTTAGTGTTAGGCGATAGCACCTTGATTGGCTAATTATGACTTATGAGACATGTACCGAGCGACATCGTCTATGACTCATTCCATTACCTAAATAGTTGTATAACACTTCTTCTTTTGATGTGCAATCACATTTGAATGTCTGTATGGCTATTGGCATTAATTCATATTCATATCAGATTGATTTCTGAAGAGCTGCTAAACCTCATATTGACTTGTCTTTGCAGATTTTGGTGCAACATATCAGAGCAGTTCTTCCAGGGTTGAAGACACGTATTAGCTCTGCGTTAGTTTCCGTAGCAAAAGAACATGCTAGTTATGGAGAGATTACAGAGTCAAAGGTCTGTTTTTGGCTTATCAAATATTCAAACCTACTATTGTTTATCTTGATAACAACACGGGTTTTGACAGAGTTTTGCTGACATTTACTTCTTAATGATCTATAGGCTGGCATGGGAGCTCTTCTTTTAAACATACTTTCAAAGTATTCAGAAGGTGATTTATCTCGTCTTGTTTTTATTGCATTAATACATACTTGTATATGTTTTGTATTCTTGATCTCAAAGATGATTTTGTTGGTTCCAAAAACAGCATTCTCTTCAATGATTGAGGGGAAGAACGAAGAGATGTCAACATCTGAGTTATCAGGGGGAGCAAGAATACACTATATTTTCCAGTCAATATTTGTTAAGAGTTTGGAGGTGTGTTATTTTATTAGCTGTCTTTAGTATTGCTGTTCTTTTTATCAAGTTCCAGAGTCAACAATCACACAATATTTAGTAGAAAATGCAACTCAAAAGAACTAATTAGAATAACTAACCATAACTCAGTAGATATATTTATACTAGTTTGCTAACCTAACTTGTCTAACATGTAAACTCGATACCCCTGGGCTTTGACCACCTTGCCGTCACCCCTTGGGCCCAGGTCAAATATTACACTTTAAATTGCCTGCTAAAGTGTAGCTCCACAGTGTGAGATGAATGCACTTAATTGTAAGGCACGAGTGACAATATTTGGTATTTGATAAAGCATTCTCGTGTTGCAAAGCTGATATTGATTAACTTACTGCTACAGGAAGTTGATCCTTGTGAGGATTTGACTGATGATGACATCCGAACGGCCATACAGAATGCAACTGGCCCTAGATCTGCATTATTTGTGCCTGAAGTAGGTGTTACTTTGTATACTTGTATACCTGTTTTTTGCCACAAAATATATTGCTATGAAGTGCTTATGTTTAACATGCACATGCAGGTTCCATTTGAGGTTCTAATTAGAAGACAAATTGCTCGTTTGCTAGATCCAAGCCTTCAGTGTGCAAGATTTATTTATGATGAGTTGATAAAGGTGAAGGCGTTTTCACAATCTATCTTCTTAATAATGACATGTAGTAGCGGGGCGATTACTGATTTGTTTCTGTTCTAGATGAGCCATCGCTGTATGGTCAACGAGTTACAGAGGTTTCCTGTTCTCAGGAAAAGGATTGATGATGTTATTGGCAATTTTTTACGCGACGGTCTCCAACCTTCAGAGACCATGATTGGGCACATTGTTGAAATGGAGGTACAGTATGTAATATTATCAGTTGCTCCAAAGGTCATCCTTATGTTTGATGGTTACTTAAATTTTCTTCATTTGTAGATGGACTACATAAACACCTCGCACCCAAATTTTGTTGGTGGGAGTAAAGCGGTAGAGATAGCTATGCAGCAAGTCAAATCTTCCAAGATTGCAACATCAATACGGCAAAAGGTATACTTATAATCTGGTTTCAATTGCTGTTTATGTAATTTGCATTTTTTTCCTTACATTCATACGATCAATTGTTAGGATGGAGTGGAGCCTGAAAAAGCTCCCCAATCTGAAAAAGGTATCAAGTCACGAGCAATTCTTGCTCGGCCTAATGGAATTGCAACAGAGCAGGTTCTTTCTCTTTAGTGTTTATTTGAATACAATGCTATACAATTTCACTGCTGTTAGTTAAAAAGGTGTGTTTTGAGGTATTTTGTTGATTGTTTAGTTATTTCATCTTTACAGCCTAACCAACCAGGGACTCGGGCAGTTGGTGAGGTTGAGAAGCCAAGCGCTGGTAAGTTTTTTATAAAAGCCTAGGCATCATATCAAAAGAAGGTTTCAACTTGTTGTACTAGCATTTTTTGTCGGCAAATTTCCATAAGAAACACTGTCACAATATTTAAATCTCATGCAATATAACATCCACCATCCCAAATAAATAAAAGAAATGAAGGGGTCCACATCCACTTGATTAGTTATATTGATCTGTTACCTCTTTCTTTTATAGAACACTTACGCCCTTGCTATTATGAGACTATAATAGCAGAAATTCACAGTTGTGATTGTTGATGGTTGTTTTTTTCCAGGAAGCACAAGCTGGGGAATCTCATCTATATTTGGTGGTTCTGATGCTCGTAATTCTGTCAAAGAAAATCCTGCAAACAAGCTGTTTAGTGAACCAGTTCAGGTTATGGATCAGGCATTTTCTATGATCCATTTGAGGGAGGTATTTTATTCAAATTTTCTTCAGCTTAAGAGATTATAAACTCAAATAGTAAGAATGAAATTTCTAATATCTGTTCATTACCAAAATAGCCCCCAGCGGTTTTGAGGCCTTCAGATGCTCATTCAGATCAAGAGGCTATTGAGATTCATGTTACGAAATTGTTGTTAAGGTCTTATTATGACATCGTCAGAAAGAACATCGAGGACTCTGTCCCCAAGGCAATTATGCACTTTCTGGTAATACTTACATGGACATGTCTCTTTGTTCCTCTTATCAGTTTTCTTCTACAAACATACTTGGTTCGCTTTTCTAGTACTCTTACTCCAAAGAAAATGCAACACTTTTCATTTTGGTTTGTCTAGGAAATGCAACATTATACATTTCTGAAGCTTTTTCTCCAACTTACCTGCTTGCCCTTTAGCATTACAGTAAATAATCAACCCATTAGTTTTTTAAAAACAATCGTATTACGGTCAAATATAAATTTCTCATATGAAGTTGAAAAGTTGTCAATTTTAAATTTTACCCATTACATCGTAACTGGTGAAGTCTAGACGATGGATTTTGTATTGTGGATTAAATATATTTTACAATACCACATCGTTTTCGTGTCATACGCAGTTCCCTTACAATCTTTTTGTTTTAATTCATTATCAGGTTAACCATACCAAAAGAGAGCTGCACAATGTCTTTATTAAGAAGTTGTACAGGTAAGAAAGAAAAGAGTGATGTATCTTATGTCTGCTTTTGGAAAGAAATATCATTATCAGAGACTTTTTGCTGCCATTTTTATACGCGTTCGGCTCTATACCTAATGTTTGCTTTTGTCCTGATTTGACCAGAGACGATATGTTTGAGCTAATGTTACAAGAACCTGAAGAAATTGCTACAAAGAGAAAACGTACCCGGGAGATGCTGCGTGTTCTTCAACAAGCTTTTCGGGTAAGTTGTTTTTCATCCCACACGTAGTTCATCGTTCTTATATACAGCCAGGGGCTGAACACTTGAACTGGTTTGTAAGTTTTGACTAAAGTGCATGTTTAACACGTCACACCTAATCTCCTAAATCATTCTATTCAAAAGTTTAGCTATAAGTGAAAAAAATACTTTTGTAATCATATTTGGCGCACTATTCTTTTTAAAAAAGTTACATGTTCTGTGTCAATCTGACGTGTAGAAAAAGTAATCAGAGTTACTCATCTTGCTCGGCGTTCTTGTTTTGCACCCTCTGATTTAGTCTTTTTCCCATTTCAGCGAGTACTGTTTTTATTTTTGATTTTATTTTAATTTTGTTTTTGTTGTAGACCTTGGATGAACTTCCACTGGAAGCGGAAACTGTGGAGCGGGGTTACAGTTTGACAAATAATGATACAACGGGTCTCCCAAAGATTCATGGGCTTCCCTCATCATCATTATATTCCTCAAGTAGCAGTTCATCTGATTCTTCAAAGAACCAGAGGTCACGTAAATCTAGTCATTCGGGAGAGTTGCAGTCTCCCTTGTATGGCAATGCAGAATCCAATGGGAATGGGCGCAATTCATTTCTCGGTCTTTATCCTACAATTGATTAGTTAACTCTCAAAAAGAAGCTTTACACAAATGAAAATACGCAATTCGTTTGGTTACACATAATCATGTTAGAATCCTCAACTTTACTCGAGGGGCTTTTTTTTGTCTTTTTTACATTGTTGATGTCTTTAGTAATCATGTTTTGATTACAATATATAGATGACTTAAGTGTATGGTTTTGTTAACGTCTCCGTAAGAACCGTACAAGTTTTCACCACCTTTCAGAGAATTCAGGGTGGAAAGTAATTACATGTGCTTCAATATCTTGGTTTTATGATGACTGAACAGGGTACAGGTGATTGAATTTTGCTTGGGTCTAGTTCAGTGTAGAAAGTGAACCCATTTAATAGATATGCACCATAATAAACAAACGATTATATTAGGTTGTTTAGTTAAAATGGCAAAAATGGTCCATTTCTTTTACCTGTAAATGCGTCTAGCTCAACTTGTTTAACTTAAGTTTCTCTCTTAATGAGTTGAAATGTTAAGCTTGCTCGTGAGATAGCTTATGGTTACTTATTATCTTACTAGACATTGCTATATATATAAAAGCAAAAAATAATATTTTCTGATGTGTTTATCATACATTTTTTAATCAATGTTACTCATTGTTTGTTGTCATTAAAATATGTTTAAAAAAACTATTATTTGTTTTTTGGTTTAAAAATTGTCAAAAAACTTTTGCTCTCATTAAAAAAACTGTCAAAAGAAGAATTTTAGGTATATGCTCATTGCTATATTTATTGTGCTCGTTTAAATATTGGGTTGTACATAAAAGGTATATACTCATATTTTAGGTTGTACATAAAAAGGATACCTAACATTTGACTTAACTCCCATATTTATGCAACGGTTAAGAAGTTAGATTCTTTCATGATACAATGTACACATTTACATTAAGGGGCTGTTTGTTTACCTCAAAATGGTTCAGTTTAGTGCTTAACCATTTAGCATTCAGAGCGTTTGTTCCAGAAAAAAGAGCATCTGAATGGTTCAATTAAGTGCTGAATGGTTAAGAGACTGAGAGATGCTGAATGAAACTGAATGGAACATATACTAACTTTATACCCATCTGAAGTTCTACCCCAATATCTCTCTAATTGAAAGACCTCTTAATGGTTCAGACCTCTTAACCATTCAGCACTTAATGATTCAGATTTTGCCAAACAGCCCTTAAGTAGGATTGTTTCACGATAATGTGCGCAATTACATCGTGTAGGATATTGTTTTTCACGTCTAGTTCAATTCATGACATCAAAGATCACAAACCAATAATCCTATCAGTCAAGACATGCCCTCAAGAATAGGTTTTAGATACTTAAATTTAACTACTAGATAATACGTTACAATTTTAGTTTACATTACGATTAAGCTTTGATTTCAAACAAGCTTTTTTCGAACCGTGTCACAAACTTTCTAAGCACACGGGATGAAGACCACCTAATCAACTCCACAAAGACTTCTAAGCATCAAAGAAAACGGAAGCCAAAAAAAAGGCGAAAAGACTTCAAGACCAACTGAAGACTCGAGTAGTTGAATGCATTTCATGTAAACAGAAGCTACCAAAGATATAAATTACAAATTTTGAAAATTACATCCGCAAATCTCTAAAAATGCTGTAAGAATAATGTACCTCAACACATAAGAACCAATATCTACTATCTTTGTAATAACTACTGTGAATTTATGAATGCAACATCTCTTACTTTACACCTTTTCCTCTTCACTTTACCTTTCAGGTGCTACAGCTGAATTGTCTACTCCATTAGAGACAATCAAAGCATTCACATTTACAGCATCTGTGTCATTTGCTTCTCCATCACTCTGTAAACAAGCCCAAGTGGGCATCAAGATTGATGTAACAAAGGAGAATATAGTAAATTCAAGTTAAACAAAAAGTGTGTACCTGCCCAACAATCTTTCCAGTAGGGTCTGGAGTCCCAGACGCTGAAACCTTGTTAAGGTCTCGAAGAACTCCCTGCATAACAAAAGTTGATATCCAGGATCAGAAACTCAATCATCAAAATCAGAGACTAAAAAGAAAGCAAATTCCAATGACTTGACCCGACAAGTCAAATACATATGCTATTTTGAACACAATGGCCAAACTAAAGTGCATAATCCAGTTAAACTCCCTAAATGTTCCTATTGTACAATCATAAGAATATGAAGTACTAGCAGCTTCCCAAAACATCTGTTCCTACTTTTCAGTTTTCACTAGTTAATTAGTTAGCTTGCAACATATGTCAGTTGGGTAAATTTACTTGTCCATACACCCCTAAAGAGTCTAGTTATGTAAGTACCATAGTCACAGGAAACGCTCAACCCCCTGCATTTCCCTTACCAGATCGGTCGCACCAGTCGCTGAGGTACGTGCTCCAGATCGAAGAAACTGTGAGTGCTTCCGATTGTCGAACGAATCAAACTGTTTTCATCAAATTCACGTTCCCGATTGTTGAATTCGGTGTTTGGGATCATGAAAAAACACGTAGCAGGAATCTCGACAGCCATTTTCACACTTTTTGTTAATGTCGTGTTTTTTCACACTTACACCATAAATACATGCTTACGCAAACGGAAAAAATAGGCTAGATTAGTTTTATAAATTTGCTGTTATGATTATGAAATTTGTCATTTTAAATTTAAATTTCTGAAAAAATCTATTTTAAACTGTTTTGTATATGAATACGATGTACAAGACTATATGGTACACCGTACCTCATACAAAATTGGCGTTCCAAATGAACCTACTCGCCTGTACCGAATTTTACAAATGCACGACCGACTGTACCGCGATCAATGTGACTATGGTGAGTAATTTATTTCAGTTTCAGAATTTACAAAATGACATAAGGTAACACATGATTCGTTGCCCCCTTATATATTTATCACCTCATATTCCGCAGATAGCAATGTAGCAACCATGCCCAACCCAATAACAGCCAAGACAAATACTAATCCGTAAAGAGTTTTGGTGAGGCTTTGTTGTGGTAGCTAGTCTACAATTCATATACCAAGAACAAAAAATTCATAAGAAAACTCAGTACATTGAGGTTGATTGTCAGACTTCATCTCATGGAACACAAACAATCCCATATCAATGTAATCAATACACATTAGAATCGAGTACCAGCTTGCCCATATTCTCACAAATCTATAACATCTATGCTCCGACTTAAAGAGGCATTTTATAGATATGTACTTAAAGTAACAGTTACTTAGCTTCTTAGTACATTAGGTTTTATTAGGTCTTATTTGGTATGATTTTTGTGCATAATATAAGGTACTCTCACCTCAGTATGCAAACATCCTGAAACAAATATTCATCAAATTCGATTCTCATCACTATCTATAAACTCCTTTAATAACTAGATCTTCCAAGCACTTAAAACATTTGATTTCCTAACTATAACTTACAGTAATATACACACATTCGAAAAATATCTACCACATTACAAAATAAAACACCATCATATTCAAAATGCACATCCAAGATAAAGTACATAATTTTAGAGAATGAGAGATAAGATGTAACACAAGGTTGAGAGTAAAACATAAAATAAAGTCCATAATTTTAACTATCACAAATAGACAACAAGTTTCCAATTCAACAGGGTCCATCTTCATGCATAAATTCAAAGAAAAAACAGAAACATAATGAATAGTATGGATACAAACCTTGTTGGCCCATTTGAGTCCACATGCATTGCACAATGTCCTTGGGCCAGAAGGCCCACGACGCATCATTGGAGTAGACTTTGAGCTTATTCCGCAATGTCTACATCTGCAAAAGGTAACAGAAACAAGCAAGAAACTAAACACACAATTCAAATAGAAGATTGGCCCAAAAAAGTGGCAATCGGCAATAATATAACTCAAAATATAAGTAGTAAGCAAATAAAATGGACACAAAATCTCCAAAAACAATAACAGGCAGAAGGCTACTAACATTGTTTCTTCATCCTGGCTAGGACCACCACTCCAATCTGATGTAGCTGTACCTTCATCAGAGACCGCCTTGGATGATGTAAACTGACCCTTTTTACGCTGCATTCTGGCAGTATAAATACAGATCAGATATCCCATTCATAAACTTCAAACAAGGTTAGTAATGCACAAAATGACATTTTTTATGACAGCAGGTTTCAAAATTTCTAATTCCAACAACAAAGCTTCGTATATTTTTTATGGAATCAACTTCATGTTTGTTGCTCTTATTCCGTTAGAGAAGAAAACATTAATCCACTGCATTTGTGTAAGGAGATCAAGATTAAAGAACTTAATTGAACTAATAACTGCTAATTTACCCGGAAAACATTAATCCACTGCATTTGTTGATTGTCAGGTTCTATAATGTTTTTTATTTGGATCAATTACATATGCCCCCCCCTACAAACCCTCCTTAATTGCATATTTACCCGGCCCAAAAAATCAATTGCATATATTTACCCTTCTAAACTCTTCTTAATTGCATATTTACCGGTCCAAAAATTCAATTGCATATTTTCCCCAGCAAACTTCTCTAATTTGTAAATTTACACATTTTGATATGTAATTAAAAGTAGTTTATATAATGACTATTTTACCCTTTCTTTTACTACAACTTTAATAATTCCTTATTTACCCATTTTAATTAGTTTTTTGGAGTGCTTTATGTAATTTCTTGCGTTTTTTCTAGGATATATTTCATTTATTTAATTTTGCTAAATTTTTTTATTTGTTTTTGGGTTTTTTACTAAAATACTTTTTTTTGCTTTTCTTCATTGTTTTTTCCGTCCATCACGAGTTTTTCGGGTAACAACAATCATAAAGAATACGAGTAACAATCATCAAAATGAAACCAAAATACCAAAGTTTTAATTTTGATGATTGTACCTCGTATCCTTTATAATTATTGCTACTCGAATAGCTCGTGAGAAATGAAAAAGATAATGAAAATTGCAAAAAATAAATAAATTAATAAAAACGAAAAAAATGAATAGTGCAACACAAAAAAATGTTTTTAAAAATGAAAAAAAACGAGTAAAAACACTAAACAAAAAGTAGTTAAGATGGCTAAATATGCAATTTTAAAGTTTTAGTAAAAACAAGGGTAAAATGATCATTATATAAATATTTTTAATAAAATACATCAAAATGGGTAATTTGCAAATTAAGAAGGTTTGGAGTGGGAATATGCAATTGAACTTTTAGGTTTGGTAAATAACAAAATATGCAATTAAGTGGGATTTGGAAGAGAAAATATGCAATTGAATTTTTAGGACAGGTAAACATGCAATTAAATCAGTTCAGAGGGGCGACTATGCCATTGTCCCTTTTTATTTGGTCCACTATGAAAGGATTTGTAGCTTCATCCATGAGATTCGTATCAATAAACATATCTACCATGCTTTTAATATTACTATAAGACAGCATTTTGTGAATGGGCACTCAGAAAAAGAAAGCTGAAAGAATTTATTGACAATTCTTATGAGCAAAGAATATATGAAAATGAAGATGGGCACATCAAGAAAGACACAGATGACAGCAAGCATGTAAAAGATCTCATAATTTCTACTAACTCTAATACCTTAGTGCAACTTCCTTTCGTACAGTATAACGGATTTTCTTGTCAAAACATCTTTCTTTTCTCTTCTCTCTGAACCGACTCAACGATGCAGCCCTTTGTGGTTGACTTGACCTTCCAGGAAATTCGGTCAAACCCTAGACATTTTCACAAAAGACCCAATTAAACTAACAAGCACAAATCTCAAAAATTAGAACTTGCATGAACAATTTGCAGTACTTGTACCCTTTGACTTTGAGGAGGTACCCCCAAAGTAGGGGCACCAGTTGGTACTTCATATCCACCCAAGAGCAATAACACAGCTTGCACCTGTACAATCCCCATAAACAAAAAGATATCAATATATTAGTAGCAGATCAAGAATTAGATCGATCATTAATATTCATCATGGCATGCATAGTCTTGGACACTTCGTATCTTGGCTTATACTTCACTTAGGTTAGCCTTTAATCTTACAAATGTTAGCCACTTCTGATAATAACTGTTGGTCTGTTGTTATGATACTAATTACTCATGACCTTTTTTTTTATGTTTTCCTTGAAACAAAAACAAAGTTTATCTAAGTCAAGGTCTCAATGACAGCAGCCACTTTATCTAGAACCTACTGCATGAGCGCGCTTTGTATCTCGTATTGTTTAGAACAAGCTTCCTTGATGCATTGCATAGTATAAAGCAAGAAATGCATCAACAAATCTACACATGCAATGATAATATACTAAAAATTACCCAACTAGGTCATTAACTAACGCGTAACAAACGAAAACCTAATGCCACAAAATAACAAAAAGTGCGAAAACCTTTTCGGGTGAAACAGCATCAAATACATAAACTTCGCCCTGAAACGACAACGTAAGCTGATCAGCACCTCCACCTGCACCTGCACCTCCACTAACCGGCTGAATTTCAGTATCCGGTACATACAAAGCATGCGGCTGAACAACGCTCATGTCCTCCATACCACCTTCAAGGCCACCACTGTTCTGCAAAGCATGATGTTGATGGTGATGATGATGATGATTATGGTGATCGTAACGCATCTGACTAGGGTTATCTATAGACTCTTCTTCTCCACCAGCAACATCACCGTCTTCCTGAACAATCACATCTTCAACCATGTGATGCTGATTATCGTTATTACTGATACCAATTCCTCTTTGATGATGTTGATGATGATGCATGTTAACAGCATCGTACATCGATGCATGATGATGGTGCTGATTGTTAGTATTAGCTTCCGACATTCTCCAATAGCATCAAATAAAGCCCAAAATTACACACAATTGTATGAAATTGAAGGTGGATAGATATGAGATTCAACGAACAGAGCTTAATAGTTGAATTGGAGCTGATATTGTTGAGAATTAAGAGGGATGTGAAAAAAGGGGGCAAAAAGCAAGCTATTTGGAGCCCTAATTTTAGCAGAGAGTGATATTATGGATGAGGATTTGAAAATGGGATGTAGATGCTTCCTGACTTGTGACATGTGCATTACTTGTTGTAACGTGGGGATTTGAGTGTTGAAACCGTATCTGAATATTGAGTGGCAATAATGATTTTAAATGTGTTTTTTATAAATTTATACTCCCTCGGTCCCATTAGAAGTGTCAATATTGCCTTTTTTAGTTGTCCCACTTAAAGTGTCCATTTTTAAAATTTATTAGTAAACTTCCAAATTTACCCTTAATAACATAAAACAAACAATATGATGGACCCACAATACTATTTATTGTCAAGGATATTATTGTCAAATAACAAACAAAAATATCAATCATTTATTGTGCCTAAAACTTTGTGTTTTTCAAACTAAGACTATTCTAATGGGACGGAGGGAGTAATTTTTAAGAGTTAATTACAAGAATGGTTAAAAGGTATCTGTTGACGAGTCGGACTTCATAACGTAATGTGAGCTCAAAAAGAGTGATAACTGGAGGCTCGAGGTCTAAACTCGAATCAGTCAAAGATAAATATCTTTTAAAGAAGATAACATGAATGACAACTTATTAAAAATTAACAATTAAGAAAACCATAACACGATGGATATAGGAGAAGGTTATGGGTTAGGATTTCCATTGACATCTAATTGATTAATAGGGAGTGACTAACCATATCACGTTTATGATAAATATTTGTTTGTAAAAAATGAAGTATTCCCTACACTTAAAAATGGTCTTTACATGTGCGGTTAAAACAACTCATTCCTAGAAAATATCAGAAACTGAGATAAAGCTCACTTGACCGATAGACGAAAGTTCAAGGCAAAAGGTAACATTCAAATTATTATAAAAGGAGGTCATGATCGTTCAAAGATCTCATCTTATCATTCGTACCTCTTAACATTTAATACATTTTTTTTATCTCAACTCATTTACTCACTTCAATCATACATGTTTACTACGATGTTTATTAATTATGCTAGCATTTATTCTTCTAATCATCAAGTGGTGAACGAGTACTGATTTTCACGCACGAGCTTAGTCATAGTGACACCCTTCAGGGTCCATTATGACGAATAATGATTGTTACTTGTGTAGGAAGACATTTCCCAGAGAGTTGTTCTAAAAAAGACCTGACAAGTTGATTATCCTTACCAATCGTGTGAAGATTTTGGACTTTATATTCGCGCCATCCGTGGGACCTAAGGTCTCAAAATAACACTATAGAACGGTTTGATAATTGGAAATCCATCTGATAAAGCCAAACTTTGGAAATGACTTGATGTTGGTACTTCAAAGGACCAGCCCAAGTCATCAAGCCTTCCAAAGTCGACCACCATGTCCAACACACTGTTGATAGGGTGGGTAGCGACATGTTACCACCACTGCCGAACTTCGGGATAAGCACCACAAAAGCTAATACGGTCATTGAAGAACCGTCTTACTTGGCAAACATGGGAAAAATTAGAGACCAATTCTTAAGCGATGATGATGACGAGAACATACTCGGTGTGACAATAACACCAGAGCTTGTTAAGAAAAACCGAGAAGAGTTGCTGATATAGTGTGTAAACTACATGTGTTTCCCGTGTTAAGTTTGTACACGTTTTGAGTCGTTTTTATATAGTTTTCTTTAAGTTTTATCTACTATTAATTCTCCGAGAAGACGGACTTGCTGGTATCGTCAAATGTGATTTGTAGGTCCCAAGCGGAAGAAATGGTGAAAAGAACGCATTAACAACCACTTGGTGCGCCTGTTCCACGTAGACAAAGCTCACTTGACCGGTGGTGCAACTGTTCCACGCTACCAACCATCAACAACCACTACCACTTGGTGCGCCTATTCCACGCCGACAACCATCGACCAACATGCCACCGCCAATTGACACTAACTGGCGCGCAACACTAGCGCCCCACCATCAACCGACACCAACTGGTGCGCCGCACGCCCCTGTTATGCCGCTGAGCACCACCAAACAACACATAACCCACAAGCCACAATTGACCGAAGCACACCAAGGTGTTGCTAGCATATCAATGTCAACCGCCGTGTGCCAGCCTCCGCACCAACCCACAATATACATGCTGATGGTGGATGGATGTCCGCTACCAACTGATGGGTCCGATAGAGCAAGATTATTTGAGTATGAGTTTCTAATTTTTATTTAGGTATATTGGTTTTCATTGGTCCCAACTATCACATGTTGTCTTCTGCCGGTCCCAACTATTGAATTGGCTGTCAACGGTCCAACTTTTATCACTTTGGTAACCACTGGTCCCGTCGTTAAATTTTTTTACGCCGTTAAGTTTTTTCCAAATTCAATACCGATGTTATAAGCCTTTTGATTGGAACGATAATATAAGTCGATTGATGTAAAAGTTACCTCAAAACGGCGCTCCGAATAACGAAATAGTGCTTCAATCGGGTGTTTAAACCTAACGGTGCTTCAATCGGATGTAAAAGTTTTTATCGTTCAGAGAGCCTTTTCGAGAAAACTTTTACATCAATCGACATGTATTATCCTTCCGATCAAAAGGTCTAAAACATTGGTCTTGAATTTGGAAAAAACGTAACGGCGTTAAAAAAAATTTAACGACGGGACCAGTAGTTACCAAAGTGATAAAAGTTTAGACCGTTGACAACCAATTTAATAGTTAGAACCGGTAGAAGACAAAAGATGATAGTTGGGACCAGTGAAAACCAATATACCTTTTATTTATAAGCTTAGAAAGGTAATTTTGACTTTTTGTGTATTATTACATCCCAATTCCATAAAAATATACAAACCAAACACATTTTGGATATTTAAAGATATACAACCTGTGTAGCATAGTCTCCCCTAAAAATACCATATACATGTTGATGTTTAAACTTGAGAAATACAAAGCTATTCTCTCTAGTTCCTGGACATCTATATCATTATTCATACACTGTTTACCAATTACAAAGATTTTAGATTATAACTGTCTAGAGTTTTGATCATTCTAGACGTCTGCCATTTCATTACTTACAAAAATTGCATCATTTTGTACAGATGAGTGAACAAATGAGATTGCTTTAAGTTACAATAAACTATTAATCTCATTACCCAAAAAAGAACATGTTTGGTTTGACTTGAGGGGTCTAAAAATTTGACCAAAAGCTGGTTTGTAGAGCTAGCATCCTTACTTTAGTCATGATTAGTCAGTGAGTATGAATGCATGAAGGAGGCTCTGAGCTGATTGGGTTTCATCAGGAGTACCAGATATAACAACGATGTGGTCGGTAGCTCCAGCCTGTGGTTCGTGTATTACAACCTTTGCACCCGAAATCTGGTTTTACACAAAAAAAAAATATTATATATTACAAGCTTACAACACACGGTCAATTTTACAGGATAAAACATTATTACATTAATGCATATGATCATTTTGCATCATACGATCAATTGTCAATCGTGCTACAAAATTAAGAGCAATATCTCACAGAAAATATGCATCCTATGAATTATCACAAATGAACAACCCATGTGGTTTGTGTGTTTGAAGAAAGAAAAGGTAATTTTGTACTTAAAGGGACAAATTGCCTAGAACAACACACTTTTTTTCAATGCACATTCAAGCAATTTGAACACAAAACAAGTTCTAATTTCTTTTATTTAACGCACTTTTGTGAAGTATGTTGCTATATGTGTAATTGGTTGCCTAAAATGGATGACGTATAAATTAGACGGTTATATTCATCAAAATTAGCAATTGGCTAAAATGAGAAACAAACCAAGCCAGGTAGCTAGTTTGTGCACTTTGTCTCATTTTAAACTATAAAGTTGGTTAACACAAATGCAAGCAGTGATTACCTGTCTTAGACGAGTTAGATTGCTTTCATTTTCCCCATAAACCCGTCCAATAACATTTTGAGGTACTACGATCTCCACACTCATACTTGTCACTATAGCAGACCTACCTCCACTGCAAACATCACCATCAGAAGTTGGTTAAGAGAAGATAAAAAAATCACTTGCTTTTATTTAAGTTAAATATACACAAAAGTCGCCGATATAAAAAATATATATATTTTAGAAAAGCAAGTTAAATCATTAAGACATGCCACTATACATATTTGTTTTCCTTCAAAACAATAATGTGGGGGTTCCATATATTATATATACATTACATGCATGTATCTAACATATACAAATATAGTGGAGTTACTCATTGGAGTGTTGCTTGAAGGAAAAGTCAGAGATAAATCAAGAAAAGATTTAAAGATAATTATTATTAGTGTATTAATTGCTTAAGTGATTTAAGTTGTATTAGGAATTAGAGTTGGAGTAGGATGCAAGTTATTGCAGTATAAACAGGGGGTTAAGAGTTTTGTGTGATTTTTGTTCTTAATAAAACTGAAAGAGTCATGGGAGTTTCCACAAAATGTCAGTGTGTTTTGTGGATGTTATCAATTCTGGACCAACATACAAATGCTGTGTAAACAAACATGATACATATGTTTGTGTGTGAATGTATGTATTTTGGCTATTAGTTTCTGGAAATCGTGCTGTGGCAACTGACAACTTATCATTATCTTCACCACGTATATCAAAAGTTTTGACAATGAAAGCAATAAATTAGATTCTACTTTCGAACAAAATAATTTTATAAAAGAGATGTTATTTGACGCAAACCTGCCAAGCTCGGTACCACCTTTAACAGAAGTTGATCCCGTGCCAACATCACGTACCATCCCCACATTACCCGTCCCTATCTGCGATCAATAGACGATAAATGCATTACTTTAAATCCTGAATATAGACATAATAATACAAAAAAGCAAATATTACCCGAGATTGCGATTTCGCAGGTGTTGGAAAACGATCGATGTTATTTGACACTTGTAGACCTTCCATGCCCCGAGTTAAATTAGCATATGCGCCACTGGTTCCATGGCCCTTTAAATTCTTACTAAAAAATAAATTATTCCTCAACCTGCCAGTAACACTGTATAGAGCGTCCCGTACATTTACAAACTTTCCTGTCATCTTTACACAAAGATGCCTCATTTAACTCATAACTAGAAAAACAAACATATTCACACAAAATAGAATTATATTTGCATAAAAAATAAATCAATCAATAAAAGGAAAAATTGATTTGAGTTACATTTTTTTCTGAACAGATCAAATCGATTAAATTCCAGGGTTAAAAAATGAACAAAAAGTCTAAGAAATCGATTATTTTGACCCTGAAACTTGAAATAAATGAAGGCTTGAAAAGCTCACCAGCACTACTAGATCAGTCTCAAGAGCGCACTTTGGAACTTGATCATCACCAACTATCTTTATTACTGCACCCGTTACTTTTCTCATATCTGCAATTATGGACCCACCTTTACCCAACAAACAACCCATTTGACTTTGTGAAATCACAAGTCTAGCAGAAGTCATTATGCCACTTGATGATGGACGGTTAGTCTCTGACCTATTGAAAACAAGAATGACAGCATTTTGTGCAGGCGAGTTCCGTGTCTCTATGGTCTATGATAAAATAAGGATAATATAAAAGAATATCACATAACATACGATTTTCTATCTATGAACTAATTACTAATAGCAAACCTCCATAGCGGTTATAGTGATCAACCGTTCATCACAATCAGAAACAGGAGCTCCAAAGCTTATACTAGCACCTGATTCTTTTTGAAGTGCTTGAATGATTGTTCCTGACTTGCCTATCACACTGCCCACCCGATCACTGGAACATAGCATCCTGAAAACTATTTCCTGCTGAGAAGTTTGTAAATCCATGGAAGGATAGGTGTCGCCGCCTGAAGATACAGAGGGGATATCCATGTAACCGTTGGTTATGGTCTCCTGCGGAACTGCATGATGGGGTCTGTCTAAACCCATATTCACTGTGTGACTATATGGGCGGTCTTGAAGGCATCGAGTGACAGCAACAAGTGCTTTTTTAGTGGCCAACATATCACCCTCAATCTGCAATAAAGCATATGAATTATAACTTCAGGGAATTCCAAAGGTTGAAGAAACTATAAACTGTATCAAGAAAGATACAATTATAGTAGTCAAAGTCACAAGGTACACTCAAGAAGAAAAGGGCTCGCAGGTCGCCTAAGCAGTAGGAGCAAAGAAAGAGCACGCTAAATACAAAAACAAGCGGAATAAAAGAAAAGTAAGAAACTATATATAGTACGCGTACAAAATTTAAAAAAATAAAAAAATTCCATAAATACAGTAATATTCCTAATAGAATTAGCAGTTAGAAAAAAGAAAAGAATCAGTAACATGTAATCAGTTCTTACAAATCAGTTGAAAATAATGAAACATCAGACATAATAAGTGAGATTTGTTAGGGCCTTAGGGGATAAGGAAAGATAGCAAAGCTCTAGTTGTAGCCATGTAATGTTCTATCTACTGCCATTTGTGTCTCGCCTGACCGGTCCCCGGAGGCAGTGCCTTTGTTGCACCAAGAGAAAGGTCCGCGCCTCGAATGAGTGCCTAGGTGTGTGACTTGTGTGCTTTTGACTACTATGGACACATTTTTTTTATCTTTAAACATTTTATATATGCACTCGATAAGAAATTGAAAAAACAATGTTTGAGTAATATCAAGAAGATATTCGAGTACCCAAGATTTCACCTTGTGTTCAAATTAACACTCCACCAAGATAAGAAACAATTAGAAAAATCATATTATATGATCCTCATAAGCCAGATATCATCAAGACGCCATATAGTTACTAAATAACAAAGCAGCTACATACTTCCTTGACTTCTCGTTTCCGACAAGCCAAGTTTCTCGCATAGGTGGAATAAAAAAACTGGGGTCCGTTAACTTGCAATAATTAGGACTTCTGGACAAGTATAGACATGAAAATACCAAAAAGATAGCAAATTTCAAACTTTTTTATATGCAAAATCGTTCATTTTTACCAACTATGGTGTTCTTTACTTGCAGTTTTGCACATAAGGATTCGCTGATCTCTCTTTTCCAATCAAAAAGAGGTTCCCACTAAAGAACAACTATACATTTACGAAGAACGACTCAAACCAGAATACTTAGACTATGCTTCGTGGGCATTATCACTCAGTCTTCACGCCCAATAATGCCCAAAAACGCCCCCACCCCATTACGCTGGGGCGTTATCAAAAAACAAATCTGGGGGCGTTGTGCACTTAATTATACGTATAACGCACATACCCTCACTCAAACCCACAAATTCTCCAATTAACTCTCAAATCATAATGATGCTGTGGCATTCACTATGACACCATTATTTGGTATAATACCCTTTGCCTAGTCAGCGTCCATATGACAGAAAATACCCATTGGTCATTAAACCACTATGCACAATCTTCACAAAAAATGTCAAAAAAGTAGCATATTCAACAAAAATTAACAATTTTGGCCAAAAAGTGCACATCATGAAGCCTTTTTTTTGCATTAAACGTTCTCAGAATGCCCAAAAGTCCAAAAATGATCACTTCTGCAAACTAAAATATTTCATTTTAAGGGTTTTTTTTAACTTAACCATAAAAACATCAAATCTGTATCTTTTTTTGCCTAAAAAGGAAAAACCAGTGATGCCACAAAAATGGAGAAGGGTTCTTTACCCTTTTATATCTTCACACATCACTTTTGGTTCTAAAAATCAATCAGAAATAAAAAAGCAACCCATCACATCAAAGAAAACAATAGTATAAATCATTTACTTTCATCAACATCCAGTTATTTTTTCTCAGAGACATAAAAACAAACAGTTATCAGTTATCACTAACCTCCACCATTTCATCATTAGCCAATGCACATGATGGCAACTTATCTTGCACCAAAACCCTAACCCTGCACCCAGTATCCTTCCTAATCTTCTCAATCACCGTCCCCCTTTTCCCAATCACAGATCCAATAACACTCTTATCCGCCAACAATCGACACGAAACAACACCTCCAGATGCTAAATACCCCCCATCAGCCTCTGCAGCAACCACCAATATCCTCTCAAAAACCCTAACCAACGCCTCTTGTGCAGGTGAAACTTCAATGCATGCACTAACTTCATCGCAATTAGTGTTTGAAGTAAGCGATAACGTTCTGTTCACTGAGCTGTTGGCGATAACAGTGATGACTCGGTCGTCGGATCCAGGAATTGGATCTTCAACCCGGATTTTGGCGGATGATTCGTGCTGAAATTGTTTGATGATAGCGCCGGATTTTCCGATGACTCCGCCAATGCGAGAAGCGTGGCAGAGAAGACGGAAACATGTGCAGCCGGCGGCGATGGTGAGCGGCGGTTGTTTGGATTTGAGACGCTTTGGACCGGCGTTGACTTCGGCGGCGGAGGTGGTGGTGGTGGTGGTGGTGGGGGATTCGAACATTCTAGATTGAAAGAGAGATGATTTGTTCGTACGTGTGTTTGCTACATGAATGAAGATTGATCGATTGGGGATGATGAGTTGTGAGAGACTTTGAATTGACTTTTGTGGGTTTGGAGATTTGTTAAGAAGATTTGTTCAGTTGATGCAAGTACGTCAGCCCTTGTCAATATACCCAGTCAGAATGTAGATACCTAGATATGCTATCTAAGCACAAATAAGGGTAGTAGACATCAAATAAGTGCTTTATATTACATGGGGGAAGAGATCGGAACCGTATTGATATCGCTTGGTATCATCATCGAGTTTTAGGAAATGTGGCTATCCGTATCAGTGTCGGTACTGGTTTTTCGGTTTTGGTATCATGTTAATACCGGTTTGGTGTTTTTATCTTTTTTTAATAAAATTTATCCGTTTATTTCGGTTTAATTTTATATTTTTTAATATAACTGTAATATAATATACTTGAATTTAAAAAAAATGAAATGATATAAATTAATTAAAAATCATATCAACTTCACTAAATTTAAAAGTTGATAATCTAAAAAAATTACAAAATGACTTAAAGTTGTAGAGAAAACACTTTATAACATTAAACATGTAATACACAATATTCATAACATCCCAAATTATTTAAAGTATACTAAAAAACTATTTTTACGTAACCGGTACCAACATGGTACTAACCGATAAAGTACCGATACCGGTACTCGGTACCAAAAGCTCATTCCTAAATGACATGTAAGTTTAAACAAAATAGACACCTTCATTTGACAACTTATTTTTGAGAAAGAATCGAGTGAGAATCGTTTTAACTGTTATATTTTTAATTATCTAAATTGACAAAAATGCTTATAAACTTACTAATTTTAAAATTTATTTATAAAAATATGATTTGTATCGTTTTTTTGTTGAAATGCATATATGCACCACATTATATGTGCAAATATGCACACTTTTTAGTTTTTAATAAAAACACGAGGAGAGGTGTGAAAAAATTCTAAGGAATAATGACACAATAGTAAAAATGATCTTCTTTTTTACTTTATCATTGTTATTGAATTTATAGGTACACGACTTATATGGCTCTCACTGGTTCTTTCTAAATATTTGGTTCTCATTAATTTGAAGGTAAGACCATACTAGAAAATGATAGACTTTGTTTGGTGGACGAGCATATATGAGGCATATAGAGTGATACATCACCTATATGATGCCTCCATGGTTTTTTTATAGTTGGATGTTTTTTTATCTGTTCATCACCACATGATCGAAATCTAATCCCATCCTGATGCGACTGCTCTTACAAATCTTGTTCTCGATACAATAATGTAAAGGTAATTCATCTATCATAAAATGCTTGTTTTTATGCTAGGATCAAAAGCCCTAACTTCAATTGGGATTCCAAAATCAGATTCATGGTCAATTTCCGTGGTTAAGATTCTAGGGTCATATAAAATTTAGGGATTTCTATAAGTATTTCACTTTTTGATTTTATTTTAGATTAAAACAACAAATTAAATATTGGTCTGTGAACGCAGAGACTCATGTTCGAGTCTTTGCTCCACCACTTATTTTTCTTTTCACAATTTAGTTAAGAAAACAAAAATTAAATTTGAACTAAACCTTTTCTTAAAAAATATTGAAGATGATAGTAATAATAATAATCATAGTAATGATAATAATAGTAATAGTATAAAGGGGTATATAAACGATTTTCATAAATCTTAAGTTCCTATAAGGATTCTTATGTGTTTCGTATTTAGGAAAATCATAATTTTCATTATAACTTGATACCTTGATAAATTCTCAGGTAATTTAGTTACATATTTAAGAATATATATATAGGGGTGAGTTATATTACAAAAGGTTGAGAATCTAAGAAGGCTACAAACAATTTTTTAGACACAATGTAATTAAAAGGCACAGAGACGGGTTAAAAATTTATTAAAAAAATCTAAATCAAATTTAAAAAAATGTCTCGGAGACCTTATTCCACTAGTTATCCTCCTTAAAAAAATTTAACGTTTTCAACGTGTCTAATTTTTCTTCATTGTTTCTTTTATAAATTTATTACACAATAAAGATAAATTTAGACACGATGAAAACATTATTTTTAAAATTTTTTATTTTTCATTTATTTTTTTTAAAAAGGATGACGAGAGGAACAAGGTGGTCTCTGAGTCACTTTTTTTAAATTTGATTTAGAGTTTTTTATAATTTTTTTATAGGACATTGTATCTAAAAGATCATTTTTAGCTAGTCATCTTAAATTCTCTCAGAACCTCACACTTAAAGCTAATGAGTATTTATCAAGATTAATACGTGTTTTTAATTAATTGTATAGACATTTATCAAAATGATTTCCTTGAACAATTTATTATTAAATCATGATGTGTTCTAAAGGTATTTATTAAATTACTAGTATTTACTTAAAACCCTCAAACTCCAAATTTGAAACCCTAGATTCCAATCCACCCTAGAACCCTAAGTTCATTTCTCTAAGTTAAGTCACCAATCCTTAGGTTGGCATTTAAGGAGACCATTCGGTACCTTAATTCAAATTTATCTAGTTATTCTGACTTATTCAACATCACTTACTATCATGTGAGTATTCATAGCCTCTTTTACAGTTTTACATTTTGGGGTGATTTCATGTGAACATATTAAATCATTTTTATCATGTCTATCATTTGATTCATTTCATCCGTTTAATCAATTCGATTCATGTGTTTGTTATTACTTGTAATTATGTGTGCATATCTTAATAACATTGATTCTTGCATAACACTACTACAAAACTGAGCTTTTGCTACCGTAATTTCGGTGGCAAAACGGTGGCAAATAGGTATTTGCCACCGATTTGTCACTGGAACTACGGTCACATTAGCCTTCGTAGCAGTTGGTCAATTGTCACCGTTTTGCCACCACATGTAATTTTGCTACTGAAATTAGTGACCGCATAGTGGTGGCAAAAACTGCCATCGATTTGCCACCGCAAGTTTTGCCACCGTTTTGCAACCGCAAGTTTTGCCACCGGTTTGCCACCGCAATTTTGCCACCGAATTGCCACTGTATATTTGCCTCCGGATTGCTACCGTAACTTTGCCACCAGTTTGCCACCGTCCTTTACCTGAAATAGCAACCATTTTGCCACCGTTTTTTTTAAATTATTAAATGCTATTTTATTTAGCTTTTATAAATCCTGCTGGATAAATATATATATATTTAACTAAGACTTATTAAACATAAAATCAACCAAATTTGCATAAACACAAAACGTTATTTTAACATACTAATAATATCCATATATCCAAACATTTAGAATCTTAATTAGAAAATAAAGTCAATATTTAACTTATGGGAGTTGTTTAGTCAAACTTTTCAACATTGCTTCCATTTTCATCATTCGTTCTAGCATATTTTCTTTGTCGATCTTTTCCTTTTCCTTTTCTACCTTTTCTCTCTCTTTCTCGGCTTTCTCCTTTTCTTTTTCTGCCTTTTCCCTCTCTTTCTCCGCCTTTTCCATTTCTTTCTCCGCCACTAAGCCCTCAATTATTCCTTTTAGTCGTTGTATCTATAATAATAAAAAAACAAATAAACAACAAGATCAATATTAATAGGTACTTGAGCTCAACATCAAACCAAGATTGTTATTACTTACCTATGAAGTCATATTGCATACAAAACCTCATTCTTTTAATCGTTCATAACACGGGCAACTCAACACCTATTGACTATGTAATTTTCAGCTAAACTAGCACCTATTTACTACACAAGTCTCGCCTATTTACTACATAAATATCAAGCAAGTTGCTAGACAAGTCACAAGTTTAAAAAAAAAACAACTAAACACAAGTCACTATATTACCAATAGAATAGAGAATAGATGTACCTCGAGCGATTCACTCCCATATTCGTACGAAGTACTGCTACACTCTGTGTAAGGTATACCTGTCATCAAGGCTAACGGGTCACTAACATTGTTTAATCCATACACTTTTCCTTTGTTCATTCCTCCGGACGCTTGTAACCACCCGTCATAATCAAAAAGTGTGCCTTCATCCCCGTACTTCTCCACAACATAGGCTTTATATTTTTCCTTACATACACGAATAAAATATAATTTTAGTAGTATAACATTTAATAAACTAATCCACAATAACATACAATTTGGAAGTTAAAACACAATTTGTACTACATGTTTGTTGATAAAAAAGGTAAGCTTTTATGAAACATAACTATATATTGTTCAAAACCTATCACTAACATGGTGCTAAATGATGTACAAGGAAATGCTAAATGACTGTTAACATTAAGAAAACAAAACCAACAATTATTTAGTTAAGGGTGCCAATAATGGAGATTGGAATAATCTTTGGTTGGTCGAACCCATCTATAAACATCATATGATAAATTGATATGGTCAACACTGCTGCATACTTGATAAATCAGGGACATTCAACTCCTCTTAGTTTCAAAATACTAGATGAGGAATGGCTTGGCCGAGAGGTTAGTTATAAACGTATGATGATATTTGGTTATGATGCTTACTATGATACTAAACACTTTGAGAAGGATAAGCCAATGCTAAGATCTTAAGACAAATAAATGTACCGGCCTTTCCCGAGCCAAGAAATTATGAGATATCCGAATCCTCACTTTAATAAGCATGTATCTTACAATGACAATGATTCAAGTGCATTAAAGATAAGAAGCAACACATACAATTTGCAATCCTAAGAAAACATTTGTTGGCTCTTAAACCCAACAATAACAAACTGCCAGAAGGAAGATAACTGGAAAAGAACCGCAAGAACCATGAAAAAATCGAGCTACAAATCTAACAACAATAATCTAGATGCACTTGTGTAGATAAACTACTAAACACCATGGATGTAGTACTCTAATGTTGTAACTAGATGCATTAATATACAACATAATAAGAATGACCCATTAAAAACATTTAAAAAATCTCAAGATTATAAATTCTATTTGTTGTTACAAATGAGTTTGTGTCCACAAGATCCTCTAGTTGAAATGTATATCAGATATTTGGCAAATAGCAAACAATTTCTTTAGGCAAAATGTAAAGTAATTATAAATATAAAATTACTTTGAATAGCAGACTTCTCCATTGCCTCCACACAGGACTGCCATATCAGTTGATGTAGCAATTAAAGAGGACCAAGCAACAAAACAGTAACGTGCAGGAGTAATCAAGGACTAATATAGATGCAATCAAAACATAATCGAGGACTAATCAAGAACAAATTATCAAATGATTATAGAACTGACTGAAACAGTAACGTGCAGGAGTAAAACAGAGAGTAAAACTGAAACAGTACGTACCTGAATCGATTTGACGGTTTGAGACGACGACAGTGTAGTGGCGATGGTGCAGCGTACAATGCCGGTGAAGATGAAGCTGTCGGAGAACCTTTTACGATTTGAGGAGGAGATGGACGATGGTCGCACAGTGCTGCTGCGAGCAAAGACGAGGAGAAGAAGTTGCTGCAAAGGAATTGATGGACGAGGACGATCGCTTGCTGCTGCGTACAGAGAAAAAGTGTGTGGCAAATTGTGAAGAGAAAAAAGTGTGTTCGTCTTTTGTGTTGATGAAGTGAATTGTGAAGAGAAAAAGTGAATGGGGCTATTTTAAACCCTAATTTCAACTTAACCTCTTTTCTTATTTGCCACCGGTTTAGCGGTGACAATTTATAACGGAGACTAAACGGTGGCAAATTTTGTGACTGTTTTGTCACCGTAACCATTAATTCCTTTTAAATATTCTTTACTATAATATTTTGCTACAGTTTTGCGACCAAATAAAATCGGTGGCAAGTTTTACAACCGGTTTGCCTCCATGATTTATTAGTGGCAAAATTTCCAACCGTGTTGTCACCAATCGGCACATGGTTGTAAATTTTGCGACCATTCATATTCGGTGACAAAGTTGTGGCAAAATTTGCAACCGATTGTTTCGGTGGCAAATGACGGTAGCAAATGCCCAATTTTGTAGTAGTGTAATCATTAATTTATTGAAACCGACAATTACTAATGATAGATCTATTGGCCTAAAAAACACCCCCTTTGTTAGGGCTATTTCCTAGATTAAGATTTACTTTGTATTTTGTTTATATGTTTGTGTATAGTTTAGGGTCTATTTTGTTATATTCCTTAAACTTGTAATTGTTGCTTTAAAGCATGTAGTGAGAGAGTGTGAGGAGAGAGGCTAGATCACATTTTCACGTAAGAGAGAGAACTTAGTGTGTGTGATTTATTTTCTCCTGCACTTGTATTACAATACTGCTTTGATCATCAATATACAAAGAGAATTATTAGTACGAATTGTGTTAATGATTAAACTGTGTTTGTGTATTTTTCATTCTGATCTTTGAGCGATATTAACGATCCAATTGAACCTATCAATTGGTATCAGAGCGGTTGGTACTGTGTTCTTCGCTATTCATCAAGCAAAACACATCAATATTGCTCAAATATCATGATCTGAATGAATTGTTGCTGTTTTTAGTTGTGATTTATCATCGCAATCACTTCTAATTCACAACGATTGTGCAAATTCCATCAGATTGTCATCAGATCTGAGGAATTAAGAAGATTGAAAAAATTTACTGTTCGATCGAATTTTGCTCAAATTCATCAAAATTTGATCATGTTTTGGATTGATTGAGATTAGGGATTGATAATCGGACTATTTCACTGCTTGTGTGTGAATTTTGAACGAATTGGACAAGTTTTTGACAAAACCCAGAAAATTCTCATGGAGAAGATGATGAACAGTATGAACTTGGTTGAAGATTAACTTGCCGGGTGATAAAATTTGACTTAGACAATTTCCTTTGGACTTAGATTGAAGAACAATTAGGTCCTGTGCAGCCGTGTAAAGGAATTTGTGCTTGTCGGGTGAAGAATTTGACGAAGAAAAGGTGTTACTGTTCAGCCGGATCAAACACTGTTGTGCCGGGTGATACACTGTTACGCCGGGTGATTAACAATTTCAGCCGGGTGATCAATCAACTGTGTAGCCGGGTAAACAACATTGCCGTGTGATCGACAACTGTTCAGCCGGGTAAAGCCTTTCTGCCGTGTCAAGATTCAAGTCGGGTCAAAGATTTTTGCCGTGTCAAGATTAACTATTCAGCCGGGTAACTGTTCTGCCGGGTAAAGAAGCCAAGATTTACAACTGTTGAGCCGTGTAACTGTTTTGCCGTGTAAAGACTTTTTCTCTGCCGGGTGAAGAACAAAGCTACTGTTCAGCCAGGTGAAGAAGGATTTTCACTGTTCAGCCGTGTGACTCATTTTTAGTTGTTTTAATTCTTGTTTTTCTTATCTTGTCTTTAATTACTTGTCTTTATTTTAGTATTTTAACTGTTTTTTTTTTAAAAAAATTAACAAAAACCAAAAATATTTTCTTTAAAAATCTTAAAAAATTAAAAATGGCACCTAATGATGATTCTGATAACCGTGTTCCTAGACTTGTTAATCGTGCAGACTTCAAGAATTGGACAATCAGACTGAGACATCACTTATGCTCCATTGACAATGATTTATGGAAGTCAATTGAAAAGGGTCCTCATATTCCAACTCAGACTGCTCCTGATAGTGCAAGTACCTACACCAAAGATTCTACTGAACCTTATCCAGAGGATAATTTGTCAGCAGAAGATTTGAAGAAAGTGAAGAATGATAGCAAGGCTTATTCTTTAATGTGCAAGGGACTGCCACTTCAAGTTCTGTCAAGATTGGATGCATATCAGACTGGTTATACCTGTTTCAAGGCATTAAAGTCAATATGTGAAGGAGGAGAACAATTGAGAAGTTTGAAGAAATCAAGGTTGAAAAGGCAATTGGAGTTATTTGAACATATTAATGGAGAAACAGTGCATCAGATGATGAACAGATTTGTTCACTTAACTACTGAGATGTCAAACCTCGGAGTTAAGACTGATCTTCAAGACTTGAATGATCGATTGTTATGTGCTTTGCCATCATCATGGAAGCAGACTGTTACTCTGTTAAAGCATACTGAGAAATTTCCAATGGATTTAGATCTGCTTATTGGAAAGATTGAAGAAGTTGAGATTGATGAAGGATTAAGAAATACTGACAGATCAAGCTCACAAGCTCAATATAAGTATGTGGTAAATCCTGCCAATACTGTGGAGAATGCATTTCTTGCACAAGATGCAACTAAATTTGAAGATGAGGGTGATTTATTTGTTGGTGCAAGTTTCTATACTGATTCAGCATACTTTCCAAGTTCACCAACTTATTCTCAACCTCAATCTCCACCAAGAAATCAAGTTCAAAGTCAAAATGTGAAAACACAATCAGAAAATCAAAGTTTGAATGTTCAAGCCAAGGTGAAAGATGTAATGAACATTCTGTTGCAAGATGACGAGACAAAAACTGCCTTCACAGCGTTTATGGCAAGTTTTCAAGCATACCAAGGAAGTCACTTAAGTCAAATGGACGTGGTCCTTCAAGACTTATTTGAGATGGATCCAGTTGACGTTGAGGAGATGGATTTAAACTGGCAGATGGTAATGGTTGCATATAGAACGCAGAAGCATGCATATGTTAACCGAAGCTACAAGCCTCATGCAAACAAAACTGTTGGTTTTGACAAATCAAAGGCCAGATGTTTCAATTGTAACCAGTATGGTCATTTTTCAAGGGAATGCAAAGCTCCTAAGAATCAAAATTTCAATGACCAAGCTAGTTCAAGTAATCAAGGTCAAGGTCAAAGCTCACAACAGTCTTCAAGCTACCAAAGCAGAAATCAACGTTCTTTTCAGAAACCATATCAAAGTCTTCCCATGCCAGAACTGAAAGATGAAGGAAAGAAACCAGAAGATCAAACAAAGGCACTGGTGGTCAGTGTAAAAGATGGATATGATTGGAGCGCTTATGCAGAACAATTTACATATGATCTTACATCAAGTTTGGCACTGGTATGTGAAATTGAAGAAGACTGGTCTGAAGAAGGAGATGGTAAAGTGATTGATAATGAGAATGAAGATTCAGAGGAATATGACTGGAGTGCAAAGTCTGATCCTGTTGAAGAATCTGAGTCTGAAATTGCGCTAATGGCTACATCCAGTGAGTCTTCATCATCTACCGAACAACCAAAGGTTAGTAATGACTTACCGCCTAACTATGTTCCTTTACCTGCTGATGTGAAAGAAAGGTTATGTTCTGAACAATGCATTCAACAAGTAGAACATTATCGAACTCATTCTTTTAAAATTGGTGACAAATTAAGCAAACATGAGAAAATTCATGAACAACTTACAATTGATCACAAAATTGCTGATGAGAAGATTTTGTCACTAAAAGAATCATGGAACAAAACTTTAAAAGAACTGGAACTTGTTACCAAACAACTTGAAGAAATGACAAAGAACTTTGAACAAGAAAAAGTTGCACATGCAGTCACTCAAGTTGAATTAACAAAGGTTAAAAGTTGTAAAACCATGGTAAAACAACTCATTAATGAAAGAGGTAACAAAACCAAAACCGGGTTGGGTTTTACTCATGAACCAATGCCAAATTCAATCACTCAAACCTTACCGGAAAATTTTAATGAATTTGATCATTCACCTGAAAATGAAAGAAAATTCAAAGAAATTCAAAGAAGTAAATCCGAGTCTGAAGGTTCTGAAGTGCTGATGGAAAGTTTGAAAGAAGAAGATGATATGACAACTGAAGCTGACGATGAAGCTAGCAACAAATCTGACAACAAATCAGAGCCTGTTCTGATTCAACTGGTTGAGTATCCGGAACTGAATCCGAAGTCAGAAACAGTAAAGGAAGAAGGTGAGTTTTCAGGATACAATGATCCTGAATACATCAGGTGGAAGAAAGAACAAAAGGCGCAAGTTGCTGATCAGTTGATCAAGAAGCAAGAAGTGAAGAAGGCTGAAGTTTCAACTGCAAAGAAGCAGAAATCGAAAGTAATAACCAATCAATCTGAAACGAAACAGTCAAAAGGCAAAAGTGTCTTAAAATCGAATGATAACACCAAAGTTCAAAGTGTTAAAACTGACAAAGTTAAACCTGTCAAGAAAGTGTCAAAAGGTAAGAAAATCAAGTTTGTGTCTGCAGGAACGTTTGATTTGAACGGATCTTATGGTAAACCAATTAATTCTCCAATCAAATCTAACTCTGGTCTGAAAACAGGTTCAGGTCCTAAGTCTTCCGCTGTCAATGATAAGAGAATTGAATCTAAAAAGGTAACCAAACAGAACAGTTTAAAATCAAACCAAAGTCCCATGCAATCAAAATCACAAACAAAGTCTCCACAAAAGAGCGTTGATCTAAAACCAAACAACCATGATAATGAATCACGATTTGGTTCAACATCAAAAGTTAACAATCGGTTCTTTAGGATTAGCAAGAAACATTGTGAAATTTGTGATAGATATAATCATGCAACTGCTGAATGTTTCTTTAACAGGTACTGCAGTCTCTGTGACAAAAGAAATCATTCTTCAGAAGAATGTTATTATAACAAATTTTGTAATATTTGTGAAAGAAGGAATCATGACACAAAGGATTGTTTCTTTCGAACAACCTCAACAAGAGAAATGACACCATTTTCAGATTTTCGAAGAAATCAGTCATTTGGTTTTCAAAATGTTAATCAAAGTCATTCTCCTGTTATGAGAAAGTTCAATCGAAACAATTCAGTTTCAAATTTGCAGGTTAACCATTTTAAACCAAGAGCTTTAATGGTAAGAAATCAAAAGTTTGAAAATAACCTTGATCCTAAGTTAGAGGAAAGGTTTAGTGCTTTGAGAAGAAAGCAATCAATGCACGCCAATGGGCGAAACAACAGTTTTCAACATCAAAATCTCTTAAATGAAACAAATTTTCAAAATGTTCAATATCAACAAGTTACTATTGCAGATAGATTCGGAAAACCCAAGACCGTGTGGGCCTGGGTTGACCAAACTAACTAAGTGATTGTTGAAATGCAGGTACGCCCAAGAAGACCTATCAACTCATGGTTCGTTGATAGTGGGTGTAGCCGGCACATGACAGGCAACCATGCCTTGCTTCAGGATTTCAAGCTGAAAAATGGTACACACGTTGCATTTGGAGGTGATGCGGGTGGTAAAATAACAGGAGAAGGAACCGTATCGAATGGGGTCATTAGTTTTGATAAAGTCAACTACTGTGCACAGTTGAACTTTAACTTACTAAGTGTATCTCAAATTTGTGATAAATCGTATTCAACTTTATTTGATGATTCTTTCTGTTATATACTCAAACCAGGTTTCAAGATCGACAATGAATGGGTAGTGGTGAAAGCTCCAAGAGATCGTGATGTATACAAGCTGGATATGTCGCAGATTGATGCCGAAACCGAAACTACTTGTCTCATTGCGCATGCTTCAAATGATGAGAGTCAGCTTTGGCATAGACGGCTGGGCCATTCAAACTTCAGGAACATGAATCGTTTAGTGACTGGAAATCATGCTGTGGGAATACCTTCAAAGAAGTTCTCTACAACTGATCTCTGTCCAGCATGTTTGAAAGGAAAACAGCATCGCATGTCTTTTAAGTCCAAGCTAGAAAACTCCATTTCAAAACCCTTGCAGATGCTACATATGGATCTTTTCGGACCAACAAATGTGCAAAGCATTGGAAAGAAGTCTTACTGTTTTGTCATTATTGACGATTTCACTAGATTTTCTTGGGTTTATTTTTTGCATGTTAAATCTGAAACTGCGGAGTTATTAAAAGAATTTATCATCAAAGTTGAAAATCAGTTGGATTGTAAAGTGAAAATTTTACGAAGTGATAATGGAACAGAATTTAAGAACGCTAATGTTGATTTGTTTTGTGCAGAAAAAGGAATTGCTAGACAATTTAGTGCTCCGAGAACGCCTCAACAAAATGGGGTTGAGGAACGGAAAAATCGGACACTGATTGAAGCTGCAAGATCCATGCTCGCAGATGCCAAAATCCCTATCACATTCTGGGATGAAGCTATTGCTACTGCATGTTTTGTACAAAACAGAACATTATTGGTTCAGGATAAACAGAAAACATCTTATGAGTTGTTATTTGGAAGAAAACCGAATATTTCTTATTTGAAAGCATTTAGTTGTCCTGTATCGATTCTAAATTTAAATGATCATCTCGGGAAATTTGAGTCAAAATTTGACGATGGATTTTTCCTCGGTTATTCGTCTGTTTCTAAAGCTTATCGGGTTTTTAATAGCAAAACAAACACTGTTATTGAAACTATTAACGTAAAGTTTTTAGAAAATTCGTTTCCGTCAGTGGCACATGGTCCCGAATGGTTATTTGATTTAGATTCGTTATCAAAATCTTTCAATTCTAACTTATTTGATTTTTCAGGAAAAGCAAGGAAAGAATCAGGCGACTTGGGATGCTTTAGTGACGATTCTGATAATGACGAGGATGGAAATCTCAACTCTGAATATCCGTTCATGTCATTTCATAATCCTGATCATGTCAAATCCAGTCAGGCTCCGGGTCCTTCTGGTTCTCAAGAAGATCAAGAATCAAACAATCTTGACGATGATGTGAATCCGCAAAGTTCTCCTAATGATGGTGGATCCGTTCAAAATCAACCATCATCAGATCCGAATGCTGAAGTTATTCCAGAATCATTTGATTACTTCATCAATTCACCGGATCAAGTCCCGAACTTCACTCCGCATGTGTCTACTATTCTACAAGATCTACCAAATCTGAATCAATCTAATCTGGAGAGTCAAGTGCAAGGAGGTGACATACCAATTCATCGAATTCACAAGAAACATCCTGTCTCTCAGATTATTGGGCCGTTGAATCAGAGAACTACAAGGAGTCAAACTGAGCAAGCAAATGTTTGTCTTTATTCATGTTTTCTTTCTCAAGTAGTGCCGAAGAACATTTCAGAAGCGTTACAAGATAATAGTTGGATTGAAGCCATGCAAGAGGAGTTACTTCAATTTCGCAAACAAGAGGTTTGGAAATTAGTGGACTTACCTGAAGGAGAGAATGCGATTGGTACTAGATGGTTGTACAAAAACAAGCCAGATGAACGTGGCATTGTTGTGAGAAACAAAGCAAGACTCATTGCACAGGGATATACACAAGAAGAAGGCATTGATTATGAAGAAGTATTCGCTCCGGTCGCAAGACTAGAAGCCATACGCGTTTTTCTTGCATATGCTTCCTTCATGAAGTTTAAAGTATTCCAAATGGACGTTAAAGGCGCTTTTCTGTATGGACCAATTACAGATGACGTTTATGTCAGACAACCTCCGGGTTTTGAAGATCCTGACTATCCTCATCGTGTATACAAGTTGAGTAAAGCTCTATATGGTCTACATCAAGCTCCAAGAATCTGGTATGAGACATTATCCAAGCATTTACTAGAACATGGATTCACAAGAGGTCAGATTGATCCAACTTTGTTTATGAAGAGGGAGAATGACGAACTCTTATGTGTTCAAGTTTATGTGGACGATATTATCTTTGGATCGACCAGTGCGTCAATGTGCAAAGAATTTGAGGAAATCATGAAGTCTAGATTTCAGATGAGTTCAATGGGGGAGATTAATTTCTTTCTTGGATTGCAAGTGAAACAATCAGCTGACGGAATTTTCATCAACCAATCGAAATTCGTTGAAAAGTTGTTGAAGAAGTTCAAAATGCAAGATTGTCAGACTATTCGAACTCCATCTGATGTGAATTGCAAGATACAGCCGGACTCGAAAGGCAAATCCGTGGATCAAACACTATACAGATCAATGATTGGTTCACTGATGTATCTTACTGCATCAAGGCCAGACATCATGTATGCTGTATGTGTGTGCGCAAGATATCAGTCTGATCCAAAAGAGTCGCACCTGGTTGCTGTGAAACGTATTTTCAGATACCTTAAAGGAAAACCGAATCTTGGGTTATGGTATCCTTATGAAGGCAATTTTGAATTATATAGTTATTCTGACAGTGATTTTGGTGGGTGTGCTCTTGACAGGAAATCGACAACTGGTGGATGTCAATTTCTGGGTCCTAGACTTGTCTCTTGGCAATGCAAGAAGCAGACCAACGTTTCTGTATCCACAGCTGAAGCAGAGTAGATCGCTGCATCTGCAGGATGTTCTCAAGTTTTGTGGCTACAAAACCAATTGCTTGACTACAGGTTTAACTTTCTAAAAACTCCTATTTACATAGACAATACTGCTGCTATGTTCATTACTGCTAACCCTGTTCAACACTCAAAAACCAAACATATCGAAGTTCGATATCACTTTTTAAGAGACAACTCTGAAAAAGGTTTAATAATTTTGATTAAAGTTCATACCGACAAACAACTGGCAGATCTTTTCACAAAATCATTTTTGTCAGGCCGGTTTGAATTCTTAATTCAATCCATAGGATTAATCAATCATGATTGATTCTATTTTTCGAAAACAAAACAAAAAATCCGAAAATATAAAAGCCAAAAATATAATAAGTTGATGTCATATATTGATTCCGTTGTCTTTTATTTTATGTTTTGCATTGTGTGTGTGCATGAAAAAGAAAAGCAAAAACAAAATATAAAAGCAAAAAGAAAAGAAAATATCATGTCATAAGAATCTATATTGCACAAAGTGAGAAATGATAGTTACACTAGACATTATTTGTTACATCATTTTTAATAAAGACTGATGAATGTTAATTGATGTGCTAGACAGTTCAGGCAATTAGACTGAAAAAGTAAGTTGATTGTTGACAAACATAAACTTAATGATCTTTGTGTTAAGTTCCATTGTTATACATGTCTAGATATATATCTTTTGATACATTGCTTGTGATGATAGTCGTGCATGATTGGGTAACGATGCAGTGTATTCAGTGTGATGAACCGCATCGTGAGCTTCTTTGTTGTGGTACCCATAGACCTGAAGTCTCACACGAAGTCTCTTTTGAGCTTCAAGGTGCAGCAAAAGATTCCCAAAGATGGAACGAAAAGAGTCCCAAATGTGGACCAACACATAACAAAAATTCCAAAAAGGAATTCAGAAGATTCCCAAGGGGAACGATAGGAAAGAAAAATTCCCAAAGATGGAATTAAAAAGAAGTCCCAAAGTGGACCAAATCCGAATAGAACCCAGATTCCACACTGTGTATGACTGTAAGTGACCAGGTTTTGTGCAATATGCATTCAGGTAGTGATTGATAAGGAAATATGTTGACATATGTATACATGTGGGTCACATAAGTCATTCTAATCGAACCTTAATATCATCATGATACTGAAAAAGTAAGTGTGTCAACTCGAGCTAATTGGTATGTTTTCATATCATCACTCAATCAAACATAAGTCAAATGTCTATTCAAAACTTGCAAAACATGTTCAGATAATGTGTGGTATGATCTCACTGCGATAATTTGATTCATTGCATTGAATGTGTTTTTATTTTAATGTGTGTGCTTTGTGTGTGCAGGCATATGGAATCTTTATTGACACATCGACATCCTTGTTAAACTTAAAAATTTCAAGAAATTTCAAGTTTAGGGGGAGAATAATTTGAAGAAAAATATCTACAAAAATCCAAAAATATTTTTGAATAAGTATTGTGAATGAACAAGATTATGTGGTATGAAAAGCAAAAGTATTGGATGTGTTAAAAACAAACCCAAGGTCTTGTGAATTGTTTTTTAAGAAATTGCTTCGGGATATAGAAATATTGGTTGTGCAAAAACATTTTTGAAAAAGAAAAAGAAAAATGAATTTAATTGGAATTAATGTTATTGCTTGTTTAATGTTGTTGATAATTAATGTGACAAATTCTTTTTAAGGATATCTTGTCTAATTAATATGTCGAGAATGTTTGCAGGTGCAATAAATGCAGTTGAAAAAGTCAACAGACGAGAAAAGTGAAGAAAAATTGCTCAAAGTGTTATAGTCGGGCTAAGATATCAGACACAACTGTTCTGCCGGGTAATGAACATACTGTTCAGCCGGGTAATGTTGTGAGTTTGATACAAGCCGGGTGATTGAGAAAAAGTTGAAGATATTATGACTACTGTACAGCCGGGCAAAGATCATGTCAAATACAGCCGGGTGAAGAAGTCATAGATATCTGCCGGGTGACAAGTGTTCACTATACAGCCGGGTAAAAGAGTTTTTATCTTGCCGTGTAAATGAATAATTGTGTTGCCGGGTAATGAAGAAAAGCATGTCGGGTGATATAGAAGATAACTATGTTGCCGTGTGAAGAAGAATGTTACCGTGTGAAGAAGAATGCATGCCGTGTGAAGAAGAAAGCATGCCGGGTGATAATGCAAGCAACTATGTTGCCGGGTGATGAAGAAAGCAAGCCGGATGAAAGAAAAGCAATTGTGTTGCCGGGTGATGAAGAAAGGTTGCCGGGTGATGTTTTGAAAGACTACTATACTGCCGGGTGATGAATAAAACCCATCAGGTGTAGTTGTTCCTACCCTTTACCCGTCACTACAGTGACTTACCCGTCTCTACAGTGTTTGACCCGTCAAGTGTGTTTCACATGTTGTGACTTGTCCCAACAGTACATGACCCGTCACAACAGTGCATGACACGGATCAACAGTGCTTGACCCGGCAAGGCTTATTGGGCTTTTTAAGCTTGCCCGTCCCATTTTGTTGACCCGGCACCTCAAAGTTTGACCTAATTTTTAACGATATAAAAACCCGCCTCTTTACAAACACTTATCATTTTTCACTCACACATTCAAGCAAACACTCTGTACTCAAATCCTTTGATTTATCATATTCAATCGTTTGTTCTATAACAAGTGTGATCGATTGAATAAGGTATTGATTATGTGTTTTGTTCTTGATAAACCTGCAAATCGACCGATAAAATGAAAAACGATGATGAACAGTGTTTTTGATCATTGAATCGACACTTTGATTGTGGGCGTTAAAACCAAAATCGAATGTTGTTTTAAGCATAAAAACTGTCGATCATCAACAATCAATCACTCATTTGCACCAAAACACCTTAAAACCAACTGAATCAATCAAAATTGTTCATAACTATCAACCGCCATTGATGAACTTTGAAAGTTCTTAAATGTTAAACTTCAAAATGATGAAATGTGTGCTAAATATGACAAATCCTTGTTAAAACTGAACTAAAACATGTTAAACAATTTCATCTTATAACTTTCAAATTTGTGTTCTTAAGTGTTAAACTGTTAAAATTGAAACATGTTGTATAATCATTAAAATTCAAAGTTGTTTGATCAAAATGATGAAAATCAGGTTATTAGAACAATTTAGGATTTAAAATGATTATGTGAATGTTTTACATGTTAACTGTTATTCAAACACTTATGAAAATTTGGAGTTTATTGATGAAAAATCTAACACATGTGTCTTGTTTATATTTTGTGTTTGTTTTGACAGATGGACAATTTGAAGTTTGAGCCCAAACATAATCTGGTGGCATGTTTGGATGAATCTATCCCTGAAACTGAAGGTTACAGAGATATGATCAGATTCATAAATAGGACGAAATATGTATATGCTATGTGTGCCAAACCGGTCATATATGCAAGGTTGATAAAGAGTTTTTGGAGGACAGCAGAGGTTATTAGAGATGAATATGGTGTTGCTGTTGTTAGAGGAAACATTACCAGAGATTTGGTGTTGACTGTTTCTGAAGAAGCAATCAGAAATGCCTTGAGAATAGATGATGATGAAGTTGGAGCTAATGATGAATTGACGATGGCTGAGTGTCAATCGTGCTTTGTTAATATGGGACATCCTCCTGCATTTCCAAAGTCACAATTTTATAGAGCAAAGTTAGGGAAGAAATGGAAGTTGTTATGTTATGTTGTCCAACAATGCATGTCGAGGAGGAGTGCAGGTTTTGACAACTTTCCATCAGATATAGCATCTCCAATTGTTGCTATAGCTGAAAACAAACCATTCAATATGTCAAGGCGGATCATGAATGGGTTTGTATTTAATTTGGTAAAGGGCAAAAGGTTTAAGTTTCTCATGTACCCGAGATTCTTACAACTAATGATCAATGTTGCCTATCCCATGATTAGAGAAGAAGGAGTGGTTGGTGGGATACTTTATACCGAGGACATGAATGATCTATCTTACAGGAAGATGAGTATCAGGGATGTGCCTAGTATGGATTTATTTGACTATATGAGAGATATAGCAAATAATGAAGAAGATGTTGAAGGAGTTTATCATCACATATCACATGGAGAGATAGTGAATCCACATGACCTAGTTGATGAGGTGCCTGATAACTTGTTAGATGATGATGAGTACTTTGCTCGTCATCCAGAAGATGAACATGAGTCTGAGAATGAAGAAGAAGATGATAGTGATGATGGTGAAAATGATGATAATGATAGTGATAGTGAAGAAAGTGATGATAGTGGAGATGATGGTGAAAATGATGGTGGTGATAATGCTGAATCTGATTCAGAGGAGGCAGAAATTATTGAAACAACTGAACCAATGGATTTGGAAACAGAGAATGTTGGAGTTATTAAACAAGTTGAGATAGAAGAACCTGTTGAGGTTGCCTTTGTTGAAAAGGAGGTGGCTGTTGAAGTTGCAAAGCCAATCACAAAACAGTATGTTAGATCTCGAAGATCTAAATCTGTTGTGGAGAAAGTGTTAAGTGAGCCTGAACTGATAGATGTTGTTCAGATTGCTCAGGAAGTAATGGCCGAAGCTGAGACTATTGCACAGATAGTTGATGAAGCTGATGCTGGCGTTACTGATCCTATCCTTGTTGATATACCCACCACATCATCCCAAGTTGCAGAAAAGATTGAACAAGTTTTGGAGTGTTCACCAAAAGTTGTATCAAGTGTTGATGAGACAGAGAATGAGAAAAAGATTGCTGAGTTAGAGGAAATGGTGACAAAGTTGGTAGAGGCAAATGAATTGTTGAAAGCTTCGAATGAGAGGAAAAAGAAAAGGTTTGAAGAGTTTTGGGATATTCATAATCAAAACTTGAAAACTTTCAAAGAGTTGGATGCAGATCACCTTAAATTGAAGATTGAACATGATGAGTTGAAAGATAAATATGATAGATTGAAGGAGGAGCATGAGAATCTGAAGTATGATTACAAGGAGTTGAAAGCTGAATGTAATACATTGGAGGATGAAAAAGAGATGTTGGAGAAATGGCTGGAAGAAACCAAACCGAAGAAATCTGGTTCAACATCTGATAAAGATTTTTCAGATGAAGTGGTTGAAATGACTGAAGCGACTCAAGTATCAAAAGTTTATCTGACTAGAGCACGAGGCACTACAAATGTTGGTATAAGGGTGGATTCTCCAATCATCATTCCCGATGAAGCTGTTGCTGAAACTGTCAATACTGACAAGGCTGAGGGAAAACGAAAGTTAGATGCAGTTCCAGAAATCACTGGTGATGAAGGTTGCAGTAAGAAGGCAAAACTGGATGAAACAGTGCAGATTGAGCCGATTCAATCTGTAGCTGTAGTTGAAATGGCTGAGATAGCTAAGGATGTTGAGGAGAATGTGACTAATGCTGAAGTTGATAAATCAGTTCAGATTGAGCCGATTCAATCTGAAACTGTTGAAGTTGAAGAAGTACCTAAAACTGTCACAGTAGAAGCAAGTCAGTTTGAGCCGGTTCAAACTGACAATGCACCGATGATTGAGGCTTTAGATGATTTGGATGATATTGATTTCACTGAGTCTGAACCAGAAGCTGAGCCAGAAACTAATGTTGATCAAGAGATTCCAGATGACTTAGATCAAAGATTTGCTTATCTAGAAAAGATGAAGTACAATGCAGTTTTTCTGAATGGGTTGACTGTGAGCCAGATAAATGAAGAGTATGAAAAGTGTATGATTGCCCAAGACAAAGCCGAAGCTGATGAAAAAGAATTTATCATTGAAATGGGTGAATGGACTCCATTGCAAGAAAGTTTGAATATAGAAGATTTGCCTCCAACTGAATTGTATCACCAAAATCCAGAAGAAATGTCAAGTAGAGAAATGCGTGATTGGCTGAGCTCAAGGAATTATCCATATAGGACTCTGAAGAGATTGAAATCTGAGTCTTTGAGGAAAATTGTTGTTAGTTTTATGAAGACGGAGAAAATGTACAATCGTATGTTTTATTTGGACTACAACAATCCTCAATACTATGAGCTGACAAAGAGATACAAAATTCTTGGACCAAAAGAATTACCGGTGATGGCTTTACCTGAAAATGCTCACAAGAAAAGGCACGAATTGATGGATATGTTCCCAAGTGAAGCTAAGTCATATAACATACCGATGGACATACGTGAATCATGGCATAAATCAGCCACAGCAGGTGACGTTGTAAGGTCACTGCTGAGCAAGGGTCAGTCGATTGCTGAACTTCTTGATTCAATGATTGTACCAGAAAAGAACAAGAAGGTAAAGATTATTGCATGGAAATACGATGAGGTGTTTGATGCATTCATGATAAAGAGAGTTAATGGTTTATGTGACGTATACCATTATTACTCTAGCATTTTCAAGTTGGAAGTACAAGATCTGAAAGAATTGCACAAACTTAGACTGATAAATCACACGCATGCTGAGCGTGGTGATAAATGTGCAATGCTGTTGGATGCTGGGATAGCCAGACCACCAAAATATCTTGATTTCAGAGGTCAACAAGAAGATAGTGCGTATGTGCAAGCGAAGAAAGAAAGAAAGAAAAAGAGATTGGTTGTCAGTGAAGACATGTACTTGGAAGAATTTTCGGATGAGTATTTTGATAAGGTGACCAATCCAGGACTTAAAGTGATTGATGGTTCTCAAATGACGAAGCCAATACTTAGAGTTTTCTACAACCAAGAAACTTTTGAGTTGAAGCTTGTTCGAAATTTGGAAGATTGGGATAAAGATATGATTACTTTATTTAGTACCTTTGAGCTGAAACTGCTGCATCCATCATATATCGATTTTCTGAGAAGTTGCAGAATGGAGAAATGTAAAGATAAACTGGCTGAAGCAGATAGAAAATTGTTTGTGGTGATGATAGAAGTGATAGCTGCTGCGTCTGAAAAGATTCGAGTACGGAAGGCATTGCTCAATTCTAATCTCGTGAGGGTTGACATACCAGAGATAGAATTTATGAGGATTAGTGCAAAGGGTACTTTGGAGGTGCAAGTCAAAGGACAGGAGATGCCTTTTGAATTTTATGCTAACATTGACTTTGCAGGTTTAAATCTGGATTCTCTGAGACGTATGAATGCCTGTCCAATCCTTACAAATGAGTCCAAACCACGACAAGCCAAGATTGCAGAAAAGTTCAAGTCTTGCATAGAAGAAGCACTGAAAGAACAAGAAGAGTTTAAAGGAAAAGAGCTGCTGGATATAAAAGAAGAACCAGAAGATTGGTGAAAGAGATTGATGCTGAACAAAATGAAAAAGATTTGAAGATTTTGCTGAAGATTCAAAGATAAATCCTAGGGGGAGTACTGTTAGGGCTATTTCCTAGATTAAGATTTACTTTGTATTTTGTTTATATGTTTGTGTATAGTTTAGGGTCTATTTTGTTATATTCCTTAAACTTGTAATTGTTGCTTTAAAGCATGTAGTGAGAGAGTGTGAGGAGAGAGGCTAGATCACATTTTCACGTAAGAGAGAGAACTTAGTGTGTGTGATTTATTTTCTCCTGCACTTGTATTACAATACTGCTTTGATCATCAATATACAAAGAGAATTATTAGTATGAATTGTGTTAATGATTGAACTGTGTTTGTGTATGTTTCATTCTGATCTTTGAGCGATATTAACGATCCAATTGAACCTATCACCCTTGATTCTTGGGTGATTATAACTGACTATATCAACATGTGATTCTTGTGCCTAATTATCAACATCTTAATCTGTGCGATTACGTGGCTGTATATTATCAAATATCAAAGGTTGATTATGCGTTTAATTATCTTGTATGTTTCACTTTTGCATTATGAGTTTTGTCAAAACATGAGATTGAACTCTATTAATCATTTTGACTCTTTTGATCCTTTTAATCATTATCTATATATATGTATCTAAATCTGTGTTTACTCATCAGCTAGTTCGTTAGCTGAACAAATACTTTTTCACATGTTTTCAGGAAATTTAGCTGAATTACCAAAATGCTTCATTTATGACAAGTTGGACCTAGATTAATAATAAATCATTTATTATGTTGTATTATTTAATTATTAAACTCAATGCTTTATAATGATGAAATTTGAATGTAATATTTATTTCAACTATTTTAATATCATGAGTTATGAACAATCTATTCACTATCGTCCGCCTCAAGGGTTCCGTCATCGGTCGGGGTGTGACGGATAACTGGCTGCCAAGATAAGCTCGAAAAACCGCAGTGTATGCAACTTTATGCTCCTCAGCTTTCAATAAAATATTAAGAACATCTTAAGCCTTATCAACACACATGGTATTGTTTGATGTAACATGAACTATAATTATCATTATAATTTATGAAGAACACGAATTAACTAATAGTTTAAGTCTTCAATAAAATTATTATTATAAAGAGTTTGTGAAGAACACGAATCAACTAATAATCTAAGTCTTCGAAAAAAAATTATCATTATGATTTATGAAGAACACGAATTAACTAATAGCCTAAGTCTTCAAACTGGCTAACCTATGTCTTAAGGTCTGACAACCTGAAGTCTGAAGAATTGAACTTTAAAGACGGCTCCTCCTAAACAAAAAAAAAATAAAACAGAAAAAGATCGATGAACGATTAAGCGAGACTTTGCCTTAGAGACCAATGAAATGAGACCAAAAAACTTTATTACACAAAAGTTCTTTAAAGATCTTTTACTTCTGCTTCCCTGCTTACTATTACTATCACCTCAACTGCTTTGTCACAACCGTTAGGGAAAGCCTACCAATGAGGTACACTTGGGGTTAGAAAGCAAGAAACTCCTTTGATATCGGCTTGAAAGCTTTTTCACTAAAAGAAATGAGAACCAGTACCACACCCCGTACTGGCACTAACACACCCTCCCGAACGAACTGATTCCAAGAAGGTTTCTCATTCGCTTTCCTTGATTTGAATGTCTGACTTAGTTTAGGAAAGCAAGTGAAAAAATACTCGGAAGTGACGATTGCTCCATCTATTAAGAAAGGACGTAGGGGCTGTCTTATAATAAATGGGGTACTCTCTTTTCTAATATGCGCTATATTATTGTGTCATATTCCTAAATGGTGACAAAAAAGACAAAAATCAGGATCACTAGCACATATTTCAAAGCTGAGACCAATAATAAATATTTGAAACTATTAAAATCCAAATTTTTTTTATAAAAAATGGTTATTGTAGGGAAATGATGACAACTATGAACGTTAAGGTATCATAATTGTAAATTTACCCAAACACCGTTTATCCGTTACTCTGAAGCCACCGAGAGAACAAAAAAAACAACCCTCAAAGCCCTCTTCTCCTAATTCGATCACCGGCGGTTTTGCAGTTCCGGTAGCCGGAGTAGTTCGCCGGAAAACATGGCGAGAGATATCGAGGAAGTAGACGCCTCACAACCGCTACCTACCACCACTTCATCCAACAACCCGAGAGTCAAGGCCAAACCCGACCCGATACTCAACACATGTCGATGTTTCAGCTTCGTCACTGTCGTTGCTTCAATTCTCTGCATTATCGCTAATGTCATCTCAGCTATTCGATCCTTCACAAACGGATTAGATGTACGCGGTTGATCTATTTCTCTTTTTTACACATACACAGTGATGCATTTCTCGCTTTATTGTTGTGATGTTGTGTTTTTGGTAGATATTTGACGGTATTTTTCGATGTTACGCGGTGGTGATTGCGGTTGTTGTGGTTGTTGCGGAGACAGAGTGGTCGTTCGTCATCAAGTTCTGGAAGGTTGTAGCTCTTGCTTTATATTACAAATTATATGTTTTTGGTTCACATTAGCTTTATATAACAAATTGGAGATTGGTGTATGAGCTGTAGCTATATTAGAACTTCAAAAAGTTCATGGAGTTGTTGGTTGATTGGGGGAACAAACTGCAACATTCAATTGAATGGATTGATTGCATGCTAAACCCTAATCATATATTGTTTCTACACTCCTGTTTAGGTGAATATCTTAGTGATTAGAAGACAGACGGTGAGGTTTATGCAATGTTACGCTTGTTCTGTTTGATACATTACAAGAGTATGCATTAAAAATTGTTTGACATGTGTACTAGGATTTTCATGAAATATAAAGAGCACGCTTTGTTTACTTTCGTTTATATGTTTAATGTCTGAAATGGTCAAATGAAACTCTTGATGTTCACTGCTGCAATGATTATGTGCACTGGTAATAGTGGTCATGAGGTATGACGTATGATATGTCTGTGAAATTCACTTCTCATGTACCAAAGTAGCCAATTTGCATGAAACCTGGTGGTTATGCACTTATGCTTCCTTTTCTTCTCATGTTACAACAAGGGTTCAAGAATTATCTTATGAGTAGTTAAGCTCTAACTATGAGGTAAGTTATTAGTTTATTATGGTAACTTCCATATGGCAATATGTGTGGACAAAAGTGTGTGTCTAGGCGCATAGATAGTGAAGGCACGAGGCACACTAACGGCGCAAAGGGTGAGCCTGTTTGTCGCCTTGATGATGCATTTCAAAAGGGATAGCTATTTTAAGCATGGTGCATGGTTAAACATGCCATCTTTAGGGGTTTCAAACATGTAAATTATTTGTTGGAGCATTACCATTATGAGTTTACCCAATACACTGATTGTCACTTCAACTGACGTGTTTCAGGTACTGGAATATTGGGCTGGCAGGGGCATGCTGCAAATTTTGTAAGCACAGTTTTAGATGCACTTGACCTTTTGATGCATTTTTACATACTGTCAAAGCTCCATGTTGCTTAAATTAAGTTGTGTTTCCACCTGATAAAGCCTTATTACATAATACATCTTCAACCACTCTACCCTATAAGTTTATTAGTTGAAAATTATCTCTAATATTATCGAAATTCTTCTCTAAGTTTGGGTACTTGATCTAACTTTTCAGACAAAGCATATAAAAAGCTGACCTCCACATCCTTACGGCATTTCTTTCATCTTGTAATGCAAACCCGAATCACTTGAATGATGCTCACATCTAGGATGTGTTCACAAATTTTAGCATCACAGAGAACTATGGATGAAAAGATTATGTTTCCTTGTTTAAATAATCATCAACCAGTTTCAGGGGCTGTATGTATTCATGCAGCTCGTGTTATTAAAACAAATCTCCTCAAACTGTAAAAGCCTATTTTCCAATTATTTGTTTAATGGATGTCCTTTTGGAAGTGTCCTTGTGAAATCAAGTATTCTATTGTCCTTTATTTTACAAGTAGATCTCTCTAGAAATTTTCAACTTTATACATTCTTTTAGTAGGGAGTTAGCCATAGTATTATATTTAATTCTTTTTAAGTCTGGGTACTTGATCTATTTTCATACAAAGCATATAAAAAGCTTGATCTCCTGACTGCATTTCTTTCATCTCATAATGCAAACCCAAATCACTTTAACGTGCTAACATCAAGGATGTCTAAACATGCCCCTATATATTTAATGTCATGATACAATATCTCATGGAAGTTATGTGATTTTGTTTTAATGTCAGTGTTGCTGTTATGACAAGAGCTTATTCTGATACAATTGGGGAGCGACATGAAATTCTTCTTCTCCAAGACATAGCTAGTTATACGCTCCTTGCTTGTGGCTTTATTTATGTTGTTTCAGTAAGTTGAATTAACAACATCAAATATAGTTCTAATTAATGTTGAATTGTTATTACATAGTGTCCTAGAATTCATTTGGTAATAAGTTCTGTTAGGATCAATAATCAAACAAAGTAGTAACTGCAGGAAAAAAAAAATAACTGAGCATATTTATGTGGTTTTTGACAACCACATCTTTATTTCTTTTTATTCTATGCCTTTTTAACCTAAACAAATTCCATATTTAAAGTTTTTGTATCACATGATCATGTAAGCTGGTTGATGGATAATTCTGAATTTGGGAAATTTCCAGGGAGTTCTCTGCCTTGGTTTCCTCAAGCGTGCACGCCAAAACAAAGAAGTTTCGACACAGCAAGCCATTAAAGATCTGCAGGTAAACAGTTCATGTTAATTACCCAGTAAAAAGAATTAGTTGCTTTGTGTTGAACCTTAGTACATGTTCACTTCTCATGTCTAATCTTGAATTGGCAATAACGACCCATTTACCTGTAAATGGGTTGATGTGGTTTCTGTTTCATCTCTAGCAGGTCAATTAGGATAACTTAATGGATTTAACTAAAAAGAATACGGGTCAAACGGGTTAAAAGGCATCATTCTGAAATTTATCCAATTGTGTAAAATCTTATAGCCTGTTCCATTAAAAGGTTAGATGATTTTTCGATAACACAGTTTTTGTTTTACTGTTTAGCACAGTAATTGTTTATATAACTAAAATACTGCATGAAAAAGGTTATGTGGGTTGGACCTAGACCAGCCCCACCTGACATGTTTTCGAACTCAATAATTACTCAGTTTGATGATTTCCAATCACCCAACCCACACATGCCACCTCTATTATATTTGCAAATTACTAACATTAATAAGTGAATAATATTGTTTCCATGATATGAAACATGTTCTTCTGATCTTATTGTTTTAGGACCTTGAGCGACGGCGAGCAGAACTTGAAGCACTGCTGGTTGTTGATACCCCATGATGCAAATTTCAATCCACAAATGTGCTGCTAGTATGCTACAATTATAATGAAGTGAAGTGAGTGACATTTGTTGTTTCTCTGGTTTTGGTTGTATGAAAGCCAAATATAAATTTGTTGATTTTCAAGTTCTAATGATTTACCAGATGTAATTAGCATTCTTAATGCTAGAAACTTTTTGTATTAATCCCATTTAGCTTCAAAATTTTGTGAAAATTATGTTTAAACTGATGTTCTACCAATTACAAGGGTGTGTTCAACTTTCCAAATTTGATTTACTACTAAAATGTGGTTTGATGACATGTATGTAACTTCAAGTTTATATGTATCTAAAAACTAAACACCAATGTAAAAACTAAAATTTAAAATTAAACCCTATAAGCTAAGATGGTAAAGTTCACCGAAACGGTTTCAAGCCTCTTGAATGAGCTCAATCAGAGTTTGTTTGACTTTGTTTTTGTGTGATTTAAAGCAGTTCTCACTTTTTAGGTAAAGACTACTTATTTGATCATTCCTTTATATATAGATGGTGCATGCATTGTAAATCTTATTGAGCACATAATATGAAATATCCTAGTTGCAGCATTGTAACACATAGATCACACCGATCGAAACACTTTAAATCTATGTGTTCATACTTATTCTTGCTTTTGTGACCATCATTGTGAATGTTCGAGTGTTTAGAGAGATCTTTGGCTTTGCAACAACTAGTATAAGAGTTTTATGCTCTTCCTTTTTGCTAGATCTTCCACTTGTTACTGGGATTCGGCTATGTTCATGGTTATCGTTCTTTGGGCAAGACTAGTTCAAATGGTAAGACTAGTCATTCAGACAGCGAGATTAGCAATCTCGAACAACTGAACAAAAGTTCGAAATCCATGATACTTACCTGGCTAGATTACCACGTAATTACCAGGAAAGACTGTCATGCAAGATTAAATAGGAGTTTCCTTGCGAGACTAGCGGTGAGATTGTAGACGAAACTTCTGACTCTTGACAATTATCTAATAGGATGGCAGAGAATAGTAAGGTCGAGATAGAAAAGGTTCCGTTATACTAGAAGAGTTTACATTTACAAATTATCTTAGAGCAACCGGATGATATGTATGATGACGAAGGGAAACTATTTGATCGACAAGCCTCGAGTGTGGTTAAGTTTCCAGTGTTGCTTATATCTTGTCAAAGAAGCAACTAGTTCTGGTATTTTTTTAAGGCTTTCCCCAATAAGTACGAATAAATGTCTACAATCAAGAAGGTTTTGGTCATTAGACAAATGATTAACACCAGGATGAAGGAAGGAGCTTATGTTACTATCTGTATAAAAGAATTCAATCTGATAATCTCTCGTTTAGAGTTGGGTGGCATCATGTTTGATGAATTGATCCAAGCCTTCTTCCTTTTATCTTCATTTCCCGATAATTGGCCATGCACAATCATTGCAGTTAGTATCTCATCAAGAGGTGATAAGCTAACATTTGATGGCATTTGTGTGACATGATTACAACTTATCTATAGATTTGGTTAAGAAGTTGAGAACATTTAACTTCGTTAAAGTTCGTTTAGTTGATGATCAGACATTCAACATTGTAGGAATTCGTGATGTTCTTGAATCGACTGCATCTTTGGGAAGCAAATGGACAATGAAAGATGTCAAGGTTAAAATTTGAGAGGAAAAATAATCTTTGTAGGTCAGTTTGACGATATAGGACTTGATGTCCATTTTGACAATGGTCAGCGAAAAGTGATAAAGGGAAATCTGGTGATTGCACATGGAAAGAAACGGGACGTATTACATACTAGGTTAATAACCTGTGTCTTACAGGATTGATATGTGATAAAAAATAATATATACGAAAAAACTAAAAATAACATAACAAAAAGAGAATGTAAATAAAAACAACGGTATGAATACATATTGTGTTTCAACTAATTAACGAAAAAGAGCCTACATCTAGTAGTTAAAATTTACGCATCTAACGCTGAGGTCATGAGTTCGAATCTCAAATGTTGAGTGATTTTACTTTTTAGTAATAAGGAGTTAATATTTTAATAGGAAATTAAGAGAATTCTTAATTGAATGTGAGATTGACACATAAGCAGATAAAATGACAATGATGTGTCATGGGAGAATGACATGTGGTAAAGATTTACCTTTATAATAGTTTAAGTAGATGGTAAAGGTTCTTGTTTACTTTGAAGTGTCAATTCGATGATACCTGGTCTGAGTTCAACGATGTTGTGGCATTAACGACTTGGATATATGAGTGAGAAATGGATGAAGATGTTGACAACTACGGGAAATTTTCTTTGAAGAAAGTGGAATGTGAATTCTGTGAATCTTGTGTCTTCGGCAAACAAATGAAAGTCTCGTTTATGAAAATCAGGAAGACACTAAAGCACAAAACCTAGAGCTTGTCCATTCAGATCTTTATGCACCAACATTACTCTTATCCTTTGGTGGATCATTTTATTATGTGGCTTTTATAGATCTACACGAAAAGTATGGGTCTATTTTCTCAAACATAAATATGAAGTTGAAAATGAAAATGAAACTGAGTTAAAGGTAAAATGCTTGAAGTCGGATAATGGAGGAGAGAGTACTTGTTAAAATGATGTGTCACCGCATAGGTTAAAGTTGAACACGTTGTTAACGCGTGTAACGAAGTGAAAAACTATGATTTTGCAACGCACGACACATGCTAGACTAATGCATCGCACGTGTTAAATTCGAAATGTTGCCACCACAACACACACAAAGGTCAAAATGCTAATGCCACTATTGTAACGTGTGAGACAAAGTCACAAAAAAATGAGATCCGACTGCTGTATCACGTGACCTGACCATAAATCTGGTTAGTTAAATTTTTGTGCCTAGCCATAAACAAAACATCAAATTGTAGAATATCAATCTCTCTGTAACAATAATACATAATGTAAAAGCTTAATGGGAGGTTATTGATAAACTAATACAAGTATCATGTTGTACATTACCGTTGACAAAACTAACCATCTAAAATTCAGATCAAAGACCAAATAAACTATCAAGTGGCAAAGCGCCATATCAACACAAATGACAAATGGATATGATAAAAAGATTGCTTCAATCATTTTATAATATTTAAGCAAACTTATTAACATATATAAAATAAGTCTTAAGAATTTGAGCAATTTTGTTATAATGATGTGGTCAAAGATAAACGTTAGAGAAATTTAATTTATTTCAATCCAATGATTCAAATTTAAAAACTTTTGAAAGAGAAGGTTTAAAGAAACAGGGTAATAACAAAATGATTTGAATATGTAAAGGCATTTCCTATTCCTACACATGCTAAGCGCTAGCTCTAGTGGTGTTCATTCGAAACAAAGTGGACGAATTGGACGAATCAAATAGGTCGAATTGGGATTATGAAAAATGGTAGTCGTATTTGATCCACATTCGAAAAAAATCTATGTATTAGATTCGATTAAGTTATTCGAATTCGAATAGATTCGAATGTATTCGCTTTTAAAAAATATAAATAAATAAACACTTGAAACAACAATACAAATGTAGCACCAACATAACATAATTTTAAAACATCACCCAAACAATATGCAAAATATTAGCACATCAACACGTCTAAAATATCTTTAGAAAAAGGTCTAAAACTGCATAATGAAGCATAAAAAAAATACTTTAAACAAGTTCAAAACTTGTAGAACCAACAATTAATCATTTGTCACAGTATCAAATCATGTCCATATGTAGAAATAACAATTAATATTGGGTAATGGGTTGGCTTTGGGTATTTTTAACCTTACTTCAAGCTCATTAAGTCATATCATATATAGATAATTAATTAGATACATTATAACATGGTCGCCTTCTATTGAGAACACATTTAACTTGAGAACAACTTAGGAACCGCTTTAACTATTGTTATTATTATAATATAAATTGACCAAAATGCTTATAATTCAACTAATTTTAACATCTATTTAAAAAATATATGATTTGTGAAGTCGTTTGTTAAAATGTGTATATGCACCCACATAACTTGTACACAAACACATATTGTGAGTGCATATATGCATTCTAACAAACGACTTCATGAATCATATTTTTTTAAATCGATGCTAAAATTAGTTGAATTATAAGCATTTTGGTCAATTTATATTACAAAAAATTCAAGAGTTTGACTCCCTTTATGATTCGTTAAAGTTGTACCTTTTGTACTCAAATTAAAAGGTGTTCTAATTTGAGTGTCCCTCCATTATAACATATATATATATATATATTTCTTATTCGAATTGGGCGAATCGAATGCGAATACTAAAAATCATATTCGTATTTGATCCACATTCGACAAAATTTTTCGAACCGAATGAATCGAATTCGAATGACCGAAAGTCGATTTCGAATGGCCTTAATCGAATTCGAGTCGAATAGAGTTTCGAATAATTTGAATAATGAACACCCCTTGATAGCTCTACACTATGCCTATTATATATATATATATATATAAATATATATATATATATATATATATATATATATATACACTAGATTATACCCCTTGTGTTACATGAGTTAAGTAGTTAATAAAATATATTATTAATATAGAATACAACAAACGAAGAACCATATGATGCATAAAATTACAAATAAAAGTAAATCACACAAATATATGATGCCAAATGGTTCACAATAGCGGATGGAGTTTTTAGTGGTGGGTTACAGTGATGCGTTGGTGGTACCAAACTCATCAGATGAAGAAAGTTAAAATGCGATGGAGGGTTTACGTAAGGTGTCAACCATCAACGATGAAATTAATAGCCTAGTCTATTTTGAAATAAATCACCAATATTTCAAAGTTTATTTAAAACATATGTTCCCAAGTTCACTTAAGAAAAAAAAATAATAAAGAGAGGTGAAAGGAAGACTAATAATTAAATGAGTTTTTTTTAAATAAGTGGAAGGAAAGAAAAAAACATTTGTATGGGATGGTAGTAGTCTTAACAATCCAAGGATAATATGAAATTTGAATCCTAGTGATCTCTAGAGTTTTTCCTTTCATCTTATACATAATATTAAAAAAAAACTCCTTAATTTTAGCTCTGAGATCAACATGAGTTTGTGGCAAAATATTAAGAGGCTCTAAAAACTTGCCACGTCAGCAAAATTGCTTTAAAAACTTGCCACATAAGTAAAATAGGGTTTGCTATATTAGATTAGAGATTTTAAAACTTTAATTTTTATAAAAAGCTATGTTTAGGATTTTTTTTGAACATTTTTATAAGAATACAATTTTTTGGTGGTTTTTTAAAAGTTGTAGTTTTATTTAAAAAAATGTTAACTATTCAATATAAAAACGTTAACTATTCAATACAAAAATGTTTAACTATTCAATATAAAAACGTTAACTATGTTATGAAACAAACATTCAAAACAACCATGTTTTAACGCTTTTTATATTGAATAGTTAATATTTAACTATTCAATATAAAAACGTTAACTATGTTGTGAAACAAACATGTGTTAACGTTTTTTATATTGAACATTTAACGTTTTTCTAATTAAAAACTATAGCTTTTTAACAAAAACAACAAAAAAATGTGAATCTATAAAAATGGTTAATAAAACAACCCAAACGACATAAATAAAAATAAACGTTTAGAAAAATAAATAAATAAATAAATAAAAAATATAAAAAACTTAGTGCAGAGCTTGTTGTGATAATCAGAATATGTGATTTCTTGATTGAATACAAAGTTATACATACATATATATAGTCACGATAATAACTAACTAACCGACCCTACTTAACAATATAATAACATACATATATACATATATTCTAACTTAGTTCTAATACCACCCCTTAAGTTAGACATTCCCAACACCTGCTTTGATCTTTAATTCCCGGAAGCGTCCAACTTGAAGTGCTTTAGTGAGTATGTCTGCTTCTTGGTCTCTAGTATTGCAATGTTCAACTTCAACTTCCTTGTTTAGTATGAGTTCTCTTATGAAATGATATTTGATGCGAATGTGTTTACTTCGTCCATGATATACCGGATTTGATGAGAGAGCAATAGCAGACTTGTTGTCACAATAAAGTACCGTGGGCATGATTTCATTTGTTTTTGTAAGAGTTGATCAAGGATACCACGTAACCATAGAGCTTGACACCCAGCAGCACACAACGCCATATATTCAGCCTCCGTGGAGGATAGAGCTACAACATTTTGTTTCTTTGATTGCCACGATATGATGCTATCACCCATTTTGAACATATATCCACCTGTGCTTCTTCCATCATCCGGATCACCACCATAATTGCTATCACAGTAACCTTGAAGCATAAATGTTTCATTTCTTTTATATATTAAACCTTGATTCAATGTTCCTTTGATATAGCGCAAGATGCGTTTGGCCATTTCCCAGTGAGATCGTTTTGGTTTTTCCATATATTTGCTTATAAGACTCACTGAGTAGGTTATATCCGGACGAGTAGCACACAAGTACATCAGACTTCCTACGAGACTTCGAAATATGTTTGCTTCCACGTCTTGACCTGTAGTGTCTTTATGTGCTGTAATTCCATATTCTGCTGGTGTACTTAGTTCTGCTGAATTTGCCATGTTAAAACGTTTTAATAGATCTTGTGCATACTTCCCTTGTGAAAGAGTGACCTCATGTTCTGATTGTGAGACTTGTATACCAAGAAAGTAGTGCATTAATCCTAGATCAGTCATTTCAAATTCTTTCTTCATTGATTCCTTAAAAGACATGATTTGTACTTCTGAGTTGCCCGTGAAGATCAAGTCATCAACATAGATACATACTATCAATATCGACATTTGTTCTTTCTTGATGTACAGAGTATGTTCGGATTCACATTTTTTGAACTTGTTGATTTCGAAGTATTTGTCAATCCTACTATACCAGGATCTCGGAGCTTGTTTTAATCAGTAGAGGGCTTTCTTTAGTTTGTATACTTTGTGTTCTTCGCCCTTTCTTTCGTATCCACGTGGTTGTTCGATGTAGACTTCTTCTTCTAGGACACCATTTAGAAATGCAGATTTCACATCCATCTGATATAGTTTCCAATTGTATTGGGCAGCTATGGCTAAGACTAGACGTATTGTTTCCATACGAATGACTGGAGCAAATACCTCCTTGTAGTCTAAGCCATACTTTTGTTTGTATCCTTTGACAACTAGTCTTGCTTTGTGTTTCTCAAGCTCACCTTTTTCGTTTTATTTCGTCTTAAATATCCATTTTACTCCTATCGGCTTGTGTTTCTGTGGTAAATCTGTTGGAAATAGTTCACTTTTATTAAAATAATTAACTGAATATTATAACGATACTCTCGTTATACTTGGGAAATTCACTAGTACATTACTTTTACAAACCCAAATGAGAAATACATATAAAGAAGAAATTACACAAATACAAACCGTTTTAATCAATAAAATATCCATAAACTTTTGGGTCGTCCACACGTCTAGTGTCATCACCTTCGTCTATATGTTCCTTGAACTAAATATTCATGTTCTTGACTCCAACTCTGTTAACTGCAAAACTAATCAAAATAACGTTAATGGTTATGGTTGAGGCACGTGTTCAACACGCTTCCCTTAAAACAGATTTCGCGCCTCCTCTAAGACGAACGCGTCTGTCTCCCAGGGTACAACAACTGGAACAGTATGTGTACTGCCGGATATGAACCCGCACCCGAGGTTGCATTGTATAAGATGTTGTTATGATGTGTATATGGAAATGATAATAAGTTCATGTTGGATCAAAGAGAACTAATCTCTATGAAAAAATTATTCTTCTCTCTTCAAAGTTAGACACAAAGCCTACAACTTATAACATAAGGGTGAGTGGAAGATCACACTTAATAAGCCACTTTTAATTAGATATTAAACCATCTAATTAAAACTAATCAAGTGTAATCAAAGACTCTACTTAAGAGTCTCTCTTTAATTAACCACATAAAATAATTATAATAAATTAATATCCATTCATAATTATCAAATTTTCCAACAATCCCCCACATGAATGGAGATTTATCAAAACATACAAAATATCCAATGAAATCTCGACAGTTGAATCTTGCATACGATAGGTAGGTGTTACCCTTTGAACCTTCGCTCATGAAACGCATTTAGTCTACTGGCTCTGAGTAGAACGCGATGTCTTTGAACTCGTCTGCCGTTTGTGTAGGCGATAATACGCTTCACACAAGAGTCTCCCTGACAAAGTCAAGTCCTCATAGTTATGTTCGTTATGGTCATGAACATTTTCCTGGTTCTGCGAGAGCTCTAGGAATTGTGCCCTCCAATTCCTTTCGAAGCGACCCCACTTCTCTCTAACATAGGTGATTCATCACATGTGACTATATTAGTCGAATCATTAAAAGCCATAGGCTTAGCCTCGTACCTGTCACTTTTAGGAATGGACTAGGAAGATTACTAGATCCTTATAGTAGACTCCCTTTTAAAAGACGTGGGTGTTTTATCAGTTAACTCTTCTTTCTTAGTTAACCCCCCCACAGTGACCTTACTAGTTCATACAAGTAGGTTTTCCTATTGAACTCGGATCTTGGGATCTCCAGTCAACCGAGTTAGGTTTCCTTCATATAAACTTAGCTTTTCACGGGCTTTAGTCTCATTCCACAACTCAATCTCACATTAACCCTCAGGTTCTTGGATCCAAGCTATTTTATTTGACTTTGTCAAGTCACAATAGTTTACAATCGAGATTGGTTGTCCGTGTTTAGTTTAACTCTTAAGTTAACCTTGCATATTGTCACTTTAAAGACTATAACCTTAGGCCATTAGTTGTAGTCTTTGGTTTACAATATACAACTTAAGTGAACACCAATATGCAGTTTAAGTGAACACATCTTCACTAAACCAATATGCAATTTCAGTGACCACCAATACGCAATTTAAGTGAACACATCTTCATTGTGCCTTTTGTCACTAGATCATTAAACTAATCAATTGACATTCACATGTTTGCAATATTTACTTGGATTATAAAATCCATATTGCTAAACATTCCATATTCTTATATCAAATGCAAGTAACCCCCACATTTAAGTGGTATTGGATAACATAAACCAACTTTCGGATCAATTACCATTTTCACACACCCTGAAAGGATTGTTTCTTAAATGGCTTCTCCCCCACATTTCTTGCCATTTGATCAAGTTTTGTGACTTTACTTATGACACCAAGCTGGCAATCATGATTAAATCAAGATCATATCTTTGCATCACGGAGTTCATGAATGCTTAATTGCCAACTACAAAGCTTAGATAAGCTTTTGAGTTAACTAAGGCAAACTACAAAGCTTTAGATGGGCTTTTGAGTTAACTATAGCAACACATGTCTTAGTCATGAACTTTTTACCTGGGCCATAAGTTTTTCATTAACCTTCTGAAACTTAAATCTAAGTTTCTCATCTAGGATAAACCTAGAGACTTGAGTTCTCCTCAAGTTATATCATTTCTTTATATTGAATGAAAGTCATCATTTGATTTGTTTCCGCAACTAATTCTTGTGATATGTATGTGAATGTTTCATGTTAATTAGTCTCCATAGAGCACCATAATTAATTAGTACTAGTCTAGCATGCTTTAGACTACAATACTCTAGCATGTGAACAGAAGATGCATCATTCTGATTTTCACAGCCCTAAGAACCAGCATCACATACATTCCAACAAGAATTTCATTTCACGGTTTAGACAAATCATCATCTCAAATCTGCAGTATTTGAGAATGTCTCATATGTATGTTTCTCAAACATACAAAACTTCATCATTCATTTAGGAACATGACATCTATGAGCTTGATATATAGCGCTTCACCACCGACTCATAAAGATTTTAACAAAAATCTTATTTAGAGTCATTTTGGAGAATAACTTATCATTGACGAATGGTTCACTGTTATGTTGAGATACAATCATACTAGACTGATAACCATAACATGAAATTCACAGATTCTCATACGCGATGTTCATTGTTGATTTGAAAATATATATACTTGGTATACTATTCATCATGAAGATCACATCTTCTACATAGTTAAATCAACATTGAAGATAGTAGACGCATCTACATGTACTTCATTTCTCATGATAAATCACATATTACATGTCACTCATGAGTCCGTTTCAATTTATGACAACATATATATATATATACATATATTATCATGTGTTACAATTTACACCAAGTAAATTTCCACAATAATATATATGTCTTCAAATTGATGTCTCACTTATGACTACATCATTATCCATGATTAAACTCACAAGTTGCGGTTGTGCTTCTTGCACTACCCGTTTAAATAGACTTCAATTTATTATGCATGTCACACGTGTTTCGATTTACTTCATTGTATTAACTGCATGTGTTATCCTAAGATATTGAACACATCAATTATACAATATCGAACAAATTAATCCGACCAAACAAGAATTTATTCATCATAATTTAATTGAATATATAAATGATTTCTAACAAATAAAATCATATTGTGTTGCAATCTTCAACACTTTCATCATCTTATATGACGATCACCTTTAGTGACATATACCCCATTATAGTTAGTCGATTTTAATCCCATCGATCGACTATGATTCCAATAGCACGAGAGCTGTTGAAATAATAACTATCCATGACACACAATGATCCGTGTCATTTAATACATTCTTGGAATAAATCCAAAGACATATTTATTTGATTTTCAAGAGGTACTCCCTCAGTAAAATCTCATGCCGTCATATCCTCGTTTCATTTTTGAAATTATACTCTTGAACAGTCACTCAACTGTCCGGATAACAATATGTTGTGTAACTCTTCACTAATCTCAAGTAACAGTATTCGAACAATACAAAATATATATAACAACAACAACACAAAGTTGTTAGAGATTATTGTTTTTTTTTATTTAAAACAAACTGTGTTAATATTTTATGCAAAACTGTTGTTATAATATATTCCAAAACATTTTCCTTCCAAGGTTTGCAAAATATATAATTACAAAGTTTATACTACTTTTATTGATTCCAAAAATCAAGGTCTCAAACTACAACTATTTATTTGAAGTTATACGTTTACATAAAATGTACTAACAACTTGAGATTATGACATTATTTCTAACCCTCATGTTAGAAATGCAATGTTTACACAAACATGTTCCAAATATGTAATTATTTTATATACATAATTATCTCACAATGTTAAACCAAATGTTTACATAAAACATTTATAACCATATTAGTTCAATCATATCTAACACTCTTGTTAGATAATTAAGCAAGATCTAATGAGCACGTTAGAAACTACACGTTTACATAAAACGTATGGTGAATACCAATAAATGCAGTCTAACACATTTATTAAATAATAACGATTACATAATCGTTTTATATATGTTGATCATCACAACAAACCGTTTCTAACACACATGTTAGAAGATAAACGATTAAAACAAAATTGTTGAACTTTCCGGTTTATATAATAAAAACCACCTCTCACATATCAATTGCTCAAGGCATTATTCATGGCATCATAACCATTAAAACCCATTATATCTAAATGGTTATAGACATGAACCATCTCTTAGATGTTAAATCCTTAAATCATTATTCATGATATTCATAACCATTAAAACTCATTATATCTATATGGTTATAGAAACATGAACCATCTCTTCATGTTAATGACTCAAAGTATTAATCATGTCATTCATAACTATTAAGAGTCATAATTTCTAAATGGTTATAGAAAATACAAACCATCTCTAACATAAATGCTAGATGGTAAACTTTTACACATAACATTATTTATAAAACACATATTGTTTTATATAATTAGTAATCACTAAAACGTTTGTTAGGTAAGAAAAAAGACATTTGCACAAAACGTTTTTAACCATTACCAAAATAATATCCAACATTCATGCTAGATAATCAATCGGGTTCTAACGCACACGTTAGATAATTAGACATTTATACCAAACGTTAATGTCATGTGGTTTATACACTAAACCGATTCCAACACTATTGTTGGATAACCAAACGTCTATCGAAACATTTTTGTCATATGGTTTCTTAACTAAACCAATTCCAACACTCTTGTTAGAACACCAAACGTTTACCGAAACGTTTTTATCGTATGGTTTTTTAACCAAATCAATTCTAACACTCTTGTTAGAAAACTAAACGTTTATCGTATGGTTTTTTAACCAAATCAATTCTAACACTCTTATTAGAAAATTAAACGTTTACCGAAACGTTTTCTCGTATGGTTTATTCGTTAAACCCATTCTAACACTCTTGTTAGAACATACATAATTAGCAATCATTTAAACTCAAGCTAATTGAATCAAACCATTTGAATTGTACCACCAAAGTTAGGATTTTAGATTGTACTCCAATCTATATATAATCCAAACATAAATTTGTACTAATACACATTATTTCCCAATAAAATATATTTAATGGATTTTAACTAAAATCTCAAATAGTTTTTTATTTTAATCTTTTGTGAACCAAATCCTTGATAAAGGTTTTAAAATTGTATCAAACAATTTCTATAAAATCTGTTTTAAGTTTGTTGGAAATAGTTCACTTTTATTAAAATAATTAACTGAATATTATAACGATACTCTCGTTATACTTGGGAAATTCACTAGTACATTACTTTTACAAACCCAAATGAGAAATACATATAAAGAAGAAATTACACAAATGCAAACCGTTTTAATCAATAAAATATCCATAAACTTTTGGGTCGTCCACACGTCTAGTGTCATCACCTTCGTCTATATGTTCCTTGAACTAAATATTCATGTTCTTGACTCCAACTCTGTTAACTGCAAAACTAATCAAAATAACGTTAATGGTTATGGTTGAGGCACGTGTTCAACACGCTTCCCTTAAAACAGATTTCGCGCCTCCTCTAAGACGAACGCGTCTGTCTCCCAGGGTACAACAACTGGAACAGTATGTGTACTGCCGGATATGAACCCGCACCCGAGGTTGCATTGTATAAGATGTTGTTATGATGTGTATATGGAAATGATAATAAGTTCATGTTGGATCAAAGAGAACTAATCTCTATGAAAAAATTATTCTTCTCTCTTCAAAGTTAGACACAAAGCCTACAACTTATAACATAAGGGTGAGTGGAAGATCACACTTAATAAGCCACTTTTAATTAGATATTAAACCATCTAATTAAAACTAATCAAGTGTAATCAAAGACTCTACTTAAGAGTCTCTCTTTAATTAACCACATAAAATAATTATAATAAATTAATATCCATTCATAATTATCAAATTTTCCAACAAAATCCACTAGACTCCAAGTGTCATTTTTCTCGATTGATTTTATTTCTGCGTCCATGGCCACTCTCCAGTGTTCTATTCCAGATGCTTCCTCATACGTAACAGGATCAGAATCGGCAAAAAGAGCGAAATCAGAATACTTTGTTTCAATTTTTGGAGCCTCAGCCATGATATCGTCAAGGTGTCTCATTTTGATTGGTGTAGGCAGACTTTGTGTAGTTGAAGGGGAGGAATGTGATGAAACTGTAAGATTACTAATCGTTGCTGGATCACCATTATTTGATTGTGGAGATGATAGTGGAGTGTGTGGTTCTTGAATTGGTTCAGTATTTGACTGTGTGTCTTCTTCTAAGTCAATTATTTGAATGTTATCATTTTCTTGTGTGAATTCTGAATATTTACTGTGTTCATCAAAGATAACGTCTCTACTAATGATGATTTTCTTGGTAAGTGGGTTGTAGAGCTTATAGGCTTTGGATTGTTCACTATATCCTACGAATATTGTTTTTTCAGATTTGTCATCTAATTTTCCTCTTTTCTGATCGGGTATGTGTACATATGCTGTGGAACCAAAGATTTTAAGGTGTGCGATGGATGGTTTGTTTCCACTCCATGCTTCATGTGGTGTTTGATTTCTTAAGCCTGACGTGGGAGTTCGATTGATTATGTAACTTGCACATTCTACCCCTTCAGCCCAGTATTCATTTGGTAGGTTTTTATTTTTAAGCATGCATCGTACCATTTCCATAATTGTTCTATTTTTTCGTTCTGCGACACCGTTCTGTTATGGTGTGTAACGTGTAGTAAGTTGGTGATGTATACCTTCTTTTGCTAAATAGCTTGTGAATTCATTGCTTAAATACTCCCCCCCTCTATCGGATCTGATTGTTTTTATAAGGAGGCCGCTTTGTCTTTCAACTAGTGCTTTAAAAATTTTGAAATACTCAAATGTTTGTGATTTCTCTTTTAGAAAATATACCCATAGTTTTCTAGAAAGATCGTCAATAAATGTAAGGATGTACCTATTTCCTTTTATAGATGGTGTTCTCATCGGTCCACATAAGTCAGTATGTACTAATTCTAAGCATTCGTTGGCCCTCCATGCTTGGGTTGTTGGAAAGGGTGTTCTAACCTGTTTTCCTAGTAAGCATTCCTAGTAAGCAGCTTTCACATATAGACGTTGATGTAGATAGATGTGGTAGGCCATGAACTAAATTGTATTTTTTTAAGATGTTTAAAGATTTAATGTTTAAGTGTCCTAATCGTTTATGCCAGAGCATGGTTGTATCATCTAAGGTTGTCTTAAATGCGAATGAGTCGTTTTCTTGAAATCTAAAGGCAAACATTCTATTTGGTGTAACTTCTACTGTCCCTAGTGTGTAAACTTCTTGATTTTGTATTGTGCATACTCCTTGTTTAAAATTTACCTCAAATCCCTTTTGCATTAGTTGGCCAACACTTATAAGATTATGCTTTAGTTCTGGTATATAGTATACATCTTGTATTGTACGATTACCTAGTTTTGTATTGACTTGAATTTCTCCAATTCCATGGATTTTTAGTATTTTGTTGTCTCCGGTTCTTACTTCTTTATTATATGTCTCATCAAGTTTTATAAACAACTTTCTTTCCCCTATCATGTGATTACTGCATCCACTGTCAATAAACCACCGTTGGTTTGTGTTATCTTCCTGAACTGCAAGGATCATGAACATTGTGTCTTCTTCTTCATGTTCGTATTCTTGTGCTATGAATGATGTTCCTCTTCTTTGATCAGCAATACGTTTCCTACATGCTCTAGCAATGTGTCCATTTTTCTTACAATAGTGACATTGTGTTTGACTGTTTTGTCTGAAAGGTTGTGTTGAATTGTTTTGTCTAAATGGTTGTCTTCCCTTATATGTGGTTAAGGTCGTGTTTCCTTGTTCAACATTTTCAGACTTGTAAGTATTAGATTGTGACCATGGTCTTGATGTTTGACCGTAGGTATTAGTGTTATTATTGTTGGTTTGTATTTGTAGACTGTAGTGCTTGATCATTTGTGTATGATGTGGAAGCATCGAATTGTCGTATTCTCAATTCATGTGATTGTAGTGTTGCTAATAGAGATTCTATTGAAAATGTGGATAAATCTTTTGATTCCTCTATGGCTACAACAACATGTTCAAATCTTCTAGTTAAACTTCTAAGCATTTTCTCTACAACTCGTCTATCTAGTATATCATCCCCATTGATTCTTAATTGATTCACTAAGGCCGTTACACGATGGTAAAATTCTTCTATATTTTCTGATTCATTCATTCTTAAATTATCAAAATCACAGCGAAGGGTTTGTAATCTTACTGTTTTGATGCGTTACTCCCCCCTGTATGATTTGTATATGAGATCCCAGGCTTCTTTTGACGTTTTTGAAGCCGAAATCCTCTCCAAAATGACATGATCAACAAACTGATATATATATATAGTAGTGCCTTTCGGTCCTTCTTCTTGTTTTCCCTGCGTTCATTGGTCTCTATAATTGACAATTGACTAGATTCTGATGTTGGTTCTTGATAGCCTTCTTGCACCATATTCCATAGATCTTGTGATTCAAACAAAACTTTCATTTGAATACTCCATAGATTATAGTTTCTTCCGTTCAGTTTTTCAATTGTTGGATGAAACACAGAATTGTTTTGCGATGCCATGTGAGATAGATTTCTGAATATGTTTCACTGTATTGGTTTGATTTTAGAAAGAAATCAAAGTCTTGATTTTCGTTTGATACCTCTGTTGGTTTTGAATCCGATTGCGAACCCCTTGATAGCGTTTTCTGGATTTTGTGATTTCGTTGTTGCGTGTAAATCTCTTATAATTGATCGATTTCACTAACCGTAAATCACTGATGATGATTGTATGATTTGATCTTGTGAAGCGACTGAATGATGATGATGATTGAATAGCGATGATGGTCGATTCCTGTTTTTTTTTTGTTTGAAAATTGATCGGATGGTGTTGATGATTGATTGATCACGAAAAAAAAAATTGGATGTAGATTATCCTGTGCTCTGATACCACTATGTTGTGATAATCAGAATATGTGATTTCTTGATTGAATACAAAGTTATACATACATATATATAGTCACGATAATAACTAACTAACCGACCCTACTTAACAATATAATAACATACATATATACATATATTCTAACATAGTTCTAATAGAGCTATGCAATAACACGACATATAAAAATTGACGGGGAGATAATACATGACGCTATGAATATACTGATGTATGTGTGTAAAATAAAAGGGGTTTAAGAATAGAATAACTAATGTAAAAATAATTTTTTCCTAATTACATTTTGACCTAAAGTCATCATCCCTTTTGCTTTACTAAAATGCCTTGTTTTTCTATTGTTTTTAAATAAGCATTTCAAATAAGATAATTTTTTAATGGACTTATTTTTACTTGTGACAACAAATGTAAAAAAAGTTTTTACTTACTTAGTCACAACAAATGCAAAAAAAGTTTTAACTTAAAAGCTTTTAATCTTGCACTTCCAAATTTTAAAAATTTAAGTTTAACTCATGTAATATATATAATATACGTTTTTAATTTAATTGTTATTTACTATCTTATTTTTTCTTCAATAACTTATGTTCATTTGCTTTAAAAAAACTAATTTGTTTTTGTGTCTAATTTATTTTTATTGATGTCACCATATAAGTTTTATTAAAAACAAAACTTTATTTAAAATTTGACCCTTTTAAATATCGTAGGTTTTCACTTGATACTTCTTAACCTCGTCGGATAAGTTTTGTTAATGACGTGGAGTCTTGTGCGCATTTGCTAAAGCCGGCTACACAGGTTCTACTTTGGAGGAGGGTGACCAACCGTGTTTTATCATTAATATAATTTCTTCTAAACTTTTTATTTTTTTATTTTATTTAACCTTGTAATATCCAACACACAATACATTTTTCTATTTATGTTTCGATTTACAAACACAGCCCGCCACCACTTCACAAGTTTTTTCCAATATATTTTATCACATTAATATCATCTTCATTACATGTGTAATAATATTTATAGACACGTAGCATCTCACAAGCTTAATGTAAAAAGAAAAAAACTAAATATATCTTGTTTAAAGAGGTGTAAAATATTTTTAATGAAGTATTATTATCCTAAACATCTAGTGTGTTTAAAAATTCAAAGGCGGGCAAAATTCAAAATTTTAGAACATAGGCTCCTATTTCTATTTCCATTTCTAATTTACCAAATATCTGATTATCAAACTTCCAGATTTAATCAACTTCATCCAATTTCTTTTGATTTTGAGACTAAGGTACGATTGTTTCACGTTTCTTGATTTTCATACTTTATGTGCATTTAGGTACAGTTTCTTTTTTGAATTTGGGCTTCAATCCCTTGCAAATTCATTGGATCCATCATAATCCCTATTGTTTACTTCGTGCATTATGTTGTTTGGTTCATTTGAGATTTTCAATTACAACTTTCTGATGTTTCCTTTTTGAAAATTCACTTAATTTTGTAAAATCTGATTGAATGTTGCAAATGTGAAGTGAAATGATTAACAGATACTCATATCAATCATAAGATTGTATTTTGTTTGTTATGATATGTTATGTACATGATCTTTGGCGTTTGTTTCTTGAAAAATGAGATTTGAATTTAGTTTTAAGTTTGAATTTTGAGCTGACCACCAAGTGTTTGATGAAATTCCCCAGAGAATGGACACGCTGCCTGATGCTGTTGTTCAGTACATTTTGTCAACTCTAAACAATGCCAAGGATGTGGCGTCGTGTAATTGTGTATCCAAGAAGTGGAAAGACTCGATGCCTTACGTTAAAAGCCTTTACTTCCCTCGTAGCATCTTTGACAACTTAAAAAGTGGCCAAACTTCTGACTGTATTGTGATGCAAATGCTTGCGTCTACTATTCAACTGGAAGATCTTGTGGTTTACTGTCCCTTTACTAGGGCAGGGTTGGCTTCATGGCTGTTCGTTTTGGGACCCTCGTTGAAAAATCTTGAGCTTCGAATGGATAATCTTGTTGATCAGAATGTGACAATTGAAAATCCAACTAAAGTTGAATGCTTACAATATGCAAGAAACCTGGAGTCGTTAAGACTTTGGGGTGTGCTAATGGTCAATGCCCCAAAATGGGACACGTTTCAAAGACTTCAAAATCTTGAAATAGTAGGAGCAAAGTTGGAGGATTTGGCCTTGACTGAGGCACTTAGAGCAACTCCTAACTTAACACATCTTCTACTTCTTGGTTGTGAGGGTTTAAGGACTGTTTGGATTGAGCTTCTTCATCTTGTGCATTGCAAACTTGATTTTTATGGTTCGGGTAGCTGCTCGCTCACTCTCACAGCACCAAAGATTGAGTATCTTGAGATTCAAGGCTGTAGTTTGATCAGGGTGCGTGAGACTAATTTCTTAAAGAATCTTTCCCTTGCAAACAATGCTGGTAAGTTTTCAACTTTGAAGATCATCCTTAAATGTTTTATTTTTCCGAGTCTGAAGTTGATTTGGATTTGTGGGTCTTGTTTGTTTTTGATGTTAAGAAAATGAGATGCGATTATGGATCTTGTTGATTGCAGGGAGAGTTTACATGGTTGACTTTGGTAAGCTCACGGCACTTGAATCATTATCAATTAGAGGTGTTCAATGGTGTTGGGATGCAATAAACAAAATACTTCAACTTGCAAGTGAAGTGCAAAATCTTTACATGAAGGTTGAATTCACTGGAGATTTTGAAGCTCTTCTCCCCTTTCCCGAGATTGATTTTGTTGACTTTTTCAAAAGTCATCCCAAGCTCAAAATATTTGACATACATGGTGCCATGTTTGCTGCTCTATGCCAGAAGAACAGCCTTAAGAATGTGAGTGTTAAAAGAAACACAAATACTTTCTAAAACAAGAATCTTTATTCATGAACCGTGTTTTTACCGATTTTTCAGGTGGATTCAAGTTTCAGGATTCCTTGCCTTGAAGAGGTGGTGATCACCGTGAGATCACCGTTAAATGCTGAACAGAAAATGAACACACTGGAGTCTTTGGTGCAGTTTGCAAAGAAGTTAAAGAAGTTGAAGATCAGGATACTTGGGATGAAAAGTGGCCACAGCAGTGCTGATGATTTTTTTGAAGAGATATGCAGGTTTAGATATATGAACCCGAATTTAATCTCAATAGCATAGAACTGTCTTTTTTACCCATATTCATTGCAAAAAGCAATTTAGATGTTTTGAGTAAAACTTTGTTTACCCTTAAATTATTTTGATGTTGACATTCTTATATGCGGTTTCAAGTTTCAAGCGCAAATTAATTCAATTGTGCAAATGAGGGAGGTTGAGGTTTGTTTTTGAAAAACTTGTATGGTGCCATGTCCAAATTGGCCATGATTTTGTTACCAATTGCAATGTTATACTTGTAGAGTAATAATATTCACCAAATCTTAAGACTCAAACGCGCTCACAAAGTTCAAAGACCGTTTCTTTGTTGATCTGTTGTGCTGTGAGTTTCATGTTTTAAAGAATCTGTATAAAGTAACCTTACGACGTTAGCTTCATGGTGAACGTACCAAATAGTGTTTTTCCATGAATTAGATTCCCTTAAGTCACAAAATTCTAAGATGACACTTCTCTATGTCACTACAAGTAGCATAATGCAACTTTATGGTTTCCTTCGATTTTTGTAACGACTACTTGACTGCTTCTTGATGCTCTTTTCCTTGAATATACATGAATTTGCTAACAATTAGTGCATGAACTATATTTGAAAAATGGGTATGGTGGTTCCATTCTGTTCTCATTGAGGACATGGCGTCCCCAAGGTGTACTATAGGCGTATGCTGGTTCGGCGTATGCATATTCCAAAATTTTTCATATTTATCTCAAACAATGTTTCCATACATTATACCAATGCATTTTATAGTTATAAGTGACATAATGCATATTATATGTGTATTAGACCACTTGTATGTCAAATTTAAACCTAGTAGGAAGGTTTTTACCTGCAATACCCAAGGGAGATTTGTTGATGTCAATGTTGAAGTACATTTTATTCGAACACCCAAGCGAATTTAATTAACCTCACCTACGTAAGTCTTACGTATCAACTTTACAACATACTAATTCATATAACTCATCATTAAAAATCAAGTCAAACTATAGAATTCATGAATTGGACGGAAATTTATATTAATCCGTTAATATAACAAGTAAATAATAACGTATTCTTTTGCAGCAGTTAAATAGCTGTAGTTTGTTCTGACCCGGAAAAGAATCTTTGTTTTCTACTTTTCTTAGCGCTTTGATTCGAACCTAACACCCATGACCCTTGAAGTATTGTTCACATGTCCTACATAATACTTTGTATTGAATGGAACAAAGTAAAAAAATGGTCTAAAGGGTACATGGGAACAATGATCAAGGCATTATTACTTCTTTTCCCTACAAAACACATGGAAGAAAAAATTCTACAAAACTGCACCATTATTTTCTGTGACAAAAAAAAAAGAGAGAATAGTATGATGTCTAGATCATCAGGTCCTATTTTTAAAACAAAAGAGAATATATTTCGACCGCATAGTAGCACTGAAATGAGGCTCTCCACAAACCGAGAGGTTTGATGTATAGAACTTATGCTTCGCTACCACCAGCACTAGCGGCACTCAGGTCCACAGAAAGGTTAAGTTCCTTGAAGAGCACAAAGAACAAACGTGTTAGAATGCTTTAAATAATACATTTTTAGGTAGCTTTGAAGCGAAAAAAGCTGTTTGGAACTAACTATAGTCAAATACGTATGAAAACATAAGACAAATGTTTGAGAAAAGGAAATGCATTGGGCCATTTCAAGAATGTTCAGATGGTTTGTTTTCTCCACGGGAGACAAATTGACCGAGTTGGAAAGGGTTCATGTTAAAATGGGTCACGCCAGGCTGACCTTTAAGCATTTTTATCTTACTTTTACTATAAGCAATTAGCGCATTACATATTTATAAAACGTATATTCTAACAAGAACCGTATAACTTTCTGAAATAAACGATATTTGAAGTTATAAGTACTAAAAGTACACTTTTGGCACTTTCCAACCCGTTGGACCCGCTAGGGAAATGTCCTAACTTATATTGATGGGTTCTTGGGTTGAAATTGGCACATCTAATCTACACCCAAAGAACAACAAACATGTGCAGTATGCTACAGCACCATGTTCCTTAGTTTCTTTTGTAAGTTGGATAAATCATGTTTGATTCTAAATAGGCAGGAAAGTGGTCTAAAACAAACAGGCATCTTAGTTTAGGCGTATGAATGAAAAAAAACAAACCTTTCCCGTTATCTTGGTGTACATGGCAAGAACATCTATCATCGTTGTCTCAAAGTGTGTGGTTGCATCATAACTCTGCAAGATATATTGTTCAAACCATGGCAGTTCAGTGAAATTAAGTTGGCAAAATGGGTGTAATGGATAAAGAATCAAAATGAATTAGTTGTGGTATGAGTCGGGTCGAGTGGAACCATAACAACTTCTGTCCAAGAGTGTAAATATTTCAAAAACTATCAGCTTGCTAGATATGATTACAAAAGTTATATTATTTGGTGACTTTAGACCCGTGTGCCCTGTTCTACCCGCTTGATCAGTTTCCTTTTTAACAAACTTTTTCTGACTTTATCCGCTAAAGCTAAAATGTAACCGAGCCAACGCATTGTTAGTAAATGACTAACATCTATAGGGGATGAAAGGAGTATTTAGTTAATTATCATGAATGGTGTGCATGCAAATATCAACCACAAATAGTAAATGTCAACTTACGGTAGATACGAAACAGCTATCAGCATCAGCATCATTTGTTGGTTCAAATCTGTCATAAGTTTCATAAAAGATCTCATCTATGGGTCCCAAAAGGTCAACGCCAGGCTTTAATTCGCTCTCAGGATCGTCAGTCTCAGCTTCCGTTGTGACAAATGCAATGAACTTGCCTTGTGGAGCCACATTGTGTGAATAAGAACAACAAAATAGATACCTGAAGTTATACAGGATCAAGAAAGTTGTTAGATCTTCATTCAGTTAATGTGATCGTTAGAAAGATGAAGACAAGTCCAAGACTTCAAACATACATGTCTGATTTACGGTTAAGTTGCTTCTGTGGAATAATGACTTGGGCCGAGTGACAATCGTTTGTATCAGGAATCGGGTGACTCATTATACATATGGCTCTAGCAACTTTCCCAACTTTTTGTACCTGTTTCATGTGGCTCAAATCAAACACTTAAATCTACAAAAAAATGAAAAAAAAAATAAAATGGAAGAAGTTGGAATTAGTTCAAATTATATAAACTTAATTACCTTATCGGGCACATACGAGGGATCACATACAACTTTTTTGCATTTAGCAGTTTCGCCATCAGAGGTCACGCCAACCACCTTCCCACTGTCATCAAATTCTACCTGTAGTTCCAGAAATTATATCAACTTCACAAAATAAATATTTATACAAAAGTTTGGTGGATGAGAAAGTACACAGGCTTCAAAGCAATGAGGCCAACATGACTCATGTCTATAATTTAATTTTCTGTGTGTAATAAGCTGGTAACACACCTTACATTGTGGCTTGTTAAGCATGTAAGTCCCGCCATAAACTGCACTTAATCGAGCAAATGCCTGCAGAAGCAGCACTCTATGAATTAAACTGCACTTAGCTGAGGTTTTTATATTTGACGTGTTTGAGCTAAACAACCCATTTTGACCCGTTATAAATATTTCGATCAAAATTGCCAACATCTAATAGCACACTTCAGGAAACTTGCATGAAATGGAAGTATCAAATATGTTGACAAACCTGTGGCAACTCTCCAAGGCCATACATTGGGTAAATGTAAGGGGATCCTGATTCGAAACGTGCTAAAGACTCTGCATATAGCTGTAAGGAAGCAAACACAAAGAACACGGAAATGAAATAAATTAACAAATTTCGACGAGGATATTGGTAACACTCATAATTAAGAAAAATAAAGTAAAACTATTAAAAAAAATGCACCCTGATTCTCTTCACAAAATCAATCGCCGGCTGTTCCAAATAACTGTCACTGGTATAGAGCGCCAATGCATGACCAATAAACTCAATTGTATCATCCTCAAGACCATATTTACTGCACCAAAAAATGGGATTTATGTCAACAATTGTCGAGTCAAGATAGACAGCTGACTCCTTGAGTCAAAACTTACTATACATATCAGTTTTGATGATGATCACAAGGATCATGGAAAACTTGGTAACGGAAAATGCAAACGAAAGTGACATTTAAAATTTTACTTCATCAGTGTGACATATTATATAGAACAAAGAGAGCATATTGTGTACCAAATGAGCTCTTTTGCAGGAATTTTGGTCAAATCCAAACCTTCATGAGATTTAGGATCATTTTCTTCAAAGTCTTGAACATATATGAAAAATTTCCGTGCTCGCCTTTTTTCAAACAGACCCATAATTGAAGATTTCAGTGCTTCAACGTCAGTTGCTGGAACTTTGTAGATCTATATACCAGTTTATATATATGTCATATGAAACCTAAGAAACTTTTCATATTTTGGTTTTCAAATTGTAGTGATACAAAGCTAATAACTTGGTGGCATTTACCTTCCCTTTGTTGTATACAAAGCTACCATCCACAGCCTTGAAATTTAGATACTTTGTGACGTCAGTGTGGACCAAAGCACGAACCAGGATACCATTTGCCATCATGAACTATAAAACACATTGAAACTCAATATAATCACAGATGAAAAGTTGTATATTTATACTTGATCAAAGAGAGAACAAATATATTTACCTTTGGAATCATATCAACATTATACTCCTTGCTAATGCCCAACGTTTCTGGAGCGTTTTCGTCTCCTTTAAAACGCTTCCAAAGCTATAATCATGGGACAAAAAATAACCATCTTGTTCATTCTTCTTATTCTTTAAGCTACAAGTCATTGTACTGTATTTTGAATAGATTAGTGGTTATATTCTCGTTTGTCTTATCTTAGTTCTTCTAGTTCAAACACACGTTATTGCTTAAATATATTTGAGGTTTTGTGTTAAATTGACATGGCCACCTCGTCGCCACTTATTCAGACCTCGCTCAGATGTGCGCTCAGATGCAACGTCTGATTCGGTCAAACGCTCTGAACCAGACACAGCCTCTGAATCGCTCAGATTTAGAGATGATTTAGAGGTAAACAAACACTCCCTAAGTAAATATCTTTCATGTTCTAACCCTCACTACCACTGCTGAACTTGCATGTGGAGCTATTATTTAGTATCAGTGGAAACTAATCTAATTTTTGTTTTGAAACGCATAGACGGAAGATACTGATAATGTTATACACGCGATACCTGATTTAACATGAGGGAGCTTGATTCTCCTCCATAATAATCGTTTCTGTCCATATGCAAAACCTGTTAAAATTGCCACCCAATTAAATATTACACAAAACTGGATTTTAAACTGATAAGTTTATAGCTATCCACACTTCGATTACGACCGTAAAAGTTTTTTAAGTTTCTCAGTGGATGTTACAATCCCTTTCATGACCGAGAATATTTTCCCACCGTTCGCCTTCTCAAACAGAAGCGACAGCTGAACTGTTCTACATTCAACTCACCAACAACTAGTGCTCATTAAGTAGACACTCAAGTAGTTAAAAGACACACGTATGAGGCGTAGAAATATAGTTTTCTAACTAAACCAAGTTTAAACAACAGATAGAAAGAGTTTTTATCAACAAAATGTGCATGTCAAGAGCATAAAGATCTTTCATTAAAATTATGTACAAAGTACTAAAACATGAACCTTCATTCAACCTTTGCTCATTAAACTGGCCCATGATCAAGTGTAATTTTTATGAACATACATTTCTAAAACTTTTCATTCTCAAGAACAAATCCTCAACAATAAATAAGTAGCAATCAACATATCTCACTATATGACAAGAAAATGGCTAAGAAGGTTCTAGAATCAAAAGTGTGATCTATAAGTTAAAAACATTACTTTGAGGCCATCGACGGAGAGGAGACCGCTGAGAATGCATTCTTTGAGACCGGTGCCGAGAACTATGACATCATATTCTTCATCCATTATTGCTCACTGAATCAACAATGTTATGAAAAGATAGATGAGAGTTAATTATAGATATGTGTGTTGTTGAAATAAAAATATAGAGGAAAAAATGATGATGGGTGGATGCAAATGCAATGTTTGAATCTGGATGCTATTTTTCTGGACTCAACAAAGGAGCATGTCTTTCGCGCGGGACTTTATTTATTTATGAGTTAATTACACAAATGGTACCTAATGTTTAGCAAGATTCTCAGATTTGGGTACTAATAGTTTTTTTTCACTAGTTTGATACATGATGTTTCAATTTATCACGAGGTTGGGTACTAAGGTTAACTTCGGTTAAATTTTCTGTCAACTTGTATTGAAATGACTATACTATACCCTTTTGAAAACAAAAGAGGCTATGTTTATGATTAACAATATCTCAAGATGATTTATGTAAAATTATTTATATTTACCCCACCATTTGGCAAACCTAACACCCCCACCCCATCTTCTTCTTTCAGGCACAAGATCACCACGCCGGCCACCTTCAACCAACTCGCCGGCCACCCACTAACCTTCTTGACCGACCGTATCCCGCCACCAACAATCTTCTAAAGCCCTCCACTACCACTCCTTTGATTCACATTCCAGTACCACCACCATCACCATCGTTTGAAATCTAGTAAATCACGACATCTCACGACATCAGTACATAAATCTAAACAAATTAACCATCACTTCACCGTTATTGCTCTAGCAGCTAAACAAATTCCAAAACCCTAATCCTAGTTTCACCAAAAACCTACAGGATAAGAGACTGCATTAGATCTGTAATCGGTGCTCGACGAAGAAGAAAGTGGCAGGGACGTGAACAGGAGGGAAAAATGGTGGTTGGTTTCCGGCGAGCGCGTGGTGATTGATTTATGGCTGACTTACCTCTAGGTGGGAGACGGCAATACAATTGTTTTGGTTTCAATATATGAAAGTTTTAAAATGAAAGTTCTAGAAATAAAACCCAGTAGTTGACTAATTAAATTTTACGTAGTTAATTACTTGAATGGTCCCTATAGTTCTAAAAGAGTATAATAATCATCTAACTATAATTTAACAAAAAATTTAACAAAAGTTGACCTTAGTACCCAATCTCGTGATAAATTGAGACATCATGTATCAAACTAGTGAAAAAAAACTATTAGTACCCAAATCTGAGAATCTTGCTAAACATCAGGTACCATTTGTGTAATTAACTCTTTATTTATTTATATTAATTTGGGACAACATTTTATAATGGGGCATTTACATATATCCTCCTCATAAGATCATTTATTACGTATTTACCCCATCCTTAAATTCAATTACATATTTCCCCTTCCTAAACCACATATATTACATATTTACCCAATTTCTTTAAAATAGCCTTTTGATTTACTATTTTACCCTTAATGATCTTCATAAATATATTTTTATATTTTCTTATGGTTTGTGTAAAAGAAAGGGTGAATGAGTAATTTATTATGTCAAAGGGGATATATGTAATTAAACTTTAGGCTTGGGTAAATATGTAATTGATGAGCTTAGGAAGGGAAAATATGTAAAAAAACCTTTTATAATCTTTAATCTATATATAGAGCAAATAAATAACAAGGATGTTCATTGTAGTTATGGATTTAGTACCTACACTTCAACTTTTATGGATATTGTGTTTAAATTTTGTGGATATGGTCTACAATCATCATGTTATTTACTTTTGTTTTTGGTTCCTTTATGGATGTAATTATCGGTTGATTAGGTTTAATACATGTATAGACATACGGGTTCAATAAAACAAATAATCTATTGAATGAATAACCTACGATTGAAAATGAGATGTAAGATGATGATTTCATATCATGTGTGTTGTGATCATAAGAACAACAAACAGAGACATACTTTCGTGTAAAACGACGATTCATATCATTATGACTGAATGATTTATTTTATGCGTACATACATATCTATACTATATATAGTTTAAAAATAGACGCAATAGGCTTCCAATACTCAACTTTTCCTATTAGAAAGCTTACTATAACTAAGACATCGCAAGGTCGGGATATAAAGGCGTTGTTGCTGTCACACCCCAACCAATGACGGAATCATCAGGACGGACAAAGAGAGTGATTATATGTAGCTCAAAGTACTTAAACGGTTACAATAATATTAAAGTACCATTTCATTAAGTTCAAATAACAGTAAATGCAAACAACGTTCAAACATTCAAAAGAAAAGTCAAACATAATCAACAAAACTATCTTATTAAATTATTTGATTTACTAGGTCCATGATGCTAAATAAGTGGTTTTTGTAGTAAACGTCTAAGCAGCGCAACATAAAACATGTGAAAGCTATGTCAGCTAATTAATTTAGCTAATTAATTTAAATTGATAAAATTCACATGTAGCATTCAGACCATAGCGGCAAAAAGTGTTTAAGCAACCCTTGATGACTGATTAGACACTTAATCACACAAATTAAGAAATGAGCAGAAGCATTGGTTACCCTGGTTTGATTAAAATAATGATCATGCCAATACTATTTATCAAATAATGAACCCATGTACACCCTAAAATCCGGAGTGAGCAATTATTAAATAATGAGCTTTAGATATGGGACGTTATAAGGAAAAAAAAAGGATTATGGGCTAAGCTAATGAACGGGCCAAAAATTATGGAGTTTAGGGCCCATAAATCATCCCTTATCAACCCTATGGTGTATCATTTCATCCATTCATTTTAAACTTAGAGAGAAAAAGTAATGAGAGAAAGTGAAGAAATTTAAAGATTTGTGGATTTTGGATTTGAAAGATTAAGATCTGAGTAATTCTGCATCAAAACACCACGAAAAGAGGAAGAATCTAGGTAAAAAACATCATCTAAAACACCACTTTAGATTTGAAACAATTCAAGGGTTTTGAGGTTTTTGAAAAAGTGAAGAAAATCGTCAAAAGATCACATTTTTACATTTGAAATCGTCTAAAAACCATGGATTTAGCATCTTAGGTGATAATTGAAGGAATTGGACATAAAAAGGTTGGAATTTAGGTGAAAAATGAAGATTTTGGGTGAAAAACGAGCTGGTTCGTTGAAAAACCCCATTTTGCGAAATTATGTGTTCATCCAGTAAAATTGTGTTTGTGTATCGAGAACCTGTGTCAAAAATGATCTAGAGAAGTTAGAAAAAAGTCCCAATGAAAGTTAGGCGCGTGACTAGTGAAAATTATTTTTGTCATATCGAAATCATAGTTTCACCTTAGCAAAATTAGGTGCGACATTAACTGAAAATGACCAACTTATGTGCAGATTCTTGGTGTGTTCCTAGATCACATATCTCTAAGGGGCTCTGCCCCCTGGACCTCGTTATTGTTGTAGATGTTAAAACACATTTCCTTAGTTGTGAGTGTTACTTCTTGGTCTGTTTTGAAATATATTATGTAAAAGTGAAACTAAAATAATGATTACTAAGCCTAAAACCGAGCTATATCTAAAAGAAAGCCTAGTAAGCAAAAAGGAAGATTGGCATTTGTTGTATTCTCATGAGTTACTTCATAAAAAACTAAGCTACATCTAAAAAGAGGGACACGACACTAAAGCCATCTAACGGGAATGCGCCATTAGGCAAAGTGGGTCAACTGTAGAGGCTTAGCTAGTCGTGATGAAATTCACCTAACAAGGAATGAAATTTGAAAGGTTCTGCCCTTTGGCGAACCTGAGAAAAGGAAATATGAATCTGGTCCTTTGGCAGACTAGGAATTGATGGATGAAAAAAGATAAATCCTAATTCAACAAACTAATGAATTAAAAAGAAAATGTGATACCTAACGTGTAAAGATTAGATTTAATATATATATATATATATATATATATATATATATATATATATATATATAGAGTGAGGTTCACCTACAAATGATTTTAATCTAAGAAGCCGAAGAAGAAATAAGATATTGACATGTGGCAATTACTTAAATTAGGAGAAGAGATATTTTAGTCATACCCACTTTTTTATTTTTATTTTCTCTCTCCACATGCAAGGCACATGTCAATTCCCCCACTTTTTTTAAATGTTTATAACTTTTACATACGACATTATTTTTTAAACAAATTACACCATAAAAACGAACATTTTTTTCTCTTTAAAACACGTATAATATTGATATATAAAAAACGAACTTTTTTTTTCACATTTTTCAGCTCATTGTGGAGAGAGAAAGTCACACAATGACCTGACGGAAGACACAATGACCTGGCGGAAGACACAATGAGCTGAAAAATGTGAAAAAAATTAGTTTTTTATATATCAATATTATACGCGTTTTAAAGAGAAAAAAATGCTCGTTTTTATGGTGTAATTTGTTTAAAAAAATAATGGCGTATATAAAAGTTATAAACGTTTAAAAAAAGTGGGGGAATTGACATGTGACTTGCATGTGGAGAGAGAATATTTAAAAAAGTGGGCATGACTAAAATACCTCCTCTCATAATTGTAACATTGCCCCGAACCAAAACCGAATCAAAATACCAAACTCGGATCCGATTAGGTATTTATGTAGTTATCTCAATTTATCAAGGAAAAATATAATAATAAACAGTTATTTACTCATCTAGTTTTATTAAAAAAATCTAGTAAGTTAGTTTGGTTTAATTAAGTTAGCATTTATAAATAAAATTACCTTTTGGGCCATTTATGTCATTTATTAAACTTGTTTTGAACTAATTAACCACTAACTGAAACCAACTCAAAGTTCAGGGACTAAGGTTGTAATTTAAATAAAAGATTAAACCAACCCCCCAGAGAAAACCGTAATTCCGGCGAGTTCTCCGGCTAGCTCCGGCGACGCCCCAAACACCAAAATTTACTAATTTTCAAATCAATTGAACCGCCCTTATCATCTTATCCTCCAAACTCGAACCCCAAACGTCCTTATCAACGCGTTTTGTGCAGTATTATCACCAAATCAAATCCATTCCGGCGACTTCGGCATTTAAACTTCAACTCCATCAAAATCGCTTCTGGAATCAAATAAAAGGGGACTAAAACCTTCACCTGACTGAACATAAATTGATTATAATTATAAAACAACAATAAGCTCGAAAACTAAGTTGAATTTTGCTCATCCAACTCCGTAATCAACTCGGATTTGTTTCTATACATAGACCACAAATAAATCTTATTTAAACCAGTCAAAACCTTCATACGATTACGTTGTATCTGGTCGCGTTATCAATTGGATTTAATTATCTTCCTGGATCATCAATTAAACTTCACCGCTGCGTTCTTTTCTTTCTTTTGGATCTTCATCGAATCATCATCGAGTGAGGTAATCAAATGCACCCTTATACTCGTGAGTGAATACTGATTATCATGGTTAAACTTGATTTCGATTACAGAGGGTGTTTGGTGTTCAATTTTGGTGATTTAGATTTCTAGGGTTTATGTAGAATTTGGGGATTTAATTAATAACGTGCTAATTTATTTCAGTTTGGATTTTAACGACACAAGTTATTTGGTTTACTGGTTGGTCTGATTTTGCTGAACAACGAGGTCACGGGTTCGAACCTATGGGCCCTAACCTTTTTATTTAAGCATTTTAAGCTATTAGTTAGCCTATATAATTAGTTTAAAGTGTTTATTAGTCCTTTTTAGTAAGAAATTTCTATTAAATCTTATGAATTAAAGTTGTAAATCTTATTTTATATAACTAGGATTTTAATACTTTTAACTTGTTTTAAAAAGTTGTAAGAGACTAGTAACGTTTATTTGTAGGAATTTTATATATATTAAAAGACTTTAATTTGTAAGATTAATATGACTTGCATAATTAGAGCTTTAGTATGCATTATCCATAGCAATAAATTAGTTTTTATCAATAATTAAATCCTTAACAATCGAGATACTTTAATTAATCATATAAAGTATTAAACTTTAAATACCACTTAATTAATACTTTTCTACTTAAACTTCATTTGTTTTTAAAATAATTATTTACATAAAACCCCAAATTCCTATAAGAACCCTAGTTACCCGGATCACTCGTAGTTATCGTTCTAACATAAGACACCATTCCTTAGGTGGTTCTAGGGAGATTCTCGGTGCCTTGTTCAAGTTTATATTTTATTTATTTCATCGACCAAGTATCAAGTGAGTATTCATAGCCCCTTTTTACTTTTCTATTTTGGGGTGAAATCATGTGCCTTACTAAATCATGTTTATCATTTATGTTCGCTTTTATTCATTTTATTTAATCACCTAATACTTTAACCGAGGGTGATTGTAAAGTGTTTTCATTTATTTGGTTTAATTGCCTGATATGTTATCCAAGGGTAATCGTAACCAGTTTTCATTATTTTGTTTTAATTGCCTGATATGTTATCCAAGGGTAATTATAACCGTCTATTTATTCATTTTAACTTTATCACCTGATACTTTATCCGAAGGTGATTTTAACCACATTTTAACTAAATCACCTAATATGTTATCCAAGGGTGATTGTAACTACATTTGGTTTAATTATCCGATATTTTATCCGAGGATGATTACCCTACTTTTCATTTGATCATTTTATCAACGTCACTTAGTCTGTGTGATTAAGTGGATGCTAGTCGTAACGTTTGATTGTGCTATATGTTACCTTGTGTGATACTCTTTGCTTTGGTAGTTTTTACATAACATGAGCATTGAATTCATTTATTCATTTTAATCATTTCAAATATTTAATCATTTTCTATACTATATATATATATATATATATATATATATATATATATATATATATATATATATATATATATATATATATATATATATATATATATATATATATATATATATGCAAACCTATGTTTACTCACCAGCTAATTCGTTAGCTGAACAAATACTATTTTCACATGATTTCAGGAAATGCAGCTTAGGAGGATTTTGAGATGCCTTTACATGTAGGATCTTGGACCTAGTTTAATTAAATGATTTGTAACTGAGTTAGGTTTGTTTATTTATGGTTGAAACAATGTAACTTGTTATTTAGTGTTAATTTATATTTTAATCATTTTAGTGCCATGAGCTACGAGCAATCTATCCATTTGCGTCCGCCTCGATGATTCCGCCATCGGTCGGGGTGTGACAATAATTTTCCTAGATGCCACATGTCAATCTTTTATTGCTTCTTAGCCTTCTTAGATTTCTAATACTATGTAGGTGAACCTCCCTATATATATATATATATATATATATATATATATATATATATAAATTTCGTATAAGATTTTGAAAATATTTATAAACTAGACGTCACTTAAAGAAGCTGACTTTTGTATGCATATTAGTTAGACATGTGAGTTGATGAAGCAAAATCGATGTCATGAAGTGCAAGCTACTCAGGATGTGAAGATTGACATCCATTTTAAGAAGACTTTTAAGACTTATTTATTTTAAAGACAATGGTAGATGTTTAATGGTCTGTAATGACGTACTTACATTTTAAGACTATTTCCACTGCAATGTTTTAAGTTAATGAATGTTTTAAATCTATTTTATGATGTGCATGACCAACTGTAATGTCTCCTGGAAACAGGGCCTTACAACACATAGATTTGCAAGTTAAAATACTACAAGTATGTTGAAATGATTTTGACTTAAATGAACCAAATGGATAAAATATCAAACAATTTTTATATAGTGAGATGTTTCACCCAAAAATAAAAAATAATGAAAAGAGGATATGAAATATTCACATGTGAAATAAGTAGATGATAGAGATTGAATAGGTTTTAGACACCGCAACTCCTCAAAAAATCAACGTAAGGATATGTTGTCGTCGTCGTCATGTCGTCGTTGTCGTCGTCGTCGTCGTTTCGACCACTTTGGTTATTATGTTTTTTTTACCATTTTGTTGTTTGGTTTTGTAAAAAACTATCATTTTCGTCATTCCATCAACGATTTCTGTTAGTTTAGTTTTAAATGACTAAAATGCCCTCCTTTATTAAATTTATAAAAATATTATGTTAAATATTCTTGTTAACCAACAAACAACCATAACCACACCAAATGTTTCTTGTTGTTGTTGTTGTTTTTTTTTGTTGTTGTTGTTGTTTTCCCTGAGTTTATATCGATTCGACCACTTTGGTAATTATGTTTTTTTTGTTGTCATTTTGGTGTTTGGTTTTGTAAAAAACTATCATTTTCGTCCTTTCATAAACGATTTCTATTAGTTAATTGTAAAATGACTAAAATATTCTCCTTTATTAAATTTATAAAAACATATTATTTTAAAAGTTCTTTTAACCAAAACCACACCAAATAATAATAATAATAATAATAATAATAATACTACTAATAATAATAATAATAATAATAATAATAATAATAATAATAATAATAATAATAATAATAACAACAACAGTAACACTAACAATAACAATAAGAATAATAATAATAACGAGAATAATAATAAGAATAATAATATTAATAATAATAATATAAATAATAATAATAATATAATTAATAATAATAATAAATATAATAATACGAATAATAATAAGAATAACAATTATAAAAATAATAATATAAATAATTATAATAATAATAATAACAATAATAATAATATAAATAATTATAATAATTATAATAACAATATAATAACAATAATAATAATAATAATAATGTAATAATAATAATAAAAATGAAAATAATAAAAATAAAAATAATAACAATAACAATAACATGAACAAGAATAACAACAACAATAACAACAACAACAATAACTTGCTATTTGCTAAAATACAAGTTTTTGCATGTGTTACTGCTGAATCACAAATAACCTAAAATTTCCCTTAAATTTTAAGAAATATTGATTGTAAAAGAAATAATATTGAAAAACAAACATGTACAAGATAATCTTGTAAGATCATGATGCTAGTCATGGTTCATCCTAATAGCCGAGATCAAGTATATTAATTCATCAAAAGCCTTTTTGCAATGGTCAGCATGCTGTTCATTCGTGTGAACTTTGACTAGCATGCTTATCTTTTTCTCTGCATTATCTCTAATAAAATGATACCTGATCTCAATACGTTTTGTCACGTTTTGTCTTTGAGTGCTGAATAGGATTGTTTGTAATACATATTGCAATGTTGTCAATATGAATGGGAATGTTCATGAGAAAGATGCCAGAGTCTCTTAATTATGTCTGAATCCATAACATTTTAGCACAGCAGCTGACTCTGCTTCAGAAGTTGAAGTTGAAACACATGTTTGCTTCTTGTATTGCCAAGAGACTAATCTTCCCCCTAAGAACTAGCATCATCTTGAAGTAGACTTCTTGTTGATACAATATGCATGCTACTAAAACAACCCAATAATATATTTCTACATATGTATGTTATTAATAAGCATCTACACATGATACAATATGATTAAACATAATACTTTCTTTCCTACATAAATATAAATTCTACCTGTATAATATATAGGTTTTTTTCACATATTTCTCTTCATAATCTTCTTATTACATATATCCCCAACCCTTAATTTTTATTACATATATCCCATTCCATTAAAAATTGACACAATTACCATTTTCTATCAATTCTCATAATTAAATATTTGTGAATGAGATTAAGACAAAATTTACTATTGTTATATCAAATAACAAAGCTAGATCTATGACGAGCTTTAATAAACAAGTGAATTTTCACGCGGTTAAAAAAACATATGTAAACTGTGACATCAGCCCCAAACCTGAACCCAAATGCCCGACTCGAACCCGTATCCGTCAATTTTACAAATGGTACGAGTTAACTCGGTTAAGATAGTTAAAATAAATATTTAATTAACTTTGGGTAAAATTTGTCAAGTTTTAAACTTAAATTAAAACTTATATCAATCAAATAAATAGTTAACCAAGCCTTAGGGGTCATAATTGTAAATCTAATAGTCTGGTTGGACTATTTCCGGCCAGCTTGCCGGAACCTGGCATTGCCATGATTAGCGATAATGTGTTCAATTGTTAACAACGCTCGCCAGACCATCGGCATTGCCTGGATGTAAGACAAACCAGTAACGTCAAAGAACCCTTGTGTAAGATCCGGAAACAGAAATCAGTATCCAAGTTGGAATGGTAGCATAGGAAAGCAAACCCATTCGTTCGACTCAGTGTCGCTTGGAGCTTTAGGATCAAATGGACGAAAAATGGTGTTCGGGGAAAAAAAAGGCTATTGTCCGAACCTCAAGATCAGTAAATTTGCAGATCTCTTTCATCGGTTCTTTTAAAAGATTTTGGGAATGAAGGCTATTGGTGCTGCTCATTGAAAGAGAGCTTGAAGATGATGGATTGTGACTCTTAGACATGGTCGGCGACGATAGTAGATGCAGAAAATTAAAAGTTAAGGGAAGGAATAGTACATGAGTTGTAATCGCGGAATCGTGGGAAACGGCTTAAAAATTGTGACTGGTGAAGAAATGAGTCGATTATCTTTAAAAACCCTAAGAAATGGAACGGGTGTATTGTGATGATTACTCACGTCCCATCCGCAGTTATCTTTATTTCAAAAGTCGAGATCAAATATGCCAGCTGTTTCACTTAACCGCCATATTTGTGGGCAATTGTTAGGGGTCGGGTTTTAGCTATTATGGATACAGTATCCTTAATGCGCTGAACCATATATCCTTGGCATTCAAAGGATTGATGATACTTAATGCTAATAATTAACGATTAACTAAAATTTGTTCTCCGCATGTTTTATATATATCAATGCTAACGGTTATACGACTAAGTCCACCTCAAATCTCGGTCAAGGAAGTCGCGGATTAACCTGAGATCATGGTCAATACCCCTCAACGGGTTTAGCATAGTATTAGGAGTTAGTTTTGTTTGTTTTTGAACTATATAATGAGGCTATGGCTAAGCTCATAGGAAAACGTGATTTTACATTCACTCGACATATTCTGATCTTCGATCTACATCTCTCGGCTAAATACTTTAGCTATCTCACACACTACTTTGTACTAGCGACCATAGTTCTCGAGTTGTAATTTTATTTTTATCCTCAATATATTGATGATATACGATTGTCATAACCCAGGGTTTTTATGCCGGCGATCTCATCTTGATCAAGGTCTTTTCCTCGTATAAATGCTTGTGTTCTTTTTGCTTTTTTACAAATTATTTATCATTCTGCTCATTAAAACGCATAACCTCACTTTAACTAGTTTGGTTTTATCATTTTTTGACCAAAACAATTTGACGCCCACCGTGGGGCAAGTGTTGTTTTAATCATCAATCTATTCATCTCTATTTTTCATTCAATTCATCTTTATTCATTTTCTGTATTTCAATGGCTTCTCAATCAAAAGCTGTTTCATCAAGCATGCCTTCTTCATCGTCTTCTATTCCAATGTCTAGTTCATATTTGGGACCAGTGAAGATCAAGGATGTTACCAATAAGAAACCAATTGCAGACTTCGAAGGATCAAAACCTCATACTGTGCCCTCTACGGTAACTTTTAACAATGATGTTTCTATGTTGTGTTTGCAGATGAAAGCCTATATGGAGCAGCAGAACATGACCAACCAGAGGATCCATAGAGAAATTGAAGATATCTAGAAGGCAAAGAAGCATGTGGAGGAAATCAGTTCCTATATGCCAAAAGCACTTGATTTCAACACTCCAGGATCCTTAACGCAAGAAACTATGGGATCAACATTCCATCCTTCATTTACAACATTTCAGCAAGGATCCTTAATCCAGAATCATCAAGGATCCTTCCGTCCACCAGGATGCTCCATCTTTCTAGGATCCTTCAGTCAACCAGGATGCTCAATGTCACACCCTCAATTTTCCACAAACGGGGTATCCGTTAGGCGTGTGACATACCAGGATCTCAAGCCATTAGTTACAGTTAACATTGATTCAATTGTTTAACGAAATGTTTATTTTTGTAAATGAAACAAAATTCAGAGTTTATATGTTAAAACCAACTTTTAGCGGAAGCATAAATAAATCCAGTACGCAAAATCTCGCGCACAAAATAATAAACCAAGTTAAGTAAATAAAATAAGTATTAAATGTAGTTTCAAAACAGTCCAAAGGACGACCCAATGCATGCATGTCCTATTCGTGCTCGTGCTCCTTAATTACCTGAGAAAACATACTAAAACAGTCAACACATGGTTGGTGAGTTCAATGAGATTTGTATATAAATAAAGGTACCGTTCATAATACAGATAAACCAAAAATAATATATTTTTCATTTTATTAGGCGGTTTGCAAGACCGAATGCTTATTGCTTGTCAACACGTCGAGATGAAAGCTAAACGTTACTTTTGCCTTGTCGCCATCTAACCAGGATGACCCATAACCATTAAGGACAATCTGCACCACATGACGCCCAGTCAAGGGTGGGGTGCCGTCGCAACCCGGTAGTACTACTCAAATTTCCCCGCTATCATATATTAATCAACCTCGAACTTTTATAAGGACTTGAATGTGGTTCCAATTCGTGTAAAGCACTATAAGCCCTAATAAAATCCTGCCCGTAGGCATTTACTTTTACCAAACCTGCCCGTAGGCATTTGTACTTTTACCGAAACCTGCCCGTAGGCATTTATACTTTTACCAAAACCTGCCCGTAGGCATTTATACTTTTACCGAAACCTGCCCGTAGGCATTACCCGAAGGTATAAAATGCAGCCCTAGTTGGCTCCGCCCGAAGGCATAAAGTTTTGCCCGAAGGCCCTGCCCGAAGGCATAAAAGAAGAAGTCCGCCCGAAGGCATAAAGTTTTGCCCGAAGGCATAAAAGAAGCAGTCCGCCCGAAGGCACTGTAAAATAGTTGCCCGAAGGTGCATTAAAAACATTTGTATGTTTTCTCCCCGAAAAAGATTTAAAAGCGGGCAAAGAACTCACCTTTAAAGCGCACAGCAACTAACAGCAAGGATGCAAACAAGAATCCTAGATCACACTACGCCCTGCTTGACAATTCAGCGCTAGTTATTATCTATGAACTTACTTAATTTCACATACACATAGCACATAACTTCACACTTTATATTAATTTATACATGTAATTACGCATTTGCAATACATACCCATTACACCAGTGTCATACTTATGATACAATTTTGTTTAGAACCATATAACATACCATTTTTATGGCACACACACATGTAATGACAAACATACCGCAACAACTATATGCATACACATATCTCGCATTACATACATATATTCACGTGTACATGTATATAAATATCTATGACCTACTACTAGTTTAATTCATACCTACATATAATATGCATAGAATATACATAACAACATCACATAATATACATATGCAGTCATACATTCTATACACACATACATTCATTATACATTCTGCTACATGTTATTGTTGTACATGCATTCATTCATTAGCTCACTATGGTTCTTTCTACATGCGCACACATATACACGGTTTATATATCACACCACTTGATGAAACCACTACTTTATTATGACAAATGTTAATATAATATAACACCCATACTGGCATATATATATACATGTCATCTTGTCCACAGGTCATATATACATACATACACACCATAGCAATTATTTACATACATGCGCACGATATATGGCTGCTACTGCTCCTATTTATTCATACATACATGCTGAAACATATATCTCTGCTGCTATTGATTCATACATTCACATAAACGTATTTATATCAATGCATACAACATAATCACACGCGCATATATATATATAAATAATAGGAAGTACACATATACATACGGCAGAATATATAATTCAGCAGGATATATACATACATTCAGAATACATACATACATACATGTTCAGCAGAAAGAATTCATATATATATTACCATGCGGCTGCTATATATAATATATATACATCAACACACAGTACATACATACCACCGTATACACAACACACACACATGATTATACAAGCATATATATTTCTGCACAGACATACCTACAATACATACAACATCGCACGCATTCACACATAATCATACAGCCGTGTGCCTATATATATCTATATGTAATTACACACTCGAACACATACAGCAAACCAGGTCATGTAATCACATTTTCGGTCACAAGAACTCACCAAAACACTACGAACAGAAGATTCGGAAGCGAGGAGTTGCAGCTGTTGCTTCGCGACAGCTAGCCACCGGCCAACCGCTGATCCGAACCGAAACACCGCGAAACAGAAGAATCGGGGCGCGCAAGGATTTGCAGCTGTTGCTGCGTGATTTTCTTGACAGCCACCGGACACGAGATTGAGGGGGAGACGGGTTTGATGTGTATAGTGTTGTTGGTTGCGGCTGACGTGAAACGACGGTGAACCGGAAGTCCGTATGTGTTTTTGCTGCTGTTGCGTTCTCTAATATCACCGAGGATATTTTGATGATGATGATGATGTTGTAAAGTGATGGGGGGTTTGATAACTGGTGGCTGCTGCAATATGAGGGTACGAGAGAGAGTTGATGGTGGTCGATTTGTTACAGTCGGCTGAAGAAGAACAATGGTGATGTTGATTTTGATTGACAATCATATACACATATGGGGGGTCGGTTAGGGTTGGGTAAAAGTTATTAGGATTACAACTTTGGTCCTTTTAAAATGAAGGCTATTTAGTTTAGGTTTTAAACGTTACTAACCAGTTTAATTAATTACCAACCGAATCTTTAACTTAAATAAATGTAACAAAATAGATAAAAAGTAGGTAACGGTGTTAACCCAAAATTACGGGGTGTCACACTCAATCCTTCAGCCAGGATCCTCTATGCCTCCAGGATCCTTTCCTCAAGCAGGATCCTCATTACAAAATCCTTTGGGCTCTTCCTTCAATCAACATCCATGATCCTCTTTTCAGAATTAGGGATCCTTAAGCATGCAGTGGCCAAAGGTTACCGAAGTCCATGATGGAGATATCATACCTATGCAGACCAACTCTACCACTTCACCTTCTGTCTCAATAGAGATGCCACGTTCAGAATATTATAGTGGGACAGAGTATTCACAACCAAGGGGTAACAGTTTCAATAATCTATCCTTAAACACTAACTTTGGCTCGATGCAGGATACAAGTATCAGTTCAGCAATGGCCAGAGAATTGTAAACACTTAAGGATATGATATCTAGCGTTCTAGGACTGGTCAGGCCTATTCCTGAAATTCATATGGGAAGTCATAGAATTTCAAGATTTACTCCACCAATATATGATGTTGAGATCCCAAAACGTTTTCAAACTCCAAACATGAAACTATATGATGGATCATCTGATCATGAAGAACATGTGGCTTAGTATAGGGAAAGGATGAAGATCAACCCCATTCCAGAAAAAAACTAAAAGAAGCCTGCTTGTGCAAGGGTTTTGGATCCACTCTCACTGGTTCTGCTTTAAAATGGTTGCTAAGTCTTCCTCCTTATTCTATTACTTCATTTTCTCATTTGGTTAATCTTTTTAATAATCAATTTTCTTGAAGTAGAACTTTTGAAAGATTAACTAGTGATCTATATATAGTTACTCAATCTAATAATGAATCGCTTATAGATTATGTAACTAAGTTTGGCAAGGAAGTCTTAAAAATCCCTGATCTTGATGTAACTACGGCTGTTGAAGCACTTAAGATGGGATTGAAAAAATACTTTCTTCTATGATGATCTTGTCATGACCAAGTGCAGGAATTTAGATGGAGTGAGAACCAGAGCCTTAAGATTCATAAGGCTAGAGGATGACAGAAAGATCCAAGACAGAGTTGGCTCAACGGTAAAACAAGAGCATTAAGATAAGAAACAAGGATCCTTATTCAAAACTAACAAGAACAAACCATATTCCAGGACTGACAATCAAAATGTTCATGCTGTGGAATATGACGAGGACGAAAAAGAATATCCTAAGATTTCTAAATATTTATTTTCTGTTGATATTGGTGGTGTATTGCTTGCTATGCAGGATTTAGGTGAAAAGGCAAGGTGGCCACGAAAACTGATAAAGCGGTTGGCTACAAAGATAAATCCAAATGGTGTACCTTTCAAGAAGACTTTGGTCATATCAATGATGAATTCATAGCCTTGAGAAGAGAAATAGGTTATCTTCTCAGCAAAGCCACTTCAAAGAATTATTCGGCAGAAAAAAGCAAAAGACCTAGGATCCTGAAAAAGCTCCTGAAAAAGCTGCTCAACCGCTTCCTGATGCTTAGGGCTGACAATTTCTGACACGGACACGATAGCACGACACGACACGACACGGAATTAACAGGTTTCGTGTTTGACCTTAACATGTGCCGTGTCATTAATAGGTTAACACGATAATGACACGCTAATTATCGTGTCTTAACAGGTTAAAGATCTGTTAACACGATAGGTCACCTGTTAATATTTATATAAATGAAAAGTTAGTGGAGAATAAAGGTGGAGAAGAACTTTGATGAAGATGAGTAGAAAGATCAAAGACTCATATGTACTTTGATGGACTTTTAATCTCTTTTGCATATTCGTTCATCAAGTATTATTATGGTTGACGTTCAAAAAAGAGTATTATTATGGTTAAATACTATTTTTATGGACTTTTGTTGTTTTGTGGCTTAAAAATTATCATGTTAAGTCATATTTAATATTTAAGACTCATGAATTTTTTTGAAAATTTTATTTTATTTAAAAATTGGGTTCTTATCGTGTCCATATCGTGTCTTATCGTGTAACCTGCTTTTTATCGTGTTCGTGTTTAGAAAAAATGACACGATAAGTTATCGTGTCGTGTTCGTGTTTGGCCTTATCGTGTTCGTGTCTTATCGTGTCGTGTCTGACACGATATGCCAGCCCTACTGATGCTCGAGTGATTAACTTTATTTCTGGGGGATCTGATATTTTTGGCACCTCATATTCTGCTGCAAAGATAAATGCTAAAGAAATTAAATTGGAAAATGGTGAAAGACCGATCGTGACGTCCACCACGACCAATCAAAAGTTCATCTCATTTGATGAAGAGGAGCGAGTTCACATCCAGGATCCTCACCATGACAATTTGGTTATTAATTTGTTTATCGCAAACCATTATGTTCGCAGGATTCTAATAGATGGAGGAAGTTCTGTTAACATCATACAATATGATGTCCTTAAGAAGATGAACATTCCAGAGTCAGAGATAGTGCCCTAGGATTCAGCGGTGAAACCAAAAATACTCTGGTGGACATCAAATTACCAATATATATCGAGAGAGTTAATACTATGCAAAATTGTGTTATTGACTATTTATCATGTTGCAATATTATTCTTGGCAAGCCATGGATACATGAGATGAAAGCAGTCCCCACAACATATCATCAATGTGTGAAATTGCCAACTCCTTGGAGTGTGGTAAAAAATCAACAATGATCAACAAGAAGCGAAAAATTGTTATACGTCTTCCATGAAAGCAGCCTCCAAACCGACAAAACTATAGCAATTACAGAAACTGCCCAAGGAAGTTGAAAGATCATAAGATCATGATGAAAAAAAGTATCGCTTGATCCTAAGGATCCTGAATCCAAATTATTTTATAGGATCCGAAATCCAGGCAAATATTAAGCAAGAACTTATAGCCTTCCTCAAATGAAGAAAGTCCACATTTTCTTGGAAACATGAAGACATGAAAGGTATATCTAAAGACATTATTACTCATAAATTAGGTGTTGGTCATTCTTTCAGGCCGATACATCAATAGAGAAAGAAATTTGCACCAGATGTGAAACATAATCATCCAAGAAGAAGTGGACAGACTATTGAGGGCATGTATGATTAGAGAGGTGAAGTATCCAAAATGGTAGCTAATGTTTTGGTCGTTCAAAAGAAAAATGGAAAGTCGAGGGTATGTGTCGATTTTACTGATTTAAACAAGGCATGTCCCAAGGATCATTTCCCCTTACCACACATTGACTCCATGGTGGATGCTGCGATAGGACATGAGCTGTTAACTTTTATGGATGCCTCGTCTGGTTTAAAACAAATTTAGATGGAACCATATGATCAAGAGGATACATCGTTCATGACTCCTATCAGCATATATTGCTATATTGCTATGCCTTTTGGACTAAGAAATGCAGGTGCTACCTATCAAAGACTGGTTAATATGATGTTTAAAGATCAGCTTGGTGATACAATGTAAGTATATATAGATGACATGGTGGTCAAATAAAAAAAAGTGAAGACTATCTCAAAGATCTCGAAGTAGCTTTCCATATCCTGGACAAATATAACGTGAAGCTTAATCATTCAAAGTGCCACTTCGGTGTGAAAGCTGGAAAGTTTCTGGGATATGTGGTGACAAAAAGAGGAATAGAAGCCAACCCTAAGAAAATTAAAGCTATTATCAAACTGAAGTCACCAAAAAATGTAAAAGATGTTCAAATGTTAACTGGAAGGGTTACAGCCTTAAACATATTTATATCAAGATCCCCAGAAAAGTGCAAAGAATTCTATGACATCCTCAGAAAGAACAAGAAATCCAAGTGGACAGAGAAGCATGAATATGCACTTAAAGATTTTACGGATTACATATCCTCAGCACCAGCATTAATGATACCAATAAAGGGAGAATCATTGATCCTTTACTTAGCCGTTTCAGGTAAAGCAGTAAAAGCAGTCCTGGTTAAAGATCATGAAGGTCAACAACATTCTATATATCATGTAAGTAAAAACCTTCTTGATACTGAAGCCAAATACTCTCATCTCGAAAAACAAATTCTTGCTTTAAGCATGGCTTCTACTAAATTAAGGCATTATTTTGAAACTCATCATATTATTGTTAAAACTAACTATCTTCTTAAGAATGTTCTTAGAAAGCCAGAAATGTCAGTTAGGATGGCTAAATGGGTCGTGAAGTTCAGTACGTATGATATAAGGTATGAGCTAAGGAATGCCATAAAATCTCAAGCACTAGCATACTTTGTGGCAGATTTTACTAGTGAGTTGCAAGATCAAGCAGACTTGGAAGTTCAACAGTTAGAAGAGACCAAGGATCCTTGGATACTCTTCACTGATGGAGCATCAAATGTTAGAGGAACAGGTCTTGACATACTACTATAATCGCCACAGGGGGACATTATACGTCAATCTATAGCTTGTGAATTCCAAGCTACAAACAATGAAGCAGAATATGAAGCCTTAATTGCAGGATTGCAATTAGCCAAGCAAATAAGGATCTGGTACCTTTAAGTATACGTTGACTCTTTATTGATAACTACTCATTTTAATGGCTCTTATTTAGATAAGGGTGAACAATTAATTAAATATCTTGAAATAATTAAAATTCTTGTAGAATATTTCGATTATTTTAGTATCGTACAGGTACCAAGAGAGGAAAATGCAGAGGCAGATGCCTTAGTAAATTTAGCATCATCATTGAAGATTCTAGAAGATATGAAAATTCCTATCATTCACATCCTTCACCCAGCCATCGATGAAGGAAGGATAATGGAGATCAATACAGAAAACCAACTTGTGGATCCTTTATCCTCTGAAACGACGCAAGGATCCTGGATTCAACCGATCAAGAAATATATTGAAATTTGAGAAATTCTAATAGGAGAAAATCCAAAAGCCTTCAGAATCAAGGTAGCTCCATTTACTATATTCAATAACATATTATATAGAAAGTCTCTTACAGACGCATGTCTAAGATGCATCGAGAATCCTGAAGTCCAAGAAGTTTTAAAAGATTTCCATGAAGGAGATTGTGGGAACCACACTAGGGGCAGATCATTATTCTCAAGGATTCTCAGAACAGGATATTTCTGGCCTACAATGAAGTCGGACATGGAAATAGTACGCAAATTAGTTACAAAATCTCTAAGTGGTTATTATAAGGTTATGTAACTTTATATAGGTCACTAGCCAACTTTTTAAATGTCCTACTACAAGAAAATTGATTATTAAAAAGATTAACTAGGTGTGAAAAATAATTAATAGAATAGGGAGGAAGTCTTAGTAGCCATTTTAGGGTAGAGCCAGTGAGTATGAATACAAAACCCTTGCATATACAAGCTTCTTTTAGTCTTTCTAGGATTGTATTGATCTCCAATCTTTCCCTGTATTAAGCCACATGTTCCTCAGGATCAGTTAATCCATCATATATTTTCATGTTTGGAGTTTGAAACCGTTTTGGGATCTCCGCATCAGAGATAAGTGGAGCAAATCTTGAATTCTTATGACTTCCCACTAGAATTTCAGGAATAGGCCTGCTACTCCTGGAACGTTGGATATCATATCCTTAAGTTTTTTGCAATTCCTCGAGCATTACTACATTGATATGTGTATCCTGCATCGCAACAAAGTTAGTGTATAAAGATTGATTATTGAAATGTTTACCTCTTGGTTGAGAAACTCTGTCCCATTATAGTATTCTGAACGAGGCATATCAGTAGTGACAGATTGTGAAGTAGTATAGTTGGTCTGCATAGGTATGAAATCTTCATCATGGACTTAAGTAACTTTTGGCCACTACATGCTTAAGGATCCTTGATTCTGGAAGAATGAGGATCCTGAAGGAATCTACATTGAGGATCCTATGTTCTAATAGAAATGATAAACAATATGCAGAAAGGTAAGATGAACACAAGGATTTGTACGAGAAAAAGCTGTTGATCAAGATATGATCGCCGGCATAAAAACCTCGGGTGATGACAATTGTCTATCACCGATTCAATAAATAGTAAAAAGAGGATTACAACTTGAGAGAGAAGTAAAAATCAGAATGTGTCAATGTGTGTGAGTGTGAACCATCATAGGCTCATGTCTTTTAATTAAAATCCAACTATCTATGCTAAAAAGGTGGAAGAAAGGGTCTTGTGAACGTTGGACTGGTGAACATGTGTGACAACGTCTTTATGAACCGGTCAAACATGTTTATGACCTATAAACAAATAAATAAACAAGTATAGAGCATTTGCTAGTAACAAATATGACCAAGTGTTAAGGATCCTCGATCCTCAGAAGACTGATAACACTCCAAAGATACTCGATCCAGTCTTGTCAAGATACTATATCCTCGATGTCAAAATTATCCCCAACAAATTACATTTTGGTTCCTTAATATTTATAAAAAGTTAAAAAATTTAAAATTAGTTATATTTTAAACTCTCTTTTACTTTGGTGTATACAGGTCGGTTTATATTTGATAAGATATAAAAATGAAACTTAGGATAAAGTTGTTAATAACCTACAGTTAAAATTTCAATATCTTTTTTTGGTATATTGGTTTCTATCGGTCCCAACTATCACCTTTTGGTTTTTACCGGTCCCAACTATTGAATTGGTTGTCGAAGGACCGTTAGTTGCCAAAGTGATAAAAGTTGGGGCAGTTAACAACCAATTCAATAGTTGAGATCAGTAGAAACCAAAAGGTAATAATTGGGACCGGTAGAAACCAATATAATTTTTTTTAACAACATGAGTTTATAATTATTTACACTAAATATGTCGATGCATGGACTAGAACCCATTGACCTCCAAAAAAGACAAATCCTTACACCTCATTCTTAACCACTAGGCTAAAAAGTCATTGGCAATTCAATATCTTTTAAACATACATATATTGAGTAAAACGACAATATTTTTTTAAAAAAAACTACACCATAAACCAAGTATTTAATTCTTTTTAATTTGAGTATAATATTGTTTTAATAAACAAAATATTTTTTAAATAAATGTGTGTTCCGTTTTACTATGTTTTTATCCCAAAATTTACTAAAATCGTTTGTGGTCATATGAATATTCTTAAAATAACGTGGATACTAAATTAGTATACATTAATGTCGTGTTGTGTAATTTACTACGCATTCAATTTATGTTGTATACTTCCTACATTTGTTTAAATTTTCTAACCCGAATCTAACGAAAACTACAACAATAGCATAAAATCATTCTGGATTTTGAACATTTTGTCAATTTAGAGCAACCACGTTGCCATTATATCAAGTTAAATCACGCAACCCCCAAAAGTAGTATATTCTAATTTTATAACAAGCAATGTGATTTATTTGCTAAATACTTAATTATCATCATGGTTTCATTATTGGAACATGTGTGATTATAATACTACAAGAGTATATTCAAAAAGTTACTTGATAAGTAAAGAATAGGAAAAACTTAAATAAGATTATAATGACTAAAAATATGTTAGAATAAGAATGTTAATCCGTTCTTGTTTAATCCTCCAAAACATGTAGAAATGCATATTGATAAAATAAATAAAACAGTTAATATACAATTACAGTCGATACCATATATGAATATCAAATGAGAATTGTATAAATTGGGAATTTGATAATATAATGAAATTTTAAAAAGGAGATGTAAAATTATGACTTTAAATATATAAATATTTAAATATTTATATATTTTTCAAACGTTAATTTTTTAGAAAACATTTTGCACATTTAGATCGGGAATATTTTTAATTTTTATTTGAATATAAATAACGTCGTAAAAAATATATATTTTTTCATTTTCTTATTTTAATATAATATTTTATAATATTATAATACTGTATTTTATAATATTTTATAGTACCACATATATGTAGTACTATACAACTACATATATGTCTTGTTTGATCTATAAAATTTTTTTTTACGTAAAAGTAAAGTTTCTAGATAATAAAAACGTTAGTTAATGAAATGTTTAAACAAAGCAAATACAGATTGATCAATTTACAAGTAGCTACATACTTGGGTTTTACTTTTTGAAAATGTTTAATATTAGAGTAAGACTCTATTTATGACCACTCTTTTTATATTCGCATAATGAATGGATCATGACGAAGGAAGTTATTTATAATTCTTTACAGTGTCTGAAATGTTTTCATCGAGCTATCATAAGTAAAAGACTAAAAAACAACTTTTTCTTATTTGTTTACATAATTAACCATCAAATCATCATCTTCTTTTAGTAATTTAAGTCCCAAATCCAAACAAACATAACGATCTTTAAATTAGTTCAATAGTTTAGTTTGCCTAAAGTTCACAAATTTTGATTATACTTTTCCCATTATAAGACAATATTGGTATTTTGGCCCGTGAACTAGGTTCTATTAGGTTAGGTGCACAAAGGAATCGGAACCGAAACTGAAATCCAATCTAATAAACGAAAACTAATTTTTAGAAGAACCGATTCTACAAGAACCGAAGCGGTTCTTAGAAAAATCAAACCGAACCGAACCACTTCCCGCTATGAAATAGGTTATAAATAGGTTATAATATTTTTTCCAAATTCCAGGTTCCAAAAGAACCGACACCGATTATTGGAAAAACTCGTTTTTAAAAAATCCAGTATGTTTTAATGTTATTACTTATTTAATGTTTTAAGAACTATCTATCTTGTACTATTTAACGTTTTTAATGTTATTACTTATTTTTAGTCTAAAAAACATATAACCATAGACTCTAAATGAAAGCTCAATGGAGATTTAAGATTTGTAGCAGTCTAGCGTTCCTGACCATCCCTTAAAAAACCGGTTTTTTAAGAACCGAAACCGGTTCTACAAGAACCAAAACCGATTTGTGCACCTTTAGGCTCTACATTAAACCTCCGTATAAAGATGTAAAGAGAAAAACTAATAACACATTACTAAGAGGGTGTTTGAGATTGAGTTTGATAATGACTTATTAACTAATTAACTATTTAGAAAAGACAATAAGTCAAAAAGTTATAAGAAACTATGTTTTTGTGACTTTTAAAAATGACTAATTAACTTATTGGCGTTTTCAAAAAATTAATAAGTTAATAAGTTATTTCTAAGGGTGAAGGGAATGAGCAACGAGCTCGCTAGGTCGAGGGAGAACACCACTCCCTGTCAAACGAGGAAGGTCACGAGGTTGAGTCCTCGCCAACGAGCTCGTGTGTTTGCTTGTATTTTTTGGTGTTTTGTGGTTGAAGAGGTGGAGAAGTCAAGGGAGGACCACTCTCACTCACAAGAGATGAAAGTAGACGAGAAGACATGAAATTTAAAGTGATAACATGACGTTTTCCAGTTGGTCTAAAAAATTTCTTATAAGAACCTTGTGAGGACGCATCACTCCCTCCACCCTAAACTCAATCTCAAACACCCTTTTAACATATTATTCATACATCATTAATACGTTATACGGACTTATTATCTTATAAAGATCATATGATGTTAATTTATACAAGGTTGTGCTAGGTAACTATAAAGTTATACGAGATCATATGACATAATGACATGTTAATTATATGAAAACATCCGCATGCTATATGGCCAGCTAGTGTCACATACCAAAATTGACCGAGAGACATAAAGTATACCAATGTCCAATGACAAGCTAATGTAGTACATACAATGAAGACATGCACCCTATGATTGAACGGTGAGAACAAAGGTTCTAGATGTAAAACATCATTAGTATTGTATTTGTTTCACCATATTTCTACTTATCAACCTCTATATATAACCCTTCCCAAAACACCATTTCTTCAAATTCTTTCCAACTCCCAAAATGGCTTCAACCACCTTCATAATCTTTTCCCTTCTCGCCACTTTCGTCTTCTTCGGCACCCTCCAAACCACCACAGCACGGCGCCTCTTGTTCATTCCCGGAAACACTGGCATTCCAGCAACTCTCCCAGTCCCATCGTTACCACCATTCACACCTCTCCCCTCATTGCCACCGTTTCCTCTAACCGTCCCATCTTTACAACTGCCTCCATTTACTCCACCACTTCCCACCATCCCTAATCCTCTCACCACCCCGTCCACCGTCCCTCCGTTCACTGGAATATTCACCCCTCCGGTTGCGGGAACGGTCCATCCTTGAAGCTAGCTAGCTAGTATATGTACGTTGTATGTGTTATCCATTTGCTATAAGTAATGTACTAATGTGTGTTGTTGTTATGTAATGCATGTGTAAGGTTTTAAAGATTATATATATGTCTAAGAACATGTATGTTGGTTTCCTTAGATTATTGGTTTAAGGATTTATTACAGCTTAATTCTTAATATCTAATGAAACTTTTGCTTTAATGTTTTGAGATTTATGTTATGGTTTAATTCTTAAAAATTTATGAACCTTTTGTTTAACGGTTTTGACGCAATGAGGATATATATAATAATATTAAAATAGAGAAATATTTTCAAGAAATTGGTGCTCAATTGAATAATGCAACATAAGGAGAAACTAAATTTGACTCGAAATTAGAAATAGAATCAGCATAGAAATTAAAACCAACAAAACATATACATAGGAAGGAATAAATAAGAATAGATTATGCCTAATAACAGTAAGAAAGTGTCTTGCATTATAATCGGTTAAACGAACTCTGATTAAACTCATTCTGACGACGTTAAAATCGTCTCATCGAACGTTATTATCTTAGTTTCGAGAGTTTAACTTTTAGGTTAGCTTCTAGCCTTATGGTTTAGGTATTTGGAGGTGGGTAGGGTGAGTGGTGGTTTTAGGTTTTTATGAGTTAGGGGTGGGGGTTTAAGTTTTGGGGGTGGAGGATGGGACGATGGGTGATAGGCCGGTTTGACTAAATGGTTTTAACTAATGCCAATGAACTAAGTTCAATCATAGTTTGTTTAACCCCGGTTTGATGTGACTAAATATCACATCCTACACTTCTTAGACAAAATCTATTTTAAATGAAAATCCTTCACCTATATAAACGCCTAACTTAAGGCATCAAATGATTTTATGCATTTATAAACTTCATAATCTGCAAGCTCGGTTATGACCTTACAAATTAATTTTAAAGTTTGTGTTATTTACAACTTTTCCATTAGGCAATTTTCAACAATTTTTTTAACCTTTGACATTTTTACGATTTTAATCTCCAACTTTTACTAATTATCATTTCAACTCCTGATGAGTTTTCGACTTTGACATCTTACTCTACTTTGTCATATGTACGATTTTAACACTCCGGATTTGACTTGGTTATCGTTTGACCTCTAACTTGATATTTCATCTCTTTTTAATACGTGACACATTATGGCTTTGCACCGTAACGTACGGGACATAAAACTTTTTTTTATTGGCGCATTTGACGAAGTCACATACACAAGATCCAATCATGTAACATGTTTGTTCAAAGTGTGGCCCGGTCTTAAATCTAGTTTTATACTCAAATGAAAGGACAACAAATTAGAAGTGTAGAAAAATCAGTGAATGACAAAATTGAAATCGTTATGGAAGGATTTCTTTTCTGACAGCTAGATCAAACCATCATGATTAAGTTATTTGCCATATGATCTAGCTTGTGGAGGCATTTCCGTCAACTGGTCACAAGACTACATAGTAAGTTAGACTCTGTCCCCTAAGGGGTATTTTCTGTCATGTGGACAATGACTAGGGAATGAGCATTATACAAAAAAGTGACATAATGAGATAATGTCCCTTAATCATTACCAAGAAAGAGAATTGGAGAGAGAGCGAGAGTGAAAGTATTCAATGGTACTATTATTGTCATTGTTCAATCCCTATACAAACCATATATATATAATCATGGAAGACATAAAACCCTAACCACCTCCTTAGATATCTCCTTAAACAAGGGAATAGATATCTACTAAGAATATAAAATATCACAATATATCTTTTCCTAATTGATGTGCGTGAAAGTATATATATATTTTTAATAAATATTTTTCACACAAATTTAGTTTCAAAAAGGGTTTTCACCAAAAAATACTAAATCACACACAATAGGCAAGTGTACCTTTCGATTAGTAATATAGTAAAAGGTAAGAACCGGATATCAATCCGTGGACACGGTGGCTCTCGATAATGAAGTTTTTGTTGATGTTCAACCGATCAAATAAGCAAGTTGGTTTTTACTAACACTAAGACTAAAATACTAAATTAATGAGATACTACAATTAAAATAATATATTATATAGACTAAGAATCCACTTAGCTAAGATGATAAAGAACATTAATGGGGAAGTCAATTTCTTAAAAGTATAACTAGACTCCGGTTACAGATATCTAACTAAAATGATTCTTCGGAAAACTAGAACCATAAACACATCCTAATCACCTAAAATCATGCACTTGAGCTCAATTGATTTCTTTTCATGTCAAGAACTAAAGATAAACTAGGCATCCGTTAAGATATCCTAATTTCATAATTTAAGGAAAAATAGAACGATAAACACATACTAATCACCCTAAATTACGTAAAGTAGACAAACTTATGAAATGTTCCAACTTACAATTCTTAAAACTAAGTCATGTAAATCTAGTTATTGTAGCCACAATTCCAAATCTACAATCCTAATGTGTTCAAGAAATTATAACATCACAATTATCTTTTCAAACATCTTGTGAAGGAAAGCATATTTGTCTAATTTCATGACATCTAACATTCCAATCATCATTTCTAATATAATGGCATAAATCCTACAAAATTCATTTATAAGATTTACAAACAAATATCAAGAAGATGGGTTTTTCAACATGTCAACTTCCTAATATTCATCAACATCACATGATAATAAAATTTAGACAAACATACAACATCATTGAAACATCACCATAACTTCATCATTGATCTTGACATAAAAACATCACCAAATATTCATATGTAATTCATCATCAAAGCATAAGTTTAATCCTAATCTAGATAATATAAGTGTTTAACCCATAAGGCTTACAAAAACTGCAACAAAGATGATAAAACTACCTAAAAATATAATTAAGAACTACTAATATATAAACCACTAGCAAGCAAGGAGAAGGATGGATGATTCTTGAATCTTCTGTGGCTTCCAAGGACTCCAAAAACACTTAAAAATGGTTGGTTTTAAGTGAAAATGGCTCCCCACTCTCCACAACCCAAAATTGTTACAAATGAGGCTTTTTATAAAATTCTGCAGATGTGCACTACCTGGTGCACCACCGTGCTCCAGGTAGTGCTCGTAGCTACAGTACTTACTTTCTTGCCCAGACACTTTGCAGTTTCCTTTTTTAGCTAAATCTCGATTCCCGTCTCGAGGTTGGAAGAGCACGATCGTGCTTAGACCAAGCACGGTAGTGCTTGGGTCAAAATGTGCAGCACTACCTGGTGCACTACATGTGCTTGGTCTGAGCACTACCTGTGCTTGGTCTGAGCATTACCTGTGCTTGGTCTGAGCACTGCATGTGCTTGGTCTGAGCACGACCGTGCTTGGTCTGAGCATGGTCATGTGTAACATTTGCCCCGAACTAAACCTGATATAAACCAAGCCAAACTCGTTTCATTTTTTTTTTGTATATTAATTGTATTCGCCTAAATAAAATCATTAATTTGTTATCTAAATCATACTCAATCATATATTGTTTAATTAAATTATAAAGTTTATTCTTATCAAAATAACTATGTAAACAAATCTTATATGGTTAATACGTATTAAATATTTTTTTTCTAAAAGTTAATTAGTTAATTTGGTTAGTTAAGATTTAATCTAACAAGACTAACTTTGAGGGACTATTTATGACACTAATGAAACTTATTTTAAATACATGAAATCACTTAATAACAAACACACATAGTGAAAGGGCCAAAGTGTAACACCATTTTAAAAACAAAAGAGCCACCTTCTTCTTCACGTTTTGGCAAACATTTCCGGCAACTCCGACGTTGATTCCGGCGAGCCACAAAACTGTTGTTTAACCCGATTCACTTCAAACTAAACGGATTAGACCCGTTTACCATGCGATTCGAACCCTACACTTCATTTTGAACTAGATTTTCCGCCACCAAACCCGGCTTCTAGCAAATCGGCTCAAAGATGGAAACCAAAATCGTATCTCGATCAAATTACGCTTAATACTCAAAATAGATTTAACAGAATCATTCCTTATATCCATCAAAACATAATCATCAAGTCAAATTTAACAAAAATCACGGGATTGTATTGATTTTCTTTCCAATAACACCGAATGAAAACCTCTTATACGGGTGGATCCATTTAGAACAATATAACACTAACTAAGTTATGAAAAACACTCTCACGCCTCCATCGAATCTTCCCGTATCAACAATTACAACGTTGCACGTGATATGATCGATGTTTGATCCATGTTCAGTCGCGTCTTCTGCTTCTTCTAATTTTTATCAAATCTGTATCAATTCAGGTATCACTTACATTCATTATCCTTGTTTATACATAAGCAACAAAATCCTTAAGTTAAATTTTGATTTCAAAGTCTATTAATCAGTCAATTGGATCGAACTGGATGTTAGGGTTTATAGGATTTGAGGATTTAATCAAGTTGGCATATTTTACTATTCTTATGCGAAACCAAATCAATAAAAGCGTAGCAGCACAGCTGGTAAACTGCAATAATACGGTATACGGGTTAAGAGACCCGGGTTCGAACCGGGCTTCTCCCCTTTTTATTTTATTTTCTTGTTTCTTTTTTTTTTATTAAAAACTAGAAACTAACATTTAATTATTTCATTAATTAATTATTAGTAAAACATAATTTAAAATGTCTTCTTTCTCAAAATCGTAAACTAATTAAAGAAAATGTATACAAATCATTTGATGAATCTCAAATATTTATAGTTGGGTATTGAAGTTTATTTTAATCAACTCAAATATTTATAGTTAGGTATTGAAGTTTATAATAATCAAATCTTTATTTCAAATTAATCACTTAACTAGTTATTATCACAAGCTATTACACGTTTGACATTCATTTAATTATTATCGTCATTATTATTATTATTATTATTATTAATAATATTATTATTTTATTAATATTATTACTATTACAATTTGACTTATTTTTCAAGTGAATTAGATCATTAAAACATCATGCATTTTATCTATGCTATTTACACAAATATTACTCATTAGTATGTAAGTTCTATTAGTTATTTGATAAATATTATTCGAACAAATCATTTTTTTTCAAAGCTATTGTCATTTAATACAATATAATCTAAAACCCTCAAATTCCTATTAGAAACCCTAGTTTCCGAATTATCTTTAGAACACTAAGTTCATTACTCTAATTTAAGACACCTTCTTTAGGCTGACTTCTTAAAAAGATCCATCGGTGCCTTATTCTTCAAGTATTTAAGTTCATCAGTTGCAATCACTCATGTGAGTATTCATAGCCCCTTTTCAGTTTTACATTTTGGGGTGATCTCATGTGAACCTATTAAACAAGTTATCATTTTATCATTTTTATCATTTTACTATTTCATCAGTTTATCTTGTTGATCAGTCCATCAGTTTAAACAATTCAATTCATGTTGTGTTATTACTTGCAATTATGTGTGCATAGCTTGATAAACATTGATTCTTGCATAATCATTAATTTATTTAACCGACAGTTATCAATGATAGATCTATTGGTCAAAGGACCCACCCCCTTGATTCTTGGGTGATTATAACTGACTTTATCAACATGTGATTCTTGTCCCTATTCATCAACAGCTTAATCTGTGTGATTACGTGGCTGCAGTTTATCAAGGTTTGATTATGCGTTTGTCTTGTATGTTACACATTTGCATTATGGGTTTTGACATAACATGAGAATTGAACACTTTTAATCATTTTGACTCTTTTGATCATTTTAATCATTTTTTTTATGTATCTAAACCTGTGTTTACTCACCAGCTAATTCGTTAGCTGAACAAATACTTTTCACATGATTTCAGGTTATGCAGTTTATGTGATTTCTACAAGATGTGAACACTTAGGATATGTTTGGACCTAGAATAGTAACGAAATATTTATTATGTTGTATCGTATTTATTTGGATCATTGTATGCATTTATTGTCTTTAAATGAAATTGGGATTTAAAGATTTTTAAACTATTTTAGTACCATGAGCTACGAGCAATCAATTCACTATCGCCCGCCCCGATGTTTCCGCCAACAGTCGGGGTGTGACATCATGCTCAGACCAAAATATGCAGCACTACCTTGTGCACTGCCTGTGCTTCCGGGCTCGAAGATCTGAGCACGACCGTGCTTGGTCTGAGCATGACCGTGCTTGGTCTGAGCATGACCATGCTCAGACCAAAATGTGTAGCACTACCTTGTGCACTACCTGTGCTTGGTCTGAGCATGACCATGCTCAAATCTGAACTTTGTCAACTTTTGCATCGAAACTTGTTTTTTCTTCATTCTTTACATCGGTAGGTTACATTGGCTGTAAAATCACAAAAACCACAAATAAATACTTATACTAATGAATTTACAACTGATTAATACCTTTTTTTGGTTAAATGTGAAGAACAAATATGTATATTTTTCTACATATCACTAATAGTCCCCCGTAGTTCGAACGGGTGTAGGGACAAATGTTCAAACTGAAGCGAAATGATTCAAACAACGAACGTGCGAGACCCTTTGTGAAGATGTCGGCATATTGTAAAGACGATGGTACATGAAGAACCTTGATATGGCCAATCTGAACCTTTTCTCGAACAAAGTGAATATCCATTTCCACATGCTTTGTTCGTTGATGTTAAACAGGATTCCCTGTCAAGTATACTGCTGAGACATTATCACAATAAATAATGGTAGCTTTCTGAACCGGAACATGTAACTCTAGTAACAAATTCCGTAACCAAGTGGCCTCTGCAACTGCGTTTGCCACACCCCTGTATTCTGCCTCAGCACTAGAACGAGACATGGTCGCCTGACGTTTAGATGACCATGAGACAAGGTTATCTTCTAGAAAGATACAAAACCTAGAGGTTGACCGCCGCGAATCAGGGCAACCTCCTCAATCTGCATCTAAGTACGCAGTTCGGGTGGATGTAGCCGAGTCTATAATGCGCAGACCCAGATGACTGGTACCATGCAAGTAACGAAGAAGTCGTCGCATAAAAGCCATGTAGGAATCCCTGGGTGCATGCATAAATAAACAAAGTTGTTGAACTTCATAGGTAAGATCCGGTCTAGTGAATGTCAAGTATTGGAGAGCCCCAACAAGGCTCCGATATAATGTTCCATCGGATAATGGAACCCCGTCAGTTACACTAAGCTTGGCGCTAGTATCCATGGGTGTGTTGCAGGGTTTGCAAGCTGTCATGGATGCCCGATGTAAAATATCTCTAGCATATTGTCACACCCCGGGTTTGGCATGCCCGGACGTGTGACCCGATTGGTAGCTGCTTTGATTAATTTATTCTGAAAACACATAGTTCAATGCAGCGGAATATTTTTCTCAAAACTTGGTCCTATTTCATAATATTTCACAATGTTTGCAAACATTGTTTTCATATAACTGGGCTTAACTACCCGTTATTTTACATTGTTTTCATATCACTGGGCTTAACTACCCGTTATTTTACAAAACATAGCAATTTCATATTACTATAATATTTGAAGCCATAAGATTTCTTCATCGAATGTGTCCATTCTTCCTTGATGTATCTTGTGCTTAATTAGCTAAAATGCACATGTAAAACATCATATGTACAACATGGCACTTAGCAATTCCATCCTTTTCTATTCATTACCTGTAAAAGGTTTTCAAAATAAAACATCAGCGATAATGCTGGTGAATATCATATGTAGACCCAAATCATTTAAAAGCATGAAAGCATTAATTTAGATTAACCATACTAGAAACATGGATAAAATACACACCATCTTGCACACTGATAACAATTTGTTGGCTGTGAGTTATTTCATTATAACTCTGGTGCCTAGGGAATCTCACTCCTTTGGGCACACAAACTGTACCAGCCCTCTTAGATACAGAACTCACCGTATTAGTTCTGCCTAAACACGTGTATACCATTTCTGATCAGACCGTATGTGCCAAGTGTCCGTCTCGTATTTTACCAGCATGCATTAATAAATTAACTACTTTTCATGCTGGTTTCGAAATAACAAAGATTTCATAAAAGCATTTAAAATACAAATGTATTCACCTTAATCAGAATAACTGTCATTGGACAACACTTCTTCTCACTCTCTAACCCTTTGAGATTTCTGAGTATAATCCTTGTGCACTTTGAATCTATACATGTGGCTTAACTGGCGCCACTATAATAGTTATGAAGTTTGGTTCCTATTTATAATTAGGGCAAATCTTAGCTATTAATTATGTAAAGAGTGGGGTACTGGCTTGTCATCGTCATGGTCAATTTTGGATAACTCTATCTAGTTTAGACATGGTTGATCAGTCCATGTCTAGACCAGGGTCAAGTTACCCAATGTCTACCCCGGCCCTAACCCTAAGCCCCACAAAATATATACTAATAGATATAACTATTAACTAGACATAAATTTAAACAAGAATATACCTCTTAAACTATCTACGGCAATTTGACGTAGAGTCTCCCTATTCGTGCTCCAAAAACGACTACTAACAACACCCAAAAGGGTACTGTATACACGAGATTCTCTATACTAGAGCGTTCCTGTCAAAAGAACTGGATTTATAAAACTCTAACCCTAAACTTCTATATATAGAAAGCAAGTAGGCACCTCAATTTACTTCTGCGTGGGGTCAACTAGAAGATCCCCTGGAACGCAAACAGTTGATTGATTGATGGACAATTGTATGATTCTATCTTCATTTCCTTGAACCGGTATCCCCTCAAGAACAACAGGATTTCCCTGTTGAATCCTATTCGAAGCATGAAGACTATTTCTAAGATATGCAGCCATGTACTGTAGATGTGGGATGAATTAAAATTGACATGCTAGCCTGCTAGCTTACTTATATTATTAGAACTAATTAATTCAGCTGCTTCATTCGTTTTTCTGGTATAACTTTTCAAATATAGTGTTCTATAAAATTATAAATATACTGCTAGGACGAGCTCATCATTCTCTACGCATCGACCTAAGTTTCATTAAAAACGAAGAAAGTTCAAATATAATATAATTTTATTATTGTTCGACGTTTTTTTTATAATAATAATTTTTCGTTTAAACATTTCATATTTCTAAGAGCCATTTAATTCGTTTCTTACTCGTTTGACAATATTTGAAATATAATTGTCATATATAAATATACCAACCACTTTTTATGACCATAAGGTCAAGCATCTTAACTAATATTTAAGATACGAAATATTTAAGGGTGTTACACATATTAGGTCTGAGATAAAAATAAAGTCTCATTGTCTCTAGTAACTGTGATACCCAAAAAGTGATGCAAGGGTCCCAAATCTGACATAGCAAACTCATTGGACAGTTTGGAAATGATACGAGCCAAAAAACCAGAATCCGAAGTTGTAAGAACAATATTATCAACATATAGCGAAAGGTAGGCCGTATGATTACCATTCCGATACGTGAACAATGAAGTGTCACACAAACTAGCCCGGAATCCCAAAAAGAATAAAAAAGACGAAAAACGACTATACCATGCCTGAGGAGCTTGTTTCAATCCATACAGAGACCTCCGAAGAAGACATACATGATCAGGAAACGTCGGGTTTTTAAATCCTGGTGGTTGTTGCATAAAGACAGTTTCCTGTAAAGTTCCATGAAAAAACGCGTTCTTGATATCCAATTGATGGATTGTCCAAGATCGTGACACAGCCAGAGAAAGCACTGTGCGTATCATATCCGGTTTAAAAACCGGATTAAATGTCTCCGTACAATCGACACCAACTGTTTGTGATTTACCATTACATACCATTCTTGCCTTGTATCTTTCTAATGTACCATCTGACTTAAACTTAAGTTTAAATAGCCACATAGATCGGATAACCGGTCTATCCGTCGGTCTAGGTACTAGTTCCCATGTCTTATAATCCTGCAAAACACAATATTCATCGTTCATGGCCTTTAGCCAATTATTGTCCGTTAAGGCTTTTATATAAGAAGTGGGAAGAGGTGAGATATTGGAAGTGGCGGCAAGATTGTATTTCGGGTTGGGCTTGTGAACGCCACTTTTGCCACGGGTGATCATTGGGTGAGGTATGTGCGCCGTGGTAGGAGGTTGTTGGGCCGAGGTAGTTGGAGATGTAGGATCGGTATTGGGCGGAGGGGTAGTGGTGTAAATTATGGTTCGGTTGTGGTAATGAGCTGGTCAGGGGAAGGTATTTGGGCAGTAGGGTAGGGATGAGTGGTTGGCATGGTAACAGTAGGTACGTGGGGGAAGTTGGTGGTGGGATGGAAAGATGGATGAATTAGAAACAAGGTATCTTCTTTTAGGAAAGTGTAGTTGTATGTATTTTGGGATGCTGGGAATGGAAATGTAAACTCGTCAAACGTAACATGACGTGAAATGTGGACCAAGCCTGCTGTGAGAGGATCATAGCACCGATATCCCTGAAAGTCAGGTGGATACCCCAAGAATATGCATTAAACGGAATGGGGGGATAGTTTGTGCATTTGTTTGGCGGATAAATTTGGGTAGCACGCACATCCGAAGACGCGCAAATGATCATAAGTGGGGTGGCGTTGGTAAATAGGGAATGTCGGGGTAAGGTAGTGAAGACGTTTGGTGGGTAAGATGTTGTGTAGGTATGTGGCATTATGTAGGGCTTCGAGCCAAAATGTAGGCGGAGATGAGCGTGGATTAAGAGGGCGCGAATGACGTCGTTAAGACGGCAGATCATTCGTTCTGCTCGGTCGTTTTGTTGTGATGTTTGTGGACATGAAAAACGAAAAACGAGACCGTTTGTTTGAGCGAATGTTTTAAAATTGTTGTTATCGAATTCCCCACCGAGGTCACATTGAAAGCATTTAATTGCGGTGTTGAATTGTGTTTTAACAAAGGCATGGAACTTTGCAAAAGTTGGGAAAGTTTCAGATTTGTATTTTAGTGGATATACCCAATTGTAGTTGGTGTAATTATCAATTAAAACCACGTAGTATTTGTATCCTAACTTGCTCAAAACAGGTGAAGTCCATAAATCACAATGTATAATATCAAATGGGCGAAGTTTAATAGAATTAGAATCACAAAATGGCAATCTTTTACTATTTGAAAGTTGACAAGAAGGACAAGAGAAAAATGCAATTGTCTTATCACAATTAAAATTTAAAAAACGACTAAGATAGCTTAACACATTCGATCCGGGGTGACCGAGTCGATTATGCCATGGGATGGATTTGTTGGATGAGAGCAATATGAAGGCAGGCGGAGTGAGCGGGTAAAGATCACCGGTGCTATTGTGGCGGGAAAGGTGTCGTCCATCCTTGAGATCCTTCATAGTAAAGCCAAACGAGTCAAATTCGATAGAAACAAGATTGTCAATGGTGAATTTACGAACGAATAATAAGTCTTTAAGGATTTTAGGTGAATGGAGAATTTGATTAAGGGTGTAGGTTTTGTTAGTTAGTTTATAAAAGCCTTTCCCTGACCTATTAATTTGCAATTGTTGGCCATTCCCAACAAATATAGGATGAGAATAATTAGACAGAGTAGTAATTTTACCTGCGTTAGACGTGAGGTGGGATGAGGCGCTTGTGTCCATGTACCAATTTAGGTCATGTGAATGAAGATGCATATTGGTCAGCTCCGTACCGATATCATTCGGGTTCAGTCCATTGAGGTTTGATGGAGTGTAATGGTCCGATGGGTGGAACTAGGCCATGTGAACTTGTTGTTGTCTGTTGTACGGTTGTGTGGGCTGCGGCCCAAAAGGAGTAGATGGGTAGGGTGTTTGAGGTGGTGTTGAAGCCCACTGTTTTGGCTGGTGTTGATTGTTTTACTGAGGCCCATTGTTGGCCCAGTGATTTCCTTGTTGATTATTTTGGGATGCGTTTCTGCCACCATGACCGCCTCATGAGCGGCCACCACACCACTGGCCACAAACCCTGCCACGATAGTTGGGGTCATAATTATTACCTCGATAGTTAGATTGATGATGTGGCTTTGGTGACTCTGTGGTTGGTTGATGTTGGCTGTGATTTTGACCTGGTGTTGATGTTGTGTAGACAAGCGCTGCCTCTCGAGCTGTTGCACTTGACCGAGCCCCTTGTCTCTGTTGTTCCATAAGGATTCGATTTCTGGCATCATCCCATGATGGTGGGTCTTGATTTAGCATTGTAACAATCGTTTCGAGTTCAACGGGTAGGCCCCTTACAAGTTGAAGAAGTAGATGGGTTTCGGTGACGGGGTGGCCAACATCAGCAAGTTGGCCAACAATATCCTTGAGTTTTTGGCAGTACTCATCTAGGCTTCCGAAACTTGTAAGTGTGTGTCTTGTGAACTTGTTTTCAAGAGCCGAGGCTCGTGAGCTTTTATTATTGAGGAAGATTTCTTCGATTTTCGTCCAAACCTGTCATGCTGATTGTTCATCATCCAGTGCACATGCAAATATATCATCCGAGACAGTGGTGTAAATCCACTGTACAACAAGGGCATCAATTTGAGACCACTGCAAATACCTTTCATCTTCTTCAGCTGATGGCGGCATCCCATCGATGTGGTTTGATGGCTTGTATGCCTTGACATGGAGCTTAAACAGCTTAACCCATTGAGAATAAGTTAGTTTCTTGCCGTCGAGGGTGCGGACCTTGGTATGTATGTTATTGACGGTGTATGCAGGGTGTAGAGGATCTTTTGGTGGTTGAGAGGGTTCGCCAGTTTGGGTTGTTTTGGCTGATTCGCCGCCAGCCATGGTTGATGTACGTGAAAGATGGAAAAAGGAAAATTAGGGTTTTTCAAAGCCGTAGCTCTGATACCATGAAAGTATTCAATGGTACTATTATTGTCATTGTTCAATCCCTATACAAACCATCTATATATAATCATGCAAGAGATAAAACCCTAACCACCTCATTAGATATCTCCTTAAACAAGGGAATAGATATCTACTAAGAATATAAAATATCACAATATATCTTTTCCTAATAGAGAGAAGTGGGAAAAGAAAAGATGAGGAGCATACGTTATATGCATACATTATATATAAAATGCCCGGATGAGTTTTTGTCCCATAACGTCCATGCGTAATGGTGTTGGGGCGTTATAGGGCATTATCACGCCCATTACATGTAGTCTTACTAACCCAAATTATGGACATTTAAAATTAATGTAAGTGATTTTTTACATGTTTTTCCTTCTTCAACTAGTCATTAAGTATTGTTAGTTTACACCTTGCTTCCTCTTGTATTATTTTTCCGTCATTGCCAACATGGTCATCAATAACTCACTTTAACCTTTTGGGGATTGATTTTATTTATTTTTAGAATAATAACATTACTCACTTATTGGTTTTAATTTTTTTTTAAGAAAACTAGTATTGATCATCATTGAGAAAATTCAAAGTAACTAATAAAGGAAATGAAAGATAACTTGTGTTCACGAGTTTGATTAAAAAAAGAAAATGAAAGTGAACCGGTTTGGTTCACGAGTTTGATTAAAAAAAGGAAATGAAAGAAACTTGTGTTTTTTCGTTAAAGGTCGAAAAAGAAAATAAGAGAAATGAAAATAAAAGAAAATAAAAAAGACATAATTTTCTTACAAATTGAAAGGAAATGAAAACAAAAGAAGAAAATGAAGGGAACACAGAGTGAAAAGGAAATGAGAGAGAATTTGTTCATTTTTTTTACCCTTTATTATATTAAGTGAACTTGGAAATACTACATTATTAAGTTAAAAAATAACATTTTTCCATTTTCATCTATTTAATCTTAAAAAGTTAATTCCATTTCTATTGTTTGTAGTTTTAACTCTTTTATCACTTCGGTCTAAAAAAGTTTAAACTTCATTTTTAATCTTTTCAGGTTTCTTTTATATTGTATTTAAAATACATGTCATTAACGGAGTTAGATTTTTCAACTAGATTCTAAAGATATGACCGAAATACTCTATGCTGAAAATACTATTTATAAAAAGATAGGAAATAAAACCCAGTTGAACCAAAACAAAAATTATTATTATTATTGTAGTTATATACTAAAGGGCTAAATGCATATTTCCCACTCCAAAACACTTTAAATGCATATTTACCTAGTCAAAAAAATCAATTGCATATTTTCCCTATAAACAACTTTAATTTGCAAATATACCCATTTTTAATAAGGACATTTAGTTAACATTGGGTATATATACAATTGAGTTTTTTAGTTGGGGAAATATGCATTAAGGGGTGTTTATAGGGGTAAATATGTAATTGAATCTATACTAAATATATATTTGTAACCATAGACATAAAACCACCATTATATCACTACCGTCAACCCTCACCTCCACTAACGTTGCCACCACCCTCCCTTCTTCGTCGGTAGTCCACCTCCCCTCAACACCAGTAGCCATCTAACACCACCACAAAATCGAGGACACCAACACCATTGCCACCATCGACATCTTCACCACCCACACTCACCAATGCTATTACCAACCACCATCATTGACCGCCCCTTCCCTCTAGCACTCCCTCCCCATAATTGACCACCCAGGCTACTACCATCGACCACCAATTTATTATTAGGGCTATAGAAACTTAATGAACCCTTGATATCAACCACCTAAACCAGTGCCGCCGGCCATCACTGGCCGCATTAAACTTTTGGAATGAAATGGTTAAAAGTGTCAAACTACTAAGACTAAAACTAAAATTAACTCATAAATTACTTAATACGAAAAAATGGTATTCAAGACTAAAACATAGTCTTTCATACTCCCTTTTAGGATATATATATATATATATATATATATATAAATATATATATATATATAAATATATATATATATATATTTATTTATATATATATATATACATATACATATTTATATAATATTAAAGAAAAAATGAATTTAACCCTCAACTTAGAAATGTGACTCTTTTGACCCAAACACTAATGAAGTTAGTGTTTTCTAACGACGGGAATGACATAACAAATATGATGTTAAGTTGGGAGTGGTGACAGTGAGGGTCTTAGTTGGGAGTGGCAGCGGCCAATAGGCCATAGTTCGGAGTATTATAATCCAATAACCCTATCTTTAATGGTGAAAATAAGGGTAATAGTTATTTTTAGTACACTAGCAATTACAACAATCAGTATGATGGCGACTTTTATGATGGTGACTAATATGTTGGGGACATATAAAAAAAATTAATTTTTGAACTAATACGACTCATATTAATCACTACAAATCATATAATGGATCAATACGACTTATATTTAATCCAATACGAGACATATGATGGATCAATACGACTCATATTCAATCTAATACGAGTCATATAGATTAATGCAACCCTTATTGACCAATACGAGTCGTATTTACAGTAATAATTAAGTGTATGGTTAGCATGTCAGAGTTTGTGGTTAGCCACGCACTTTGGAAATCTCAAAGTATTCAATCATTAATATCACAAAAAATATGAATCAAGCTTTTCTTCCATATCACTAGTAATGTTTGTTGTTTTAAAATTTAGCTATGCATAAACTATTCTTTATCATGACTAACATTTTCGTAACATAATAGAAGGTACATTACGTCAAGTTGCCCTACGGTCACACATTTTGTTGTTCCGTCCGACCACACTTTCGAAAATATGTGTTGCTAGAGGCCACTCATTACGATTTCTCCACACAATATGTTGATTAATATAACCATATATTATATAACAACTCAAGATCTTTAGCTACACTTTATTAAAAGTTGTGACAAAAACTTGTCACGCTAGAAAAAGTGTGGCCAAATATGACAATTGCCATTAAATTTAACTCATGTGCCTAAAAACACAACTATCAATTAGTGTGACACTTACTTACCTCGTGTGGAGAACTGTGGCCGATTACGACCAACTGCCATAGTAGATCATTCAATGACAAAAACACTACTAGTAGTCACAATTTATTAATTAATATTTGACAACATAATGTCATGCTAGGAAAAGTGTGGTAAAATGTAACAAACTGCCATTGATTAAAATCATGTGACAAAAAACGCAGCTGTCAGACAAAACTAATAGCAAAATGTGACAATTATTGGCACGCTTAGAGAAGTGTGGCCAATTACAACCATCTATCATGGTAAACTCCAATGCCACAAATCTGGTTGCTCCGGGTTTGCACCATCGTGTTTCCCGACAATGGAACCATTGATAGAACCCAACAAATGTCAGATGATTTGATTAATCAAATCAAATTACAAAGTCAATATACCCAATTCGAGATAGAGAATCTCCTAGACCCAATTCGAGATGGGGAATCTCCTAAACCTTGACTAAACAACATACCATATAAACCTAGACAAAAAAACAAGTTCAAAGTATTTAAAAGAAAACATTGATGAGGTAATTACTAATCTCCAACCATCCAAGTCCCTCCAACTTTTCAACTCCACTCATCCCTTTACCTCCCCATATTCAATATCAAACAATGTTTTGAAAATCGGACCGGACAGCGAACCGTTATTTTAATTTTATTGGTCGGACCGGTCGGATCGGGGTCAGACCGTGGTTGGACCGGGGTTTGACGAAATATACATTTGTCAAAATAATACCATAAAAATTCTAATTTAAACACAACTTAAGTTCAATAATCTTAAGTTATAAACAAAAGTCATAATTCAAACATATTTTAACACCAAGAATCACAAAAAAGTTATAATTTAAACAAATTTTAACACCAAAATAAAACCAAATTATCATCATCATAAGTTCTAAATTCAAATGTCACGCCACGTATCCAATTCTTCATCATTAAGTAAAACTAATTCATCATCCTCATCACTCAGAACATTAACATATTGAGTTTCATAACCGAAAACATAAAAAATTATAGATTTAAACATAAAATCCAAGAAAAAACTGTTCGATAGCGGTTCAAAACGGTCCGGTTCGAGCGGTTCGATAACGGTTCGAGCGGTTCACAAACACCTATCAGACCGTGACCTATCGAACCGTGATTCTCAAAAAACACGGTCCGACCGCGGTCCGACCGGTCGGACCGGCCGGTTTAAAAACACTGATATCAAGGTTGATCGGGTCGAATCCAGACCCGAAAATAATGTGGATATGCTTCATAGAACCTGGGTTTGTATCACACTATTGAATCATTTATGTCTCAGTCGGTATTTAAGTGTCTGATCAATGTGTCAGTCTAACTGATTAGGTCATATAAAGTCATTATAGTATCAATTGTGTATTGTGCATCCTTAGTAGGTGTGGTGTCACGGAAGGTTCTAATTTAACACATGACATTATGAAAAGTTTGCTAATTGAAATCATTGATGGAGGAGAAGAACATAGCAGGAAATTATCAAGTTGGGGTTACGGGAAAATACACCTCGCATAATGTATACCAATTTATTAAGGGGTGTAGATATAGATTTTATGTGATTTGACAGCTATACAAATAATATTTGTATTATTTATTTTTTAATTAAAAGCATTCCTTAAATTGATATTCTATCTAACCATAAATAAACAAGTTTAAGCATGATTATCTTTTTCTGACACTATTTAGCTGAGAATTAGTGACTACTAACTAGAGACTGATAAATTTATTAGGAGTTGACACCAAAACTATTTTAAACATGTCAATGTAGGAGTAAACCATTTGTAAGAAGCACTGCCTCTTAGATTGGAGTTATAAGTTGAAACTCAAATATAGATGTAATTCATATAGCTTAGGAGTACGAATGGTAAATTTCATCACTTCCTTAATATATTATCAAAAAATTGAGCTTCCTTAACATTCCTAAAAGGTTTTGTCAAAAATGAAAGTAAAATTTGTATAAATAACAATCATTAAACTTTTCTCTACCCCAATTCATAACAATAACTTTTGTAACTTAACATAATTTATATTTGAATTATACAATTAGCTACATGCACACTTGGTAGGGACTTTGTTTCTTGTTGCTTCTTCATCTTTCCTTAACTTGACCTCATTAAGAACCCTTGAAGCCCATTCGGCAAAATAAGTTGCATTGTATCCGATTCTACCATTCTTATAGATGGACATACAACGACGATCATCATCAGGGTATGGACAATGATCACCTTCTGGGTCGCGCCATGCGCCTTGGTGCTTCATCCCTGACCAACTAGCTATCCAATGGTAGACAAGTTGACCGACACCCGCTAGCTTGAGCCATCCTTTAGGAAAGAACTCTAATACACTACTATTTCTATCCATTAAAAACATGTTGGTCAATTGTGCACCATGTGGTGAAACCAATATGTCGGTGGAAGCCATCAACTTTACCTGCATTTCATATTTACAATTAACGATTAGGGAATGAAATGGAAAACTTTTATTAATATGTAACTACGATAATATTTACATATAACAATCGACTATAAATTAATAAAGAAACATCATACAAGCATAACCAAATTGTATTTCTATTCTCCACATAAACATGTGGTGTATAAAGAATAATTCTTTAATATACAATTTAAGAACAAAATCTTAAAAGGTACACATAAAGTTAGGAATATATTTTGAATTTTAATAATTAAAATTATGGCCTATAATTGGCTGGTACTAATTCGTACTAACAATTTGACTCATAATAATCTTAGCTTCAATTTTTGTTAATGAGGGTAATCGCATTTGCATAATCTTCCGGTACTTAAATTTGAATTCTCTTATGATGATGATTTTAAAGAGAATGGGTAAATATACAACTGAAGTCGGGTGAAAATCAAGTGTTAATCGAGTGGATCGAAATGTATGACGACTATACAAATGGGATTGTCATTGGTAACACAAGGAATCGAGATTGTTATTGATCAAATTGTTTGTATAAATTATATATTATCGGTCTTTGGTCACAGTTCAGGTTATTAAAATCTAATTTTCTAATAATAAAGTGCTATCATTTGTTAACCATTTTCAACAATTAAGATTTGTAATCAGTTTAGTAAACGCATCCCATCTCATTTTGGTACTAAATGCACCCTTCCCCTACTAAAGGTTGGGAGAAGGTTTTCGAAAAGATCAAGGGAGGAAGAGATTTGTTAGGCTAATACCATGTTGAGAGAAATAAGATCAACCATATCAAATATGATTTTTGGGTTTGGTGTATTTACATTCTATATAACATATATTTACGTACAAGAAAATAAGTAAGATTGTATGTGGTGAGGGTCATAACGCCCTTACCACATCGCCACCCTTGATTCGTTGCGAGGAAATGATCGCATCAACGTGGCCTTGATGGGGCGTTGTCCTTTAGGGGTGTGGTGCCTAGCTATGTTAGTTGTGATGGGGAGATGCTTATGTGGGTGATTTTTGTTTAAATTTACCCTTAACAACCCACATTTTTAATCATTATCATCTTCACATAACGCACCTTTTAATCACTATCATCATCCCACAATTCATCTTGCGTGACGCCTAGTCATCATTTATCTGACACCACTTTTTTAAATTATTATAATCACTCTCACCCTTCCACAACGCATGCTATATGGTGCTTAGTCATTGCCTACATGCAAGGGTGGAACTCGGGCTTTGGGTACGGGCTCAAGCGACCCAAATATTTTTTCGGTTAGTTGTGTAACTTGTTATACCGAAAATTTGACCGACCCAACAAAATTATGACATCTGGCTATCTAGTTTGTTAGAATCCAATAGTAAAAAAAATTGAAACCATAGAAAAAAATGTCAGGTTTCACCACTACCTACGTAACACTAGTTTTTTTAATCACTATCATTCTAACGTAACAAATAATCTAAATACAATTTCTATAATTATGAATAATAATATGTACTTATATAAAGTTGTTTTTATTATAATGAAATGAATAACGTCCGTCTACCGGGGTAACCTAATAACGAAAGGTAACCCTTATGTTATGCGAACATAGACAGTATTGGTAGTCGAGCCCGACCTATTTCGGGAAAAGCCCGAATTCAATTCGGAGAAAACCCGGTAGTTCGCCCGCCTATAGGCATGACATTATGCTCGTGGTAAACTCGTTCACTCAGAGATTGAACTTGTGTTATCACAAGTCTCTATTCATCACCCTTAATGCATCTTTTAAAATATTACTAGTAAGAAAAAAACATGAGTCTGTTTTAAATTAAAGAAAATCAAAACCTCTTAGCAACATACCGCGTTAAAAGTTATATATAAAGTACTCCGTAACTTTTACTTTTGTTAAAAAATACTATATTGTTAGAGTAAAGGAAGTGTTAGGGGCGTGAAAATTCATGTGACATGTGTGTTTCTTGGATTTTGTTTCTCCTAACAATAACTATCCCATTTATAAACAAGTAATTTATCAATATCTATTATCTTTACTAAAAGACTAGGTTATTTTCCGTATGTCACACAGGCTGAACGCTAACAACGTAAACATAAAAACACAATTATAAAATTTTATGAAAAAAGCAAAATTTAAAAATAAACTACATATTACATGAACAAATATAAGCTTTGAACAAATATATTTAAATTACAAATAAACTATTAGTAGCAAATTAGATATTGAAGCTTTTAAAGTGGGTACTTAAAAATCCTTTCAATTAATTAAAAAAAAGATTAAGAAAAAACAGATATACAAATAATCCAGATACCAATGATCCTTAGCCCAAGTGGTTAAGGTGAGATAACCAAAATTTATAAAAATGAGCAGGTCTTGGGTTTAAGTCCCACCTAGAACAAAAAAATAAAAAATGAAGGTTTTAGGTTGGGCCAAAAGGTTTCTCACCAAATGTGGGTTTCCTCTTGTGGGGGTTAGGGTGCGGTTCCGGTCGGGAAATGGATAGGTGAGCCCGATTAGAATAATATATATATCTTCCGAAACATGGTCCCACATTTGCCGTTAAAAAAATAATTCAAATGATAGATATCCAGAAAAATTCGCGATGATACTATCTATCGGGCCGAGCGTATGAGCCGGCATGCATGGGTCTGTGTCGTAAATTCTGATACAACTATTTTTTTAAGTTGTTTGTTTTCCGTTTTAATAGTAATTTCAGGAATATAAATAAGACAAATTGAAATATTGGAAGAGAATATTATGAGTGATTTAATGTTATCAATTTCCTTTCATACATAACTTAAAATAAAAGATTTTTATCTTTGGCAGGAAAAATACTACAACACCTTTTTTATTAAATGACAAATATCCTTTAAAACTCTCTTTTATTAAAAAGTATAGATAGATATAGATTTAAAACAAATCTTTCAGTTGGTGAAAATTTTCAAAATATAACATTTAACCCTTTTGTCTCTCAAAATGTTTTTTTATTCTCAAAACGTCCATTACATAAAAGTGCTCACATATTTTCTCGTAAAGTCAACCGTCTTTAAAAACCAATACGTACCAAACCAAATCAAAACTCTAGCTACAAAAGTCGGACGAGTTTTGTGTCTAATCGCAAGATTTTTCTAATGGAAACATTTTGAAGATTTTTTAAGATTTTTACCTTCACATAAACTTAGAACAAATGCACAAATTGCAAAAGATAGGAAGAACTAACCTGTTCACAAACGGTAAGGTTACTCGAATACGCGACCGTCAATCGACACGTCTCCACCTTCGAACACTCCCGTTCAAAAATCTCCACCACCGCACTCTCGTTCCTAAACGACCTCGCTCCCGTTCTCATAAACAACGTCATCCCGATCTCATCACCCGTTCTATCCAACTCAACGCCACACATCCCTCTCGCCTTACACCGAATCAAATCATAAACCTCCATCCTCTTCTCCCTCGACATCCCACCTTCATTATGCCTCATCACCACGGCCTCCTCATAACACCTCGTCGACGACTCATCCACATCTTCAAACTTCTCAATGTTCAACGGTCCATTAAATGTCGCCTCCATTAGGGTACTCAGCCACGGACTCATCCATGTCCGTACCTCGCCCCAATGGTATAAAATCCACCTGTCTGGCACAGCACAGGTGGATTTTATATGCCAGGCGACGAACGGAACCAGGGATGATAGTCCGTGCCAGATGTTCCCAAAATCATAATGGTTGTACGATACAAACGTACGACCGGGAACAAGTGTGGCGTTTTTAGGTAAAAAATTAGGGTATGCAAGTGCATAATAGTTCCATGATCCATCATGGTTATCATTACCTTTCATGCAAAGTATACGGCCGTTAGATTGCTTTGAAGGAAATTGTTGATATTGCACTTCACCTTCTTCATGTGTGTCATATAATGAGCTCATGAACCATGTGTGACCTACTAACGCGGAGTTTGCGAAACGTAGGTCTTTTAACGGGAGAAATGTGACCGAATTACGAAGGTTTTCGGCCATTGAGGCGAGAGTGTCCGAACATGAAGTTGGATCATCGTTGGCTGATAATTTCCCTTGCCAGTTATGAAGAAATGATAAGGAGTTTGGAGATGATGGTATTGGAGTTTGGAGGATTTTTATGTGAAAGAGGATAAAGAGGGTGACACAAATCGCGCAAAGGTAGACGGAGAGTTTCGGGGAGAAGAAAGAGTACCGGGCCGTGGTCGTGGTCGTGGCGGTGGCGCGCGGTGATTGTTTTTGGTGGTTTGGCATTTGAGATTTGGTGGTGGTGGTGGTGGTGGTGAGGTTGTGGTGGTGAGAGGGGAGAATGGTCATGTTTAGGAAAAAAAGTTGGGTTTAAAACAATTGAGAAATAAGTAATAAAATAGTTTTATTCGATGAATTGTATTGGAATTTTGTTGGATCCTATAAAGGAAACGTTAAGTGCACTCGTTTAGCCTGGAAAGGGGTGGACTTTTATACTCATTTTGTAAAAGAAATATTATTTTTTTATGAATTAGATTTAAGATCGAGTCGCGTATTACAGCAGCTAAGTCTTGTGTAAGTAACTTTGTCAGATGCGTTGATAAAAAAAAGTCTTATGTCCCATACATCGTAACGTGTCACATATAAAAAGCGACGAAATATAAAAAATTAGATGTTAAAACGATAACCAAGTCAAACCCATAATATTGAAGTCGTACACATGTCAAATTAGAGTAAGAGATCAAAGTCGAAAACTCATCTAATGTTAAAATGACCATCAGTAAAAGTCAGTGATTAAAACCATAAATACGTCAAAAGTTGGGATTAAAACCGTAAATACGTTAAAGTAAAAAAAATGAAACGCCACGTGGTAGGCCGGTGCAAAGCACCGACCTTACCAATCCAGAATGTTAAAGTCGTACTACATGTCAAAACATATCGTAAGAAATCAAAGTCGAAATGTACTCATCAGGGGATAAAATGAAAATTAGTAAAAGTCGAAAATTAAAACCGTAAATATGTCAAAAGTCAGGAATTAAAACTTTAAATATGTTAAAGTAATAAAAAGTTAAAACGTCATGTTGTAAGTCGATGCAAAGCACCGACCTTACCAATTATGAAAGATATAAACATATATAGAAGTGTGTAGTTTAATATCATATACAGAAAACAAAAATAAAATTAGAATTTTGTTTTGTTGAAGTTTGACCAACAAGTAGTTTGTTTTTCAGGCATAAAAGCACTATATACAATAAAGTGATATTAAATTAAAAAGTAAGGATAAAAAGGAGAAATTTCATGATCCTTTCAAGTCACCATCATATAAAATGTGCACCTTTACTTCATTCATATTTGATTCAAATCATACGTGGATATTGATGGAATAAAATCATTAAAATTCCACTCATAAAATATACTTATTATTATTCTTTTGACACAATCCTTTTCTATGGTTTAGGTTCAGTTCATTCTAAGATGTTTCCTAGGTTTGTTTGCGCCTTTTTAACTTGTTAACCTAATATCTTACAATCAAATTGATTTTGTGAAAAGGGTAGCAATCTTTTTATCTAGAGAACCTTAAAGTTTAAGACGTTTTTGTCACCACATTGAGGTTGGTAATGAAGTTTGTTAATTGAATAAGTCTGAAATATTCAAATACAAAGTATATTTTTGAATTTAAGTCATGAGAAATTAATCAAACGAACTCCGATTTAACTTATTCCAGCAGCGTTGGAACCATATCTTCCACTTTACGATCTTAGCTTTTAGAGATTAGTATATAGAGTTTAATTTTAGCTTTAAGAGTTTAGCTTTTATGATTTAGTTTTTTTTAGGTTGAGGGTTTAGGTTTTTGGGGGTGGGTGGGGTGGGTTAGCTTTTTGGGGGTGAGGGTGTTGGGGGAACGCTTTGACAAGCCATTTTCAACGCCACAGATATAAGATCTGTTAGTGTTCATTTGACCATTTTCACACTCATATATACATTATTCGGTAGGTTTGAATTTTGAATCGGATATATTTATTGGGTATCTCATGTATCATCTAAATTATAGAAAATCCAATTTTATAATAATGATTATTAATATCTAATATTAGTTACAACAGAAACGATTTATGATAATCAAAACCAGAGATGTAAACTCGCTAGGGATCCATACGCAAAACAATTAAACAATTAACACAACCATAGGAGGTGTAGGATTATACCCTGACGAATACCAATGATTCACAATATGGATGAAACAGAGGTTCCGCTAGAAAACCAAGACACGAACGGGATCCAATCCACGAACCAATCAACTAGTGGCGGCGGTTTCTGGCGAGATGTCGTCAACCAAACAGAGAGAGGAGAGGAAAAGGAGCGGCGGCTATGAGTCTCCAAAACTAAGGTTAGGGTTTTGTAGATTAATAGTGTTTTATTTATAACGATAAATAATACACTTTAACCCTTTAATCTTTTAAAATCTTTCACAAATAATTAACTATTAACTACTTGTAATTACTAATAGAACCATTGTATTATTTAAATCTTTAAATAATAAATAATTATTTTTCAAATAATTAATCATCGTTTTCATAAAACTCATGTCTGTCACGTATTTAACTAATTAAATACTTATTTAATTTTGTCCTCCAAAGTGTACCTCATTGGATCGTACGTATCTTAGCAGTAACATTATTAATTAAGCGTCGAACATCCTAATCCAACAATATTTAGGGTGTAAACGAGCCGAGCTTTATCGAACTCAAGATGGAGCCTAAAAATCTCATTAAGTTATCGAGTTCGAGCCCGAGCTTTACGTATCGAGCTCAAGTCAGCTCACGAGCCTTAACGAGTTTTTTATATATATGTTTTTATCTATTTTTATAAATATATATATTCATATTAATAGTTAAACATTTATAAATTAAGAATATATATATAAATTAAATATATAATAATATGTATTTTGTTACATACAAAAAAAATTATAAATATACATAAATAAATATACATAAATTAATTAAAAATAAAATAAGTAAATACGAAACGAGCCACACTCGAGCTTGAAAAGTTTGTAATGGCCTCAAACTTTGATAGTAAAGCTTTAAACAAAATGAGCTCGAGTCTTGTTTAACTGAAACGAGCCGAGCTCAGACTCGACTCGGCTCAACTCGTTTGCAGGGCTAAATGTATTAGTGTCAACTATACATCATAAGAATTTGAGAAGTGCAGGGTTTTTATTAGAATTATAAGTTTAAAATTTTAAAGAAACATAAAAAAATACGAATAGACATTTTTTGTACGTATAGATCTACAGTTTAAAGTTTCGTATCCATAGTTTAGATTAAAAAAAAAAAGTATTTTTATAATGATTCTTCAATCAGTATGTGTAAAGTAAGTGCTGAGGGTTGCATAACGTATGCAGTAATATCGGGGATTCTTTTACAAATAGAAGTAAAGGACAATTTGTACAAATTAAATAGAGTCAAGTGTAAAATGCAACCCCATAATTTATACTTAATTGCACTTTGTAACCCCGTTTGAATCTCTAGACCATTTACAACCTCAAGGTTTTTAAAATGGGTCATTTGCACCCTTAGGTTAGTTTAACTGTTAGTTAACCATCCAAAAATTGGTTAAATTACCTAATTGCTCTTCGTATTTATTTAAGTCATTATTTAAATTAAAAAACTAATCTTAATCTCCTAAAACTCACATTAAAACTCCTACAAAACAATTTTACACCTACATTAATATGAAGTACTAGAACTAAGGATTCAACAACATAATAGAATTGAACGTAAATTCTTTATTTGAATCAATGCAAAAAAATCAATGGTATAATATATGGACCTCCTTCGTCTTTTTAGCAATTTAATAAGCATCTAAAAACTGAACTGGACATACTATCTAAAAATTGTATTTCACAAACGATCTATAAATTTAACACTAAAAATTTGGGAATTTAACCAAAATTTATGTAGCATATGCTTTCGAGCAGTTAAAACTTTGATCCTTTTTAGTTTTTACAAATCTTACACATTTTAACTTTAATCAGTGTCTTTCTGAGTTAAAAACTTGTGTTAATCAGTCTTGTTGAATCAGACGCTTGCGTGTCTTGTTGAATAAAAAACTTGCATTCTTAAAAAAAAGCTTGTTAAAATCAATGTCTTGTTGAATTAAACTTGCGTGAATATTCTTGTTGAATCAGTGTATAGTTTCTAAGAGATTGAATATGGTTATGGTGCAAGAGACAAATTATAACAGGAGAAAAGAAAAAATCGATGCGTTCATAATTACTTCGTAATGTATGGTCGACATTCATAACAATATATAAAACCTAGGGTTGCAAACGGTTGCTTGTTTCTTTTTTCTTTAATCTTTTTTTTATGTAAATAGCATATTTTACCCTTACATTTAACGGTCAACTAACAGTTAAACTAATTTGGGGATGCAAATGACTCATCTTAGAAAACTTAGGGTTGCAAAAGGTCAATATATTCAAATGGGGTTGCATAGTGCTATTGAGTGTAAACTATATGGATGCATATTGCACTTAACTCAATTAAATATTTTTTCGATGTTTGGTCCTTCATCTATATATTTAACAACACATGTATTCATTATTCGAATACGATTCGAATTATTCGAAATTCGATTCGAAATAAATTCGATTAAGGCCATTCGAAATCGACTTTCGGTCATTCGAATTCGATTCGAATAATTTTGTCAAATGCAGATCGAATACGAATAAGATTTTAGTATTCGCATTCAATTGGCCCAATTCATATAAGAAATATATATGTGTGTATGTATATATAGATATATATAATATCTACTTAACTATCTATATATAGATATGACTTAATGGGCTTGAAGTAAGTAAAAAATACTCAAATCTAACCATTATCCAGTCTTAATGCATATGCACATGATTTGGTGTCAAGGTTTCTGTTTAATTGTTGTTTCTATAGGTTTTGAACCTGTTTAGAGTTTTTTTGCTTAATGATGTAGTTTTTGATGTAGTTTTAGACATTTTTTGAACATGTTTTAGACTTGTTGATGTGCTAATACTTTATATATTGTCTGGGTGATGTTTTGCACATTGTTTGAGTGATGTTTTAGACTTATGTTGGGGCTACATTTGTATTATTGTTTGATGTGCTTGTTTATTTTTATTTTTTAAAGCTAATACATTCGAATCTTTTCAAATTCGATTCGAATTTGAATAATTTAATCGAATCGAATACATAGGTTTTTATTCGAATGTGGATTGAATACGAACACGATTTTTAAAAGTCCCAATTCGACTAATTCGATTCGCCAAATGTGCCCGATTCGTACGTATTCGATTCGAATAAACACCCTAACTACACGTACATCTATAAAACTAAGCATGTTATGTATTAAGAAAAATAATAATATGATATTTTAACTATATTCTATTTGTTTTTAAAACTTGATTGATGTTGCATTGAAATCGAAGACTAATAACATTTTTTAAACCATTTTATAAAATAATTGTTTTAATGTTTGTATCAGAATATGTATATTAAAGTCCATTATAAAATAATGTTTATTCTTTAAGGTATTGAATACCTTAAAGATGTAACGTTTCATTATTGATGTAAATGAATATTTCGAATTCTATGTTTCTTTTTCCCGTTTTTAAGAAAATGACCGAATGTATTGTGAATTATTATCTAAGTAAACTTATAATGAATAATCTCTAAGATAAATATAATGTAATTTATAAAAGAGATTTTATAAAATTATCAAATTATTACTATTAAGTCTAAAATATAGTCATTCAATGCCAAAAATGACGTAAATATACAAAAACGTCAATTTTATAAACATTACAAGTTAACGTGGTTAAGTTAGTTAGTTAAAATAAATATATAATTAACTTTGGGTTAAAACCTTCAAAATTGAAAGTTGTATTTAAAGTTTTGATTAAAAACTATTAACAAACCAAACCATAAGGACTAAATCTGTAAAACTTTAAAAGCCCAACACCTCCCCCCCCCCCCCCTCGATGACCACGTTTTTCCGGCATGTCTCGCCGGCGCATTTCTGGCGAGCTTCCGGCAACCTCCCAAGCCCCATTTTAGTAGATTTTAACTTATTTAAAGCATGGTAAAACGTTCGAAGTCGAGTTTCGAACCCGTTACCATCTTCTAAACATCATATCGTCAATCGAATCCAGGTCTTTTATCAAAATCAAAACCGCAACTTAAACCCATAACCCAAATCGTTCGATATGTCCGTTTCAATCTAATTCAGCGCATCCAAATCGTTCTTGGCATTGAATAGAAACCGTCCATGTAGTTTAATCAAACTTTAAATGCCAAATTAAACAGAAACCGATTCAATTTACTCTTAATCAAGCTTGATCCCGTTCCTTGGTTTTTCTAAAACAATTAACCAAATTGAATTCACTAATTCACTTCCCTTAACTCTCTTACACTCCCTAACATCTCAATTTTAACAAAACATCATCAAAATTCTTGGGCGGACTCACTTCGTCTTGTGGACTAGATTCATGAACTTTCCATCTAGAAGATCCACAAAAAGAACAAACTTCATCTTTCTCCTTGTCTTCCCAAAACAACATGCAACCATTAGGGCATGAATGAATTTTTTCATACCCTAATCCCAAGTTAGCCATAATTTTTTTCACTTGTAGTGTTGTTTCAGGTAACAAGTTTCCTTCAGGTAACAAATCCTTTAAAAACTCTAACAACATAGAGAATGATTTGTTACTCCATCCATTGAGACACTTTAAATGATACAAATGCACCACACATGATAATTTGTTGTATTTGCTATTTGGGTACACCTTTTCTCCAACTTCCTTCAAAAGTTCATCAAATCCGTTTCTTCTATTGTTTGACTCTTGACTATTATCTGTACCATTCTCGTGCATCTCCATTCCATCTCCACCTTCTGTTTCAAACATATCATCCAACATATCATGCATTTCATGGTGTAACTTAACATATCTTCTTCCTCGTTAAGGGTTGTGCTCGTCGATGTAGACGTCGTGTCTTCCCCATGATACACCCATTTAAAGTAGTCTCGCTGGAACCCTAAACATATGAGGTGATCCAAAACAGTTGGTCTGCTTTGATATTTCATGTTTATACAATTTTTACATGGACACTTTATCATTCCGTTGACACTTTTTCTCTCAAATGCAAAATCCAAGAAAGTTTTCACCCCATTAACAAAAGTTTGGCTTGATCTTGGCGCAAGATACATCCAAGCTCTATCCATAACTATTCATAATGGGAAATAACAAATATGAGTAACAAAGTAGTAGATGCTCAGTAAGAAATAATTAAAGTATGCAATTTGTTAAGCAAAGAACCATAATTCATTAGAGGCCTAATTAATAATCCAAATACCTGCAAGAAGTTACATTAATAAAACATAAAAACCTAAGAACTACCGATTGTTTTCGTATATATTTGTGATGTATTATGCCCAAAAATAGATACTGTCATTAACTGCCTACGACCTAACTTTATAAACAGCCCTAATGGGGGATCAAATTTATTTAGGCTATTGCAAATGGGAAATCACATCGTAAATGGTTTACATGTGCATGTGTTAAACTTGAAACATGGGAGGCCAGTTTTTAAAATTTAATCCAAACTAACCTGTATACGTATTTGCAACTTATCTATAATCCATTGCATTATTAAAAAACTTATTTGTTATAACTTGTTCCAAAGTGAATTGTTTATTAAAAACAAATGGATTAACTACAACGAAGTTATAAATGAATTAAGATCAGAAAGATAAACTCATGTATGAAGAAATAAATCAATGTAGATTAAGGCCATTTCTATAACTTGTTCAAGAAGTTCCTTTGTCCACATATTATTCTAACTCATATATAGCAACAGTAACTTGGTAGTTTTTTTACAGATTTAACACAGGAGCTAGTTAAACGGGTCAAAATGGGTAAAATATACATAGTTTGAGATGGGTAAAAAATACATAGTTTTTTTATGAAAGCCATAAGAAAATAGTCAAACCATTTATGCAAATACAAAATCATGTGTTAAGAATACACATGAAACATAACATGGTCAAACCATTTATCAAATCCTTTGTAAACCATTTGTGTTCAAATGTAACCCTTTGTAAACCATTTTCATCAAATCCCCCATCCCCCTCCCACATTCAAGCCACATAAGTACACATACAAAAAATACTCCAAGATCAATAACGATAATGAAATGTTAAACGACTAACATAGAAGAGCGAACCTTATGGAAATAGAAGATCAAGCCTAACTTAGAAACCTGAGAAAGGAGTTTGAGAATCAAAATCAAATAATGCCAATGGGTCAAAATACAAGACATAAAAACACAAGATCAACAAAGTTTAAACAAAAAACTGTTTTTCAATAAGCAAAATTCAAACTTAAAATGGTCAACAAATTGCATTTATTTTATTTTGTTAGCAAACCTTGTACCATGCTAAGTATGTATTGAAATACGGGTCAAAATGGGTCACAGAAATAGGCTTTTGTAAAACTCAGCTATATAACCAAATGTGTAACCTGATAAAAAAAAACCTTACAAAACCTGATATGACTATAATCAGCAGCTAAAGTGCAACTGGAGAATACATAACTAACCTATTTAAAAATCTTCAACTTAGAAAAGGTTAATTAGCCTTAACCATTAACAATTTACAAACAAACCATTTAAAAATTGTTCAACTAAACACTGTAATTAATTGTATTTCATTGTATCAATAATCATTCTGCATATGAAAAATGAATTCTACAGATTTCAAGAATTTAATTAACTATCTACATGATTTCATTGCATTAGAAAACTACAATTCTACAGTATACAGTAGCAACTAACAAACCTACATGATGAATCGAATACTTTTAATGCCTGGAATTAAGCTTATTTAACCAATATTCACACGATTATCTGGCTTGATTTGTTGGATCTGTTTATTGAAAATCAGGCACTTAGAAATTCAACGACAACTGTGCACGATCGTTTGGCATGAAGGGTTAGCAAACATCGAAATTATTATGTTGAATTCGCGCCAGATAGTTATAAGTTCAAGAGTAAATTACATTTTTTGGCCTTTATAATAAGCCAAATTACGGATCGTGACCTTTATTTTAAATTTTTGCACTGGTTGGCCTTTATATAAATTTTTCTCACGGTTTTAGGCCTTTAATCTAACTGCCGTTAACTTTTTCGGTTACATAAATGACTAAAACCATGAGAAAAATTTTTGACATTTAGGTAAAATGACTAAAACCATGAGAAAAATTTATATAAAGGCCAACCATGCAATAATTTAAAATAAAGGTCACGATCCATAATTTGTCTTATTATAAAGGCCTAAAATTGTAATTTACTCCAAGTTCAACGATTTATGATCAAAGTTAGGTTATTTTCGCTACTGTACCTACGTAATTGTATTTGTACTGATGTTAGGTCTGCAAGCTTATTTTTAACTTCAAATGTGTTGTTATATATATTTAATTGAGAAGAAATAACACATATGTTAAGCTGGTGTGGTGGTGGAACTTTTAATATGATGACCTAGTGGTCACGGGTTCAATTCCCACTTTTAACATATTACACACGCTTTTTACATTTTTAAATGCCTTGAAGTTATTTGTGAATTTTATACCATTTATGAATTTTGTGTTTAATGCTTCTATATATATTTTCTTAAATCATAATCATTCTTCAAACAACAATCTCATCTTAGCTTTAGTCATGTGTAACACACGGGCATTAAACCTAGTATATATATATATATATATATATCTTTATATAATATAGCAAAACCAAAAAAGCTTATGTGGCACAATTTTAAAGCTTTTGGCTTATGTGGCATCATTTGAGAGTTTATCTCATAATAATGATTTTTTATTTAAAATATGTATATAAAATATATTATAATAAAACTAATTACATTTTTGGTCCCCTAATATTTTGGAAAATTCTGAAAAATTTAAAAGTATTTATACTTTTAACCCTCTACTACAAGGGGTGTATTTGAGTCGGTTTATATTTGATAGGGTTTGAAAATGAAACTTATGGATAAAATTAATAATAATATACGTACAATTAAAGACCTCAGTGTTTTATAAATATACATAACTTTTTTATATGGATTTAAAAAAAAATAAACTACACCATAAAACTGAGCATTTTATTCTCTTTAATTTGAGTATAATATTGTTATACTAAAAATTTAATTTTTAAAAATATATTTCGTGTATCGGTTTACCACGGTTTTGTTTCAAAACTTATTGGAACGTTCATGAACTAGATTAGTACCCGTGTACTACACGGATTTTAGTTTTATAGGTTTTAACTCAATTTACATATCATATTTATTTTTAACATATCTCTTATTAAAGCGATTTGGATATTTACAAATATATTCATATAAAAAATCATATGTTACAATAAATGATATGATTTATAATAGTTGGTAAATTTTTATTGGAACATATCGGGTTAGAAGATAATTCATGATAATTGTTAATTTTTTTATTTGAACATATCGAGTTATGAGATAATTAATGATAATTGGTAAAACTTTAATTTGAACATATCGGGTTATGATAAATCATAATAATTGATAAGTTTTTTATTTGAACATATCAGGTTAGGAGATAATTCATGATACTTGGTACATATCGGGTTAAGATATAGATCATGATAATTGGTAAATTTTGTATTTGAACATATCGGGTTAGGAGATAATTGATGATAAATGGTGAATTTTTAAATTAAACATATCGGGTTATTTCGAATATGGAGCATACCATGACCCGTCTAAAAATTCTCCATCAAATTAATTTAGAACATGACACCTAAACAAAATCCTATGTGGAGTAGTTAAAATGATGACATGTGGATGTGTTACTCAATTATTAGAATAGGTAGATATCCTTAAAAGCATCACTTGAATGTTATGTTCCCGAGCGTAGCGCGGGCACTAAACTAGTATATATATATGGGAGGGTTCATTTGAGAAGAGCAAATATTGCGAGAAGAAAAAGAAATTGCTAAATTTTTCATTTTTTCAACCAAAAACGTTTTTAACTTACAAAACAATGATAGAAATGCAACATTTATTCATTACCTTTGATATTCAATTAATAGAATTTAATAAATTTCGTTTATTTGTTAAACATACACATGTGGAAGTCATGTGTAGGTTAGGTTACTTACACATAACCTACACGTGTGTAGGTAAATTTAAAACGCTAAAAATACATACGTAAAAAATATTTTAATGATTTTTTTTTAGTTTATACCTTACACATTTGTATGTAGGAAGTGAATTTATTTAAAAAAATTAAACAAATAAAAAGTTTTTTTAGTAATTTAGGTTTCTTCTTTTTCTTCTCACAATATATGAGTCTTCTCAAATGAACCTCCACCTATATATATATGCTAAAATTTCAAGTAGTTTTTATCATTTGCATCTTTAAATTTTTTGTTTTGACCATTTGCATCCCTGGTGGTATTTTGGTCATTAATGAAAAAGTTAACTGGAAAATCTAATAAAATTAGTTTTTCTGATGCAAATGATAATAAAATGCAAACGTCAGAAGTGAATATGAGATTTTAAAAACGTCAGAAGTGAATATGAGATTTTAAAATCATAAATATGCAAATGGTTAAAATTAAGAAATCATATGATGCAAATGAGAATTTATTCTAATGCTTATCTAGTGTGATAGTAAGAATTGTATAATTTGGCTTGCTTTATATATTTATCTTCCCTCACATATGTTTTTTACATGTTTCTCTTTTTTAATTTCTTTACACGTGTATATCGTCTCAATTTTCTTTGCTCTTTTGTTTTCAAGCCTTTCCTTGTCTTCAATTTGCATATTAAAAGTACTTCTATTATATTTATTTTCATATCAAAATAAGAATTCTTTGGCATTTAAAAGAAAAATCCTTTCGATCATTCATTACATACTTTATAAAGTTTTTGATGTTATGTAAGTTTGTTTTAGCAAATTTTATGTCAAATGAAAATGGATATTACAAGATGTATTTTAAGAAAAACATCAAATTTTTAGTTTGCATCATGCCACCAAAATAATTGAGTCGCCGTTGGATATCATTACTAACTTCTTTTAATTCTTCCGAATAAATTACATTTTTGGGCCTTTGTAATAGGCCAGTTTGCAGGTTTTGACCTTTTCTTTAAATTTTTGCACTGAACGGCCTTTGGTTAAATTAAAGGGTCGGTTTTAGGCCTTTGAGTTAACGATCGTTAAGTTTTTCCGTTAGTTCCCTCATGTGCAATGCACATGAGGGCATTTTAGTCATTTCACACTTTAGTTTTTTCCCCTTAAACCCCCATTCTTCTTCTTCTTCATGGTTCACTATTCTCTGATCTCACAACCACCACCATTCATCATCTTCATCATCAACAACCAGACTCAACCACCACCATATATCTCCGACGAGATCAACCACCATCATCTCCGGCGACTCAACAACAACAACCAGAATCTCCGGTTGACTCAACCACCACCATCTCCAGCGACATCAACTACCACCATCTCCGGCGACATCAACCAGCACCATCTCTTATATATCATCATCTCAACTCATGTTAATTGTTGTCACACCCCCAAATCCACTAACGGAGTTTTACCGTTAGAGGCGTGACAAACCAGGATCTAGTCATTAATTACACCGAACGACTCTATATGAGTTTTGAAAAATCAAACGTTAAACCATTAAATGTGGTAGTTTAAGCGACAATCAGAGTATTTAGTTTTTCAGTTATGCGGAAGCGTAATAAATAAGTAAGTTTAAGCAAACCCAAACCATGCAGAAAGTAAATGCGCAAACACACGCGCCCGACACAACCACGCAGTTCAAATAGTTTAAAAATCCCAAAAAGAAGTTTTTAATGCAAGAAAGGTTTAAATGTTTGCGAGGACGCCATGCCATGCCCTACGTGCATTGTACCTCAGTGACCTGAAACAGTGAAAGACTAACAAGTGTCAACACGACGGTTGGTGAGTCCACATAGTAGTATAAAACAAACAGTTCAATAGTAAGCAGATTATTAAATTAAGTATGTCATTGTAGGTAGCTAATCTACAGCACATGTCCTTAGAGGCGTAATGTATCTGACCGAAGCTGACGTATGTACACATTAAGTGCAGTTTGCCTGTTCGTACATCCCAGCAGGATGCACTGTAAGTATGTTAGGTCATTCAACACCCGTTCGACAGGTCCTTCTGTCGTGCTAGCGCGACTAGCCCGGGTGGGGTTTGTCAAACCCAGTAGTACTACTCAAAATTTCCCCGCTATTTCACAAATACTAACGGTCAACTAGGTATCCATGAGGTCTTTCATGAACAAAATAAAAGTTGCTCTAATCCAGACATGCGACATACAGAATTTGTAAATCCGTAAAAGTATTTGTCCGAGTTCAGCCCATGAAAGGGTATCATAGTAAAAGTCCGAGTTCAACCCATAAAAGGGTATCATAGTAAAAGTCCGAGTTCAACCCATAAAAGGGTATAACAGTAAAAGTGCGGTTTAGTGAACTCACCTTAAGTAGCACAGCAAAAATAGTTAACAGCACACAGTATATAATACGGCAACCTAAATAACAGTAGGTCGATTAATGTGCGTTCATGTAGGGTCATAGTACCCTATGCATCCAAATGGTCAACAGTTTATGCGAGTGTGGTTTAGTTTCACTTTTTGACCACGTTTGACTTTTTGTCCATGTTTGACCAGTTTGACTTTCAGTTGACTTTTGGTCCAAGTTTGACTTTTAGGTCCAAGTTTGACCTTTAAGTCCAAGTTTGACTTTTAGTTGACTTTTGGTCCAAGTTTGACTTTTAGGTCCAAGTTTGACTTTTAAGTCCAAGTTTGACTTTTAGTTGACCCGAGTTGACCCACGACCCGTTGGTGATTTGCTAAGTGTAAACACGTTACAATTGGTGTATTTGACTAAACCCCATAAGCATACCACATCACACTTCACGTATTCAACAAATAAGAGTTTCAATTTCACAAAAGTTTCCGTTATAGGAAAGTTGAACCTTTAAAGCATACGTGCACGTTACGACATCCTAAGCATGTCAACTATTATACCAATGTCATAGCACGTTATACAAGTCATCAACACTAATCATTACTTTGTAATTGTTAATATACAACACATTAGCAAGCATTGTCACTTCCAAGCCAAGATATAGTATTTACATGCTTTGTGCAACTAGCAAGGTAGTAATCTTCCTCATGGCATCTTAACAAATAGCACACACCATTTAGACTACAACAAGCATACTTTTAAGTAATCGTTCTACTAACCAACTAGCATCTACCAAAGTCCTCTCATGACCAAGGCATGTTTTCCAAATACCACATGCTTACAAACATTCATATGCAAGGTCCAAATCATGTATATATATACGAAATTGCTAAACATGCTTCCTAGCCAATTCTTATGTCAAAAAGTTTCTACATTTAGTAAGTGTTCCAAACCAAGTCGGATTCACACGTCCAATTGCTCAAAATTCATCTAACATATCTTCTAAACATGCTAGCAAGTCCATAATGATCATTATATGTTCGTAACACGCGGTTTCACGCAATCCTCTAACACAAAAGTTACTATTTATAGTAATCTAACGAAACGTTCACAAAATTGTAAAACTAAATAAACAATCTCCATCCAATTCATCATTTAACACTATAATCAACCGCATTTCATACAAATCATGCATAATCATCAAGTTTAAACGACACCATACTAAACCCTAGTTTCATGATCATACTCTTTGTACCAATTTCAACATCTAATCATCAAACTAACCATTTTCATATAATCACTAAACCATTTCCACATCACAACATCAATTGGGTCAATTTGGATGAACTAGGGTGTCTAAAAACCTCAAATTTTCGCAACATACAATGACAATTAACATAAAAACTTACTAGTATAGCGTGTATTACTTCAATCAACACCCGAAATCACCAAGTATTGCACCAACCAAGCAAAATTTCGATTTGTATATGTGTGTGTAGTGTGCGGCAGCAGCAATAGGGCAAGAACACCACAAAAACGTTTTTTTTTTTATCTAATTGGATTTAGGGTTTTGTTATTTTTTGTTAACTATTGTTAAGTGTTGAATTGGGTTGGGCCTTGGGCCATCCATGGGTCACATGGATGATCCACGGGCCCCGATTTGTTTCGGTTTTGCAATCACAATAAAAATCTTTCCCGTCCATTCATTTTGTTTCATACTAGTTACCGAAATCCGTAAACGGTCAAAACCGGTAAAATACGCGGTTACGCGAAAATTCAACAATTAAGCATACATATCAATTAAGATATATTATTATTGTATTTGTATTCATTTAAGATCACCAACGCCCGGGTATTGACTCGTGTGGTCGTTTCGTATGTATATTTGCGTAACAGTTTGCACATTTAATTTGTCAAATTAAATGAAAGATATAATAGCATTAACGTGACTAACAGAGTTTAACTAACGAAGTTAACCTGAATTTGTCGGGTGTCACAATTGTTTAGCGTTTTTGTTACGTCCTTTTGATGAAACAACGAAATCATCATCTTCTTCTTCAGACTGTGATTCGAGCTCAACAATTATCATTTGTTGGGATTTTCCATCTTTACAACAACTGAATGATGAAGATGATGATGGTATTTAGTACAAATGAGAGAGAGTGAAGATGATGATGGTATTTAGTACAAATGAGTATAAAGAAAGGATTGTTTGAAGAAGAAAGGGGGTGGGAGTAGGGGTGATGATGGAAGGCTCTTGTGGTTAAGATTGGAATCGGAGTGGTGTCGGAGTTAGAGATTGAAGGTGAGGGTGGCGATGTGGTGGGTGGGGCTGCGGTGAGGATGTGGTGGTGGGTTGGGCTGCGGTGAGGGTATGATGGTGGGTGGGGCTGTGGTGGTGGGTAGGGGGTTTTTTAGTTGTAGGATGGTGATGAAGATGAAGGAGGAAGATGAGGGTTGTGGTAAGGTGGGGTTGGGTTAAATACATGTAGATTACCAAAAATACCCTCATGCCTATGTCAGGTGACTACTAGATTTAACGGAGAAAATAGATGGGCGTTAACTCAAAGGCCTAAACCGACCCTTTAATTTAACCAAAGGTCGTTCAGTGCAAAAATTTAAAGAAAAGGTCAAAACCTGCAAACTGGCCTATTACAAAGGCCCAAAAATGTAATTTACTCAATTCTTCCGCTAAGATCAATGTCATTAAAAGAGGCATTTCACATACAAAGCAGGACTAAATATGTAATTTAATATATATTTTTTTCTCAATTGGTGACATTGTTATATATAAGACTTTCAAAAATTTACAATAAAGTGGCGAGTAAACGGGCAATAAGTTGTGACGCCACCCCCTTTTGAATAGCAAAACCTAGCCTACTGAAGACGTAACCTTGACCCTTAGGTGTCGAAACATTGCTATGAATGACTCGCTGAATCCTAGTCAAGAAGTTCACTGCCTCAGTGGCTAGGAAGCCAAATGTGTCAAATGCTAATGGAATAAAAACATGTTTATTATCCAGGTAGGTTTTCTCGTGTTTGGCGATCTTGCATGATTCCGCCTTTGATGCTGCCTGTCGTGCAACAAATCCATTATCCTTGAGCGCAACCAAGGGGGACACTCCCGTAAGGTCCACACAAGCGTGTTTCCCCCCCGTCCAACCAAACACTAGAATATCAGCCGGCCTTAAAGTAGATCTCCCCTCTAGCGGATCTGTCAGAAAGTTCACAGGAGCCTCTTTTTTAGCTGAAATTCCTGCTCGCTTAAGGATATCACATAGGACGTCCCTAACCAAATCATGTCTGTATTTGAAGCCAAGTAACTCCTTGCAATGGACCGCATGATCACCAAAAGCATCTAAGCAAACCTTACGGCAAACGGGACAAGGCTCATCAACCGGGAACAAAGGAATCATTAACCGATACTTAAGGATAGCCCGGTATTCCAAAGGTGACATATGTTGCCCTAGGCCTTCAATGGGTATGACAGTCAAAAAATCTTGAGCCCAAGGAGCCTGGAGACATGCAACCACTGCTTTCTGACGGGGTGAAAGAGCAAACCTCACTTTCAAACTTTGACCGATCCTACTAAATAAAGCACTCGCCAAAACATGTTAGGCTTTAGGGGGGCAGTGTCCTTTTTAGAGAACCCGCTGGTATCAAAATCGGGAAGAAAAGTCTGTAAGCGTTCTAACGCACACCCATAATCAGAATCTAAGCCGTCCAAACCACATATGCGAAGAATATGGTCTTGCAAAGCCCATGATTGAGCCCTAGAGGCCACAAAAACATAAGTGGATACATCCTCAGCAGAACACAGACCGAGCCCCCCAAACCGAGTCGGAAGCGAAGCCAGCCGCCACTGAAGATCCCCAAAAAAAGGTCCCATACAAACTACGATATCCTCTATTGTCTCTCGAAGCCCATTGTCAAACACAGAAACAGCTTCCCCTACATACATAGGTTTACATGTTTTGAGGCCAAATAGTAATTTCCCAACTCCCATACATGAGCGGAGCAACAGAAGTTCACATTGAGGATCTCGCAGACGCGGGAGGCATCTCATCAATTCCACAGCCCGAGATGCTCTTCTCATAGCCAAATTACTGATAAACCCAGCATCACGACTGACAGCACCACCGAGAAGTTTCACACCCAGACCCGGCCTTCCAATCGCACTAGGGAATAATCCTTCTTGTACCTTTACCCCATCACACGATGGCCAAAAAACTTCGGTTTTCTTGATGTTTAGTTGAAGGCCAAGACGTGGCCCCTCAACTATGATGACATCTAAGGCTTTGGCCACCTCTTTAGCATCGCCAATAATCGTACCATCATCAAGATACCAAGCATGGAATAGAAGCTTGCAACTATCTCTGATCCGAAGCACGAGTGGGTGCAAAACAAGTGCAAAAAGGAGAGGCCCCAAGGGGTCCCCCTGCTGGACCCCTGTGGTGGATAAAATATGGTCATCACCCACATATAACCTAACCGATTGACCATACAAAAAGTCCACCCAAAGAGAAATAGAAGGGCAACGGGTCCGAACTTCTTGCAAGAGAGTACTTCTATCAACTAAGTTGAAGGCATTAGTGAAATCCACAGTAAGCATAGCTAGAGACCCATCCGAGTGGAACTCATTGAAGAATCTATTTGCCCTATGGAGCACTACCTCTGCTCCATTAGAGATTCCCACCCCATATTGGAAGTCGCCAAGGTATTTAGCCATCTTCTTCCCAACACCCCTCATAGCCACCTTAGAAACTAGCCTTCTCCAAATCGCACCCACTGCAATCGGCCTAATCCCATTATCTGGTTTTAACAATGGCGTGAGGGGGCGGATGCAACGAACTCTGCTAAAACCTTAGGGCACCTTCCATTCAAACATAAATTTATCATGCAAGTAATGGCCTTGAGCAACCCATCAGATATAGTAGAGCCCTCACCACAAAAGCATCCAGAAGGTACTGAGCTCTCAAACCATCACGCCCACAAGAAGTCCCTTTATGGAACACTTTAATACACCCAGATACATTGTCGGCATATGTAACAAGAGTGGGCTCCGAAAGCAAGGTCTTTGGCATTGTTGGAGGGGGCAACTTGGGGTGCTTATCCACCAACGCCCTCAACGTATCTTTACCAAAAGATGCAACCCAGATGAGCATAATACCTTAACCGCGGCAGTGAAATGTCCATCCATAACTTTCCTCAAACAAACTTTGACATTAGGACACGACACAAAATTATCAACCTTATCAGTAGGCCCATCAATGTGAGATGTCATCCGTGGGGGTTGGGCCAACAGTGATAGAATGAGGTCTTTAAACCCTTCCCGATCACCCCAAGCAACTAACAATCGTTGAATAGATAGACATTGCAAAGACTTCCTGTTACCAAACCTACTCTCTTGTCGACTAGACAGCCGAAAAACCCGTAACGTGCAACGCGGTAACTAGAGAATTCTCACCCATGCCTCAACAGACTCTGGCATAGCGATCACCCTATCTAATGCTCCCCTTAAGGCCTGAGCAAATGCCATGCGACAACTCTGAGGAATGCTTTTAACCGTCGTGATAGGGAGAGAGAAAACACGGTCTAAAAGAGCCTTGTTCGCAGCCCTATGGATCCAATGCCAACCCCTCCATTTGATTTTGAAGCTATCATTTTATCTCCAGGGATCCAAAGGTTTTTTGTTTAGCATCCGGCATTCCCCCTCAATCTCCTCCTAATCCTTTCAAGATTGTTTACAACATTTAGCGGGCGAGAAATAAAGACATGTAATAGATCATAATTAAAGACTCCCAGGAACCAATTTGATTGAAGTTGACCAGCAATCAAAAAATTTATTTCTTTCCATTTACTTATCCTACTAGACACATTCTCAATCAAGGAACCCCAGTTTTTTTCTAAGATTCATTTATGAACCAACCGAAAGACCAAGTTAAGTAAAGGAAGAATCATTTGGACACACTAACCGTTGTGCTTTTGTGAAAATTAATTTTTAATCCATATACACCTTCGAGAAATTGATGGATGTAACTAAAATTAATGATATTTCTTCTTGATGATGGGTAGCCTATGAACAGGGTCGGCCCAATAGGCCCAGTAGATAATTTTTTTGGCTTAGGCCCCAAATTTGAAAAAATTATCTATATAAATTATAATGGCCTTTTTTAATTAGGTTAAGACTAATGATAGAAAACCTAAAACTTAAAAAAAAAAAAAAAAGAAAGTGATGAGTAAGTGACATTTGAACTTTATTTTTATCTACTTTATATTTACTTTATATTGATTATACTTATTTTTTATAAATAAAACATTATGTAAATGATTTTTTATATAAAATTAAAGATTACAATCTCTAGATAGATCACACGTAGAATCTACTTAACTTTTTTGGCTTTATAATTTTTAGATTCCAAAAAAAGATCGAACGCAAACAATAAAAAACTTATGATGAAGATAAAGTAAGATAAATGACTTCAGTAAAGGTCTCAAATTTTTATATCCGCTTGGGGCCCCCAAAAAACTTGAGACGGCCCTACCTACGAAAAAAATCCTTGGCATAAAGTAAGATAAATGGACACCATCATTCCGGAGATTTATGTCTTTGACATAAAATAGTGCATAGAAGAGTGGTCATTTAAAAAAATAATTCATTACAAATTAAAACGGTCATTTATAACAATCTTAATCTTTTATAAATGTTAGCAGTCAAAATATAAAATGTGGGATTTCAACTTCAAAGTTGGCATATGCCCACTACCAAATCGAGCCCTAGTTTTTCCAACCCACTTCTAATCATTTCGTCGTTGACCAGCTTAATGTTAAAATCTTTGACTTTGACCAAAAGTTTACAATTATTCAAAAATTTAAAACATTTTGTCAGAAGTGGGATTTGAACCCACGCCCTCTCTCGAAGACCAGAACTTGAGTCTGGCGCCTTAGACCACTCGGCCATCCTGACATTTTGTTATTGCAAGCAACTATTTTTGAACTTATACCCGTTTGTTAATGGCTTTAGTAAATTCATCTTTAAGCGCTTGACACAGGTTGCAAACGTACACATAGAAAAGTGGTGCATGCATGTTATTATCAAATAGACGTATAACCAATGATAACTTGGTGGGAGTTTTTTATTAATGATTTTGGCTTGATAAAGTCATTTCAAATAATTAAGATTTATTTAGAACCAAATTGAAGTCTGAATACATTTTGTTAAGTTGCAGCTAAGGACATTGTCGATTCTAAGGAATTTGATGTCTTGTGCGAGTTGTAAAAAAGGGAGTTCCTATTGTGTCTTGGTCTGAGTTTAGGAGCAGCGTCGCTGATAACAGAACATCTTATTGTGATTTATTTTTTAATAAAAAAATCAATTTGAATTTTGTTTTTCAAAAATTAGATGGGGTTATGCTTTGGTTGTTTATATTTTGAACGACTTAGGGGCTGTTTGTTTCACCTTTTAATGGTTCTGTTCAGTGCTTAATCATTCTGATTTAGCATTCAGAGCGTTTGTTTCATACAAAAAAGATCCTTTGAATGGTTCAGTTAAGTGCTGAATGGTTAAGAGATAGAAAGATGCTGAATGGTTAAGAGATAGAAAGATGCTGAATGGAACTGAATGGAGCATGTACCAAACTTATCATCATCTAAAGTTTTACCCTAATATCCTTTCCATTGATAGAGCTTCTTAATGGTTCAGATTTCTTAACCATTCAGCACTTAATGATTCAGATGTTGTCAAACAGCCTCTTTATATTCATTACATTTAAACTAGTAAAAAAGACAAAAGTATAAATTAAGAGATCTAAATATAAATTTTATTTTTTTATTTTTTTTGAACAGCCAACACACACACACATATATATATATATATTTATATATATATATATATATATTAAAATACTAGCAAGGTTCTAGAAATTACAAGAACATCAAAATAAAAAATTACACCATTGCCTTCATTTTAAATTGCTCATTTTTGCACGAGTTTTGTACCAAAGGAACTAGAGTGATTTGATGTCACCTAGGACATCCCGGTCAGTCTTGAATAAGTTGTTGAAATTCCTATCATTCTGCATTTTCCAAAGACACCATAACGTTGATAAAAAGATTGCATGATCTAAATATAAATACTAAAACAACCCAAAATGAGACGGCCCAAAAGCGTGAAGTTACCAAAATACCCCTGGTTACTGTTCAATTCCATCATCTTTCAATTAAAATAGGCAAATTGGCCTAAAATAATCCTAACTAACACCCATTGGCCGAAAATAATCCCAACTCAGTTTATTCCCTCCAGTGGTCCCAAATCCAACTTTTTTGGCCTACAGTGGTCCGCCGTTAAGTGCACTTAACGGCCGTTAACTTTTTTTCTATTTTTTTCGAATTTCAAACCGATATTTTAGGGATTTTGATCGGGAGGAGAATACGAGTCTGTTGATGTAAACCTTACTTCCAATTGTTGCTCCAAATGGTTTAATTTTGATATCCGGTTAAAGCACTGTTAGGTTTTAAACACCCGATTGAAGACCGTTTTGTCGTTTGGAACACCAGTTCGAAGTAAGGTTTACATCAATTGAATCGTATACTCCTCCCGATCAATTTCCATAAAACCTTGTTTTGAAATTCGAAAAAAATCAAAAAAAAGTTAACGGCCGTTAAGTGCACTTAACGGCGGACCACTGGAGGCCAAAAAAGTTGGATTTGGGACCACTGGAGGGAATAAACTGAGTTGGGATTATTCTCGGCCAATAGGTGTTAGTTGGGATTATTTTTAGCCAATTTGCCATTAAAATAAGAATGTCGCTACTTACACTCGCCAACTCATACACCCATCTTAAATCTTAATTACTCATGTTATGGAAGGCTTACATATCTAAAACAAACTATGATTTTGTCTCCACTCCAATGTGGGACAAATGCTTGCAATCTAAATAACTAATTTTTTTTTCACTTTGTCCCACATTGGAGTGGAGACAAAACCATAATTTGTTTTATATATGTAAGTCTTCTATAACATGTTAAGTTCTTATGTTACATTTTACTCTAGCACCTACCTGCATGCGGGGGGTGCAAATTTGGTTCGAATTTCTTGCCTCAATGCGACGCCCGCACGACCTGCGGACACGAATGCAACTCCGAAAACCCGGGTCCATTCAATATCTTGTTATTTGTTAGAATTAGTGGCGAAGTCAAAGGGGACATTTTGGGAATTTTCAGTTAAAAAATATCTTAGCTTTTAATGGTTCATACCTGTCACACCCCGACCGATGGCGGAATCATCGAGGCGGACGTAAGTGGATAGATTGCTCGTAGCTCATGGTGCTAAAATGATTAAAATATATATTATCAACCTGTTCATAATTCCAAATATCAAGTTTACATTGTTTCAATCATAAATAACCAAATAAAACTCAGTTAAAGCTCATTAAACTAGGTCCAAGATCCTACATGTGAAGGCATCTCAAAATCCTCCTAAGCTGCATATCCTGAAATCATGTGAAAATAGTATTTGTTCAGCTAACGAATTAGCTGGTGAGTAAACATAGGTTTGCATATATATAGATAATGATTAAAATATTTAAAATGACTAAAATGAATAAATAGATTCAATGTTGATATTATGTAAAACTATAAATGCAAAGTGTAGCACACAAGGTAAACATATAGCACAATCTAAAGTTACGACTAGCATCCACTTAATCACACAGACTAAGTGACGTTGATAAAAATGATTAAATGAAAAGTAGGTTAATCATCCTCGGATAAAATATCGGATAATTAAACCAAAGGTAGTTACAATCACCATCGGATAACGTATCAGGTGATTTAGTTAAAATGTGGATACAATCACCCTCGGATAAAGTATTAGGTGATTAAGTTAAAATGAAATAAATAAGCAGTTACAATTACCCTTGGATAACATATCAGGTAATTAAACTAAAACAATGAAAACCCGGTTACAATCACCCTCGGTTAAAGTATCGGGCATTTAAACCAAATGAATGAAAACAAGTTACAACCACCATCGGTTAATGTATCAGGTGATTAAATAAAATGAATAAAATTATACAAGATGATAAAACATGATTTCACCCCAAAACATAAAAGTAAAAAGGGGCTATGAATACTCACATGATACTTGATCGACGAAATAAATAAAATACAAACTTGAACAAGGCACCGAGAATCTCCTTAAAATAACCTAAGGAACGGCGTCTTACGTTAGAATGATTCTCAAAATGACTCGGGAATCTAGGGTTCTAATGAGACTTGGGGTTTTAAGTGAAAAACTGGTTCAAATAATAATAAAAGATAATAATCCAATGATAATTGAGTCAAATAATATTTAAGATAATTAGATAAAAATAATAAAATAAAATAAGTAAATAACTAAATATAAATGAGTATTTTGTTTTATCCAAAATCAGTTGAATAGACAAACTAAATCTTTATAAATTTTAAAGGCTCGCAAAACACAAGAATTTCATAACCTATTTTGATTACTAAACTTTTATAGCATATGTTAATTAAAAGCTATAACTAAATATAAATATTTTGTTTTTAAAAATAAACATGATCTTATGTGAACATTAAATTTAATCGTAAAGAAGAAAACACTTGAATTAAAACTTGTTAAACAAAATGATTTGTCAGAACCGAGACTCGAACCCGAGTCCAAGAAGTCTCACACCCAAAAACTAACCATCAAACCAGACTAGATTTTGTTAATTAAATTTCAAACAGGAAAGTTTTAAACCTTTTGTTTTATCAAAACCCAAATCATATTATGAACCCTAAAACCCTAGATTCACAAATTGAACGTGAATGTGAAACTGCAACTGAAATTGAACAATGCAGTCATGATCGTTACATCAATACGAGTTCAATGGGTTGATTTATTACCTGATTTGGTGAACAATTGCTGAAGATTAATAAGAAAAATAGAGGCGCTGATGTGAGTTCAATTGTTGATCCAAGAAGGTTGGTTCGATTCGATCAATGATGCAGACTTACTCGATGTTGGATGATGAACAAAAGCCCCAAGAAATCAGATGCTAAAACCGATCTGAGTGTGGTGGTCGACTGAAGAACAGAGACACGACGAACAGTGGATTGGATCGACAGTGTGTGTGTGTGTGTTAAAGTTAAAATTAATGTTGCAGGGAGGTCAAGTGAAGTCGAGGGAACATATTGGATGATTTATAGTGACCTGAATACGAGTGCAAGGCGTTCAACGAACCTGAGTTGCTTTCGGATGAAGATGAGCACGGTTTGAACGATTCATCATGATAATCACTGATTAACTCGTTTATTTCATAGAAGTCGACTTAAGAAGTGTTTCAGTTTGAATTAATTTGATTGTTGTTGATCAATTTAGTTGAATTGAAGCTGGATTTGACCGGTTTATGTGGGTTTGATTTGGATTAGTGATAAACATATATATCTCGTCCATTCTCATCTTCTATGGTTCGAAACTGATGGCTAAAGGGATAGGAACGGTTCGAACACCCAAAATGACCCGATTTTGTTGAGATTTGACCCTCGCCGGAGTCGCCGGAGAGCTCGCCGGAAACGCGGGGTGGGGGGTTGGGATCTGTTTTAAGTATTTACAAGTTAGGTCCCTACAGTTTATATTTGGTTTAAATTAGTTTTAAAGGTATTAAAGCTAGTTTCAAAAATACACTAATTAACCTTGTAGTTAGATTTTTGTCATTTAACGTACTTATTCCACCAACAATTTAACTCGACTAACCATACTAACTAAATTTTTTTTTAATTTATAAAAACGTACTAATTATATAGATATTGTTTTAATTGAATGAAATTGATGAATAATATATTCTCATTTCAAGATCTTTATGAAATTTGAAATGAAATTGAAACGGGTCGAGTTCGGACTTGAATCGGGTTTGGTTCGGGGCAAATGTTACAATACCTCTTACTAGTTCAACACAGTGTTTGATAACCTCTTAACACTACAAGAAAACAGGCCATTAAGGACTAAAAAATCAGTCCTTGATACTTAGAAGTCAGTCCCAAATTGTTATCGGGGACTGATTCTTCCAGTCACGAGCCAGTCACCTATTCCTAGTCGCAGATAGTGTTTTCCGTAACTGAAAATCAGTACTAGTCGTTTGGCTCCAATTGGGATTAACATTCAGTCCCCATAACATAAGAATTCAGTCCTTAATCTGTCTACCCGTACCAGATTATTTCAGTCTCGAATACACTTTTCCCAAGACTGAAAATCAGTCATTGATACCATGTTTTTTAAGGACTGAAAATCAATTTTCAAAACCCATAAATTCAGTTCTTAATGTATCCTTCAATACAATGTCATTTCAGTCTTGAATACCTTATGTCTGTGACTAAAAAACAGTATTTGATATCATTATATTAAGGACTGAAAATTAGTCTTTGATGCTATGTTTTAGGCACTAAATGCCAGCCTCCGATATCATGATTTTAGTGATTGAAAAATAGTCACTGATATTGGTCATTTTAGTTTTTATTATCTTTCTTTTAAGGACTGGAAAGTAGTCTTGGATATCATGTTATTTAGTCTCTATTTTATCTTTTATAAACTGAAAATTACTATAAATTAAGTTACTTTCAGTCCCAGATAACTTTTTAAAGACAAAAAACCAGTATCACATAATACATTTTGTAAGTGTACAATATAATCAATATGTGCTTCTAATAACAGTCACTATAATAATGTCTTATAAAACTAAACGATTACTTGACCAATGAACTTTAAAATTTTTTCATACTTCTATTTGCTTCATTTTTTGCATAGTTTCGGTTTCACTTCGAGTGAAGTAACCTTAGGTTTAAGAGCTAATTCTTTCTCACTTGTTGGTGGTTGACAAGACTCAATTTCCAATTTAATCTACTACTTTTTCCTCCTTGGCACACACAATCTTGCTCGTTTATCTTTCTACCTCGTGTTTCATGGTAGTAGTTAGAGTCGTTCCTTCATCAATCAAGTTAGCCATGACATCCTTTTTATTGCGTTTAATATTTTCCTACACAAGAATAAAGGAAAATATTTAAACATAGCTTCTCATGGATGCTACATTAAAAATCAAAATTCCTTGTAAACATCATTTTTAAGCATATATGTCTCCCAAAATCATCAAGAAAGAAAAGGGGTTATAGAACTAAACTTAACGTAATGCTTTAAATCCGAGTAGCTAGTGGTCGTCTAAGGAATATGATTCCAAGCACACAATTAGTATCCTAACAATCAATTTCCACATACTCATTGTCTAAATTAAGAATTAAATAAAATTCCAAAGGGGTCGAATGGGTCATTTGATACTTGACATGTCCAATAGCTTACTATACATGTACATAGAACTTAAATATATGGTAGGTAGTAAGCACTGAGTACTCCTAATGCATTGAGCATAATTCTAGTATGAAAATTCTATGTGTACATGGGTGTGTTTAGGAACTAAATAATATCACAAGGAAATCCAAAAAAAGATATACTATATGTTGCATACACACAAGTTTTCATTTTTCACATATAACTACTCTCATATATATACATATAAACAATAATCCATCACAATAAATATAAACACACAATAATCCACATACATCCATACATACATAGACCTCTTCTTATGTAAATTGCATATACGTGTATATACCATCATAATCGGTTCGTGATAACCCGTATTCTAATGAAAACCTAGTTATAAACCCATCACAGTAGCATTTCTATTAACTATATACTTCAACCTCAACAACATAATCATTCAAAACCCGAACACTTACAAACACATCAAAAGTAAATGAAATTATACCTTCTCAACTACGGATTAAACCACATACTAATGATGTCGAAACCATATCAAACAACCTTGGAATTGAGTGATTTAAGCAGCCACGCGTTTGAGGTTTCATGCTTCATCTTTGCTACCCAATTCCGCCACTTTAATCCGCCGTCGCCGTTGCCGGATAGCCAAACAATCTCCCGGAATGCCTACAATGCACTGTTCTGTTCGGGGGTGTGAAAACCCGACCTCCAATTCTTTAAATCAAAATCCCAACGGTGAAAGTGTTCGAACATATGATGCGAAACTCCTGTCCAAATTTGACATTGATCCGACGGTTAAATCTTCGGGGATCATCCAATCTCTGCTGCTAGGTCATTCAAAAACGAGAATTTTTGTGTTTTTTTTGTTTGCTCCGAAAATTGCAAGTAAAAAAGAGTTTGGAGGTGACCTAATCAAGTTTAGGGTAATTAAAGTTTTTCATTATCACCATTGGCCCTTTTAGTTTAATGTGTGGTCCAAAGCCCGCTTTTGTTAATGTGGAGATTATGATTTGGAAGCCTTCTCTTTACTTTTTTTAATCTTTAAAAAGACCACATCTATACAATAATGTATATTTTGAATAATTCTTGATAAATTATTTATATAATTAGTTTAGTTTTATAGCAAAAAAACTAATGTTACAAATATTTGTCGGCAAGTGGTAAAGATGCAGCCCTCACCTAAGAGGTGTTGAATTCAAACATTACTATTTGATTATTTTAATACTGATCATAAATGACCGTAATCGATCTCACTTGATCATTACTCATTAGCAACCAAACTAACATGTAACAATAACTAGCTATAATTGGTAGTCAATGGCCCTAATTGACCATAATTCAAACCAAAGCCCACCAATTGTAATTGATCAATAATGATTCTATTTAATCATAATTAACCAATTGTGAACATATTTGATTAACATCACTAGTACTTTATCATCAACTCTTTTGAGACTAAATATCAGCTCAAAATAAAATGGTATAGTTCACGTCAAATATTCAGAGACATAAAATAAGTTATTAATTCTTTCTTACTTAAAAATAATTTAATACTAAACATCAGTTCCTAATTCTATCTGATTTAGAAATATTAAGGACTGATAATTAGTCTATACTAAACTCCCTTCAAACTAGTAATATGTTTATGTTTAGTTTAACTAATAAAATGTGTGTTCAAGGACAAGGACTGGATATTAGTTTCGAATAAGGTCACTTACAACATTTTTAAGACTGATTTGCAGTCTTTGATACCATTCTTACACAAACAACATTAAAAACTAATCATCAGTCTCTAATATAATATGATTTAGGAATATTTAGGACAGGTTTTTAGTCCCAATATGTTCCATGTATATTTAAGACTGAATATTAGTTACAGATACAATAATGCAATTTCTCATTAATGAAGGCTCTTATTTGGAACTGAAATTCAGTTACAAAAACGGTTGTCCATCAAAATTTGTTATTGCGCAACCACATTTATGACTATATTTTACTCTTAAATAAGGTGTGGAGGTATTAGAGACTGATTATTAGTCACTAACATGAGTCACTTAATAGTCAGTCCCAAATATCATTCATAACTGATATATTAGTCCCTGATACTTTGTATTTGATACTGATAAATCAGTCCATAAAAGTTTAGTCTCTGATGGTCCCATTTCTTGTAGTAATGGTCATTTAGAGGCTTATAACCTCTGAACCGTTAAGTGATTAAAAGATGTTGAATGGTTAAGAGGTATCCTCTGAATGAAAATACATCACCTCATTCATCATATTTTTATAACTTACTTATAATGAATTTTTGTACCATTAAGATCTTGACTCTTACTCGTTATTCAAAGGTAGAGCTCTTATTGATTCAGCAATTATCCATTCAAAAATTACCAAACATCCCTTAAGTGAAAAATCCCAATAAGTGAAAAATCCCAATAAGTGAAAAATCCCAATACAAATATTATGATCAAATACGGTGTCTCCTCCCTTCATACCTCATGACCATCCGATCCCGGATCGATTGCATCTTTCACGTATTTATGTTACCCGGTTCCTGAATTATAGAGATTGACTCTACAAGTTTGTTGGATGCAGAGATAGTAATGCTTTTGGGTACATGACAAAACGATTTTGTCATATTATAAGTGTGTTATGGCTTTTGTTATTGTTTTGTTATTATTTGCTGTAATGGATTAATGGGCACATGTGTACTTTAAATCTAAAGCTTTGGTTATATAATAGCACCTTGTGCAATGTTTTTGGACAATGTACTTCAATTGGTTTCTTCATTGTTTTTTTGGAATTAAACTTTGTTATCGTAATGAACTAAAAAACTTTTGTTGTTTATGATTGGTGTTAGTTGAAAAAGTTAATTACTAAAACGAAAAACTTAGACAAAACGCAAAAATAGTAAAATCACATAAAAAAACTAGTTAAAGTGGATAAATATGTATATTAGTCTTTGTCCCCTTTCAAATCTAACCCATTTTTTAAATGTCCGTAACTTTTACGTATGACATTATTTTTTAATAAAAATTACACCAAAAAACGAGCGTTTTTATCTTCAACACGCATATAAAATTGATGAATAAAAACAATTTTTTTTTCACGTTTCAACTCATTGTATTATTTCGTCAGGTCATTGTGTTATTTGTCATGTCATTGTGTTATATTATAACTTGTTTTTTAATACAAATAAAACATCCATAATAACACAATATATCAAATCTTATAATTTGTTTTTATTGTTATCATAACCATATGCCATAATATAAAATCTCAAATCTCATTACTTGTTTTATTTGTGTAGCATTTCCAATATATTATAACTATTTTTCATGTTTTATTTCATTGTGTTATTCGTTATGTCATTGTGTTATTTCAAATTATTGTTTTATTTGATCAGATCATTGTGTTATTTCATTATGTTGTTGTGTTATGTGTATAACTTTACATACATAATAACATAACATGTTAATCTTATAACGTGTTTTCATTGTTGACATAGACATATGTCATATTTAACATAACATCTCAAATCCATTACTTGTTTTATTTGTATAACATCTCAAATATATTATAATTTGTTTTTCATGTTTCAACTCATTGTGTTATTCGTCAGGTCATTGTGTTATTTGTCAAGTTATTGTATTATATTATGTTATTGTGTTATATTATAACTTGTTTTTAAATACAAACAAATAAAACACACATAATAACACATTATGTCAAATCATATAATTGTTTTCATTATTATATATTCATATGCCATAATATAACATCTCAAATTCATTACTTGTTTTATTTGTATAACACCTCAAATATATTATAACTTGTTTTTCATGTTTTGAACTCATTGTGTTATTCGTCAATTCATTATGTTATTTCGTAATGTCATTATGTTATTTAGTCAGGTCATTATGTTATATTATAACTTGTTTTCGAATACAAATAAAACATACATAATAACACAATATGTCAAATCTTATAACTTGATTTTATTGTTGACATATCCGTATATCATAACATAACATTTCAAATCCATTGTTTGTTTTATTTGTGTAACATCTCAAATATATTATAACTTGTTTTTTTAGCTCATTGTATTATTCGTTAGGTCATTGTGTGATTTTAAATTATTTTGTTATTTCATCAGGTCATTGTGTTATAACACAATGACATAATATAACACAATGACTTGACAAATAACACAATGACATGACAAAATGTTTTCTACCGAACATTAACGTAACTTAAAACGTCATTACCTTCTATAACAACTTAAATTCCGCATAAGCTCTCGGATTCTATTATCCACCGTAAAACAGTTTTATTACCCAATTAATTTTTTGGAACGACAGCAGGTATGTATATATATAATCACATCAAAAGTACAACCTACAAAGACATCAGCAATGGTTAGATGTCACCCAGAAATAGAGTTTAGACTATAAAATATTTATAATTACATAATATAACACAATGACTTGACAAATAACACAATAACAGGACAAAATGTTTTCTACCGAACATTAACGTAACTTAAAACGTCATTACCTTCTATAACAACTTAAATTCCGCATAAGCTCTCTGATTCTATTATCCATCGTAAAAAAAGTTTTATTACCCAATTAATTTTTTGGAATGATAGCAGGTATGTGTATATATAATCACATCAAAAGTACAACCTACAAAGATATCAACAATGGTTAGATGTCACCCACAAATAGAGTTTAGATTACAAAATATTTATAATTTAGAAAGATAAGAAGGTTGACCAAGATTTCTATAATGTTTCTCTCTTTGTTGTTCGATTGTTAATCCATATAATGTAACATCTCACATCGGTTGGGAATGAGACAAAGTCTGTCTTATAAGGGGGTGGAAACTTTCCTTACCCTGACGCGTTTTAAAACCGTGAGGGGCGGACGCATGAGGGCGTGTCATTGGCAAAACGAACAATATCATGGTGCGGTTTCACTGGGCTCTTACATATAAAGCTCTATGTTTTGATTTCTTCAACCATACAAGTAATGTTTGCAAAGGGTGTTGTTGAATTTTTTTTCCTTTGTTGCCTTCCATATCACCCATTGTATATTTATAAAGATTGTCTTGACTTCCCTCTTGACATGAACATTTTTAAATGTAGCGTTGACATGGTTTAAAAGATCATGAACTGTTATCACCTTGAAAAACATAATGTTGCACAATTGGATGATGGAAGACCAACTATGTTCGATGTAGAGCAGTTAACGAGAATGTGATGGATTGATTCAAGCATGTAGGAGCAAAATAAACAATTGATGACATTTAAAGAGATACCCTCACGAAGAATCACCTTTCTTATTGAAAAACGGTTTAACAAAGCTCTTTAGCAAAAAAAGTTTATTTTAATGACGCACGTAAATGTCATTGCTAAAATATCCATAATCAACTTTTGTTAAATTCCCTAATCGAGATATTAAGAGCATTCAAAATTAACTAATTTACAATTAAAAATTCTAACCTTGACTATCTTGATATTGTCTCAATTGAATTAATACAGATCCGATACCCTGCCTATATATATACATGTATGATAGGCCGCCTCTCAATCAATCGCTCATCTATCTTCTACAACTAAAAACCCTAGACATCTGTTATCTCTCCATCGATCTGTTAGTTCCTACAAGTTTCATTTCCTTTCGATTTAGACTAATTTTCATAATCGCCAATCGTTGTTATTTGATTGTAAACGCTAGATTTGTTAATAATATCGTTTTATTGTTGATAATCGATAATTTAATCGAGTTGTTTTACTGAACGGCAATCGATGTTGTTGTAGATTAACGTAACGATGTTTTCATTCGAAATCTGAATCTGATATTGCTTTTTTGTTGTTTGTTTACCGGCATCGTAGTTTTTGAATATTGCATTTAGATTAGTTGATTTGAGTTATGGTTAGATCTGATTTGTATTATGTTTGTTGTTGATTTTTGTAATATGTTGAATATGTTTTGAGCGAAGTTTGATGATTTGAATCACAATTGTCTTGTGCTTTATTAACTGTTTTATGAATGACTGTTTGATAGTTATAGTGGATTATGTCATCTGTTTCAATAGTGAAAGTTAGGTTGGGAGAGATGAGGAACATGTAGATAGAAATCAAGTTATTATCTCCTAGTTTTGTGATCTTATAAGAGACGGGTAAAAATACCGATAGTTGTCTGAGCTGTTTTGGAACTTGCTTGAAGTTTCTTGTTTTGGTGATGTTATCTCTAATAACCTTTGTATATCTATACTTGTTTTCCTTTGTTTTGCATATTTAATAGTGAAATAACTCTATGGTTACAGTTGAGATGGTATTGAGTGGCTCAATGTCAAGGTTACATTAATTGGTCATTGTTATAAGGTGGAACATTGTTGTATGTTTAATCATGTCCATGCAATTTTGAATAACTTAAGATAGTTGGCATTGATTTATGAACAACATCTAAATAGTTAAATGTTTGACATGACGGCGTGATTGGTTGAAGGAGGCACTCTTTATTCTTTTAACATCATTGACGTGCTAATCCTGTCTAGCTTTTCCTCATACTTGGTCTGCTTGTTAGTTGCTTTGTAGTAAAAAATTAATTTTTATTTTGTTGGGATTAACGTTGTGTTATTGCTTATGTTGTTGAACATCTGGACAATCTGCTAAGTGTGTTACAGTTGATGTTTATAAAATCTAAAGCTCATTGTTTTGATTGTAATTGTCTCTTACAATCTTTTGGATGCTAATTTGTAATTGTCTACTTGATGTAGTTTGTGCGGTGGCTATCTATTTTCGGGGACACGTTGGCAAGTTGGAGTTTGTGAGAAGTTAAAAAGGGATTTTTATGTCCGAGCAGGGTAATATCTACTTAGGGTCTATTGGGTTGTTGGGAGAGTATTGTCCTATATTCTTTCAAGAAGGGAACACTTTTCTTGTTGAAAACAGTTGGCTGTATGCATCAAGCCCCATCAGAAAATATTTTGGTTGCAATTGCTTGGCGCAACCTTCATCCGCTACAACTGAGTCCGCTTGTTTTTACTCTCAAACATCTGTGATCTGACACTATTTTTGGTTTCCACTCGGACCAATCAAGATGGCTTTGCAGAACATTGGTGCCAGCAACAGTGATGATGCCTTTTACAGGTACAAGATGCCAAAGATGATTACAAAAATTGAGGGGCGAGGGAATGGCATCAAAACGAATATAGTCAACATGGTTGATGTTGCAAAAGCTTTAGCTAGGCCTGCTTCTTACACTACAAAATATTTCGGGTGTGAGCTTGGAGCACAATCAAAATTTGATGAAAAAACAGGGGTATCACTTGTGAATGGTTCTCATGACACCGCCAAACTAGCTGGTCTTCTTGAGAATTTTATCAAAAAGTATGTTCAATGTTATGGGTGTGGGAACCCTGAAACAGAGATACTAATTACCAAGACTCAGATGGTCCAACTAAAATGTGCTGCCTGTGGTTTTGTTTCTGATGTGGATATGAGAGACAAGCTAACATCGTTTATTCTAAAAAATCCACCCGAGCAGAAGAAAAACTCTAAAGACAAGAAGGCACTGAGGAGGGCTGAGAAAGAGAGACTAAAGGAGGGTGAGGCAGCCGATAAGGTTCAAAAGAAGCTGACACAGACAAAAGATGCGAAGAAGACTAAAGATAAAACATCAACTAAAAAGAAAGGTAATGCTTCTGATGAGGATCATGGTTCACCAACCGTAAGCCATGCTGGAGACAAAGATGATGGTTCTGGTGAGGAAGATGATGATGACGTCCAGTGGCAGACTGACACGTCAGCTGCAGCTGCTCGCCAACGTATTCAGGAGCAGCTTAGCACTGTGACAGCTGACATGGTGATGCTCTCTACAGAAGAGCCCGTGAAGAAGGCTGTTAAGAAACCTTCTGTTGAGGAGAATTCAAATGGTAACTCGAAGAAGGTGAATTTGGTTGATGTGGCTAAAGAAAATTTAAAGAAGGGTGTTGGTCCAAAGGAAATGTTGGCATCAATGTCGGGCTCACCTCAGGAAAATGCGAGTGCTGTTTATGAGGCTTTATTGGAAGGAGTGGAAAAAGGGTTTGCAAAACACTTGCTTAAGAAGAAAAACTATTTAGCAGCTTTTGTTGTTGAGGGCGATGAGGATTCGCAGATGCTTCTCTTACGTGCAGTTGAAGACTTCTGTGGTAAGACAAACCCAAATGCTGTGAAGGAAGTGGCGCTTGTTCTGAAAGCACTGTATGATGTTGACATCATAGAAGAAGAATATGTTGTGAAGTGGTATGAGGAGGGAACAAGTGGGGGGAACAAAAACTCTCCGATCTGGAAGAATGCAAAGCCGTTTGTGGAATGGCTTCAGAGTGCTGAGTCTGAAAGCGAAGAAGAATAAGTTTTGAGGTGATGTTATGATGTCTGTGTGTTTTGACTTGTTTTCATTTGGTGTTGTTATGTTTTCCGATGTGCTACTTGAATGAATGTCTTTGTGTTTCTTATTTTGGTTGGTCATGTTCTGGTATTTAATAATGAACCGTGTTTGTTTTTGTGTTGATGTTTGTATGGGTTGCTCTTGCTCATGCATTTGGATCAAAGTATTATCTTTTTATATAAGAAATTTTGTGTTGGTATATAGAATAGGTTCACAATGTTTTGGCCAACTCAGTTTCTTCTAAGAGTACTGAGTGGGATGAGACGTGACCATCGACCACATAAATTCTCTATATACTGATTGTAACACCCTTAGTCCGGATAGAATTGATGTGTCACTTATACATCAATTTCTTTTAAGAGGATTGAGTGGGACGTGACATGACCATCAACGACAAATTATATATATATTGAATGTAACACTTAAAGCAAGCTGGTTAGAGATGACGGGTCGCTTATACAAATGAATCACGAACATATTCCATGTATTTAAAAACATGACAATGCTTAAACTAAAAGTTTATTGAAACAAAAGTTTCTTTTTAGTCTCTCGAGCCGTCTTTTGTGTACGCAAAAACAACAAAAGTACGTCTGAGCAAATTTACATTTACTTAAATTTACATGGTTGAAACGACATCTTTCTCCTAGGACTGACACATACGTCCCCGGGTACACTTTCGTACTTAAACTTATTTACATTGAGACCATGTCTCCTTTCCTTCACATCAATTCATAAACATTCAGATGGAATGAGACGATGCAAAACATATTAATATCCAAGTCTTCATTTTAATTTTAATTTTAATTTTAGTATATTGGTTTTCACTGGTCTTAATTATCACATTTTGTTTTCTACCAGTCCTAACTATTGAATTGGCTGTCAACGTTCCCAACTTTTATCACTTTGGCAACAAGTGGTCAGTCGTTAAATTTTTTTTAACTCCGTTAAGTTTTTTTCAAATTCAAAACCGATGTTTTAGACCTTTTGATCGGAAGGATAATACGAGTCGATTGATGTAAAAGTCTTCTCGAAAAGGCTCTCTGAACGATAAAATTTTACATCCGATTGAAGCACCCTTATGTTTAAACACCCGATTGAAGCCCTATTTCGTTGTTCGGAGCGCCGTTTCGAGGTAACTTTTCCATCAAATCAACTTGTATTATCCTTCCGATCAAAAGACTTAAAACATCGGTACTGAATTTGGAAAAAACTTAACGGCGTTAAAAAAAATTTAACGACGGACCGGTGGTTACCAAAGTGATAAAAGTTGGGACCGTTGACAACCAATTCAATAGTTGGGACCGGTAGAAGACAAAATGTGATAGTTGGGACCAGTGAAAACCAATATACCTTTAATTTTAACCTTCTGTTAAGTTATTTATCAATCCAAACCATTAACAATCTCTCTTTAACTTCTTTTATTTTTCTTTTTAATTTTTAGCCGTCTCTTAATTTCTTTGAAAATATATTAGTAAAGTCTAAGTCACATGTCTTGTTATAAGTCCATGACAGATAGTGTAGCTAACGGAAATCAACTGAGTCGTACTAGCATATGTAAAGATTTCAGTTGGATAATTAATTAATTATGACATGGTCTTGGGGATTTACTGTTACCACTCAGTCACTCACAAACAAACATATATACACAACTAAAAGTAAATAAGTTGAGCCAAAATCGAACCAACTTGAGACATATATACACATGTATATACCTAAAAGCAAACAAGTTGAGCCAAAGTCGAGCCGACTTGAGGTTAAACAAGCCGAGCCGAGTGTTTTGTGCATGTTTCAAGACTAGGTGGCTCGACTTGTAAACGAGATGCTTTTAACTATTCAAAATATTATTTTTCTTAGAGATTTTAACAAATTTACATAAACACAATTTGAAAGTAATATAAACGCTATAAAGTGTGACACTAAAATTCCTTTCTTCAAATCTAATGAAAGATGCCAAGTTCACATTTCTTTAGTTTAAAGAAAATTTGAACAAAGCTTCCCATCATGTTAGCGTTTTTTATACACTAAATATTGAAACTTGTATCAACCTTTTCAACTCTCCTTGTACAACTAAAGCCAAGTTTTATGGTTTGAATGAGTGAGTCGCTTGTGACCTACTCAAAACTAAATTGATAAAAGCCTCCAATCGATTCTTAGCTTAAACTATAAGTTTTATTTAGAGCTTAATTTGGTAAACGTTTATCAGCCAAACCTTTATATTATAGGTTTTTTTACATATTTCCCATTCTTAAGTCCATCAATTACATATTTACCCAAGCCTAAAGTTTAATTACATATATCCCCTTTGACATAATAAATTACTCATTTACCCCTTTTTTTACACAAACCATAAGAAAATATAAAAATATATTTATGAAGATCATTAAGGGTAAAATAGTAAATCAAAAGGCTATTTTAAAGAAAATGGGTAAATATATAATATATATGGTTTAGGAAGGGGAAATATGCAATTGAATTTAAGCAGTGGGTAAATACGTAATAAATGATTTTAAGAAGGGGACATATGTAAATGCCCCTATTATAACTAGGTTCATACGCAAGTATTGTTTATACAACCATACATCCTTACTTAAATCTCTATTATAATACTAGGTTAATAACACATGCATGTATTATATACACGGGTTGAAAAATGAAAACGCTATATAATAAAAAATAATATATAAGAAACAAATTAAATTAAAATAACAAAAAAGAAAATAAATATATAAAAGCAGTAAATGTATGAATACATATTTTTTTTGAATAATTAACAAAATGAGCTTAGGTAGAGTGATTAATACTTGTGGCTTAGTGGTAACATGACTTGGGTTCTTCATAGAAGACTCAAGTATCCCCACTAGTGTCACTTTTGGTGAATATTGGCAATGAAGCTCGTCCCGGGTTACCACCTGACTTCGTGTCTGAGCCTAAGGGTGGTTAAAGGTTCCTTCCCGATTTTTCCTTGGAACAGTTGGTTGACGAGTTTCGACTCCGATCAACTTGGCCCGTAAGGAGGGTTGTGGTGAGCCTCCGCTGCATTCGCAGTAATGGGGGAGCCCCAATGCCGACGAAAAACACCTATTAGTGTTAGAGGCGCGCGGGGTTTTGATCTCGGTCCTTGCACCTCTGAGTGCTTCGGTCATAGACCGTTGCACTAACTGTCGTTCTAAAAAAAAGTTACGAGTTCGAATCTTAATTGGTGAGCGATTTTCTTTTTTAGTAATACGAAAGTCTCATATTTATGGGTTTTGATACCTTATCTTACAAGTTAAACATGTCAAATAAATTAATTGATTGGATACGAATCAAATGGTTTAAATAAGTTAGATTTTTGTATGAATAAGGAGATACTATTTTTTAATAGGAAACTAAGAGGGCTGTTTTTAATAATAGGATTTTAATAGAAATTGAGAGGATTATTAATTAAGTGTCAGATTGACACATAAATAAATTCTTGTAACAATGATGTGTTATGTTTGAAAAAAAACATATTTGTAAAGATTTACCTTTATATTAATGTAAGTAGAAGTAGATATAGATGTAGATATAGATGTAGAGACAAAAATAGTCTTGTCACTTGTCAACCTCTCAAAGTAAATCGCCACTTCACAAGTTTTTATAGATTATTTGTTTTTATGATTAACTTCATATATCCTTATAAATAGTATCAGATCTCATATATTAAAACTACATTTTAAATTTTATATAAATAATATTTTAAATATATCCATACGAATAATATCAAATATCTAAATGTCCTAACTAAATTTCAAATTTTTTATCGATAATATTTCATATATATACCTACAAATAATATTAAATCTTTATTATAGTATAGGATAATTTATTTTGTCACTTGTCATCTTTTAAGAGTATGTTGACATTTGACAAATTTTATAGGTCCTAGAATATTTACATATATAAAAAAATTCAAAATATATATTGGTTATGATTTAAAGATAAGAATGATTGAACAAAATATATTTTGAATTTTTTTTATATAAGGGAAGGATCAAGAGAAAACTCCATATTAAGTTGAGAACTTGAGAATTATCAAAATGACAAGGGATGTAATTTTAAAGAGGATGGCAAAATTGAAACTTTAAATATATAAATCTTTAAACATTTCTATCTTTTGCACACGTTAACATTTTAAAATTTTTTTCGCACCATTACATCAAGAATTCCATTATCTTTCATTTAAGTATAAATAACGTTATAAAAAAATAAAATTTTCTCTTTTTTTTTAATTTCAATACTACATATAGGTAGTATACGATACTGTATGTTCTTAAATTGGGGGAATTGAATATGGTGTTGTTATGCACCTAAATTACATGAGAAATCATCAAAACTACGTACTTTGATAAAATAACAAAAATTCCCAGATATTGATTTTGATGATACCATCATAAAAAAAACAACACCGTCATGCCTCAATTCAAAATTTGGATTTTCTCATATGATCGTATTGACATTCCTAACAATTACTCGGTCCATGTTATGTGATGTGGTATGAATATGTGCATAAGGGGCATATCATAATACTAATTAATGAGTCGTGTTATATTAATCTGTTAGTTGGAATTGAGAAGCCAAATTGACGTACGATCGATTTTTAAAGGGCATGTAATCTTTTACTAAAATGAATGACGATTATTAAGTAAATGAGAAAGAGAAGAATTCTGATCTACGAGGAGAAGATTGACTCATCCATTAAAATTGAATAATGATCAATGAGTTACGTTTTCTAATAAAAAGTAATTTAAGTTATTTTATCAAAGCTACATAGTTTTAATGGTTTTATGTGTAACTTAGGTGCATAACATTATTGTATTCACTATCCCTTTTAAATTTTATAGTATTGCATATATGTAGTATCGTATACTACATATATGTAGTATCATACTACTACATATATGCAGTATATGCAGTATTGATGCATTTTTATCTTATTGTTTAAATTTCATGTTTATTTGTTTTGCTATGATATTTATCGTTTGTTATTAGCTTATTATTATCTTTATTTTTAGACATAGTATAAGTATTGGGTTGCTTTTCATTTGAATTAAGTTTTTTAATATGAAATATTATGAAATTTGTTATTGGTCATTTAAGATCGTCTGTAGACTTTAAATAATTATTAGACTCTTAAGCCTTTTGGCCGATTTAAAAAATGCGTCATATACAATGATACTACATATATGTAGTATCAAAAAAACCAAAACGTGATTTTTAACTTTTTTTAAATATAAATAACGTATGAAAAAATTATTAGCGTTTAAAGAAAAATATAATTAAATACAATATTGTAATACTACATATATGCAGAATGAAATTAAAAAAAACGAGAAAAAAAAATATTTTTTATAACGTTATTTATACTCAAATGAAAGATAAAGAAATTTTTGATCTAATGGTGCAATTTTAAAAAAATAATATTAACGTATGCAAAAGATAGAAATATATATATATATATATATATATCTTTATATAATATAGCAAAATATATTTTGCTTATGTGACATTATTAGAGAGAGTTTTGCTTAGTTGGCATCATATGAGATTTTGTCTCACAATAATATTTTTATATTTGAAATAAGTATTATCTATAACAATAATATATTATAATGACCTTAATTACATTTTGTACCCCTAATATTTAGGAGAGTCTACAAAAATTTAAAATTATTTACATTTTAAACCTTCTCCTAATAGTGGTGTGCATTGGTTAGTTTATATTTAATAGTCTAAAAATGAAATTTATGGATAAAGTTGGTAATAACATACAATTAAATAGCTCAATAATTTTTAAACATATATAACTTTTTATATGACATTATTAAAAAAAATAGACCATAAAACCGAGCATTTAAATCTTTTTAAATTGAGTATAATATTGTTATACTTAAAAAATAAATTTTTTAAATAAAATCATGTTGTCTTGAAAACTTTAAGAGTATTTACATTTTAAATTCTCTCCTACTAGGGACGTACATGGGTCAGCTTATATTTGAAGATCTATAAAAATAAAACTTTGTGATAAAGTTAGTAATAACCTATATTTAAATAGCTCAATAAAAAAATAATTTTTAATATAAAATCTTGTGTTCCTATTTTACCATCGTTTTGTCTCAAAACTGATTGGAATCATCCATGTCCTATGAATATCCTTAAGATCATCGTTTGTGTATTATGTTCCCGAGCGTAGCACGGGCACTAAACTAGTATATATATATATATATATATAGAGGAGGGATTTTCTAAAAAGGCTTAAAACTCTAAAAAGTCTAAGAAGTAATCTAGGACGTCGGATTATGGTGTTTTACGGCCCAGATAGACGCGGTGGCATTTTTATAATTATTTTGATGTTTTGGTCACGCGCAAGATGGATTTGGGGGTATATTTGTCATTGTACGTTTTTAACACAAAATTCAGACGCCATGGTGTTTCTTAGATCTGTGCGTTTTTAACACAAAAATCAACACCATGATGTTTCTTAGATCTGTGTCTTCTGAATCATGGTGTTTTTTACGTTTGAACTTCGTAATTAGTAAACGAAAACGTCAAAAACAAACCAAAACATCATCGCTTATAAAAAACACCATGCATAAACTGACTCTATACAATAACACCACTCTGATGAAAAAATTAACTAACAAAAAACGTCATACATGATCGGATGTTCGTAATTAATAGACGTAAAAAAACGCCATAAATGAACATCGAGAGTGATGGCCGGGATTCACAAATCAACGTCATATGTATAAAGACGACGCTGCCCCTCCGCGTTTTTTCACCCTCATGGACACGTGTTTGTTTGTTAATGCTTCTTAGACTTCTTAGAGTTTTAACCCTTTTTAGAAAAACCTCAATCTATATATATATATATATATATATATATAGATATGAGTTAAGTTTTCTAAGAGAAGAGTGAGTCGTCCATTAAAATTGAATAAAGACCAATGAGTTAAGTTTTCTAATAAAAAATAATGTAAGTTATTTTATCAAAACTACGTAATTTTAATGGTTTACGTGTAACTTAAGTGTATAACATCACAGTATTCACTATTCCCTTTTAGATTTTATAGTGTTGCATATATGCAGTATCGTATACTACATATATGTAGTATCATGATACTACATATATGAAGTATATGCAATACTGATGCATTATTATCTTATAGTTTGAATTTCAGGTTTATTTTATTGTGTTATGATATTTATTGTTTATTTATTAGTTAATTATTATTTTTATGTTTAGATATAGTATAAGTATTGATTTTATTTTCATTTGTAATAAATTTTTTTAAATATGGAATATTATGAACTTTGTTATTGGTCATTTGAGATCGTATTATACTTTAAATAATTATTAGACTTTTGAGCCATTTGGTTGCTTCAAAAAATACATCAAGTGCAATTATACTACATATATGTAGTATCAAAAAAACCAAAACGTAATTTATAAATTTTTTTTATATAAATAACGTATGAAGAAGTTATTAACGTTTAAAAAAATATATAATCAAATACAATATCACAATACTACATATATGTAGTATGAAAATTAAAAAAACGAGAAAAAAAATGTTTTTTATAACGTTATTTATACTCAAATGAAAGATAATGAAATTCTTGATCTAGTTGTGCAACTTTTTTACAATAATATTAACGTATGCAAAAGATAGAAATATTTAAAGATTTTTATATTTAAAGTTCAATTTTACCCCCTTCCTTTAAAATTCCATCCCTTGTATTTTTAGTAGTTCTTTAGTTCTCAACTTAAAATTAGTTCTCTCTTGAACCCTATAAATATATATATATATATATATATATATATATATATATATATATAGGGGAGGGATCAAGAGAGAACTCCATATTAAGTTGAGAACTAGAGAACTAAAAAAAAAGGTATGGATGGAATTTTTAAAAGAGGGGTAAAATTAGAACTTTAAATATGTAAATCTTTAAACATTTCTATCTTTAGCATACGTTAAGTTTTTTAGATTTTTTTTGCATCATTAGATCAAGAATTTCATTATCTTTCATTTGAGTATAAATAACGTTATAAAAAAAATTTTCTTTTTTTTTATTTTCAATACTGCATATATGTAATATACGATACCGTATGTTTTTAAATTGGGGAAATGAATATGGTGTTGTTAAGAACCTAAATTACCCAAGAAACCATCAAAACTACATACTTTGATAAAATATCAAAAGTTCAAGGGCATTGATTTCGATGACGCTATCACAAAAAAAACAACATCATCATGCCTCAATTCCAAATTTGGATTTTCTCATATGATCGTATTGACATTGCTAGCAATAACTTGGTTCACGTTATGTGATGTGGTATGAATATGTGCAGCATGCGCATATCATAATACCAATTATATGAGTCATGTTATATTAATCTGTTAGTTGGAATTAAGAAGCCAAATTGAGTTGCGATCAATTTTTAAAGGGCGGATAATATTTTACTAAAAGGAATGAAGATTATTGAGTAAATAAGAAAGAGAAAAATTATGATCTAAGGGAGAGAAGACTGAGTCGTCCATTAACATTTAATAAAGATCAATGAGTTAAGTTTTCTAATAAAAAAATTTAAGTTAATTTATCAAAGCTACGCAATTTTAATGGTTTTACGTGTAACTTAGGTGCATAACATCACCATATTCACTATCTCATTTTAAATTTTATAGTATTGCATATATGTAGTATCGTATACTACATATATGTAGTATCAAAGTACTACATATATGCAGTATATGCAATATTGATGCATTGTTATTTTATAGTTTGAATTTCAAGTTTTTTTTTTTACTTTTTTATGATATTTATCATTGGTTTATTAGTTTATTATTATCTTTATGTTTAGACATAGTATAAGTATTGGTTTTGTTTTCATTTGCCATAAGTTTTTTAATATGAAATCTTATGAACTTTGTTATTGATTATTTGAGATCATATGTACACTTTAAATAATTATTAGACTCTTGAGTCATTTGGCCACTTAATAAATACATCAAGTACATTGATACTACATATATGTAGTATAAAAAAAAACCAAAATGTGATTTTTAAAATTGTTTAATGTAAATAACGTATGAAAAAGTTAGTAACGTTTAAAGAAAAATATAATCAAATACAATATCGCAATACTACATATATGTAGTATGAAATTTAAAAAAACGAGAAAAAATATATTTTTTATGACGTTATTTATACTCAAATGGGGGTGGCGACACCTAAGGGCCAAGGTTTTGTCTTTAGTAGGCTAGGTTTTGCTATTCAAAAGGGGGTGGCGACACAACTTGTTGCCCGTTTACCTGCCACTTTATTGTAAATTCTTTGATATTTAATATATTTAAAAGACCTTTTTATATATTGTTTAGTAATTAAGATATTTTCTTATTCGTATAATATATTACAAATATTATTATGTTTATTGTTTAGTAAAAGACCTTTTCGTGTATCATATATATCGAAACCAAATTATATTTTATGTAGATATTATTTCATATATATCTCTGAAGATAATATTAAAAATCTTCTATATCCAAACTTAATCTTTAAGTTTATATAAATAATATTTCACAAAGATGTTTGGTAGACCATTCAATTTAGAATAATTTCATATACACTCTTACTGACAGGAAACTTACGCGATACTGTGACGATGAAGATCTACATGCAATGTGGTACTCATTTCCGTTGGCTTATTAGTCATCTTTCCGTTGGTTTTAGCAGAGTTTGTTGCATCCGCCCCCCTTACGCCATTGTTAAAGCCAGACAATGGGATTAGGCCGATTGCTATGGGTGCGATTTGGAGAAGGCTAGTTTCTAAGGTGGCTATGAGGGGCGTTGGGAAGGAGATGGCTAAATACCTTGGCGACTTCCAATATGGGGTGTGAATCTCTAATGGAGGAGAGGCAGTGCTCCATAGTGCGAATAGATTCTTGAATGAGTTCCACTCGGATGGGTCCTTAGCCATGCTTACTGTGGATTTCACTAATGCCTTCAACTTGGTTGATAGGAGTACTCTCTTGCGAGAAGTTCGGACCCGTTGCCCTTCTGTTTCTCTTTGGATAAACTTTTTGTATGGCCAGTCGGCTAGGTTATATGTGGGCGATGACCATATTTTATCCACCACGGGGGTCCAGCAGGGGGACCCCTTAGGGCCTCTCCTTTTTGCCCTTGTTTTGCACCCACTCGTGTTTCGGATCAGAGATAGTTGCAAGCTTTTATTCCATGCTTGGTATCTTGATGATGGTACGATTATTGGAGATGCTAAAGAGGTGGCCAAAGCCTTAGATGTCATCATAGCTGAGGGGCCACGTCTTGGCCTTCAACTAAACATCAAGAAAACTGAAGTTTTTTGGCCATCGTGTGATGGGGTAAAGGTACAAGATGGATTATTCCCTAGTGCTATTGGAAGGCCGGGTCTGGGTGTGAAACTTCTTGGTGGTGCTGTTAGCCGTGATACGGGGTTTATCAGTAATTTGGCTATGAGAAGAGCATCTCGGGCTGTGGAACTGATGAGATGCCTCCCACATCTGCAAGACCCTCAATGTGAACTTTTGTTGCTCCGCTCATGAATGGGAGTTGGGAAATTACTATTCGGCCTTAGAACTTGCCAACCTATGTATGTAGGGGAAGCTGTTTCTGTGTTTGACAATGGGCTTCGAGAGGCGATTGAGGATATTGTAGTTTGTGGGGGACCATTTTTTGGGGATCTTCAGTGGCGGCTGGCTTCGCTTCCGACTCGGTATGGGGGACTTGGTCTATGTTCTGCTGAGGATGTATCCACTTATGCTTTTGTGGCCTCTAGGGCTCAATCATGGGCTTTGCAAGACCATATTCTTCGCAGTTGTGGTTTGGACGGCTTAGATTCTGATTATGGGTTTGCATTAGAACGCTTACAGACTTCACTTCTCGATTTTGATATCAGCGGGTTCTCTAAAAAGGACACCGCCCCCCTAAAGCCCAACATGTTTTGGCGAGTGCTTTATTTAGTAGGATCGGTCAAAGTTTGGAAGTGAGGTTTGATCTTTCACCCCGTCAGAAAGCAGTGGTTGCATGTCTCCAGGCTCCTCGGGCACAAGATTTTCTGACTGTCATCCCCATTAAAGGACTAGGGCAACATATGTCACCATTGGAATACCGGGCTATCCTTAAGTACCGGTTAATGATTCATTTGTTCCAAGTTGATGAGCCTTGTCCCGTTTTCCGCAAAGTGTGTTTAGATGCTTTTGGCGATCATGCAGTCCATTGCAAGGAGTTACCTGGCTTTAAATACAGACATGACTTGGTTAGGGATGTCCTATGTGATATCCTTAAGCGAGCAGGAATTTCGGCTAAAAAAGAGGCTCCTGTGAACTTTCTGACAGATCCGCTAGAGGGGAGATCTACTTTAAGGCCGGCTGATATTCTAGTGTTTGGTTGGACGGGGGGGAAACACGCTTGTGTGGACCTTACGGGAGTGTCCCCCTTGGTTGCGCTCAGGGACAATGGATTTGTTGCACGACAGGCAGCGTCAAAGGCGGAATCATGCAAGATCGCCAAACACGAGAAAGCATGCCTGGAGAATCAACATGTTTTTATCCCATTAGCATTTGACACATTTGGCTTCCTAGCCACTGAGGCAGTGAACTTCTTGACCAGGGTCCAGCGAGTCATTCATAGCAATGTTTCGACACCTAAGGGCCAAAGTTTTGTCTTTAGTAGGCTAGGTTTTGCTATTCAAAAGGGGGTGACGACACAACTTGTTGCCCGTTTACCTGCCACTTTATTGTAAATTCTTTGATGTTTAATATATTTAAAAGACCTTTTTATATATTGTTTAGTAATTAAGATATTTTCTTATTCGTATAATATGTTACAAATATTATTATGTTTATTGCTTTTAATTTTCTTCACTACTCCTTGCAAGTTTTTGTGATGCACTCTTTCCACGAATACCTTTGGTGACAAAGATTTATTTCTTGCTTTCAATGCTTCATCAAAATATACACATCTTCACACACAATAGTAAGGTAAGTAAGCACACATAAATTAATTATTAATAGCAGTGACGGATCTAGAAAAAAAGTTTAGGGGTAGCGGAAAACAGCTTTTTGGACTTAAAGGTATACCGATACATAAAATCTAGAGAAAAATTAAAATTTTACACTAGTATTACACTTCGCCGGAAAAGTTGAGGGGTAGCGGCCGCTACCCCTCCCCATTACATATGTCCGTCCCTGATTAATAGCTTAAAAATGTATTCATTAAAGGCAAAATGACTTACCTTAATTAGCACTTTCCAAGTGTTTCATCTATAAGTTAATGTTTTCACAAATATTCTAGCTATTCAGCGGCTGATCCTGACTTTTTGTAGCATGTGGGCTACAAGTCACATGACCCATAATTTTTATTTTACACGATGCGAGATCAGTATATATATATATATACAAATTTAAGATATCATCGGCACTTTTGAGAAAAGGACGTGCAGAGGCCGGTACCCATCCCGGCCTCCATAAGGATGCGCCACTGCAACTATTCCTGCATATATATCACCTGAATCATTAATTTACAATCAAAGGCATTATTAATAGCCTAATAAGAATTTATGTGTTACAAATCTTGTTGCTACAACAAGAATATGGTGAGCAGGGTAGTGACGATGTTCTAAAGTCCATAGTTATGGTTAATTAATTGAAGTGTTTAAGGTGAGAAAATGTTTAAGAAGAGAAGAGAGGATTGAGATTGTGTGTGTGTTTTGAGAGTGCATGGAGTGCAAGAGCCAAGAGTTGAATGTGTTCTCTTCAGTGAATTGTTGCAACATATATATACACAAGGTATAGATGTGCTATCCATTCAAACCTGAAAGCAAGTTTGGAAGTGTTCAGGAGCTCTTGGCTCGAGGCTGCCCTTCGGCCATCACACCTTTCATTCTTGGCAGCCTGCAGCATCTCAGTGGTGTATAGTAGTAAAAAGTGTTTTAACCCTTTTGGTGTAAGTTCTTTTCATTTACTTTTGCTTTGTCTGGTTTATATTCCCCATGATATCTTTAAGAGATATTGTGGGATATGTTTGAGAATACTTGTTGTGAAAGTAATTATAGTGACACTATTCACGTACTTGACTTCTAGTTTCGAGCTTCTGGCTTCTCAACCATATGGTCATATGACCTACGTCATCAGCCTTCCAGTCATAAGTATTTGTGATTTTAATTGTGAATGCTTATGGCTTGATGGCTCAATGAAGATTTTTAGCAAGTCATGATTTTGTACTGAGTGATATTTATCAAGTTGATATGTTGACTTGGTCAAATTTGTTGCGTGTTGTTACACATGCTAGCCGCAGTATGTGAGCTCTATGTGGTAGAAGGCGAGCTTCTTGCACATCAAAGTAGACTATGCTGCTTTTTGGCTAACTCATCATTACTTGGTAATATACTTTCAAGTTTTCTTATTATCGAAAATTTGAAGGTATTCATCAATCATTTTTATTGTGAGAAGCTAAAATGTTAGCTTGTCATTCGTATCTGGGAGAGCTTAATAGTTCGACCGTGAATGAAAGCATTGCATCGGTGAGCCTTTGATACAAGCGATGGCTTTGAACATTGATTTTATGAGGTTAATATACGCAATCTTCTTATATCATAGAGTTCAATAGCCTGCTTGGGGTATCTATTCATGAAGTCGTCACATTTTTCTATGTGTGCGCTTGGGTGTCTTTTGGGACATTATTTTCGCCAATTGTCTTTTACCGAGTAAGAGCTTTTGGATTTTGTTAATCAAACAGAACAGCTTGTCTACCCATATGTTTTGGGTCTTTGAGCTGATGTGTAGATTTCCTTTTTTGACACAAGCGACGGAAGCTAGCAGGTAGGAGCAAACAAGGTAAATCGGTGAGCTTCTTGCCTGCTGAGATACGTCTGTGGTACATGCTTGTAAGTTTCTTTTGTATGAAACCAAATTAATTGCATATGTTGGCAATATAATTTCGTATTAAAACGAACTTATCACACATGCGAACTTATTGTGCATATGATTAAGCTTTGAAGGTTAGCTAGTTTATTGCATATTTGCATGTACTACCAGTAAGCTTTGAAGAGTAGCTTATCATGTATGCTGGTAAGCTTCTTTTGTCGAGCTATAAGCTTCTTTCACGCATAGATGGGCGTTTTTCGAAGCTTATTTAAGAGGCTTCTTTTCTTCAAATTATGAAACTACGTTTTTGTCTCTTTTGATTTTGTTTAGTAACAAATGGCTAGCATTGAGTTGCTATAATATGTGGACAAGTTTGTTGTCTAGGGAGCCTATGCCTTTGAAGTTATGTGACATAAGAAAGTCAAGCTTTTCTTGAGTGAAGTGTCTTTTAGTTATGCCTTTCAATGTCACTACCTGATGACATTTTAGTTGGAAAGATACTTCAGATTCTTTTATGACTCGTGCTTTTATGCGAGCAGTGAAGTCGGTAAAATTTTAGGATAAATTGATTGTTTTCCGAACGAGCTCTTTTTTATGCTCATTGTGGTATTTTAGACACATTGTAAGGTTCCATTTGATGTCATGTTAGCCTATGCAGGCAATACATGATCTTTTTATGCAATTGTTTGGCCTTGAAGGCACTTTATACATGTGATTTGCTCATGTGACCTTTTAGTCTTAGAGGAGATAACTTATCTTATTTTTGTCGTTTGTGGTGTATCGTTTTCGTAGTCTTGTCGAGGTACGGTGCTGCAGTTCACCTTACCTGATTTAACTAGGAAAGTTAATGCACCTGATCATATATGTGAAGTCCCAAGAAGCTTTTTCTTCTCGGATTTGTTTCATAAGTTAGTGTAATTTTCTTTCTTGTACTTATGGAGCCGATTTAGCGTGAGGTGTTCACCCTCTTTCATGGATTGATTTTATGTATCCATGGAATTGTATTGTTTTAGGAATGCACCCTGTATACAGGAAGCTATAGCGTATGTTTTCCTATTGAGCGATATGGCCTAGTTAGGAGGGGCTCACCCTTCGATAGGATAATAGACAAGGCTCAGTATAAATCAATCGTTTATATGAAACCATGAGTCTTAAAAGACTTGAAAAGTCGTCAGATAAAGGGACCCATGAGATGTTTTACTTTTCTATCGAGCTTACCTAAGGTAGGTTGCCTCATGAATATTGTATCCATCTTGTAAGGTTAACATTACGAGTTAACACTTTGTAGAGATCTCTTTTAGGAATCATGTCCTAGTTAGTGTTTGAAGGTTGTGAATTGGTTTCTTGGCGATTCTAGTAATGCACTAATGTAGATATTTTATGTCATCCTTTTACAAGAAGATGAATTTTCTTGCATGTCAAGCTCACGTAAAACCTTGTACCTTCGGTGTATTGTCATATGGTGTGTATACAAAGTTAAATGAAAAGAAGAGGGTGCTTCTTCTTTGTAATAGAGAAGGTTAGCTTCTTTATTATTGCATGTGAATTTCTAAGGCACCAAGGTGGACTGCCTTCTTGTATAAGATAATCAACTAGTCTACCTTTAGTGTAAGCTTCAAAAGCTTTTTTGCAAGGGTAGAAAACATAGCAATCAGATTTCTTAGTCGACACTTAAGGAAGGTACAAGTAACTTGTAACATTTCTAAGTAATGTCAAGTGTGAAAATATATCCGTTGACGTTGTCATTGTTCACACAAGGTTGACTTCACCCCATAGCTATTAAAATAGATTAGGCAACGATCCTCGATTAATCGTATTTGTGAGCTAGTTTAAAAAGAAAATTTCTTGAGATAAGAGAAGGCTTCTTTATTATTATAAACTTTAAACCAAATGAGACAAAAGCATAGGTTTATTTTATGCAACGGTTCATTGCTTCTATGCTTGTTGAATCATAATCTGGTATTCATTGATTTTGCGTATGCTCGATTACATAAAAGCTTATGAACTGAGCTTCATGTGTTTTCGAGGTGATAAAATTTGAAGTTTAGGCTTTTGAGTTTAAGATTATGATGATTTGACGTCTCCTATGTGATAAAACTGTCTTAGAATTTTCGGATCAAGCAATCTTATAGATTTTGTAGAGTTGATAGTAGTATTCAACAAATCCAAACTTGTTTTTTTGGCTTAGACAAAGTATTATGGTTAAACGTTTTAGTTTAAGGTTAAGACCTTTCTTCTCTAGCGCATTGGCTAGGTTCTTAGCATGTGCCATTGTTTTAGTGAGTTGCTTTGTTGATTAAGCAAGTCGCTTCAGTGTTATATTGTAGGCTGGTGCTTTATCATGGTGCTTTGATGATAGGTCGTTAGCTTAGGTGAGAAATTTTGACGTTCTCATGAGCTACGTTTTTACTTTCTTGTAGAGAAACTGAACTGAAACTATATTACTTGAAGTGGTAAAAAAACAAGAAGACCATACCTCTATTTATAAGGGGTGAAACCCTAATCTAAGGCCCATGGGCCTAAACTAGCATACTGGGCCAAACTACATTATCTAACTTAATGGGCTAACTATATACATAACTAACACTCCTCCTCAAGTTGGGGCATAGATGTTTATCATGCCCAACTTGTTACATATAAAATCTATTTGAGTCTTTCGGAGCGGCTTTGTGAAGACATCTGCAAGTTGAAATTCAGTCTTGATATGAATTGGTTGAATGGATGGAGGATCAACTTTAGTGCCTACAACACGATCCCTGATAAGATGACAATCAACCTCTATATGCTTGGTTCTTTCATGAAAAACTTGATTCTTGGCTATGTGTATAGCAGATTGATTATCACAATATAACCTCATCAGATCATTAGAAACAGCCCCAAGTTCTTTGAGAAGACGACAAACCCAAATCATCTCTGAAGTAACATCAGCCATAGCTCAATACTCTGATTCAGCACTTGACCTAGATACAGTGTGCTGCTTCTTGCTCTTCCATAATACCAAGTTTCCTCCAACAAATACACAATATCCGGTTGTAGATCGTCGTGAGAAAGGGCAACCTGCCCAATCAGCATCTGAGAACCCTGATACTCGTCCATCTCCTTCTTCTGTAAAGGCACCCATTCGACAATGACCCTGATCAGAGTACAAGATTCCTAACCAAGGTGCGGTTTTAAGATACCGTAGAACACGAAGAGCAGCATCCCAGTGTCCGGTGTATGGAGAGGCCATGAACTGACTTAGAACACTAACAACAAAGGAGATATCCGGACGCGTAACCGTTAGATAGTTGAGTTTTCCAACTAAGCATCTGTATTTTTCAGGATCCTTCATCGGGCTTCCATCTTCTGGAAGAAGCTTTCCTGTAGTAAGCATCGAACTGTCTACCGGTTTGCAGCCTAGTAATCCGCATTCAGATAACATTTCAAGGACATACTTCCGTTGAGAAAGAAGGATTCCTTGTGGAGAACGGGATACCTCTATGCCAAGGAAGTATCGAAGTCGGCCAAGGTCTTTATCTGAAACTGGGACTGAAGAAATTGTTTTAGATTGGTAATCCCAACCTCATCATCTCCTGTAATGATAATATCATCCACATAAACAACCAGAATAATCCTCCTGCCCTGACGGTGTCTAAAAAACACAGAATGATCATATGCACTGCGGGTCATCCCAAATTCACCCATAACATCAGAAAACCGACCAAACCAAGCCCTAGGACTCTGCTTCAGGCCATACAACGAGCGGCGTAATCTGCATACTTTGGAGGCCTCCTCAACAATATACCCAGGTGGCTGCTCCATATATACCTCCTCCTCAAGAACACCATGAAGAAAGGCGTTCTTGACATCAAGCTGATGGAGCGGCCAATGATTGATGGCAGCAAGAGCAATCGAAATGCGAACCGATGGCATTTTGGCAACCGGGGAAAATGTCTCATCATAATCAATGCCATAAGCCTGGGAATATCCCTTAGCAACTAAACGAGCCTTCAAGCAAGGCACAGGTCCATCAGGGTTTGGTTTAACAGTGAACAACCAACGACAGCCAACAAGACGCTTCCCAGGAGGAAGCTTCTGAAGATCCCACGTATGATTGGCTTGAAGAGCTCTGATCTCCTCCTCCATAGCCTGTCTCCATCCTGGATGAGCTAGAGCTGTCATCACATCTTTGGGAATCGGGTAGGAATCAATGGAAGTGGTGTAAGCATGACATTCAGGTGAGAGGTGAGCGTAGGAAACATAAGCCTGAATAGGATAACGGGTGTGATGTCTAGGCTCCATTCGGAAAGCAATCGGGATGTCAGGATATGGTGCACCAGGTGGGTCATAAACAGATGGTTCAGATGTATAAGGGGCAGGGGTAGTGTGTGGAACAGGGGTCGTGACAGGGTCAGTGTCTGGAACCGAGGTCGGAACAGGGTCAGTGTTTGGAACAGAGGTTGGAACAGGGTCAGGATCTGGAACAGAGGTCGAAACAGGGTCATGGTCTGATTGTGAGTCAGAAGACATCGTATGTTGTCCGGAGTGTGTGAACAACAATGGCTGAGGCTCTGTCGATGGGCCAGGTGTAGCAGGAACAGAATCTGAGGCGTCCGAGACCGGAGAAACGGATGGAACCGGAGTGACAAATGGAGTCGAGAATACAGGAATGGTGACAGGCTCAGGTATAACATGGTCAGGATCAGGAAAGATGTCAGTAACTAGGGTGGACGACTCGGGGAAATAGGGACATGACTCATGAAACGTGACGGCAACGCTCGTGAAGTATCGACGAAGAGAAGGACTGTAACATCGATACCCTTTCTGGACCCGAGAGAAACCAAGGAAGACACAACGAATGGCTCGGGGATCTAGTTTAGTATTACCCGGACGATGATCATGGACATACGCAACACACCCAAAAACTCTGGGTTCGAGCGGAAACGGATTCCTTTTAGGGAACAGGACAGAGAGCGGAGTTCGACCATTAAGAACAGATGACGGCAAACGGTTCATCAGATAAGCTGCAGTAAGGACAGCATCACCCCAAAAACGGTCTGGTACGTGGGAATGAAGCATGATCGTGCGAGCAACATCCAACAAATGGCGATTTTTACGTTCAGAGATGCCATTCTGTTGGGGTGTGTATACGCATGAAGACTCGTGTACAATGCTGTTCGTTTTCAAATACGTAGAAAATTCAGTGGACAAGTACTCTTTTGCATTATCAGTACGTAAAGTTTTGATCGATGTGCTAAACTGATTTTTCACAAATGAATTAAATTCGCGAAAGACGGAACCGATTTCACTGCGAGATTTAAGTAAGTAAACCCAGGTAACACGAGAATAATCATCAACAAATGAAATAAAATACTGAAAACCCAAAGGAGTTTTGACTGGACACGGACCCCAAATATCAGAATGCACAAGCTCAGATAAGGTATCAGTTCGACTCGACACCTTAGGTGGATAATAACTTCTGATATGTTTGCCTAATTAACATGACTCACAATGAAATGTATCGGGAATATGAAGATCCGGTCTCATTTTCCTCATTATAGCTACAGAAGGATGGCCTAACTGATAGTGAACCTTCATTATGCTTGAATCACAAACATTTGCGATAGGATGTGACAACGTGGACATACGATATAAGCCTCCTATTTCAAAACCAGAACCAATCACTCGTTTCGTGCCTAGTTCCTTAAAAACACAATGGGTCGGATAGAACTTTGCATAACAGTTATTTTGCTTAGTGAGTTTACTAACAGAGCAAAGGTTATCTGGAAATTTGGGAACGAATAATACAGAGGAAAGTGTAAGGTTTTCCGAATTACTGATAGATCCAATACCCTGAACTAGGCATGAGGAACCATCGGCAATTCGAACAGGTGGGTGAGAAATGTGTTGCAGGTTAAACAATAGGTTTTGATTCCCAGTCATGTGATGAGTAGCTCCAGGATCAACAATCCAAGATGAGTTAAGACTAGAGAGTGTACCTGAACGGGCAGAGCTGGTTTGAGCAATCGATTGAGTTGCAAGGAACCGTTGAAACATATCATATTCCTCCTTGGTGACTGTATATCTTTTATTTTTCTCTCCCATTGTAACAGGCAGAACTGAAAATAATAGCCTCGAGATAACGTGCACGATTTGTCAGATCAGAAACAGCAACAAAATAAACAGGAACAGACAATTAATTAGCATGAAAAATAATATGAACACTTCAGGAGATCCGAAAATGTTGAACCGAACGTGGGCGGAAACTAAAGCTGAACCGGACACGAAACTTGAAACTAAGCTGAGCGGGGTTTATGAGAAACCAACAATGTCGCCGGAAAACAAGATGATGGTTGGAGATCTGGAGCAGAACAGAAAAGGTTGTCGGATCAGTTATTTGACCACACAGATCTGACGGGACGGAGATTCTGGTGGTGCTGGACGGTCGACAGTGGCCGGAGGTGGTTCCACGCGCCCTCACGCGCCGGCGCGTGTGTAACAGGGCTTGGGCTAGGGCTGCGCGTGGCAGCGCGTCAGGCGGCGTTAGGCGGTGATTTTTTCAGGGTAGCCAAATCGGAGGTTGCCGGAGCTAATGGTGGCGGCGGTGAGTCGTGTATGTTGCTCGAAAAAAGATTTTAGTTGTGGAACAGGAACAGCAGTTGCGGGTCAGAAGTTAGCGGCTGGCTGGAGGCTGCAACAGGTCTGGTATGCAGAACGAACGGGTCTTCAGGTGGTGGCTGGGATTCGTACCAAGAGCTTTTGTGGCTCTGATACCATGTAGAGAAACTGAACTGAAACTATTTACTTGAAGTGGTAAAAAAACAAGAAGACAATACCCCTATTTATAAGGGGTGAAACCCTAATCTAAGGCCCATGGGCCTGAACTAACATACTGAGCCAAACTACATTATCTAACTTAATGGGCTAACTATATACATAACTAACATTTCTCAAGCTGCTTCTTTAGCTCAATGGTTGTTGCATTACCTATAAGTCGAAGTGTTTTTGCTTGTTTTAACGACCTATGTGCTTTTCCATGAGTTTCTTTAATGCTTCTTATGGGTTGTGATCGTGCTTCCAAGCCTTGTAAGCTTTGTATGAGCTAATCTTCGATTAGAGTTTTAATCCTTGATGGTAGCAACTAGTGCATCTAAACTCATTATTTAGTATAGAAGTTATTCTTGTCATAAGTGTCCTTCCACAAGGCGTTCTTAGCAAGTTTCGTGGATGACTGAGCGAGATGCTTGTTAACCTTGACCTTGTAGGTTTTGCTTACACCAAAGTATTTCGATTCAAGTTAAGCGCTTTAATGTGCTCGATGTAGGTAGGATCATCTTATTATAGCTATTTGGCTTAAGCTTGAAGGATGTACCGTCATTTCAGTTCATTCGATACCTTCTTCCTTCACCCCGTAGCTTCTTCATTTGCTCCTTGACTAAAGAAGCAATGTTCATGCCATAAAGAGGCATGTGAGTTACTCTGATTTATGACCTTGCTTAGGGTTTATTTGGTTCCCCTGCTGATGTTACATATGTAGCGAGCTGCTTGTGGCTGTCTTAGTTTTTAACAAAAGCTTAGCACTGAAATGCTTATAGATGTTTCAGTTTTTTTTAACAAAAGCTTAGCCCTGAAATGCTTGTTGCCATTTCAGTTTTTGAGCAAAAGCCTAGATTACTCGTATAGCTATGTCATCAACCCCTAGTCATAAGTAGTCATGGCGTAGTTATGAGTGTTTGTGACTCAATATTTTCTTAGTTCTTCGACTTCTCATTTATGAGCTTCTTAAATGAGTTATAGTTGTAACAATCGTTTAATGGCGGGGAAGCTCTGAGCCCCCAGGTCACCATATGTGAAGGCTTGTGAAGCTTATTTCCTCATTGGAGCTGAGTCGAATTCAATTGAAGAAGGTATGGAAGGACCTTCATTCATTTGAAGGGTATTTCCTAGATATAGCTATTTAGTAGCCACATCAGCCTAAAAAGATATGCTTCCTCTTTTTGGAGTTGCTTATTTTTTAGGTAAGGTAAGCATCTGCCTTAGGCGACATATTTGTTCCTTTAAAGGATAATATTGTGTTAAAAAGAGGTTAGTCTCGTATGGATGATTCGACCATAGGTCCGTCCATCCTTAGAAAATGTTGATTTGATTCGTATAGTGAAGTATGAATGAGGTGCCGAGCTTTAGTCAACACGTTCTCTGCTAAAGTTAATCTTTAGGTAAGAGTGTAGTGAAAAACTTTGCCTTGGGTGTTTTGCTATGTCGACGTTTTGGTAGGCTACTATAGAGATTAAGTAGGCTACTTTGATGTTTTGTCGACATGTTTTTGACTTTTTTTTTGTTCTTCAAACTATTTTAGTACTAGTAGCAAGTGTTTCATATACTTCCGTATGATGTTTCCATGTTTGGATGCTCTTACGGTTCTGAAGTCCAAACGGACTAATAGTATCTTTGGTGGTATATGAAGTATTTCTTTACATTGCATCATCATGAGCAGAGTGACATAAGTGACCTTCATGTTTTTTAGGTTGATGTCTTTCTTGACTCATGTGTCCTTATATTTATACATGTTAAGGTCAGACGAGGTTGAACTCCTGGCTTTCAAGACCTTTGTTTAGAGGCTTGGGATCTATAAGTGGACCCGTTGGTGTAGAGGCTTATTGTGGAACCTCTTTCTTTCAATTCCAGCACAATATGTCAAAAGGTTTTCTTTAGGACTATGTTATAAAACACGAAGCCAGTGGATAACAAAGCTAAGAATGATCCTATATAGGGATGTGGAGCTTTGTTTGTTAGATTCGTTTAGTGACTTGCTTAACCGATCGTTTGTAAGGAGTTGCCATTGTGCTTTGTAGTTTGACCTGTATACCAGTGGTCAATATGTAGCTTAGTAATCGAGAAGCTTCGTGCGTCGCTCTTGTGTTGTAAACCATACTGCCTTGGTGGTATCGATAGATACTTTAACGTGATCATGAGAAAGAATCTCATCTTTGTGAAAATATCGATGTCATTTTGCTTTAAGATTATGGCTGGCTTGAGGTCATAACATCTCGAGAAGCTTGAAGCTTGTAGTTGGAATCTTGTAGCTCGGAGCTGGAAGCTTGTAGCTCGGAGCTGGAAGCTTGTAGCTAAGAGCTTGAAGCTAGAAGCTTGAAGATCATGACTTAGAAGTTTTGTCTTATTGTCTAGCCACTACTGTTTTTCGAAGCATATTTTGATTGAAGCATTTGACTTTTGCAAATATATACTTGTTCCTTTTTTAAAGACGTGAGAAGCATTGTTTATGCATGATCATTGATGCGCTAGTTTCATGCATAAGTGTTAACCATGTTTGCTTCTTTGGTCGTGATTTTGTTTAAGGATTTTTTCTCTTACGAGTCCTTGATGACAAGGGAAGAAACGTTTATGGATTTTTTCTTTTATAGCTTCTGAGCTGTTTGCTTCATGGGGAAGCTATCAGCTTATATGGAAGCTTCTATACTTGTAGAAGGATGCTTCTGTTAAAATCTTTGACCATTCGTCTCTTCGAACAACATTTTTTAAATTGTGTATATTTATCCTTTTAGTGTTTCTGATGTAGGATAACTCTTTAATATTTCTATGAAACTTCAAAGGTCTTTTATATTCGTATCTTGGTGTAAGATGTTGACTTTCTTCTTATGTAGCTTCTTTTGAGTGAAGTTCGTTAAGAAACTTATGCTTTGTTTACCAAGGGATGCATATTCGAACTAGAGTCGAGTCGAGTCGAGCCTGTTAATGTGTGGCAATGTTCGACATTGGTTCGTTTCTTTTTTCCAACTGCTCTTGTAAACATGTGCAGGTAGTCTTCCGAGTTATTATTTTCACTTGTTTCCGTTTAGAGGAAGTCAGGTGATGTTTTAAACGAAAAAGGACCCTTGGAGAAAAATCTTGATTATGATTTTTCAGTCACATTTAGGGACATTTCCACCCTTCTTTGGACTTTTCTAAATGAGTTTATGGTGAGATTTGAGCGAAAAGTGGGAAGTGTCTTAGACGGAGCCTTCCACGTTCGCTGGTGATGTGTATCTCGTCTTTACTTGACATTATCGTTGCCATAAGAAATATATGGTATTCTATCAGGTGAGTAAAGCTTGATAGAGACCCTAACTTGCACAAGTGAGGTTACTTGTTTAGGTCTTTGTTATGAGCACGCATGACTCACTTCTTTGTAGCATTACTCATGTACATGGTTTTTTAATCAACCTTCTTTGTTTCATCAAGATGTTTCGTATGCCATGTGTTGATATTAGTTGATTCATAGCTTAAGACATGTGTCATTTTTGTATAAATGTTCAAAAACATTTATGGCTTTATCTATGTAATACAAGTATGTGTTTAGGATACTAGACATGTTGTTTGTAGTTGTTCTCTAAGTATGGCTTAGTTATACACTTCATGTCTTTTTTGGGCCACTCATTTGTTTGCTTTTAACTAGTGTAACTCATACATTTACCTTTATTATGTAGGTTAAAGTCACATATTGGAAGGGAGGAGTTTTTCTTCTCTGGTGATTTCTTTAAAGAATCGATGTTTTTGCAATGTACGTTGGTTTTCAGATCGTTACAGATTTTGTATGATGTAGCAAGATGCTTATGAGTTTATGAGCTGAGAAGCTAATATGTGTGGCTTCCGGGCTTCTCGCTTTTTTCGTTCCTATGCGGATGCTTTTTTTCGGATAATATTATTCGCATGATAGCATTGGTCCATCATAGATATTAATCCTTGTAAGTTCCCGTTGAAAGCGGTGGTTTGTTGACTACCGCATTACCAAGTAGCTGGGAGTAAGAATCTGTCGGCAGGAAGCCAGGAGCTGTCAGCCGGAAGCAAGAAGCTGTCAGCTGGAAGCAAAAAGTTATTAGCTGGAAGTTGTTAGATGGAAGCAAGAGACTGTCATCTATATTTTGACATAGATAGAACACCCACTTACGTTACTGGTTTCCGGTTAACGGTGTTTATCTTGCGTCTGATTGAAACTAAAGTCAGACGGCTAAATGTTTTGCTTCTTAGCGGGTAGGTACCTATCAACGGTGTTATGGTCCCTGTTTCAAGACCGTATTCATAGATGTCGGTTGCGTTCGGTTCTTTACTTTGTTACCTTGCTAGTCAGTTTATCCGGTTCACTTATACTTGTTGAAGATGTGTTAAGGATACAACAAATAGGAAGCTTGTACATCTTTAAAGTTGTAGTGAACAGGAGATTTGTCAAAGTATAATAAATATAAACCATTTATAGTTGAACATGAAGCTTGTATAGGTACAAGCTTATTTATTAAAAGTAAGCTTATTTATCCATACTAAAAAATTACAATGCTGGAGTGAGCTGTAGGCTCGTTAATCCAGGCTGAATAGTTGTAAAGCTGTGGTGAACATTAAGCTCGTATACCCGGGTTGAGCAATTGTAAAGTAGCTGTGAGCAGTAGTAAGCTTGTGCACCCAGGTTGAGTAGTTGTAAAGCAACCGTGAACAGTAAGCTCTTATACCCAGGTTGAGCAGCTATCAGGCTGTAGCTGTCATATTTCTTTTTTATGAAGACATACTTTTCTACTTTCAAAAGTGTGTAGCAAAGTAACACAAAAGTGATGTCTTATTTTAAATTTCTTGTTTTCCTTCAACAAAACTTCATGGATTTGTCAGTAGCTAAAGTCTAAACACATGAATCAAAACATTCAACACTTTTGCTTGACTTTTACATATGTAACTATCATGTAGGTTTATATGGTACATTATGTTTAACAACTTGTACATAGTTGATTATAACTTTGTCATTCTAGTAAGCACTACATAATGTTTTGTACATATGTGGTAAAAATGTGACCACATGTAATAATAATGAAGAATATATCTTTTATGTTTTTATCATGAAATGAGTTTTGTTGAGGATATACGGTTTTATATTTGTGTTTTTTGCAAGTAGTTAACATGTGCTATTAAAATCGAGATATCTTTACAAATAGTTAACATGCTTGAGTATATAAGGACTTTTTGTACAAAAAACACGTACCTAGTTACCGTAGTGTGCTGAAAGGAGTAGAAGGTTACCTAATTTCTTCAGGAGGTAAGTCTACCATGTCCACAAAGAATAAAACACCTTTCATTGGTGAAGACCTCGTTGCCTTTGTAAGAGATGAAGATCTTAAAGATTGTAGATCTTGTAATGACGGTTCGACCAGTGGTCTGTCTGCTGCTGGAGCACTACAACCAGCCCTAAAGTCGATGTATGACAAGGAGCCGACCGGTTCAGAGATGGCTTAGAACCTGGAGGATCGTCTTCCTCAACCATAAAAAGAGATTACTTAGGAACACGGGCTGAAACTACCGGAAAATTGTTCTAAGTAGCGCAGCCCCACGGTGGGCGCCACTTGTTGCTACAACAAGAATATGACGAGAAGGGTAGTGACGATGTTCTAAGGTCCATAATTATGGTTCGGTTAATTGTATAAGTGTTTAAGGTGAGAAAATGTTTAAGAAGAGAAGAGAGAATTGGGAGTGTGTGGGTTTTGAGAGTGGAGTGCAAGAGCCAAGAGTTGAATGTGTTCTCTTCAGTGAATTGTTGCAACATATATATATACACAAGGTATAGATGTGTTGTCCATTCAAATCTGAAAGCAAGTCTGGAAGTGTTCAGGCTGCCCCTCGGCCATCGCACCTTTCATTCTTGACAGCCTGCAGCACCTTAGTGGTGTATAGTAAAAAGTGTTTTAACCATTTTAGTGTAAGTTCTTTTCATTTACTTTTGCTTTGTCTGGTTTATATTCCCTATGATATCTTTAAGAGACATTGTGAGATATGTTTGAGAATACTTGTTATGAAAGTAATTGTCAGAACACTGTAGCGACACTGTTCACGTACTGGGCTTCTAGCTTCAAGCTTCTGGCTTTTGGCTCCTCAACCATATGGTCATATGACCTACGTCATCAAATCTCTAATCTAATAACAGGTTAAGAAAATCTAAGTAATTTATGTGTTACTTTTTAGAACCAATACTAACCCCGGCCAAATAATTTAACGGTTCACAAAACATTTAAAACTACGTTAAAAAATGTTCAATCATACAACTGCATATACGAACCATGGGTACAATATGATGTTTCCATTGTCTAATTAAAGCTCTTGTAGATAGTTGTCTTGGTCGGTCAGCTGCAAAATAAAAATCAAATAAGACGTACACTTGCATTTTAATCATGATCCAACTAATGCAAGTGGTGAACAATTGTGTAGAAAACATAATGTAAACAAATCTCCTACCTTTTACATAGGATGGTCAACTATAGCTTATACTTGTTACTTCCGGTAAGTATGTTGTTCCTCCAACTAAGACAATGGTCCTAAACCAACTCATACCACTTAAACTCAACATGACAATGGTTAATGCAAACTGCAATGTTCTTCTCTTTTTCTCAACAATACGGTTACAATTTAAAGGAAATAAATCAGTAAACATGGGTCATAGAATTAAGCTAGAAAATGGGAAAATGCAATTGGTTGTTGCACCACTATCTTAACTACATGCATGCTTAAACGTGGGAAACATAGTAACTAATAACTAAATAACAAAATTGAATAATAATTCCAGCCTTCTCAATCATGCACTTGTTTTATTGAATGGGTCATCAAGTATCATGGATCGTATTAGCGAGTCGGGTTTGTGGGTTCGCGTCATGGATCGTATCATACATTCTATCAAATATGACAACAAAAATCAATGGACTTTATGTTTTAAACAACAAAACAAAAACTATGAACTGTGAGTTAGTATGGAGCAGTGGGTGTCATGGCAAATTTGAAGTTAAGCAAACAAACCACGCATGTTCATGCTCAGCATGGGTGTTCAAAGTCGGGTATCCGGTTTTCGGATACCCGAAGTTTCGGATATCCGAAAATATCGGATAGTGATTTTCACTATCCGTATCCGAATCCGAAAGTTCGGATACGGATTCGGATAGTATCCAAATACCCGAAAATTTTGATTTTTTTTTTTTTATTTTTTTTTTATTTTTTTTTTTTTGCATTTGTATTTGCATTTCATTCAATCCAAAATTAGCCTTAATGTTAAACAACTAACCAAAAAAGTCTTAAGACAATTATAGTCAAAGTATAAATATCTAATAACAAGTTGTTTTAATCAAACATCAACTCCAAACATTTCAATACATTCAAATAATCGTCCACTCTATACATTTGACAAGTCCGCTACTTGTCTCATGACCACGACTTATAAGTCGATAACAAAAAAAAACTAACTAAACATCAAATATTGGAATTTCGTAAACATGAGTACATGATTATGAATTTTTTTTTGTAATTTCTCATACTTTTGAAAAACTAATAATGAAATCAAATATAAGTTATGTCTTGGTTATTTTAGAAAATAATATTAAAAAAGACTATAAAGAATACTATAAAAAAGTACAAATGCATTTACAAGGTAACAACATGATCGGAGGCGTGCACCGGTGGGTTTTCGACTTGTCAGAGCATGCGACAGTGGGTCGTCGGAGCGTGCACCGATTTGAGGCCAGAGGGTAGAGGGCGTGAATGTAATTGGAATACTAAATACATGTTAACTTTAAAGTTTATAAACATAGTTTTATAAATATATTAAATACATAATCTAAAAAAAAATTGGATTTCGGATAATCGGATAATCTGAATATCCGAATTATGCCAAAATTACTATCCGAACCCGAATCCGAAATTTCGGGTATCCAAAGTTCGGATATCTGAATTTTCAGGTATCCAAAATTTCGGGTATTTCGTGTTTGGAATATCGGATTTTCGGATCGGGTCCTCGGATGCAAATATTTTTGACACATAACTCAAAATTTTTGTATAACTACTTTAATTATTAGGTCAAAACCAAAAACTAATACTTCTTTGAAAGAAACAAGATTCAAATGCTTATTTCGGGTAACAACTTACATGCAGCTTTTGCTTTTGTTGCCCTGAATCTAAAGGCCTACCTTCCGGAGAATTCATTGTCACCCGTCATAAATCAGGGTTTTTGGGGGGTAAAATTGTGATGAAAACATATTTTGAGAGCCAAATTTCTTGTATTTTAGAAACAAAGTAATTTTAGAAATAATGTAAAATCAGTTTCTCTGCATTTTAGAAATAAATAATATTTTGGGTTGCAAAATCAATGTAAAATTGAATAACTAAACGTGAACGACTGATTTTGAATCCTAACAGTTTCCAAGATTGATTTTTTATTATAATGATTTAGAATGTTACATCCCATTTTCAATCGTGGTTTTTCCATTCAATAGGTTGCTTTCATTATTATGATTAAACCTTGTTGGATCATGTCACACGTAAGTTCTGTAGAATCACACGTATTACAAGCGCGGAATCCTTGTGATATTGTTTTGATCAAGCACATATAAGAGATAGATAAGCAATGTAACAATGGATACAGTTTGTATTATTAATGTTATTTTCTATTGAAACCTTGAACTGATGATTACAATAGAAGGTTTAGTCATAAATGTACACAAGTGTGACTTATTTATACTACTCTAGAATTGATCCTAACATCTATTCTAGATATGGCAATAATGGCAAACTACAACCATTGATTAATCATAACATGGCATACCATGATATGGGATCCTATTGAATACAACAAAAAGGACAACAGACTTTAACATATCACGTGTTGAAAGTTATGGTAACTCCACTACTCTTCAGCTCCGAGACAGTTGTCTGTGCTGAAGATCTTAAGCTGTAAGAGTTACCTACTGGAAAACTATCTGGCAGCAGCTATAGTTTTCCAACAGATGAATTCAGCAGACAAAACTTGATTACACAGAATTCGGCAAATGTTATGTGTAATCTCTTAAATTGTTTGGAGACCAGATGCTTTGTCTTGTGTTTTGTTGTAGATTCATCCTTCTCATCCCAACAAACCTAGTTTTAAATAATTAAATAACTTTGAGTAAATTGCCAAAAACGTCCCTGGGTTTGTACCGGTTCGACCACTTTGGTCCTTATGTTTTTTTTGTTGTCATTTTGGTGTTTGGTTTTGTAAAAAACTGCCATTTTGGTCTTTCCGTCAACAAATATGCATTCATAAAAAGTTCAGCAAAAGACAAAAAAAATTCAACAAAATTTCAGCCAAAATACAAAATAAAATCCACCGTTAATGATATCAATACCAAATACAAATTATAACCAAATATCAAAAAAGATTCTACTCGTTTAAGCATCCATTCTTCTAGGCTTTGAAAGACATGTTGCTCGATTATGACCAGGACGCTTACAAATTCCACAAAGGTTAAACTTCTTCCTTTCCTTTATGTCCATTCCATTCCGTAGTCTTGTTGAGCGAGGGCGGCCCTTTTTATCCCGTTTAAGCTCTGAATTGGGAAGTAATTTTCTAATGGGTTATTGGATTTAATCACCTTCAACTATTGGTTATTGGCCGCTGTCACCCTCAAGTATCACTTTGGCCAATATCACTCCCAACTAAACACTTTGGTGTCCGTATCACCAAAAGTCAACCAATTCAAGTCACTTTTGGTTATCTTTTGAATATTTTTTGGTTAGCTTTTGGTGTTACGGACACCGTATCACCAAAACTTAACCAATTCAAGTCACTTTTGGTTCATTTTTGGTTAATTTTTGTTAAATTTTGGTGATACAGACACCAAAGTGTTTAGTTGGGAGTGATATTGGCCAAAGTGATACTTGAGGCCAAAGTGATAGTTGAGGGTGACAGCGGCCAATAACCAATAGTTGAAGGTGATTAAATCCAATAACCCTTTTCTAATTGATGATGAGTTAGGCCAATATGCTTCATGAGGCAGTGGAGAAAACTCTGATGACCACGTAGCACAATAATCGACAATTGAGTAACATTTATCAACATATTGCCAAGTGTTCAAAGAAACCTTGGCACATGCACTCAAAACATGAGAACACGGATACTTAAATATCTCCTACTTACCACAAGAGCAAGTTTTTTTTATCCAAATCAACTACCTGGACATTTTTCCCCTTTTGAGTTATCACCTCAAAAATACCTTTCTGTCGGTTAAAAGATCTCAAAGAATGTGCACCTGCTTTTGACATTGAAGCTGCTTGTTTAGCCAAAACATGGGGAGTATACATATCTCTATTGGCTTGAGCAGTAGATCCCATAGGACGTCTTACATCATAATAGTGTACTAACCTATAGAATGTAAGTTGAACACACGCGGTGATCGGTAAAAAGCGAGCTCCCTTAAGTACACTGTTGAAAATCTCTGTCAAATTTGTAGTGAGTAGCCCATATCGCTTTCCACCATCATGTGCAAGTGTCCATCTCTCCAATGCATGTGTCTCGAGCCACTGACGAGCTTTTGGATTAATTTTTCCAATTTCCTCCACGATAGAGTTGAACTTTCTAATCTGATTTTGACTCCCGGCACTATATGCTAAAGCTTTCAATTGGGAGTTGCGAAAATTATCATTAAAGTTGTTGATAAAATGCCTTAAGCAATACATGTAAAACAATTAAAAAAATTGTTGAGTGTTATTGACATGAAAAAAAACAAAATAAATATGATTTTAATAAACTATATACCTATGAAAACCATATGGCTCTGACCAAGGAGATCCTTGTTCATTAACTGCTTTTAGAATTCCGGCATGACGGTCAGATATTCAGCAAATCCCTTCGGTATCTTTCACCACATCTTTCTTAACATGAGAAAGAAACCAACTCCAACTAGCATAAGATTCGTTTTCAACAATAGCAAATGCAAGAGGAAAAATCTGATTATTACCATCAACTCCCATCGCAATCATCATCTTACCTTTGTACTTGCCATACAAATGCGTGGCATCAATGCTTATTACGGGACGACAATACTTGAACCCATTGATAGATGGACTAAATGCCCAAAACACACGTCTAAATTCCACGTGCTCTACACCATTCTGTCTCAAAACACACCATTCAACAATGGTGCCTGGATTAAACCTTTTTAACGCTTCCATAAATTTAGGCAAAATAATATAAGATTCATTCCAATCCCCAAAGACATTTTTAATTGCCTTCTGTTTTCCTAACCAAACCTTCTTGTATGAAGGAGTATAGCCTAACGTATTAATTACTTCGGCTCTCAAAGCAGTGATGCTAATAGATGGTTGCTCTTTTATAAGGTGTTGTATTTCTTGAGCGATCAAAGTTGCATCTAGGTTAGGGTGGTCTTGAGTAATCTTAGGATGCAAACAAGTATGTGGACCGGTATACACTGTGATGTCAAAAGATCCACTACGTTTACGTTTACATGCACGAAGTTTCCATTTGCAGCCTTGTTCATGTAGCTTACATTTAATAGACCAAATTTTTGGACACGATTCAACAACCTCATAATGTTTATGTGTTTTGATATTGTAGAGCTTGACAGCTCTAACAAATTCTTCCTTGTCATTAAAAGAATCAATTCCCAACTCACGAATGAAATCACTTTTACTCTTAGAATTTGGCATCATCAAATTGTCATCAATTGCTATATCAGTTTCCTCTAAATTTGTATATGTTGAAGGTACTTGAATCTTACCGTATGATGTTCCATCTCCAGTTTCGTCCTCTAACTTATCATCCGTCTCACTTTCAATCTCATGTTCAGTTTCATCTTCTAACACATCTTCCACGTCATCATTGTTCACAATAGCAATACGAGACATTGCGTTAAAATCCTCATTTTGAATCATGTCTGGTATAGCATTAAACATATTCATCCTGTTGTAATCAAAATTAAAAAAAAATTAACACAAAAAAGAAACTAACATAGAAAAAATCCATGATAAGCCAACATGTAATCAAAAGCAAAACAATATCATCGAACCAGACCTGTGATGAAACAGAGTAACTTTACAACCATATATGATCTATTAAGCATGATATAAATAGAACTTACAACTAACATTAAAAAAAACTGAATGAAATCAACCTGCTTTCACACCGAACAAACGAAATTCGAAATCGTGCTCCGCTTCAAATGAACTAAAATCGAATGATGGGAGAGCGATGGTCTTCGTCTAAATTGAGATCGTATTTTGATCGTCGTCTGGTGGAGTCGTGGAGGGAGAGCGATGGTCGTGGATGAAGTGTGGTGGTGTGGAGAAGACCGATGGTCGTAGGGTGGAAGTTATTAAACCCTTATTTTTTTCTTATTAATTATAATATAAGTAATTAAATCTACATAAAAAGGTAAATATTTTTAGAAGTACCATAAAATGATAAATATTTTTTCCATCTACAATAGTTTGGGAAAAAACTCCATATTTGTTTCTAATTGCTACGGTTTATATTGCTTACAAAGCTCACAGTTGTTACAGAATTGTTTTATGCAAAAAGTTGTGATCCAGGAAGTTTTTGTCATTTTAGGTTGAAAAAAAAAAGTATAGATTAAGTAATGATAAAAAGGATAGAGAAAAGTACATAAAAAGGTAAATATTTTTAGAAGTACCATAAAATGGTAAATATTATTATTATTGAAAGACAAACGCAAATGAACAGTAGTATGCTGGTACTATTCTCAGTGCATCGTGTACAACTTTGTTGTGCTTATAAGTTATGGTTTCTCTCTCTATTCCATCGACACCAACCGCTTCACCCTCTCCAGTCCACTATGTTAAGCTTCTTCGCCGCTTCCGACGTTACCTCAGCGTCTGCCGCCTTTGTCGGAGTGGGTCTTTTGTCGAAATGGAATGGCCTTTTTCTTTATTATTTATCGTAAATGAGTGAAGCATTACACATAGTATGCCCGTCCCCCATCAGCGGATTTTTTTTTACGCGCCCGTAACTCTTCCTTAGCCAGGATGGGGCAGAATAGCAGAGCAAGTACAAGTATTAGTAGCATAACAAAAACGCGTTCCTCGTCATTAATATGGTTGCTCGCGGCAATTGTGGCCTCTCGGTAGAATCGATTACTGCATCTTTGATACTTGTATGCTTGGTGGATGATGGTAGCACTATGTGTTCTCGGATGGTAACGATGGTGATGAGCCCCGAGATGGCTCTGGTAAGAGTTCGAGCCTAGATCGTTTATGCATGCATGTCAGCGAATCGACTTATGTTGAAGACAATGTTAGATTGCTGCTTTCTTCTGAAAACCATTTCTGGTATATTTTAGGTCATAAATATAGAGCGTGTGTTTATTTGTATATTGTGGGTTGAAATTGGGTATTTTAATTCTATGATGTAACTTTGAGTTGTATATGAAGAACATGTGTAAGAGATTTGTGAGCTGTCACAGGTTTTTTGATCATTTATTTACTACTACTGGCTTTAGTTTGTGTAAATGTAACCTGTATGCATGTTGGTTTTACAGATTGAGAGAACCGGGGACATCTGAGATAGGTAAATTAGTATCGGTAACAGAAGTGGTGGCTAGAACAAGTGATGTTAGGCCAGAACTCAACCAGGCTACTTTTAAGTGCTTGGAGTGCGGAACTATTGTAAAAAATGTTTTGAGCAGCGCCAACAGTATAAATACAGAGTTTTGTGTTTGTAATATATTGTTAAATAAATATGTGGTTCATTGATTTTAATTTGATAGTTTGTGTTTTTTGCTCACTAGTTGTGCTATGTGTTCAAAGAAAGGAAGATGATCTGTTGTTCAATAGACAAGAGAACAAGTTTGCAGATTGGCAGTGGTTCCAATATATTTTTCAATTTTTCTAAGTGTTTGTGTTTAAACCATTGTCTTTCAAGATCTCATGTAATCCGAATATATGATAGACAATTATCTAAAATATTTGAACTACATTAAATGTTACAGGGAAGTGGAGCAAATATCAGAGAGATGGCCGATTCTTTCAAAGAAAGTTCGTATATGACCTGAAAGACATGTATATATATTATCTTCTTTTATACATTCTATATTTTATAATGTAAGCAAAATCGAAGGATTAAGTGAGCGTATGCACAAGTTAGAAATTATGCATATCATTTTATTTTTGGTGTTTCCAAATTTAAGTAAAGTTGCTCAGCATTTGTTACAAGTACTAATATGTGTCTTCTATGAAGGACAATTAGTGATAGGTCATTGCTAAGTAGGAATGTTAAATTGCATTTAGTACTCTGACATCCTAAAAAGCCACTAATTTATTTGGTGAACAAGGAGATAATATATTACTGTTCTAATTTATTGTGTTTTTTCACACCTCATAGGTGAGTGGTGACACCATGATGAAGGGTAATGCGAAGGTTGGATGGTTCAGTGGTTACATAGGCAGCGATAACGATTTGATGTTATAGTACGTTATGCAACCAGGGTAAACCAGTTGAGCACGCCCTTTAGGCCTTTTCTTCATATTTTTTCAATTTGAAAAAAAAAGTGGAAGCATGAGAGATATCATTATGACTGCCCATTTTGGTTGCTTTGCAGGGCTTTCGCATTAGCGTTGGATATCTTTTTCTTGGTGATTTTTCCGTACTTTTGTATGTAGGTATTTGTATATAGTTTTATAGTTTTAAATACCATGTGACTCTTATGACTACGGTTATTTTCTATTTATGAGTTTAAGTAAGCTTTTTACTGGTGTGTTTTTTGTTGTAGCAATTCTATTCTAGCCATTCTACGTATGTCATCGCTGCATGAAATTGAACCTCTTCATGGGCCGTTGTTACCATGACACGCAGAAGGAAAGCAAGCTTTTGGTGATACTCATGTGTTAACAACACAAACAATTGTAAGTTTGTAACTAAAAACACCTTTTGAATCAGCTATTATTAACAACTTTTGGTGACACTTTTTTATGTATCAACAAGATGAAGCATTGTAATTAAAGCCTATTTAGAGTTATAAGCACACATATGGCAGTAAACTTTTGTAACCATAAAACCAAAAAAAGTAGGAACAAATGCATTCAAGTAAAGCACGATGCATGTAGTTCCAATTTCTCTCATCTCATTTGGATATTCCAGAGCTAGGTCACCCGAAGATCCTCATCAGAATCATGTTTCTTTGTAATTGTGGCCAATTTCACCTCCCGGTTACGATGTGGTTGTGGCAACGTGTTAGTGCTTGCGAAGTAAATTACCCTCTGGCGAAGCTTCATTGTCTTCATGTTGCCTCTTCGTTTGTCATTTTCTTCTGCATTATCATTGACGCTATTGCCAATTAACATTGTCAGGTTAGTGGTTGTGATTATGTTTTCTTTCTCTAAATCAAATCCTTCTACTGTGGTGGTCATATATACGTTCTCAATTGCATCTTCAGTGATTTGTAATAGAGGTGCAAGATCGCTGATATCTATGCACCTGTTGCGATTCGTTGGCTCTTTAATCTATGGTTGTAGAGGGGCTGTTATAGGTTTCTCATTATCTCAATAACTCAATTGTTCGTGTGTTTTTGTGAACGTGCAGGAGGAGTTTCATATGTTAGGGTTACTGATATGGCTATGATTAGATGATATGTCTGAACCAAAATTAAAGGATGTCTCATGTACTCGCTAAAGGTAACTCTTTTGAGATGCAGTAAGCGCCAAGTATTAGCTTTTTATAATAATATGGCATGGTTAATGACGAATGCTTATTAATCATTGATGTTTGTGTTATATGTTGATTAGGTATGTAGAAATACAGATGGCAGTAATTGCTCACTTACAACCTATTTTATAGCCATGATGATTTGAACCTTTTCTTAAAAGCCATCTTGGTTTTGGTAATTAAGCATTACTTCTACATTCTCAATAGAAATGCCCCTAGGTGTCGAATGAACAACATAATACTAAAAGTGACAGAATGACTAGATTTCAGGTTGAAAATTCAAGAAGTGTTCGTGTTCTCATCTTAGTTTTAACCATAAGAATGCATTTAGCCTTCATTCCAGAGATGCCAGGTACTATTTTTAGCTGATATACTAAAGCTTTTGAATGGACTGTTCTTTAGTGTTTTTGGTAATGGCTGGATTTTAGACGTCGTAAAAGGAACGAAATGGCATTTGATAATTCCTTGAAGATGAGTTGGTTGAGCATTTAACTATTAATGGTTCTATTGTAGCTTAGATGTAAGGGATTTGCTGAAGATTTTGTTGCTTTTCAAAACTACTCTGCAGGGTTAGTCTACCAACAAATCAGAAAACAAGATCAAACTTTTTGACGCATGGCTGTTGCGCGCATAGAGCTTTTGTCTATGGTATTTGTAATTAAAGTATTGTTGTATTATATAAGCTCTAAATGTTACTTGGATGTTTGTATTTCGTTACACTACTCTGATGGCTAATGAATACTTTTACAAAAGACAAAAAATGATGCCCCGCAGCAACGCGCGGTGTGCAGAATAAACCTAGTTGAATTAACTTACAATAGTTGACATGAAATCAATAAAATCGTCTATTCTAAATGAGCACACTACTAATTCAAACTCAAGCAATAATTGGGCTTTATAATGTTTAGACTATGAACATATAAACATGATGTTGAAAAATAGGTTAAAAACTCAATTTTCTCAAAACTATACCTAACATCAAACTGACAACCAATTAATTTTATAACAATTAACTTGAAAACAATGAAATCATCTATTATAAATTAGTAGTGCCCTAATTCAATCACACAAACTTTGATTCATTTACTAAATTTAATCTATCTCAAGTTATATACTCCATCAATATATATATGTACCAACTATTAAAGATCTCTCATGATAATGAATTTGTATTTATGATATGGGTTTGTATTCATATCACGTATGAATTGATTTGGAGGTGGAGATGCATGTTACCATCTAACATATCTCAAGTTTTTAAAAATAGGGTCTTGTTAAAGTTTGGTGGGGTAAATATGATATATATTCTAAGTTTATATGAGAATCTCTTAAAAAAATGAAAGTATGTCTAAAAATACTATGTTATCAAAAGCTATACCAGTATCTATAAAAAATTAGTATTTGTAGGAATATATATGATTATATGTTATATAGAAAATTTAATTTTAGCTTGAAGATATACTTTTAAAAGGTCTATAAAACTGACTTGTGATAAAAATGATTTTGCTATATTATGAAAAAAAATTTAAATAATTGGCATGATTTTATGAGTGAAGTTATACTACAAAGTCCAACTTTCATAGAAAGTTTAAGAAACCATGAGATGATGACATGTGACACTCCCTTAAAATTAGAAGGAAGGGTAAAAATGTAATGTTTCTATATTTTAAGTTTCACCCCATTTTTTTAAACGTCCATAACTTTTACATACGATATTATTTTTTTAAAAAAATTGCACCATAAAAACGAGCATTTTCTTATCTTTAAAACGCGTATAATATTTATATATAAAAAACAAAAAAAATTCACGTTTTTTAGCTCGTTATGTTATTTGTCAAGTCATTGTGTTATTTCTTCAGGTCATTGTGTTATAACACAATAACCTAATGAAATAACACAATGATCTGAAAATAATACAATGACCTGACGAATAACACAATGACCTGACAAATAACACAACGAGTTGAAACATGAATATAACGCAATGACCAGATGAAAATATAACACAATGACCTGATGAAAATATAACACAATGACCTGATGAAAATATAACACAATGACCTGATGAAAATATAACACAATGACCTGATGAAAATATAACACAATGACCTGATTAAAATATAACACAATGACCTGATAAAAATATAAAACAATGACCTGACAAATATAACACAATGACCAGATAAATTTAACACAATGACCTGATGAAAATATAACATAATGACCTGATTAAAATATAACACAATGACCTGATGAAAATATAACACAATGACCTGACGAATATAACACAATGACCTGACGAATATAACACAATGACTATATGCATATAACACAATGGCCCGGCGAATATAACACAATGACCTGACGAATATAACACAATGACCTGACGGATATCACACAATGACCTGAGAATATAACACAATGACCTGACGAATATAACACAATGACCTGACGAATATAAACAATGAAAAATATAACACAATGTCTTGACTAATATAACACAATGAGCTGAAAAATATAACACAATGACCTAACGAATATAACACAATGAGCTGAAACTTCAAAAAAATATTCATTTTTTATATATCAATATTATATGCGTTTTGAAGATAAAAAACGCTAGTTTTCTTGGTGTAATTTTTATTAAAAAGTATTGTCGTATGTAAAAGTTATGGACATTTAAAAAAGATGGTGGAATTTAAAAATGAGACAAGACTAATATACCTTTGGCCTACCATTTAAAGTTCTAACTATTTACCATTATGCCACCTTGTGTTTATGAGTCATTGATCTTCATTTAATATTAGATTTAATGGTCCAAATTCATTCTTAGATTTTTTAGGAAATTTAGACTTTCTAGTTGAACCTACCTTTTGTTTTCTTATAAACATATTTAAAATAAATATAAAAATAATATTTATGTGAAAATATAAATAAATTTAAAGAAGCACGATTTTAAATTATATTTCTTATAAAAAACACGTGTAATATAGATTTAATATGTAACTTGAATTCCACAAGGATTATAATTACTATGTAATTCACTAATTAATATAAATAAGAGAATATAATAAAATTTTTAACTATTTAACTCGAATAAGATCCATGCTCTAAATGAAAGGATAGTTTGTCGTTTTTTTATGTGGCATATCTAAAATGTTGAAAATATATGCGGTTAGATAAGTTAGTCAATTATAAGAATAAGTAGATTACCAACGAATTAAAACTAAAGAATTGGATGGTGCGAGTTCGTGATTACGTAGTTGGTGTAAAAACTGATTTTTTTCGTTATTTCGTATTCGTTTGTTTTCATTATTTTTAATATTTGTTCATAAAATATTTTTACCTTTGTTTTAAAGTATATTTCTTAACAATCGTTTTTACAACTCATATTTTTATTTTCTTTACTTTCGGTGTGTATTTTTAGCCTATGTTTTGGTTTCCATCTATGTTTCTCTTTAAATAGTTAACTACGTTGATGTAAACGCCTTTTACCATTTAATGTCATCATATGTCGTGTCTTTCTATTTAGGTATTGATCTTCAAAACCAGTACTCTACAACTTTATAGGTTTCTACTTAATTAATTATGTTTAAAAAATTTTACACTGCTCCTCAACAAATGCATACGTGCCATAACCTAATATACTCTACTCCATACGTTTTTAAGTTTAACCATGTTGTTGTTCTGTCACAACCTGTAAAAACTTTACATTTTTCTTTAAGTACCTAACCGTGTTGATTTGTTCGTCGTATGCAAAATATGCCCCGTTGCAACGCGCGGGGGCACTTTTCTAGTTAAAGCTAAAATAAACTGTTTTAGAAAATACAATACTATTTTGGGTTATTAAATTTAAATAATCTCAACTTTCATCTATCGGCCAATATTAAACTCACTTTAAGGATTGATCATGAATAATCATAACTTTCACTTAATTGACCACGAAGCCTTTCTGTTACCTGACACTCTTTGCTATAAAAGTCGTTTGTGATCAATAAAGTAAAAGTTAAGATTAATCATAGACAACAGCTAAAATAAGATTTATATTAACCAATAGCTGAAAATTATGATCATTTAAATCCAATAATCTAGTATTTATATAATTATAGATTCACTTTAGAAAGTTTTCTCCAAAAGGTTACTATAATTGGTATGACAACTTAATCACATCATGTCAGTATTTTTACTATTCTAATAATCATATTTATCAACATATCGTCTACGGTAACTTAGTTTGATTGGAACATGTGGTCATAACCTGGCTTTACCTATGAGTTGTTTACCACCCTATTATATTTATGTTTCGAACTCTCCAAAAAACAACAAGTTACACTATAACACTAACACATAGTTGTACCCGCGGTGAAGTGCATCACACCAATTAAACTTTCACGTACCAAAATTTCACAGCATAAAAACAGTCCGTTACAACACCGGGGCATCACTCTAGTAAATATAACATTCAAACAACATACGTGCTGAAGCAATGGCCAAAATGTATCATATAACCGAACATCAAGTGTTTTTTTTTCGAAATTTTATGTAATAATATTTCTAATCAAGTCATAATTATCCTAAACATCGACACAAAGATCATCCCATCCAATAACATGTATTATAAATCGGTTTGAAAAAAAAAATTCCCTGGCTTTGATGAGGGTAAGTAAAGAATGTGAGTCAATCGAGTTGATGGACCTGAATTTAAACGCTTGGGTTTGGGTCTGGAGTGGTTGGTTTGTCGTTTTGGGTGATAAGGTTTGGAACACCAGAGCCATAAACATGACCCATCTTGGCTCGTTTGGTCTCAAGATATCGTTTGTTGTGCTTCGTGATGGGTGTCAGAAGGGGAACTCTGCCTGCAACTTCTAAGCCATAGCCCTTGAGCCCACTGTACTTAGCAGGGTTGTTTGTCATCAACTTCATTGTTCTAACTCCCAAATCCCTCAAAATCTGCATATGTTATGGTTGATTAACATAAATTTCATAATAACATAAAATAATGAGTAAACTTCGTTTTGCATCCCTGAGGTTTACCTAAAATAAAGGTTTGCATACAATAGTTTCAAAATTGCGTTTTGCCTCCCTGAGGTTTACCTAAAATAACGGTTTGCAGACAATAGTTTCAAAGTTGTGTTTTGCCTCCCTATACTTACCAATTTGTCACCGTTTGCTGCCTCCGGATTAATTTCATCAAAATCAAACGTTAGTCTGTCCAATGTGCCCCGTTAGTCATTTCAAACCTTTATTTTTCCTCTTGCTTAAATGGGTTTTGGCTTGAAAATGACTAAAGTGCCCCTCACGTGAGGGGCACATGGACTGACTAACGTTTGCTTTTGACAGAATTATTTCGAATGTAGCAAACAGTGACAAATTGGTAAGTTTAAGGAGGCAAAACACAATATTGAAACTATTGTATGCAAACCGTTATTTTAGATAAACCTCAGGGAGGCAAAACACAATTTTGAAACTATTGTATGCAAACCGTTATTTTAGATAAACCTCAGGAAGGCAAAAAGAAGTTTACTCTAAAATAATAGTCTCTTCCGATAGCCGGATGGTTAAGTGGTATGACCCACCATCAAAAGGTCGGGGTTCAAATCCTACAGCTATAGGATAATTATCCTACAGTGTGTTTATAAGGACAGTGATTTTGGTACCCAACTCAACCTGTAGCAAACACGGCTGAGGTGTACTCAAATGCATCATATGGATATATTGATTTGTTAAAAAAAAGAAAGATAACTTATATATATGTTAAGAATTTTTTTGGCAGGTTAGCCCAACCTGTTTTTATGCACACTAAAGGGTGCCTGTTTTGATCCGTTACTCAACCCACCCATTTTGCCAAAATTATCTAGTCGGTTCAATGTCTTAAGCTATTTGTTGTTCACTGGGAATTTGTATATATAAATTACCTGTGCACCAATACCATACTCCCTTGAATCAACAGGTAAACCAAGCTCTTCATTAGCTTCAACCGTATCACGACCATCATCTTGAAGGTTATAAGCTCGAAGCTTATGACCTAAACCAATGCCTCTTCCCTCATGACCTCTAAGATATACCAAAACACCCCGACCAGCTTCTTCAATTTGTTGCATTGCAAGTGCCAATTGATTGCCACAATCACATCTAGCTGACCCAAATATGTCTCCTGTTAAGCATTCTGAATGTACTCTAACAAGAATGTCCTTCCCGTCACCAATGTCACCCTGTTTTAGAACAAGAAATCTTTTCATTATAACAATATTAGATTTCTATATTAATTTCGAATATGGCAATTATCCAAAAAATTGAATAGAAGAGATTTCGGTCAACTTTCAATGTAATCCCCCTTTTAGCTAGTTCTTTTTGTTTGAACGGTTTGAGATAGGAAAACAAACGAAACAAAATCTTTTTCTAGCTCTAAAGTAATACTTTTCTAAAAGTTCCTTCACCTTAACCATAGCGATATGCTCGATTCCATCTAAGACTGATCTATAACAATAGGCAACAAATGGCCCCCATGTAGTAGGTATACGTGCAGCAGAAGCACGCTCCACGAGCTTATCCGTCTTTCTTCTATACCTGCCAAATTTAAACCCACGTCATGAGAACCCATTACTTCATTAATAAGTTCCAAGGTAGCAACTTCGATCCATTTACAGATAAATTTGTCAACTGAGGTTATGTTTTATCTCTATTCTCTAGCAAGTCAAACTGATAAATAAAACATAACTACATAATAAAAACTAACATAAAATGAAACAAGTCATACTAGATTTTTATTGAAATAATATGTTTCTTTATCATGTTTAAGTCACTAAACTAGAAAATAGTTTGAAGAACTCAAGAGCAAATAAGATTGTCAACTACCTGATCAAATCAGCAATTGATATAATCTTTAAATTTTCCCTTTTGACAAATTCCAGAAGCTTTGGCAATCTTGCCATGGAACCATCATCATCCACAATCTCACATAAGACAGCTACAGGGTCAAACCCAGCTAACATTGCTAGGTCAACAGAGGCTTCCGTATGACCCGCTCTTTTTAAAACACCGCCCTCTCTGTATTTCAGTGGAAATATATGACCCGGGCGGTTAAAATCTGTGGGTTTTGAGTCTTTTGAAGCTAAAGCTTTTATGGTTGCCGCCCTATCATGTGCAGACACCCCGGTAGTTGTACCATGTTTTGCATCCTACAAGTCCATATAGATATTCATTAATCTGATTATTTAGGGTATATTTAGCATTGCTTTTAAGATATTATGTGAATAAAAGTCAGAAAATCAACTGTAACAAAACACGATGTGGGAAATGTGTTTAAATGTGCTTCTGATCCTTGTTTGAGTGTTTGGCAAATTCTGATCTTGAAAATTTTACATAGTGAAATGACTCCAAATCTGATTATTCAAAACCGATTATCTATACCCCCGAATAATCATATAACTAGATAATCATAACCATGTTCACTATACCCAAAACATTAGAAACTGACAGTCAACAAATTTAAAACGTTATACACAGATAACTGCTTCCAAATACAAAGCCTAACGCTCCTGTAGGAGTCAAATAATTAGTTTCACACCAGCTGCAACAAGATAATAAAATCTACATGATAAAACTACTTGGAGGACTTTTACTCTCCTTTCATAAAAATCATATCATATAAATCCGCTGTTGAAAAAAAAAACAAACGAAAAAAAACAACCGAATGATCCAATATTAGTTACAGAAGCAACAACCATGCCCAATAAATCCCACCCATCGCAAAGCTATTGGTAGGATATGGGTAGAATGGGATGTACGCAAACCATACCTCTATCCCAGGGATAGAGTGCTTCCTGTGTGTGAGACTCTCGGCTCTAATACAAGATAATTTTCAAACGCACACCCTAATTTTGTTGAAAAGATTTCTTTTAAATTTAAGAGTCAACTATACATTTATAGCAAAAATATTACATATAGCAGAAGCTATACATACCACTGATACTGTGAAAGCTGTAGTAAGCTTTTCTTCATTATCTTTATGAGTAACCATTAACGGAAGTTCCAATCTATCCAAGTCTTCAGCTTTCATGCTTACACAAACAATCCCAGTTCCATGCTTGACAATAAAAGCCATAGCCTCTGGTGTAACACATGATGCTGCCATTATTAAATCTCCTTCATTTTCTCTACATTCATCATCGACAACCACTACCATCTGAAAGATACACAAAAAAAAGGTATGAAATAAATTGACACCCTAGTTTATAAGAGATTCTCATGAAAGCATTCACATGGTACTTCATTAGAATATGTCTGTTTGTACTTCATCCATCTATTATGGTTCTAATTTTCTACAATTGTGCCTTTCAACTCCATTGGCATGTGTTTTTGTACTTCATCCATTTATTTAAGTTTCTCGTTTATATTAACAAAATGGAAACCCCAAAAATGAAACAATAAGGAAAAAAAATTAGCTGAATGAGTATCAGGTTACATTTACCATCTAACTAATATATAGCTCAAATTAAAAAACTTAGCTGAAAAAAACGATGGATCAATCGGCTTGAGAATCACTCAAGGTGCATTGTTATGCACAAACCTACTAATCACTTCATTTAATGAAAAAAAATAAGTATTGTAATAATATATGATTCACAATCCTATTCAATACACATACAAAGAAAATTTTCTGTTCTGGACCACACGACCTATTTTGACCCATGCCAATGGTACACATCCTGATTTAAGTCCATTTAAGCATGTTACGCATTACCCAACCCACCCATTCCGCTAACTCTAGCTTTTTGAGAAAACTTAATCCAAAATCACAGTCAAGAAGACTCATTGGAAAGTAATGATATCCGTGTTTTGATCACAAGATGCTACTAGTTTGTCTATTTACTTTTGCGTAGAAGGATTATATCATAAATTTTCGGAATTTTTATCCTCGTGAGATGGGAAAATAGGAATATTTGTAATTTACAACAACTGACCAAATGAACGAATACAAACCTTTCCTTGTCGTATATCTTCAATTGCCTCAGGAATGGATGAGAAGCCTGGGGTGGGCTGATCCAAATCATATTCATCAGCAGCATTAGAAAAATCATTCATAGTAGGAGTTGTTTCGGCTGCTAATGTACCCAAAGCTATTGAATCAGGCTGTATCACTATCCCAGATGATGATAAACTAGCACCATTCTTTTTTTCACCATTAATTCTTTTTTCATTAACAGAAAAACCGCCATCTATAGGCAAGAATGAGGCTCTGAGCCTACCATCACCTTTACTTTTGGGGCATGATCTACTACCAAGATGAAGAAATGCCTCATATGTATGCCCATTGGATGAAGATAGATTTACAAAGTGATGACCATTGTATGAGCTGAAATTAGTGATCATCCTGCATAATTGTGATCATAGAAAATCCATTATAAGAGGTAACGTTAACTTTCCAAAAAAGAGACAGTGGATATAATAAAATGCTCGGAAACAGGCACCGCCTTAGATGATGTTATCTTATGGTAACTTTATCTAAAAATGAATATGTTAACTGCTAACGTACAAGAACTCAAAGAATATTATTACAACAACAGTCTACATCTTGGCATAAAACGATAGAATGTTCCACGCTTAATATAAAACATTCGGTAAATTTCACGCTGTTCAACACATTTGACCATTCTCCTTTACCCACCCTCTTAAGATAAAATACAACCAAAATCTACCTACGCAAAGAATATATTACAGTTTACCACAATGTTCAAAAGTCTATAACACAGTTTTACAAAAGCTTATGATCCATGTTTTGTAAAAATACTAACAAACAAATAGGTGATTGGTACATTTCCTGAAAATGACATGGATGATTGTATGGGCTAAAAGCATCATGAAACAAAAAATCACCTGCACAGCATATGAAGATGAACCTTATTTGTGTAGAAAAACACATAAACTAATGCAACCTCTAATTATAAGCCATGTTGATTTAAAAGTTCTCAACTTTGTCCCTAATGTTCTGTAATGATACAAGAATATGCTTCCAAATTTAAAGCAAACAACAAGACAATAACCCCCAACAACTTACATGCTCATTTTTCCTCTTGAGGATAAGTTAAAACACGCCAGTTATATTTTGTACAAATTAACAGAGAGTAAAAGTTATTTTGATTGATGTTAGATCCAAATCCTTTGTATCCAATTTCAGAGAGGGATTTGTGTGTGGAATTATAATATAACAATCGATTAAAAAAACTATAATACAGAGAAGAAAAGTTGGAAATGAAATTGATAAAATTAGGCATGAATGAAATAGAAGAGAAGTGAGCATTAATCCTTACTTTGAGCGTAGTAGAGATGTGGATGGAGAAGACATGTTGATTGAAGCCATTGGCGATGAATAAAAGAGGTCAAAACGATGGGTGATTTGTAGACGAAAGAGAAGATGCAAAGTAGTATGAAAGGATGGGGTAAAATGTATGTAGAAGATGTTTGTGGGGGTGGGGTGGGTGATGGAAATCAAACCAACAAAATTGAAAATTCCTATTAGTTTTGAAAATTCAAGAGCAAAACGATACGGTGTTTAATAAGTGTGTGTTATATACGTGTTAAATCTGATTATACTAATATATTGCTAACTTACTGTTACATTTCACTGTCTAAGGTTATCTGTCACATTATATTGCTTATGTGTGATGCCTAATGATTCTTGACAATGATTATATTTTAAATCATTCAAATATTCTTAAAATAAACAATCCAAATTTGCAATTTCATTTTAATCATTCATTTACATGTTATCAAAAATTAGTGATTTAAATATTACAATCAAGATATTTTGTAATAAAAAATAAAATAAAATAAAAAAATTTACATGTTATCAGAAATTAGTGATTTAAATATTACAATCAAGATATTTGTAATAAATATTGTATTTTAATTTATTAATTTTTTTAAAAAAATAGCATTCTTATTAATATGTTACGTTATAATTTTTGTTTCATCCCATGTGTTAACACGGGCCGTATAGGCTCGTAATAATATATATAAAGAAATTATAACCATTATATTTAGGCATTTATAAATACTTAATATTTAATGATTTTGCTCTATGAACTCATATATGATGAAAAATTACACTCACTTTTCTCTCTTAAACTTCCTATTATAGAACAAATATTTTCTCATAAAAAATGGCATCTTCTAAATAACACGGGTTAAAACTCGTGTGTTACACACAGGTTAAATAATAATATTTAAAAAAATATATATAACAATTATTAAATAAGAATTTGTAATATTTAATATTTAAAGATTTATAGATATTTTTATAAAAATACTATTAATCACAAAATTTTTGCTCCATCAACTTCCTCACTCAATTTTTTCCCTCCCAAACTTTTTTTATTCCTTCAATCTAATTTCCCCCCAAAAGAGGCATTGATGGTCACCCTAAAACCTTGATTTATTATATAGAATACTAGCATAAATTCGCGCAATGTTGTGTCCATAGCCACATAAATCGCTAAACCCCCCACGATCTACGATCCAATTCGTGCAAACCGATTCGCGGTTCAAACACGTTCCCGAAACGCTTGAATTCGCGAATTATATCTAGAAATTGACGATCCAGAATTCCAAATCAAATGAAACGTAATCAAATTGGATCCTGAATTTGAAGATTGAAAAACACGATCCTAACTAAAAGAGAGCAACGAATCTGATTTGGAAAGTCATAATTTTGGTAACTAAAGTATTATCGTGTGAATATATCATTACCCTATCGTGTATATAAATGAGAATGTCAACCATTATTTAAGATTTTCATAAACAAATGGTGGAGTAATCAGTATTCAGTAATATGTTTTGTGACCAATATGTTTAATACTTCACTATTTTTGTGTTATTTTAAGTTGCAAGACAAGTAATCTATTATCTAGGTTTTGTTTTTTGATAAGTATGTGTTTTGAATTTTAAAGTTTAAGGTATTGAAGTTTATTATGAAATTTAATGTACAAAAATGAGACCAACTTTAATTGGTACATTGTACCACATTACATGGTACATCGTACTGGAGCGAACCGAAATGAGTCTACCCCCTTCGTACCGAATTCTAGGGACCTAGCGTATCGCGATCCCGTTTCGTGTTTTCGTACCGGAGCGTACCACGATCTATGTGACTATGGTTGTGTCATTGATAATTGCCAACGGGATTTACTGTTATGGTAGTTTACTAGATTATACCTCGTGTGTTACACGTATTGAATAACTAAAAACATGTAATGATAATCAAGCATAGTAAAAAAGAATCATATGATAAGTAAGCATTATACTATAAATCATTACTATCTTGAGCACGTTCTAACATCAACAAAGGCGACATAGGATAAATTAGAATGCAAATGATTCCCATAAAATCTTATCAAAATCTTGCAAATGGATAGCAACTTATACTACTACAAACTATATGTTTGATATAAAGCTAAGAGATTACCTAATGACCTATAAAAACAATGGGTTTAAATAGTATTATTTAAAGACTTCTCTAAGTTCTCACTCAAATACCAAATAATTAAGAAGCATGTTATATGTATACTTGTTATGCAATAATAGGATGATTAAATATGTAATATATTAATGTTGGAATATTTTGTAATAACACAAAAATACTTTGTGAAAAATACAAAATAATAAATTAATTGGTGTTATAACTTTGAAGTTATTGTGGGTTTCAACTAATTACTTGTGTTGAATATATGTTTCAACTCATAATTAATTAAGTTGAATAGGTGTTTTACCTCATGTTTATGGACAATGAATGAGGTGTTTCAACTCATTCTTGTCCTATAAATACCAAGGCGAACCTTAGTTGAAAACACACCAAACAACACAAAATAATTCCACTCTCTAAATCTCTCTCATTCTTTCTCTCTAAAGATCTTTCAATATATTTTGATTATGTTCCTGTTTTTCTTTAAGGTATAATTTGAGTTGTGAGTCAATCCCGGAAGTACATACTGCTTCGGCTGTTGTACCCTGGGAAACAAACGAGTTCTCTTGGGAGACTCGGAACTTTTTTTAAGGGACTCGTGTTGAACACGAATCCTCAGCCACGACACTTCTGCTTCTACTCATTTCTTGTATTTCTAATTTTTTAATTGTAATCATATTGTAATTTACTTGTTTTCTTTATTTTCTTTGTATTGTAAATGAATTTATAGAAGAATTTTGTGTTTTTTTACGAACGGTTCCTACAATCTTAAAACATTTTTTTAAATCACCGTTCGTATTAAAAAAAGGTCATTGTTTGTCTCTCAAAGTTAGACTTAGACAACTTTCACTTGACTTCTTTCTAGAACCGGATTTTATTTACAAAGAAAGTGGTTCAATTTTTTTTACCATTCGTTGGTTTTGATTTAGTGTAATTTTTTATTAATGCTTTTGTAGTTTTTCATAAAACTTGGCTCAATTACTTTGAGAGTTTAAAACTCTCATGAATTTCTTTAGCATTCAAAATTGGTTTCATTTACATTAACATATTTTGTTGAATGACTCAAGATGTTAAAACAAAAAGGTTGAATATCAAATTTGTTTTAAATCAAAGGTTTCGAAACCTTATGTGGTTTCAAGATCAAAATTAAAGTTAACCTTTTGTAGGTTTCAAGATTAGTTTCCATATGCGTGTTAACATTATGCTTCTTTATGCATTTTACGAAAACTAATATTTCTTATTTGCGAGTAAAAAAAATCGTTCATATGTGAAACATTACTTAGAACGCTTAATGTAGACTTTTTGTTGACTAATGTGCGTGTTAGAACCCATTTACTTATCTAGCGTGTGTCTTAGATATGACCTAAAATTTATGGTCTAAAAGCGTCTTATGTAGGCGTTTATTTATAACATGTGTGTTAGGGGTGTTCATTCGAATCGAATACGAACTGGATGAATTGGGCGAATCGAATTGATCGAATTGGGACTTTTAAAAACTGTATTCGTATTCGATCCACATTCGAATAAAAATCTATGTATTCGAATTCGATTAATAGATTCGAATGTATTCGCTTTAAAAAAATATAAATAAACAAGCACATCAAACAACAATACTGATATAGTGCAAATTATACGTTTATCCCGTGTTAAGTTTGTACACGTTTTCGAGTCTTTTCAATTAGTTTTCTTTAGGTTTTATCTACTATTGATTCATTTGTGTTTTGTAGGTCCCAAGTTTATGAAGGTTTGAAAAGAGAGCGGGAAAAGAAGAATGTAGGAAAAAACCGGACGCGAAACGGAGTTACGAGCTGAAAATGGGACACGAAACAAGTTCACAAAGTTTCTGTTAAAAGTGGTAGGTGGCGGTACCGCCACCTAATGTCCTCCACGCCGCGGTACCGCCACCTAGGTGAGTTACGAATGAGGGACGGGTTTGACCTAGTTGAATGAGTTTAAAAAAGAGGCGCAAGACGGCTTTAATATACGATTTTGGAGGCTGAAACGGACGAATTCGGAGCAAAGAAGTTGAAGTTTTGAGCACAGAGTCAGTTCTTGGAGGTTGTGATCGGGTAGTTTTCATCCAACCTACTTGTGTTTGCATGCGTTATTTTGATTTCTTGTCATTTATGCCTATGAATACATTAAACTTGAATGATTTTGTGTTTTTAACTTTAACTATGAACTAATTTTATTAGTTACCTAGGTTGATTGCTATTGGTAATGGTTTATTGATTGAAGTTTAGTTTTTGGTTGATTGATAAAACGAGTTAGTAATTTTATAAAAGTTTGATTTTTATATTCTATGGTGTGTTTTGAATGAATGAATGGATTGTGTTATTTGTTAAATCGCCATACGTAGCTTTGCAAATGTCTTTTGTGTATGGTTGCGTATAGAATATCGTTAACTTTTGTTTTCGTGTTTTGAATGGTTTTCTAGACGTAGGAACCATAGGAGGTTAATTAATAATTCAATAAATCCGTTTGTCCTACTAAGTCCAAGACCCGAGAAGTGAGGATTTATCGGCGTGTCTTGTTTATCTAGTCATTAGAAATAGGGTACGAGAGGAACTTTTCTAATAACGAAATAAACTTGTACGTTTGAGTCATAGAATTAATTATTGAACCACCCCTTGTGTCTTAGGATATATTGGATCGGTGAAACTGAGAGGGGAGCCGATCATAGGGTATTTAATTACTGTTAAAGGAACCGAGAGGCGATTTAACTAACTAGTGAGCTTAATCAACGCTTCGGATAACCAAAAGGTCACACCCAGATAATGGTCTAGGATCCTTAGGAAGTCCGTTGAGTTAGTCTTTTATGATCCTAGTTTCGTTTCAACAACCAATTCTAACGTTTAATCAATAGTCGTTCACCATTAGTAGCAACCTAAGTAACGTTTTTCTCAAATCTGAATCAAGTATTTTACGCTTTCAATTCGTTAATTTTAATTAAAGCCGTGTCTAGTTGAGTTGAGTCTTTTCTAGTTTCTTTAACGTAATATATAGAGTCTGTGGGTCGACACCCGAACTTACGTTCACTATATTACATTCGACCGGTCCACTGTCGGTTGTGTGTGAAATAGTCTTCTAGTCTTGGTTTTATAAATTTAAAACTTAGGTGTTTTTAGTTGTTAGTTTTTATATATACATTTGCACGCATCAAATACAAATGTAGCACCAACATAACAAAAGTCTATAACATCACCCAAACAATATGCAAAACATCACCCAAACAATACGCAAAATATTAGCACATCGACAAGTCTAAAACATGTTCAAAAAAGGTCTAAGAGTGCATAATCAAACACAAAAAAAAGACTCTAAACAGGTTCAAAATGTGACATCTGCCCCAAACTCAAACCCGAATGCCCGACTCGAACCCAAATCTATCTTCATTTGTATTCATATTTAATGCTTCGTTATCATTAATTAATATATGTAAATATGTCGAGTTTTAATTTTCCATCTTCAATAAACCGATCGTTTTCGTTGCGTGTAATGTCTAATGTTTACTAATTAATTATTAAATACAATAATCAAATCTCAAAAGTATATAAGTTGTATTTAATAGAAGAAGTTTTATAAATATTATTAAAGGGAAATACTATAAAGTCTCAAAATAGCTTTTCAACGTAAAAAATAACTTAATGATTTAAATACGTCAATTATATATTCGCTACAAGTTAATTCGGTTAAGTTAGTTGGTTAAAATAAGTATTTAATTAACTTTTGGTTAAAACTGTCAACTTCTAAAGTTATATTAAATTTACATTATTTAAGTAAATAACAACTAAACTTCAGGGGACCAAATTGCAATTTTTGAAAGTTGTTAACCCAACCCCCTTTTTTTTGCCAGAAAACCCATGTTTCAGGGCAGATTCATCTCCGGTCATTTTGGCCGGAATTCCATTTTCCGACGAGACCAATTTAGGTGTCTTTTTAACCCGTTTTAACCCAAACCAAACTATATAAAATGTTACTCTTCATGTTTCGAACCCAATACCGTGTTCTAATCGTCCTATAAACTCTTGAATCCACGCCTAAATTCGTTTCAAAAACCGTAACCAAAACCCATATTATTCAATAATCTCAAAACGGCCAAATTCAATAAGTCGAAGCAACTAAAACAATCATCTCATCAATTAGAATCCGTTAGCAGTAATTAATTGACTTAAAAACAACAAATTAACACTCAATTAATCCAAATTTACTCGTAATCAACTTGAAACCCATTCGACTGCTTTTTGCAAAGTAATCAACGGAATTGAATCATCCAAAACACTCTCCTAAACTCTATTTTACTCCCTAATCAATCAATTTCAACCAAAAATATCTAGAATCAGTGTTTGATTCTTGATTTCTCGCGAACCTGCAACTGCCATTATCATTACCAATTCGCATTGTTGATCCGAAATTGACAAGGGATATCATTCATCTTGCCATCAAGAAGGTTTCTGGAGCTTTAATTTGATTATAACAGCTTGAATCCTTCTATGCGATTCTCAAGCCGTCATTTTTCTTCTTCATCTCCTTTGAATCAATCCGTCTTCAATCTGGTACGTTTAATATGTTAAATTGATAGTGCGAGATGCACCGAGCTTGGATCTAGATCTGAGATTGTTTGGTGATGTTGTTTGTAATTAGTGATGCGGAAACTCACTGATCACGTATTGATGCTTGAATGTTCATGAAGATCAATGCAAGGTATGATGAAGATAGATGATAATATGAATAGGTGAATTGTATTAGATCAATGGAGAGGTTACAAGGGATATGGAATGAAATGTAGGCAACTCTTAACACAAATGACCTAGGTGATGGTATTTATAGTCTATACCATTCACCTTACAATGTAACCTAAAAACGTGCAATTAAGCACAAAACGATTACACAAATATTCTAAGACAAATACAATTAATGAACGTCTTCACCCGTGCTTGCTCGTGATGATGCTCGATATCTTCACTCGCTTATATTTGGAAAGTGACATCTTCAAATAACCCCAACAGTACTCCCCCTAAGATGACACTTTACAAATCCGACATATCAGCTTAAATCTTCATGTGGCGAGTATAGAGAGCAACTTAAAGTTTTGGTATGCATTATCTTCAAGAGGACCCAACAGTACTCCCCCTAAGATGATGCTGCCAAAACACTGTCTTTCAACAAGCAATCTACATCCTTCTCTCCCTTTTGAGTAACATCAGAGGTTATGGAAAGAAAAAAAGCAGAGAGTAGATTCCGGTGAATCTATATATCAGCAACGGGATCTTCTTCAACGGTTGAAGTAGAATGAGAAGACTTCTTTGACTTAGAATACTCCCCCTCAACTTTTGCTTTAGAAGTTAATGGGATCTGTGTATGAGATATTAAGAGGAGGATTCTTAACACTCAGCAATCTGACTTGGAGATCTTTGGATTGGAATCAGGCTTGAACAGGAACATCTTCAAGTCGCGTGGAAGCTTGTTCTGCAATGGAAACTATTCCTGCAACTCAAAGAAAAACATTAAAACTCAGGCAATAATGTGCATTTATCATCAATGTAAAGATTAAGTTCTCAATCGGATGCGATATTGCTTAATGAACAACTTCTACATCAATAACACATGTTAAACTGCCAAAACAGAAGAAAAATAAAAAAGAAAATCTTTTTGTTCTTTTTGAATTTTTCAATGTTTTTGATATTTTTGGAATTTTCTCTTTACATTCTGAATCTTTAACCTGCAATGAGATCATACTAGCAATTTATCCAACACATGTTTTGCAGTTTTGAGAATAGACATTTGAATTGCGAAGTAATTGAGTGATGAATTGTTAGACAATTCAACTAGCTCGAAGTGACACACTTACTTTTTCTATTCTTGATGATCAATTAGGTTGATTAGGAATAAGTTTTGAGTGACCCATACTTTGCACATTAGAAAGTTATACACCTCATCTAAATAACCCGAGAACAACTCAACACGTCAGGTCACTTACAATCATAAACAGTGTGGAATTTGGGTTCTATTTGGATTTGGTCCACTTTGGGACTTCTTTTGAATTCCTTTTTGGAATTTTTCTTTTCCTATTGTTCCCCTTGGGAATCTTCTGAATTCCGTTTTGGAATTTGTTTGTTGACGGTCCACATTTGGGACTCTTTTTGTTCCATTTTGGAATCTTTTGCTGCATCTTGAAGCTCAAAAGAGACTTCGTGTGAGACTTCAGGTCTGTGGGTACCACAACAAAGAAGCTCACGATGCGGTTCATCACACTGAATAGATTGCATCATTACCAGATGTATATCGTTGCGTCACAAGATATCTATTTGATTTGTATAAACGTTTCACATGCACTAAGACGTTTCAACCACAAAAACTCATTAGAATTTAGTTAAATCATCATAGAATATACTTGTTCAGTATAATTGTCTGAGCTGTCTCGCACATCAATTTTCACGCTTCAGTCTTTATTATTTAAAATGATGTGTCGAATAACTCTAGTGTATCTATCATTTCTCATGTACATGCAAGTAGATTCAACATATTTTTGGCTTTTGGATTTTTCTGATTTTATGATTTTTTTTAATAATGAGTTCTCCCCCTAAACTTTTAAATTTCTAGGAAAATTGAAAGTTTAATGAAAAGAAAATGGCAGATATGTTATCAACGTATGAAGTGTGCATGCAATATACTTAATCTAAACAGACGAAATGAAACATCGGTTGTTTCTTGCACAGCCATCATTGTTTGATTTTTGAAAATGTTTTTTTTTTTGTTAAATTCCTGCAATGGTTCCTTTTTGTTTCCAACTCCATTTGGTGTCAGTTGCATCGAAGACATCATGAACAAGATTCGGTATCTTGTCATGATAAGGGATCAGCCACGGTCTTCTTTTCTTTGTTTAACCGGCCTCCATAACTGTCCCTAACACACTAACAAATCAGTTAGAGTGTGAAATCCAAGCCATTGCGGTCTTGGATTGTCCGAAATCATCAATATATGTAACTTCTTGATAAATTGCATCTTCTGGTGGACCATCGATTGATGAAGCACGTTGCTCATCTTGATTCTTAACAGGTGTTTTTCTCCACAACTGTTTTTGTGTGGGACCAAAGGAATGCTTTGGTTTGGACACCCATCTAGAATCATTCATGGAAGATCTGTCATAGTCATTTCTAAACCTATTTTTCAAAAATCGGTTTTGTAGACTATTTTGCTTATGCAAATATGGATTTGTTTGATTTTGTTTTCTTACAGATCTTGGTTTCCATGAATCACTTGAATGATCACTATCAGAGAATTTAAAATCAGAAACATACCTGGCAGAATTTGCAGATGATGAATTTCTTTGGACATACCTTCTCGGCTTCATCGTTGATCTTCTGTTGTAGAAGCAATCCTGAGTGTTGTGATTGACCATGTCACAAATGGAGCAATACTTGTTGTAGTAACATTCCATTGTGTCGTGGTTGTAAATCTGACAGTTGATGCAGTACTTGTTGTAGCAGCATTCTGATGTCATGTGATTGTACATCTCACATATCTCGCAGTACTTCTGATGTTCCTTGAAGGGAGACTTCTTTCTTTTCTTCTGAGAAGTCTTTGCTGTTGAAGCATGTTGATTCTGATGAGCTTTTACCTTTGAAGAAGTTGAAGTCTTGAACTTGTTGTTTGAACCATAAGGAAAGACACCTTGATTGTAAATACAATATGAGATATGATGAGTTTCAGAGTCACAGATTAAACAGTATACGTCACTGTTTGAATCACTCGGGGATTCGGAATCTTGAGACTTTGAAGTAGAAGGAGTCTGTGGTGTAGAATCAGATGAAGCGCCCTTTGTCTTGTTCTTCTTGGCTTTGCTCTTCTTTCTTCTAACCTTCTTCTTCTTCTTCGACTGAAACTCTTGTGTCTTTTCTTCTTCTTCTTGAGAAGATAGTGATCCAACAATTCCGGTTGGCACTAATCTCTCATCTTTCTTTTCAGCTTCTTCTTTGATAAGCACCAGATCAGATTGTGATCTGTTCAGTTTGTCAGTAAGCTCCATGATTTGAACATTCAGATTATGCTTTTCGATAAGCATTGAATCAACATTCAGTGTAAGAGATTTGAGTCTATCTTCACACAATTGGTGATCTTTTTGTAGACTTGCATGCTTCTTTTGTTCTTCTTGCAGCTTGGTTTTCAGAATGTTGTTCTCTGAATTACACATCTCAGACAATTTCTTCAACTTTAGAATCTCTTCTTGCAAATCTTTGATCACACTGGATGAGTGTGTGTTTGATTTTGCAGCTTCATTCTTGACATTCATTGCTTCTCTTTCACTTTTCTTGAGTGACTCTTCGAGAGACGTGATTCTGTGCTCAGATATTTCGTGTTGTTCTTTTAGATTCTTGTGCATGGTTTCTTCTTTCTTTAGTTTATCACAAATCCAAAGTGAATATAATTTGCACTCTTCAATTTGTTCAAAACATTCTTTGGTGCACATCTTTTCTCTTTTATTTTCTTCTCGGATCACAGTTAACATGCTCGTTGACATTTTTCTTGAATTTTCAAAGTCATCTTGATAATTTTTTTGGGAAGTCATGGTGGCTAAAAATGACTAATTTGAAATTTTAGAAAAATGAAATTTTCGATTTTCCAGACTTTTTTTTTTCATGCCCGTTGACTTTTTTTTTTTTTTTTTTTTTTTTTTTAGAGACGGGTCACTGTTGGGACGGGTAAACAACTTGGGACGGCTGAACAGTGCTTCACCCGGCAGAACAGTGCTTCACCCGGCTTGATAGGTTCAATTGGATCGTGAAAATCGCTCAATGATCAGAACAACACAAACACAAAAACAGTTTAATCATTAACACAATTCATACTAATAATTCTCTTTGTATATTGATGATCAAAGCAGTATTGTGATACAAGTGCAGGAGAAACAAAATCACACACAGTTAATTCTCTCTCTAACGTGATATTGTGATCTAGCCTCTCTCCTCACACTCTCTCACTACATGCTTTAAAGCAAACAAATACAAGTTTAAGGAATATAACAAAATAGACCCTAAACTATATACAAACATATAAACAAAATACAAAGTAAATCTTAACTAGGAAATAACCCTAACAGTACTCCCCCTAAGATTTATCTTTGAATCTTCAGCAAAATCTTCTATCTTTTTCTTCTTTGTTCAGCATCAATCTCTTTTACCATTCTTCTGGTTCGTCTTTGACATTCAGCATCTCTTTTCCTTTATACTCTTCTTGTTCCTTCAAAGCTTCTTCAATGCATGATTTGAACTTTTCGGCAATCTTGGCTTGTCGAGGCTTGGACTCATTTGTCAGAATTGGACAAGCATTCATACGTCTGAGCGAATCCAGATTTAAACCTGCAAAGTCAATATTAGCATAAAACTCAAATGGCATCTCCTGGCCTTTGACTTGCACCTCCAAAGTTCCTTTTCTAGATATCCTCATATACTCTATCTTTGGTAAATCAACCCTCACGAGATTAGAGTTCAGCAATGCCTTCCTCACTCGAATCTTTTCAGTTGCTGCTGCTATCACTTCAATCATCACAACAAACAACTTCCTATTAGCTTCAGCAAGCGCATCCTTACACTTCTCCATTCTGTAGCTTCTCAAAAAATCTATGTATGACGGATGTAGTAGCTTCAATTCAAAAGTACTAAAAAGTGTGATCATGTCTTTGTCCCAATCATCCAAATTTCTAACCAGCTTCAACTCAAATGTTTCTTGATTGTAAAACACTCTAAGTATAGGCTTCGTCATCTGAGTTCCATCAATCACTTTCAGTCCAGGATCTGTCACCTTGTCAAAGTATTCATCCGAAAATTCCTCCAAATACATATCTTCATTAACCACAAGTCTCTTTTTCTTCCTTTCTTTCTTTGATTGCACATATGCTGAATCTTCTTGTTGGCCTCTAAAGTCCAGAAACTTCGGTGGTCTAGCAATCCCGGCATCAAGAAGCATCACACATTTATCACCACGCTCAGCATGCGTGTGATTTATCAACCTTAGTTTGTGTAGCTCCTTCAAATCCTGAACCTCCAATTTAAAAATGCTCGAGAAGTAATGGTATACATCACATAAACCATTCACTCTCTTAATCATGAAAGCATCAAAAACTTCATCGTATTTCCATGCTATAATCTTCACTTTCTTATTCTTTTCTGGCACAATCATGGAATCAAGTAACTCAGCAATTGACTGTCCTTTACTCAGCAGCGACCTAACAACATCACCTGCTGTTGCTGATTTATGCCAAGTCTCACGCACCTCCATTGGTATGTTGTAAGATTTAACTTCACTTGGAAACATATCCATTAATTCGTGTCGTTTCTTGTGAGCATCTTCAGGTAATGCCATCACTGGAAGTTCTTTTGGTCCAAGGACTTTATATCTCTTTGTCAGCTCGAAGTATTGTGGATTGTTATAGTCCAAATAAAACATTCTGTTGTACATTTTCTCCGTTTTCATAAAACTAACCACAATCTTCCTCAGTGATTCAGACTTCAACCTCTTCAAAGTCTTAAATGGATAGTTTCTCGAGCTCAACCAACTACGCATATCTGAAGCAGTCATTTCATCTGGATTTTGGTGATACAATTCAGTCGGAGGCAAATCTTCTATGTTTAGGCTTTCTTGCATTGGTGTCCATTCTCCCATCTCAATCACAAACTCTTTCTTATCAGCTTCAGTTTTATCTTGGGCAATCAGGCACTTTTCATATTCTTCATTAATTTGGCTCACAGTCAACCCATTCAAAAACACAGCATTGTACTTCATCTTTTCGAGATAAGCAAATCTTTGATCCAAATCATCCGGGATATCTTCAACAACATTCGGTTCTGGCCCAGCTTCATCTTCAGATTCAGTGAAGTCTATGTCATCTAAATCATCCAACGCCTCAATCATAGGTGCATCGTCAGTTTGAACCGGCTCAAACTGACTTGCAACTTCAGCTTCAGTTTCAGGCACATCAACAGCTTCAGATTGAATCGGCTCAATCTGAACTGTGTCTTCAGAACCAACTTCTTTCTCACTATCAGTGACTACAAATACTTCAGTTTCAGCTCCAGAGTCTGTCACAGTTTCATCAATTTTCTCAGTCTCAACTACAGCTACAGATTGAATCGGCTCAATCTGCACTGTTTCATCAATCTTAGCCTTTTTCGAACTTCCTTCATCACCAAAAATCTCTGGAATAGCATCTAACTTCCTTTTTCCCTCAGCTTTGTCAGAGATGACAGTTTCAGCAACAGCTTCATCGGGAATGATGATTGGAGATTCCACTCTAATGCCAACATTCGTAGTGCCTCGAGCTCTAGTCAAATAGACTTTAGGTACTTGAGCTTCAGTCACTTCCACTACTTCTTCAGAAAAATCTTTATCTGATGATGAGCCATCTTTCTTCGGTTTAGTCTCCTCCAACTCTTTTTCTAGCATTTCTTTCTCGGCCTCCAACGTATTGCATTCAGCTTTCAGTTCTTTATAATCATATTTCAGATTCTCATGCTCCTCTTTAAGTTTATCATAATCATCCTTCAATTTCACATGTTCATCAACAAGTTTGACATGATCCTCATCCAACTTCTTGAAGGTTTTCAAATTCTGATTATGAATATCCCAATACTCATCAAATCTTTTCTTTTTACGTTCATTTGAAGCTTTCAACAAGTCATTTGCTTCTATCAGTTTTGCCACCATATCCTCTAATTCAGCAATTCTTTTCTCCTTCTCATTCTCTTTTTCATCAACCTTTGACACAAAGTTTGGTGAAGACTCCAAACCTTGTTCAATAGTTTCAGCAAAATGGGATGATGTGGTGGGAATATCAACAGCAGTAGGATCAGCAACGCCAGCATCAGCTTCCTCAACTATCTGTGCCATAGTTTCAGCTTCGGCCATTGCCTCCTGAGCAATCTGAATAACATTTATCTCTTCAGGCTCTACAATCACAGACTCTTTAACAGGTTTCGACCTCTTTCTTCGAACATACTGAACAGAAACATCCTTTGGGATTTCAGCAACAACTTCTTCAACAACTGAAGCAACCTCAACAGGTTCTTCTATCACAACATTCTCAGTCTCTAATTCCATGGGTTCGGCCATTTCAACAATCTCTGCCTCCTCTGAATTAGATTCAGATTCAGCACCTTCATTACCACCATCATCTTCACTATCATCATGATCATCGTCCTCATCATTATCACCATCACCATTCTCACCTTCTTCTTCATCTTCTGGATGACGAGCAAAGTACTCGTCATCATCCAACAGGTTATCAGGCACCTCATCCACAAGGTCCTGTGGATCAACAATCTCACCATGAGAAATGTGGTAATACACACCTTCAACATCTTCTTCATTGTTAACTATATCTCTCATATAGTCAAACAATTCCACATCAGGCACATTCCCGATACTCATCTTTCTGTAAGATAGATCGTTCATGTCCTCAGTGTATAGCATACCTCCAGCATAACCTTCGGATCTGATGATAGGATAAGCAATGTTGATCATCAGTTGTAAGAATCTCGGGTACATGAGAAACTTAAACCTCTTCCCTTTCACCAAGTTAAATACAAAGCCATTCATAATCCATCTCGACATGTTGAATGGCTTGTTCTCTGCTATGGCAACAATTGGTGAAGCAATATCTGATGGGAAATTATCGAATCCTGCACTCCTCCTGGACATGCACTGCTGTACAACATAACACAGCAACTTATACTTCTTTCCCAACTTTGCCCTATAAAACTGTGATTTTGGAAAATATAGGTGGATGCCCCATATTAACAAAACACGATTTACATTCATCCATGGTCAGCTCATCATTCATCCCAACCTCATCTTCATCTATCCTTAGGGCATGTCTAATGGCTTCTTCAGAAACTGTCAGAATCATATCCCTAGTTATGTTGCCTCGAACAACAGCAACACCATTCTCATCTCTAACAACCTCTGCTGTCCTCCAGAAGCTCTTAATCAGCCTTGCATATATGACCGGTTTGGCACATATAGCATACACATATTTGGTCCTTTTGATGAACTTGATCATATCCCTGTAACCATCTGTTTCAGGAATTGATTCATCCAAACATGCTACCAAATTGTGTTTAGGCTCAAACTTGAGATTCTCCATCTGTTAAAACACAAACAAACACCAAACAATGCAAATGTCTTAGATTCTTCATTAAAACATATCAAAATTTTCATAAGTGTTTATATAACAGTTAGAAAGCAAAACATTCACATAATCATATTAAGTTCTAAATTGTTCTAATAACCTGATTTTCATCATTTTAATCAAACAACATTAAATCTTAAAGATTATACTTCATGTTTTAATTTTAACAGTTAATCACTTAAGACAAAATTTTTGACAATTTTATGATGAAATTGCTTATCATGTTTTGGTTCAGTTTTAACAAGTATTAATCACTTTTAAACAGATATTTCATCATTTTGATGTTTAACTTTTAAGAGCTTCAAAGTTCATCAATGGCGATTTTAACAGTTATGACAATTTCAATTGATTCAGTTGATTTTAAGGTGTTTTGGTGCAAATGAGTGATTGCATGTTGATGATCGACAGATTTTGTTCATAGAACAACATTCGATTTAGGTTTTAACACACAAAATCAAAGTGTCGATTCAATGCTCAAAACACTGTTCATCATCGTTTTTCCTTTTAACAGTTGATTTGCAGGTCTATTTAGGTCAAAAACACTTAATCACTACCTTATCCAATCGATCAACCTTGTTACAGAGCAAACGATTGAATATGATAACAAAGCGATTTTAAGTTCAGATGATTTGTGTGAAAGTGAATGTGTGAAATGATAAGTGTTTGTGAAGAGGCGGTCTTTTGTATCGTCAAAAATTTAGGTCAAATTTTAAGTGCCGGGTCAACAAAAAGGGACGGGTAAACATAAAAGGCCCAATAAGCTTTGCCGGGTCAAGTACTGTAGTGACGGGTCATGTACTGTAGTGACGGGTCAAGTACATAAAACAAGTCACAAACATATGAAAAACACTTGACGGGTCAAACACTGTAGAGAAGGGTAAGTCACTGTAGTGACGGGTAAAGGTTAGGAACAACTACACCTGATGGGTTTTATCAATCACCCGGCAGAATAGTAGTCTTCAAACATCACCCGGCAACCTTTCTTCATCACCCGGCAACACAGTTGCTTTCCTTCTTCATCCGGCTTGCTTTCTTCATCACCCGGCAACATAGTTGCTTTCCTTCTTCATCCGGCTTGCTTTCTTCATCACCCGGCAACATAGTTGCTTTCCTTCTTCACACGGCATGCTTTTCTTCATTACACGGCAACACAGTTGTATCACCCGGCATGCTTTTTCTTCTTCACACGGCAACATAGTGACTCATTTACACGGCAAGATAAAAGACTTTTACCCGGCTGTATAGTGAACACTTGTCACCCGGCTTGATATCTATGACCTTCACCCGGTTGTATTTAACATGATCATTGCCCGGCTGTACAGTGGTCACAACATCTTCACCTTTTCCTCAATCACCCGGCATGTATCAACTCACAACATTACCCGGCTAAACAGTTCTTTACCCGGCAGAATAGTTGCATTTGATATCTTTGCCCGGCTACAACCCTTGAACGATTTTTCTTCATTTTTCTCGTCTGTTGACTTTTTCAACGGCATTTATTGCACCTGCAAACATTCTCCGACATATTAATTAGAATTGATATCCTTAAAAAGAATGTTTGTCATATTAATTTTCAAACAACATTAAAACAAGTCAATACTCATTAATTTCCAATTAAAGTCATTTTCCTTTTTCTTTTTCAAAAATGTTTTTGCACAACCAATTTTTCTATATCCCGAAGCATTTTCTTGAAAACATATTGCAAGACCTTGGTTTGTTTTTAACACATCCAATACTTTTTGCTTTTCATACCACATAATCTTGTTCATTCAAAACACACTTATTCAAAATATATATATTTTTTTTTTGTTTTTGGATTTTTGTAGAATATTTTTCTTCAATTTTGTTCTCCCCCTAAACTTGAAATTTCTTGAAATTTTTAAGTTTAACAAGGATGTTGATGTGTCAATAAAGATTCCATATGCCTGCACACACAAAGCACACACATTAAAATAAATACATATGCAATGCAATGAATCAAATATCGCAGTGAGATCATACCACACATTATCTGAACATGTTTTGCAAGTTTTGAATAGACATTTGACTTATGCTTGATTGAGTGATGATATGAAAACATACCAATTAGCTCGAATTGACACACTTACTTTTTCAGTATCATGATGATATTTAAGGTTCGATTAGAATGACTTATGTGACCCACATGTATACATATGTCAACATATTTCCTTATCAATCACTACCTGAATGCATATTGCACAGAATCTGGTCACTTATAGTCATACACAGTGTGGAATTTTGGGTTCTATTCGGATTTGGTCCACTTTGGGACTTCTTTTTAATTCCATCTTTGGGAATTTTTCTTTCCTATCGTTCCCCTTGGGAATCTTCTGAATTCCTTTTTGGAATTTTTGTTTGGTGTCGGTCCACATTTGGGACTCTTTTTGTTCCATCTTTGGGAATCTTTTGCTGCACCTTGAAGCTCAAAAGAGACTTCATGTGAGACTTCAGGTCTGTGGGTACCACAACAAAGAAGCTCACGATGCGGTTCATCACACTGAATAGACTACATCGTTACCCGATCATGCACAACTATCATCACAAGTAATGTATCAAAAGATATATATCTAGACATGTATAACAATGGAACTTAACACAAAGATCATTAAGTTTATGTTTGTCAACAATCAACTTACTTTTTCAGTCTAATTGCCTGAGCTGTCTAGCACATCAATTAACATTCATCAGTCTTTATTAAAAATGATGTAACAAATAATGTCTAGTGTAACTATCATTTCTCACTATTTGCAATATAGATTCTTATGACATGATATTTTCTTTTCTTTTTGCTTTTATATTTTGTTTTTGCTTTTCTGTTTTCTTTTTCATGCAAACACACAATGCAAAACATAAAATAAAAAACAAAGGAATCAATACTTGACATCAACTTATTATATTTTGGCTTTTATATTTTTCTGATTTTTGTTTGTTTTTACGAAAAATAGAATCAATCATGATTGATTAATTCTATAGATTGAATTAAGAATTCAAATCGGCCTGACAAAAAAGATTTTGTGAAAAGATCTGCCAGTTGTTTGTCGGTATGAACCTTAATCAAAATTATTAAACCCTTTTCAGAGTTGTCTCTTAAAAAGTGATATCGAATTTCGATATGTTTGGTTTTTGAGTGTTGAACAGGATTAGCAGTAATGAACATAGCAGCAGTATTATCTATGTATATAGGAGTTTTGAGAAAGTTAAACCCGTAGTCCAGCAACTGATTTTGTAACCATAAAACTTGAGAACATCCTGCAGATGCAGCGATATACTCTGCTTCAGCTGTGGATACAGAAACATTGGTCTGCTTCTTGCATTGCCAAGACACAAGCCTAGGACCCAGAAATTGACATCCACCAGTAGTCGATTTCCTGTCAAGAGCACAGCCACCAAAATCACTGTCAGAATAGCTATATAATTCAAAATTTCCTTCGTAAGGATACCATAACCCAAGATTCGGTTTCCCTTTGAGATATCTGAATATACGCTTCACAGCAACAAGATGCGACTCTTTCGGATCAGACTGATATCTGGCGCACACACAAACAGCGTACATGATGTCTGGTCTTGATGCAGTAAGATACATCAGAGAACCGATCATTGATCTGTATAGTGTTTGATCAACTGCTTTGCCCTTTGGATCCGGTTGAATCTTGCAGTTCACATCAGATGGAGTTCGAATTGTCTGACAATCTTGCATCTTGAACTTCTTCAACAACTTCTCAACAAATTTTGATTGATTGATGAAAATTCCGTCAGCTGATTGTTTCACTTGTAATCCAAGAAAGAAGTTAATCTCCCCCATTGAACTCATCTGGAATCTAGACTTCATGATTTCTTCAAATTCTTTGCACATTGACGCACTGGTTGATCCGAAGATAATATCGTCCACATATACTTGAACGCACAACAAATCGTCATTCTCCCTCTTCATAAACAAAGTTGGATCAATCTGACCTCTTGTAAATCCATGTTCTAGTAAATGCTTGGATAATGTCTCATACCAGATTCTTGGAGCTTGGTGTAGACCATATAGAGCTTTACTCAACTTGTATACACGATGAGGATAGTCAGGATCTTCAAAACCCGGAGGTTGTCTGACATATACGTCATCTGTAATTGGTCCATACAAGAAAGCACCTTTAACGTCCATTTGGAATACTTTAAACTTCATGAAGGAAGCATATGCAAGAAAAACGCGTATGGCTTCAAGTCTTGCGACCGGAGCGAACACCTCTTCGTAATCAATGCCTTCTTCTTGAGTGTATCCCTGTGCAATGAGTCTTGCTTTGTTTCTCACTACAATGCCACGTTCGTCTGGCTTGTTTTTGTACAACCATCTTGTACCAATTGCATTCTCTCCTTCAGGTAAGTCCACTAACTTCCAAACTTCTTGTTTGCGAAACTGAAGTAATTCCTCTTGCATGGCTTCAATCCAACTGTTATCTTTCAACGCCTCTGAAATGTTCTTTGGCACCACTTGAGATAGAAAACACGAATAAAGACAGACATTTGCTTGCTCATTCTGACTTCTTGTAGTTCTCTGATTCAATGGCCCAATAATCTGAGAGACAGGATGTTTCTTGTGAATTCGATGAATTGGTATGTCACCTCCTTGCACTTGACTCTCCAGATTAGAAGTATTCAGATTTGGTAGATCTTGTAGTATGGAAGAAGTATGCGGTGTGAAATTCGGGACTTGATCCGGTGAATTGATGAAGTAATCAAACGATTCTGGAACAACTTCAACATTCGGATCTGATGATGGTTGATTCTAAACAGATCCACCATCATTAGGAGAAACTTGCGGATTCACATCTTCTTCAAGATTGTTCGATTCTTGATCTTCATGAGAATCAGAAGGACCCGGATCTTGACTGGATTTGACATGATCAGGATTGTGAAATGACATGAACGGATATTCTGAGTTGAGATTTCCATCCTCGTCATTATCAGAATCGTCACTAAAGCATCCCAAGTCACCTGATTCTTTGTTTGTTTTTCCTGAAAAATCAAATAGGTTAGAATTGAAAGATTTCGATAATGAATCTAAATCAAATAACCATTCGGGACCATGAGCCACTAACGGAAACGAATTTTCTAAAAACTTGACGTTGATAGTTTCAATAACAGTATTTGTTTTGCTATTAAAAACCCGATAAGCTTTAGAAACAGACAAATAACCTAGGAAAAATCCATCGTCAGATTTTGACTCAAACTTCCCGAGATGATCATTCAAATTTAAAATCGATACCGGACAACCAAATGCTTTCAAGTAAGAAATATTTGGTTTCCTTCCAAATAACAACTCATAAGAAGTTTTCTGTTTATCTTGAACCAATAATGTTCTATTTTGTAAAAAACACGCAGTAGCAATAGCTTCGTCCCAAAAAGTGATAGGGATTTTGGCATCTGCGAGCATGGATCTTGCTGCTTCAATTAGTGTCCGGTTTTCCGTTCCGCAACCCCGTTTTGTTGAGGTGTTCTTGGCGCACTAAATTGTCTAGCAATCCCCTTTTATGCACAAAAAAAATCAACATTAGCATTCTTAAATTCAGTTCCATTATCACTTCTTAAAACTTTAACTTTGCATTCCAATTGATTTTCAACTTTAATGATAAATTCTTTCAATAATTCAGCCGTTTCAGATTTAGCATGCAGAAAGTAAACCCAAGAAAATCTAGTGAAATCGTCAATAATGACCAAACAGTAAGACTTCTTTCCGATGCTTTGCACATTTGTTGGTCCAAAAAGATCCATATGTAGCATCTGCAAGGGTTTTGAAATGGAGTTTTCTTGCTTGGACTTAAAAGACATCCTATGCTGTTTTCCCTTCAAACACGCTGGACAGAGATCAGTTGTGGAGAATTTCTTCGATGGGATTCCCACAGCGTGATTTCCAGTTACCAAACGGTTCATGTTTCTGAAGTTGGAATGTCCCAGCCGTCTATGCCAAAGCTGACTCTCATCATTTGAAGCATGTGCAATGAGACAGGTTGTTTCGGTTTCGGCATCAATCTGCGACATATCCAATTTGTATACATCACGATCTCTTGGAGCTTTAACCACTACCCACTCATTGTCAATCTTGAAACCTGGTTTAAGAATATAACAGAAAGAATCATCAAAAAGAGTTGAATAAGATTTATCACAGATTTGAGATACACTTAGTAAGTTAAAGTTCAACTGTGCACAGTAGTTGACTTTATCAAAACTAATGACCCCATTCGAAACAGTTCCTTCTCCTGTGATTTTACCACCCGCATCACCTCCAAATGCAACGTGTGTACCATTTTTCAGCTTAAAATCCTGAAGCAAGGCATGGTTGCCTGTCATGTGCCGGCTACACCCACTATCAACGAACCACGAGTTGATAGGTCTTCTTGGGCGTACCTGCAATTCAACAATCACTTAGTTAGTTTGGTCAACCCAGGCCCACACGGTCTTGGGTTTTCCGAATCTATCTGCAATAGTAACTTGTTGATATTGAACATTTTGAAAATTGGTTTCATTTAAGAGATTTTGATGCTGATAACTATTGTTTCGCCCATTGGCGTTCATTGACTGCTTTCTCCTCAAAGCACTAAACCTTTCCTCTAGCTTAGGATCAAGGTTATTTTTTTTGAAACTTTTGGTTTCTTACCATTAAAGCTCTTGGTTTAAAACTGTTAACCTGCACACTTCTTGACAAGTTAGAAACAGAATTGTTTCGATTGAAATTTCTCAAAACCGGAGAATAACTTTGACTCATATTTTGAAAACCAAATGAATGATTTCTGTTAATGTTTGAAAACGGAGTCATTTCTCTTGTTGAGTTTGATCGAAAGAAACAATCCTTTGTGTCATGATTTCTTCTCTCACAAATATCACAAAATTTGTTATAATAACATTCTTCTGAAGAATGGTTTCTTTTGTCACAGAAACTGCAATACCTGTTAAAAAAAACATTCAGCAGTTGCATGATTATATCTATCACAAATTTCACAATGTTTCTTGCTAATCCTAAAGAGCCGATTGTTAACTTTTGATGTTGAACCAAAACGTGATTCATTATCATGGTTGTTCGGTTTTAGATTAACATTCTTTTGTGGAGACTTGGTTTGAGATTTTGATTGCATGGGACTTTGGTTCGATTTTAAACTGTTCTGTTTGGTTACCTTTTTGTTTTCAATTCTCTTATCATTGACAGCGGAAGACTTAGGACCTGAACCTGATTTCAGACCAGAGTTAGATTTGATTTGAGCATTGATTTGGTTACCATAAGAACCGTTCATGTCGAAAGTACCTGCAGACACAAACTTGATTGTCTTACCTTTTGACACTTTCTTGACAGGTTTAACTTTGTCAGTTTTAACACTTTGAACTTTGGTGTTATCATTTGATTTTAAGACACTTTTGCCTTTTGACTGTTTCATTTCAGATTGATTGTTCATTATTTTCGATTTCTGCTTCTTTGCATTCGAAACTTCAGTCTTTTTCACTTCTTGCTTTTTGATCAACTGAGCAGCAACTTGCGCCTTTTGTTCTTTCTTCCATCTGATGTACTCAGGATCATTGAATCCTGAAAATTCACCTTCTTCCGTCACCGTTTGTTCTCGTTCGGGATTAAGCTTTGGATATTCAATGAGTTGAATTAGAACAGGCTCTAATTTGTTATCAGACTTGTTGCTTGCTTCATCATCTGCTTCAGTTGTCACATCATCTTGTTCTTTCAAGCTTTCAATCAACACCTCAGATCCTTCGGACTCGGATTTACTTCTTTGAATTTCTTTGAATTTTCGTTCATTTTCAGGTGAATGATCAAATTCATTAAAGTTTTCCGGTAAGGTTTGAGTGATTGAATTTGGCATTGGCTCATGAGTAAAACCCAACCCGGTTTTGTTTTTGTTACCTCTTTCATTAATGAGTTGTTCAACCATTGTTTTACAACTTTTAACTTTCTTTAATTCAACTTGTGTGACAGCATGTTCAACTTTTTCTTGTTCAAAGTTCTTTGTCATTTCTTCAAGTTGTTTGGTAACAAGTTCCAATTCTTTTAAAGTTTTGTTCCATGATTCAGTTAGTGACAACATCTTCTCATCAGAAATTTTGTGATCAATTTTAAGTTGTTCATGAATCTTTTCATGTTTGCTTAATTTGTCACCGATTTTAAATGAATGAGTTCGATAATGTTCTACTTGTTGAATGCACTGTTCAGAACATAACCTTTCCTTAACATCAGCAGGTAATGGAACATAGTTAGGGGGTAAGTTGTTACTAACCTTTGGTTGTTCTATAGAAGATGAAGACTCATTGGATGTAGCCATTAGCGCAACTTCAGATTCAGATTCTTCAGTAGGATCAGACTTTGCACTCCAGTCATAATCTTCAGAATCTTCACTATCATCATCAACCATTTTTCCATCCCCTTCTTCTGACCAGTCTTCTTCAATTTCACATACCAGTGCCAGATTTGATGTAAGATCAGATGTAAATTGTTCTGCATAAGCACTCCAATCATATCCGTCTCTTACACTAACTACCAGTGCCTTTGTTTGATCTTCTGGCTTCTTTCCTTCATCTTTCAATTCAGGCATGGGAAGACTTTGATATGGTTTCTGAAAGAAACGTTGATTTCTGCCTTGATAACTCGAAGACTGTTGAGAACTTTGACCTTGACCTTGATTGCTTGAACTAGCTTGGTCATTGAAATTCTTTGGAGCTTTGCATTCTCTTGAGAAATGACCATACTGATTACAATTAAAACATCTGGCCTTTGATTTGTCAAATCCAACTGTCTTGTTAGCATGAGGTTTGTAACTTCGGTTAACATATGCATGCTTTTGCGTCCTATATGCAACCATAACCATTTGCCAGTTAAGATCCATTTCCTCAACATCAACTGGATCCATTTCAAATAAGTCTTGAAGGACCACGTCCATTTGACTTAAATGACTTCCTTGGTACGCTTGAAAACTTGCCATAAAAGCAGTAAAGGCAGTTTTAGTCTCGTCATCTTGAAGCAGAATATTCATTACGTCTTTCACTTTGGCTTGAACATTTGAACTTTGATTTTCTGACTGATTCTTCTGATTCTGATTTTGAACTTGATTTCTTGGTGGAGATTGAGGTTGAGAATAAGTTGGTGAATTTGGAAAGTATGCTGAATCAGTAAAGAAACTTGCACCAACAAATAAGTCACCCTCATCTTCAAACTTCGTTGCATCTTGTGCAAGAAAAGCATTATCCACAGTATTGGCAGGATTTACCACATACTTATACTGAGTTTGTGAGCTTGATCTATCAGTATTTCTTGATCCTTCATCAATCTCAACTTCTTCAATTTTTCCAATAAGCAAATCTAGTTCCATTGGAAATTTCTCAGTATGTTTTAACAGAGTAACAGTTTGTTTCCATGATGATGGTAAAGCACATAACAAACGATCATTCAAGTCTTGAAGTTCAGTCTTTACTCCGAGGTTTGACATCTCAGTAGTTAAATGAACAAACCTGTTCATCATTTGATGTACTGTCTCTCCATTAATGTGTTCAAATAATTCCAGTTGTCTTTTCAGCTTTGATTTCTTCAAACTTCTTAATTGTTCTCCTCCTTCACATATCGACTTTAATGCTTTGAAACATGTATAACCAGTCTGATATCCATCCAATCTCGACAGAACTTGAAGTGGCAACCCCTTGCACATCAAAGAATAAGCCTTGCTATCATTCTTTACTTTTCTCAAATCTTCTGCTGATAAATTATCTTCTGGATAAGGTTCAGTAGAATCTTTGGTGTAGGTACTTTTACTATCTGGAGCAGTCTGAGTTGGAATATGAGGACCTTTTTCAATGGACTTCCACAAGTCATTGTCAATAGAACACAAGTGATGTCTCAACCTGATGGTCCAGTTCTTGAAATCTGCACGATTCAAAAGTCTAGGAACACGGTTATCAGAATCATCATTAGGAGCCATTTTTAACAAATTTTTTATTTTTTTTTTAAAAAAATATTTTTGGTTTTTGTTAATTTTTGAAAAGAAATGATTAAAATACTAAAATAGAGACAAGTAATTAAAGATAAGATAAGAAACAAGTATTAAAAACAACTAAAGTGAGTCACACGGCAAAACAGTGAAAATCCTTCTTCAACCGGCTAAACAGTGTCTTTGTTCTTCACCCGGCAGGAAAAAGTCTTTACACGGCTAAACAGTTACACGGCTCAACAGTTGTAAACTTTTTGTTCTTCACCCGGATGAACAGTTACCCGGCAACAAGAAAAACTTCACACGACAATAGATCTTGACCCGGCAGAATCTTGACACGGCAAAAGCTTTGTCCGGCTGAATAGTAATCGATCACACGGCAGTTGTTAATCACCCGGCTACACAGTTGATGATTACCCGGCTGACTTTTCTTAATCACCCGTCGTAACAGTGTATTACCCGGCACTACAGTGTTTTATCCGGCTGAACAGTAACACTTTTTCAAGTCAAATTCTTCACCCGACAAGCACAAAATCCTTTATACGGCAATACAGGACCTAATTTGTTTTCCAATCTAAGTCCAAGGAAATTGTCTAAGTCAAAATAATCACCCGGCAAGTTAATCTTCAACCAAGTTCTTACTGTTCATCATCTTCTTCAAGAGAATTTTTCTGGGTTTTGTCAAAACTTGTCCAATTTGTCCAAAATTCACACACAAGCTGTGAATCAATCCGATTAACAATCCCTTATATCAATCAATCTGAAACATGTCCAATTTTTGATGAATTTATGAAAAATTCGATCGAACAGTAGTTTCTTAATTTCTCAGATCTGATGATGATCTGATGAAATCTGCACAATCGTTGTGTATAGGAGTGATTATGATGATGAATCACAACTAAAAACACCAACAATTCATTCAGATCATTGTTTTTGAGCAATTTTTGATGTGTTTTGCTTAAGAACAGCGAAGAAACACAGTACCAAAGCTCTGATACCAATTGATAGGTTCAATTGGATCGTGAAAATCGCCCAATGATCAGAACAACACAAACACAAAAACAGTTTAATCATTAACACAATTCATACTAATAATTCTCTTTGTATATTGATGATCAAAGCAGTATTGTGATACAAGTGCAGGAGAAACAAAATCACACACAGTTAATTCTCTCTCTAACGTGATATTGTGATCTAGCCTCTCTCCTCACACTCTCTTACTACATGCTTTAAAGCAAACAAATACAAGTTTAAGGAATATAACAAAATAGACCCTAAACTATATACAAACATATAAACAAAATACAAAGTAAATCTTAACTAGGAAATAACCCTTTAATCATTAACACAATTCATACTAATAATTCTCTTTGTATATTGATGATCAAAGTAGTATTGTGATACAAGATGCAGGAGAAACAAAATCACACACAGTTAATTCTCTCTCTAACGTGATATTGTGATCTAGCCTCTCTCCTCACACTCTCTCACTACATGCTTTAAAGCAAACAAATACAAGTTTAAGGAATATAACAAAATAGACCCTAAACTATATACAAACATATAAACAAAATACAAAGTAAATCTTAACTAGGAAATAACCCTAACACGGCTGAACAGTGCCTTCACCCGGCTGAACAGTGTTTTTCTTCTTTCACCCGGCTGAACAGTGATTTCTTCTACTTCACCCGGCTGAACAGTGTTCACACGGCTAAACAGTACTTCACCCGGCTGAAAAGTATCTTTACCCGGCTGAAAACTTCTTCACCCGTCTGAAAATTTCTTCAAGATTATCAACACTTAGGAAAAATATTTCTTTGAATCAATCACTTAATTCTTCAATTCTTCTTCAGATTATGATAATTTTCTGGGCAAATATCAATGATGCGTGTAATATGTATATAAAATAAACAAACAAAAACACCTAGTTTTAAATTTATAAAACCAAGACAAACCGACTAAATCACACACAACCGGCAGTGGACCGGTCGAATGTAATACAGCTTAAGTAAGTCCGGGTGTCGACCCACAGACTCTATATACTACGTTAAATAACTAGAAAAGACTCAACTAAACTAAACACGACTTAAATAAAAGATTTATTTGAAAAGGGGGGGTTTTTGCTAAAAATAGAAAGTTACTAAAAATAGAAAGTTACGATTCAAAAACGGATTTAAAACAGATTAGAGAAAACAAACCACCTAGGCTAGAATCATCGTTAACTTCAGTTATCACTCACGTTGGACTAATGGTTATGGAACCGGGATCTAAAAAATATTCATTTAAAGGTGACGCTAACCAAGACCCTCGACCCTTCTCGAGAAGAAACCTAGAGTATCACAATTAAATTATTATCACACCGGTTACGGGATTAAATTTCCTCACGGTTATCTAATCAAATTATGCCTAATTGACCCACGCTAAAGATCTATCTCACGATACGACCCTTAAAGCCATTTAAACCCAATTATTTAATTTAACAAGCAAGATTAATAATTAACACTAAGCCGGAATTTTCACAAAAACCTAAACTTAGCAAATTGACTAACAAGACTTGTTAACAACCTATCACCTCACGGATATCTAAGTTGGCTATACGTTATTACCGATTTCATTAACACTATTAATCCTATGGTTGTACTGCAGTTAAACCATAATAATCACAACTCACGTTAATGACTAAATGAATCCTATTATGTGACATAGACGATCACCAAGAAAACATGGATTAATAATATCAAATCAACCAATTCAAACATATGAAACGCATTAAACAATTATAAGAGTTCAAACTTTAATTAAACATAAACCATAACCAAATCATTCCAACGCAAGTTCAAAACAAAGTTAACGAATCAACATAACGCCTAGGTAGTTTTAACGAGTCTAGCCAAGCATGTTCATAATGAAAAACACAAGTTTAAAAGTAATAAACATGATGAAAAGCAAGAAAAACGGAAGAACGATTAAACCCGAGAAGCCTAGGAAGTGATCCTTGAACCCGCGAGCATTCGTTGTCTTCGTTCCGTCTTCCTCATCTCAAAACCGCCTCAAATCTGCTGGAAATCGCCTCCAATTCGTCTCCAAAGTTGCATATGAGTGTCTCTCCTCTTCTTACTGCCGTTCGTAACCTCATTATTGCCGTTCGTCACCTCAAATTTGATGCGATGTATTTTGATCCAAATTTCCTTAAGTGGGCCTTTTCAAAATAATTTACTTGTGGTGTACATGGACCCACACTTTGATACCCAAATATTAATCTTTGTGCTCTTTAACTTGAACGTGGGTTACCTCTGGATACACAAATAAATGAATTAAAACAAATGAATATATTTAAACATCATCATATTCAAATAACATCATTTGTTTTACATTACGTTATATGCATATATATTTTCTTCAAATTGATGTAGCATTAAAATTCTATTTATGATAATATGTATTTTAATATTTCACTCATCGATCTCATGTTTAAACATATATGTCATTTTAGCTCTCGGCTCCTAAAATAATCTAAATACAAATATGAACCAACTAGGAGTAAAAATCAACCAAAAGTAACTCAAAAGTGAAGGAAATATCTTCATAAAAATATATATTATTTGGACCACATCAATCAATCAATTCTTCAAATCTTCATATCAGATTGACTTTTCAAAGTTAAAATTGTGATGAACACTAGATCAATTCTTCAATTTTTGTTGTTTTTGTTCAATTCAATGCTTGTATTAGATTAGGAATGATGTTTTTAACACTCCTTCAAAGTTTTTCTACCTAGACTCAAGCTAAATCTCACTCGAATCTGGGTTTTTTGTGATGAACACAACTAGTGGGTTTTGACAAAAATGACAAAATATGGATTGAAATCAACAAATCTGAATGGTATGATCATGAACGAGGCTTAGGAATATGATTTCTAACATATCTCAATCATCAATTTCTCAAAATCAACAACAAATTCCGGATTTCAAATTTGAGCAGTGAATATGACGAATATGAACAATTTCTTCAAAAACTCAATCAAATCTTCACCAATTGATCTCAAACTTTGCAGTTCTTTACACAAACATGAATCAAAGCTAATGGTAGCTAAAATTCCATCAATAACAACAACAATCAAAGATCACCCAACAACTCTGATACCAATTGATAGTGCGAGATGCACCGAGCTTGGATCTAGATCTGAGATTGTTTGGTGATGTTGTTTGTAATCAGTGATGCGGAAACTCACTGATCACGTATTGATGCTTGAATGTTCATGAAGATCAATGCAAGGTATGATGAAGATAGATGATAATATGAATAGGTGAATTGTATTAGATCAATGGAGAGGTTACAAGGGATATGGAATGAAATGTAGGCAACTCTTAACACAAATGACCTAGGTGATGGTATTTATAGTCTATACCATTCACCTTACAATGTAACCTAAAAACGTGCAATTAAGCACAAAACGATTACACAAATATTCTAAGACAAATACAATTAATGAACGTCTTCACCCGTGCTTGCTCGTGATGATGCTCGATATCTTCACTCGCTTATATTTGGAAAGTGACATCTTCAAATAACCCCAACATAAAATGCTCATTACCATGTACTGATCTAAAGCCCTCAATCAATTTCATGTTTCGTTGTTTCAGTTGGACTTAATTTAGGAATTAGGGTTTGTTCTTGATTGTGGAATTAGGGTTTTTGTTTAAATCATGTTAAAATTATTTCTGTTTGATTTCTAAACCAAATATGCATATAGCGCGTATGGTAAGAACTGTTGGTTGTGACTGTGAGGTTACGGGTTCGAAACCAGGAATTGTATTATTTTTAGTATTTTGTTTTAGGCCCCGTTTGTTTTTTTAAGAGATTTAACTCTGAATCTGAATACCACATCTGAATGTTAAGAGGTGGTTCAAATGTCTGAAATCTGAATCATTAAGAGGCGGAGGCTAGAGACGAACCTCTAGTCGTCGGAGATGGAGCCTAGTCTTCGGGTTAGAAGTTAATGGATGCCGGAGACAAACGTATGTTTTTTTTTTGGGTTAAGAGGTTTTCAGACACACTAAAAGCTCTTACTGGTTCAGATGCTATTAAGACGCTGAACCTCTTAATGCCAGAAAAAAAACAAACAGCCCCACGTCTGACCGAATCAGACGTTTTTCTCTATTCAGAGAAAAGAGTCAAAAACAGACATGGCCTTAACCACATTACTAACCATTTCTACTATCTATTCTATTAATCTAATACTAATACTATACTATATATTTTACAACATGCTAAAATCTTTAAAAAAATATACCAAAACCATGATTTTATATAAGTTTAGTTTTATCAAATTTAACTATTACAAATATTTTTAATACTTTTAGAAATATATGAAAGAATTATAAGTAATAGTTTATAAATATGGACTTTTTATAAGACTTTTAAATACCTTTAAAGATATGAAAAATGTTTTAATGTATTTCTAGATATATGATATATTTTTGTGACGTTAAATAGTTTTCGTTAATATATATATATATATATATATATATCATTTTTATTGCTATCGTTTATAAAAAATGTTGTCATTTCTATTATTATCATTTTCCGACCTTATGATTAAATAACTTTATATATTTTTAATCATTTACCGAAAACCCACCAAATCACAATTCGAAAACCCTAGAATTCCAATTTTCTTAGACTCATATTGTTTCAATTCTAGTCTTTTTATACAATATGTTTTACTAAGTTAGGATAGTCATTTAATTAGGTGGTTCTAATATTTGGACGATCCTCGGTTCAATCTTAGTTGTTTACTATTTGTTTCGCGCCCGAGTTTCAAGGTGAGTAAACTCAATCCTCTTTTTACATTTACGTTTGGGCGCCGAAATATGTGTTCTTTCAATTTTCAAAAGAGATCATACAAATGTGTTAGTCTTGCTGCAACATGATGCAATCTTATGTGATAGTTTAAAGTAGTATTATTACTTGGTAATCCCACCGGTACAATGGTAGCGCTAATGGTTTGACAAACCCACCTACATGTACAACAACGATAGGTGATTTAAACCCGACCATTTAATTACAATTACAATTACAATGTTACAAGTAGTTTTACGATGATGCAAGTTCCTATGCTATGTTGCTATGCCATGTCCCTAAGTTGCTAAATAATTATTGATAACTTAAATATCGAGACGGTTAAGTGACGTTTGCTTGAAAAGTTATCTTTAATTAATACATGAGTTGGTTGCTCATGATAAACGACTACAAGTTATATTAAAATATCAGTGTGTGTTCATGGGGTCATGGTTGAGAATAGTATGAAATAGCTATACATGTAAGATTGCGCAACATATTTACGATGATCTCGGATTTCTATATTATTATTTAACAATTGTGGTTTGCTCACTAGCTTTTATAGCTAACTTTATTTTCACATATTTCAGGTGGTGTTAATGTTATTTTGCTACTTTTGCCAAGACATAGGATTGCCATGGACCTAGTTAAAATAATAAAGACAATTGCATTTACTGTTTCGGTTTTATTACTTTTGTCGTTTCTATTTAAGACTCATATTCCAAAACTTATGTTATGAAAATTATTGAAATTTAATAAAAAGTGTGCCGTGTGCTTTGTTACTATTAATACCCAATTTCTATGTCAACCCGGTGTTTCCGCCATCGGGTGAGGTGTCACACAAAGCATATAGACACAACAATTAACTATTTAAGCAGCAACCACAACACTAAATCATGTCCATATGCAGAAACAAGTAAGATTGGCTAATGGGTTGGGTTTCGATATTTTTAACTTTACTTCAAACTCATTAAGTCATATTCATATATAGTTAATTAATTAGATATATCAAAAAAAAATATATGCTTCTTATTCGAATTGGGCGAATACCTGAAAATCATATTCGTACTCGATCCACACTCGATAAATTTATTCGAATCGAATGCGAATCGAATAACCGAAAGCGGATTTCAAATGGACTTAATCGAATTTCGAATTATATTCGAATAATGAACACCCCTACATATCATATCTGACTTAGGGCTGTTTGGCAATGCTGAATAGTTAAGTGCTGAATGATTAAGAGGTCTGAATGGTTAAGATGTATGAATGTTAAGTGTTGAATGGTTAAGAGGTTCTGTTTGGTTGGAAATCTGAAATAGATTTTTTAAAATTTTGTTTCATTCATTTTGTCCCTCATTGGAGTGGAAACAAAAACATATTTTGTTTATATATGGAAGCATTCATGCATGTTAAGTTCTTGTGTCATGTTTTACTGTATCACCTACCCACGCGCAGGGGGGTGCAATTTGGTTCGAATTCCTTGCCAAAAAGGACCACGCGACCTGTGGACACGAATGCAACTCTGAAAAACCGGACATGTGCGAGGATTTTGTTTTTTGGGTTTCTGGTCGTTGCTTGTTCCAAATCCGTCACAGCTTCCCTTCTTTGGCCGCTCCTTGTCGCAGCCTTGGTCGCCAGCTCGTTCATGCTCACTAGCCAAACACCCTCATCTGAACCAGACATCTGAATCGCTGAGATTTAAAGACTTGTTCAGATGAAAACAAACAGCCCCAAATGCTGTTCAGATGAAAAGACTTGTTTTTCATTGGTAGTGATAAACTAATCTCAACTATGTTGTATACACTTACTTCAATCTCCATTCGGGTGAGTTTTTATTTGTGAAGACGAAGAAGATCTCGAGAGTGTCGGTGAAGCTCGATCGCGACCGAAATGCTATACGATCGACGCCGCAGTTGGAATGAAGACTTGGAGCTTACGCGGTTCACAAAACCAGCTAAGTCTTTTCTAATTCACCCTTCTAGCTTTTATTTTTGCATTCTTAATTTTTATTTTTAGCTGTTTTCTATCTCTACATTGAGGACAATATAGAACTTAAGTGTGGGGATGGAAAATAGTCATTTTTGAGCCTTGTTTGTCTGTTTTGAGTCTTATAAAGTCTTAAAAATAAAAAAATTGAAAAAATTGAAAAATGTCTTTGTTTAAGTTGTGCACTTTAATAGAAAATGATAGTAAACTGATTTTGGTTTTCAAATGAGTTGTGGTTTTTAAAACAAAGATGAATTTTGATAAACTTTTGGTAACCCAATTAGCTGAGATGGTTTCCCTAAGTGACGTAATAGAAAAGTAATTGTTGTGAATCTCGTGGATCTTAGGAGGAATAGGAAGACCTTAACTAAATTAAATTAGGCACCATTGTAGGCTATTGAACTTAAATAGGTTAAGGGGTAGTGCCATTTTGGGATTTATAACACACTTCTTGTGAAAGAAGTGGCGCATCCGCAAATAAAATGTCCACCGGGTATAGTACTGAAAAGCGCTCAAAGTAGCTGCTAAATAATAGAGCTCAAAGAGGCCAATTCAAATGAAAAAAAATGAAAAATATAAGACAAGTGATCCAAGACCTCATGTGCTCTACCTCCGGGATAGCGACTTGGATACGACACCCTTGGGTGAGGTGATCTTGTTTTATGAAAAAAAAGAATAACAGTCTATACCCACAAAATTCATCCATCAAAATCCACCCTAATATGGCACTAGTCTTTAGCTTAGTTAAGTTCTTTAGGTTATTTTGGTAGGAAAACCTTTGTGGTTTATCCGATGCCTGATCAAGCAACAATAATCGGGCTGACTTATTTTTCCTCTGTGTGAGACCTTATAGATAAATAATTTAATTAAATTTAGATTAAACATAAGGGGAAACTTAATTGGCTAGTGATAGAGTGTTTAAATTAAACGCACCGATGTTTATCTGATTTGTTGCTTGTTTGAGAATCTGTAACGAAATGTTGAAACCTTGGTTAGTTGTGATTCTATGTGCATGCTTTTTCAGGGACGAAAAATGTTAAGTGTGGGGATATTTGATATGGTCTAAATTATATATATATTTATATAAATATTCCTTTCACTTTTGGGTTACTTTTGGTCGAAGTATACGCATAATTGATTCATATTTGAATTTATAACTTTTAAGGAATAATGAGCTAAAATGACTAATATTAATACAATACTAGACTAATTAGTGAAATTTAATAAATGAGAAATAATAATGCTTATTTGCTAGACTTTAGTCCACTGTCAGTGATGGTTGTACAAAAGGGTTTTGACGGCAATTATATTTGGGGACGGCAGTTGCTCGATGAGGGGACGAATTTAAAGAGATTTTAAGGGTTTTTGAGCTTAACAAGACGGAAACGAAGTGCTAGAAGCGGATTGGATCGTGGATTGCATCTCGGTTTAATCGGGTTTTATTATTTCTTCACTTTTGTCTTTAATACTACCATGTTTGCTACTTTTAAACGTGTTTGTGTTTTTATTGTTATGATTATTGGCTAGACTCTTTGAACCGCCTAGGCCAATGATAAACTAGTTACGTTGTTTTGCATGTTTTGTTGGATTATGTTATGACGTTGGGTTATTTTATGATTTAGTAAACTATCTCTTTTGATTGATTGATGCATTATTACATGTTTGGTTTGGTTTGAGTTGATTCAATTGTTCCATTTAATTCTTGATGTATGTCTTTCATATAATAGAATTAAGTTAGGTCGCGGACTGTGTGTTAGTGACTAGTTTATGGTTTAGGTGCACTAAAACCATAGGAATAATTAATTGGATCAAACTAATAAGAATGTGTAGCTAAACTAGTATCCGTGAGGTGATGGTTTAACTAGTAAGTCTATGTGATTAAATAACTAGGTTCATATCTGTGAAGAGTGGTCTAGGTTTAGTTTAATTACATTGTTTACTTGTGTTAATCAAATCAGAGAAATTACCTTATTTATTGTACTGTGAGGTAGATAAACGATATAGGTACTAAGTCATAGAATTTTAGACGACTGTGAGGAAGTCTAAAAACTAAACTGGTTTAATTATTAACTTGATAAAAAAAACCCATAGGTGTCTTCTCGAAAAGGGTCGAGGGTCTTATCGGTGTTTGGGTCAAGCGAGTATCTTACGATCCCAGTCCAACGTCTAAACGTTTTCCAACAAACTAATAAATCGAGTAACTAGGGAATCGGGTCTAGGTGGTTTATCTCTTCTCATCTGATTTTCAATCTCGTCTTTCGTACTTGTTTCTATTTTTAGTAACTTTCTATTTTTAGTAACTTTCTATTTTTAGCAGTCAAACCCCCTTTTTCAAATAATCTTTTATTTAAGTCGTGTTTAGTTAGTAGAGTCTTAGTCAGTTTAATTAACGTAGTATATAGAGTCTGTGGGTCGACACCCGGACTTACTTAAGCTATATTACATTCGACCGGTCCACTGCCGGTTGTGTGTAATTTAGATAGTTTGTCTAGGTTTTATAAATATTAAAACTAGGTGTTTATTTGTCATTTATTTTTATATATATATTTGCACGCATCAATCCAGAATCAAGGTATCTACATTTATTATACTAAATAACATATTATACAGGAAGTCTCTTGCAGGTTCATATCTAAGATGCATCGAGGAACCTGAAGTCCAAGAAGTTCTAAAAGATTTCCATGAAGGAGATTGTGAGAACCACACTAGTGGCAGATCACTATTTTCAAGGATCCTGAGAACAAGATATTTCTGGCCAACGATGAAAAAGGATGCTATGAACTACTCAAGGAAATGTGATGCTTGTCAAAGGCATAGCAACATCCTTCGTCAGCCTGCATTACCTTTATATCCTATTATATCTTCATAGTCATTCATGAAATAGGACATGGACATAGTAGGCAAGCTACTAAAAGCACCAGGAGAAAAAGTATTCATGCTTGCAGTGACAAATTATTTTTCTAAATGGATAGATGCAGAATCCTTTGCTCAGATCAAGGAAAAAGAGGTAATATCTTTCATTAAAGGAAATATTATCACTCGATTTTGTATCCCTTCAGAAATTGTATGTGACATGGTTCCCAGTTTATCAGGAAAATGACTACTAAATTTTTTTTACGGTTGGGGCATTAAAATAACCACATCTACTCCGGTTCACCCTCAAGCCAATGGTTAAGCAGAGTCCAGCAACAAAATTACCATCAACAACCTAAAAAAGAAGTTAAGATCCAAGAAAGTGAAATGGGCTGAAGAATTGCCTTATGTTTTATGGGCTGATAGAACGACTCCAAAGAATGCCATAGGCCAAACACCATTTTCATTAGTATTTGGAGCAGAAGTTGTTATTCCAACAGAAATGGTGGTTCCTACAGCCAGAGTAAGCATCCGTGATCCTCAACAAAATGAAGAATCCCTTATTCAAATGTGGAAACTGTTGATGAACTCAAAGAATTAGCAAAAATCAGAATGGCTACTTATCAAGAAGGGTAGCTGGAGCATATAATAAAAACATAAGAATAAGAAAATTCCAAGAAGGCGATATGGTACTAAGGAAAACTTTTCAAAATACAACCAATCCAACCGATGGTAAGGTCCATACCTAATTGAAGCTGAAACTGGAAAGGGGGCATATAGATTGCTTACAATGGAAGGAGTTCAACTACGAGAGCCTGGAATGCAATAAATTTGAAAAAAATACTTCATGTAATATGGATCCAGTATCCCCCATTAATTAAGGATCCTAAATTCGGTATCATTTTATTCTTTCAATTATTTTTGCCTTATTAAGCTTTTTTCATAAGCAAGGATGTTAATGCATTTAACATCCCGTTTCATTAAATTTCAAACCAAGTTGCTTATGTGGAAATTATAGAGATTGTTCATCTCTCTCCTAAATTTAAGGTATCCTATACCTTCTAAGGTTTAAAAGGTTTTCACATTTTCTAGAATCGCCAGTTACGCACGTTATCCACGTATGATTCAAGGCAATGGGACCAGTGCACTATATGTGGCTGACAATTTCATTGTTGTTGGTCATATGTTGGATCTCTAAGTTTATGGTAGACGTACCACACCTTCGTTATCCTAAGGTTTCTAGCGTTTTCACGTTAGCTAAGGTTTTAGCATTTTTCAATGTCACTTACGTTTGGGTAGACCTTGAATGGGCATAAATCCCCGTTTAGGCCTTGTCGCCAGTTAACTATCAGGCCTAGTCGCCAGTTATCTATTGGGCCTTGTCGCCAGTTTGTCTATCTAAGTTGCAGGATATATTCGCTGGATTATATCAACATTCAAAGATCCAATTATTTATAAGGATCACTAGATCCTGAACCTATGAATAACATATTTCATGTAAACATCTTAAGACGCATGATCCTAATTAGGATTCTCTGGTATGAATTCTATTCATTTGTTTACATTTCTAAAATATTATGATATTTTAGATCATTTTTTAAACCTAATCTAATATATAAACAACATGACAAGCATGAAACCAAAAGATTAGATTCATACCATTAAAATGTGACCTGGGTTTCACCAGCAAAACCGTGGACCATCCACACGGGTCAAGTCATGTGATTGTTAATGTTTAGCATGCAGGAAAGTAAAAGAATGACACCAAAGGCTTAATCCCCAAAATTGAGGATCCATCCACCTTCGATACCCCTATATTGTCTTCAGGATCATGGATCGTTAACCTAATATCTATTGTTCAGGAAATTACAACCAAATCGAAATCATCAAAAGTTTCACAAATAAAAAGTGGGCTCAGGCTTGCATCACACCTTCATCGCCCACTACGGCTTCACCACCTGCCTCTGCCTTCAGCTCCTTACCTTTGCTCGTTCCTGTCACATTATCCTTCTCCATCGCCAGCTCTTCAGCATCCTTATCCTCACCCAGGTCCATTAGAGTTTGCTCCCATTTGAACACATTCCAAGCAGATTTGTCAAACTTAGGATCACCAACTTCCTGTCCATCTTAATCCTAGCCTAAAGGACTGACTTTGTAGCCCAAATCTTAGCTTGGTGGGTAGCAGCTTGAACATCCTCCTGTAGCCAGTTCTCAGCATAGCGAGCCTCCTCCTTCAATCGACCTTCGGCAACCTCAAGCTTATTTTCAAGAATCATCTTATCCTTGATGGCCATAGTAAGAGCCTTCTCCTTGGCAGCAAGAATGGACCTGAGATCAATCATGGCAGTAAAAAGGTCCTTGACCTCCTTCTCATGAGAATCCTTCAAAGAAGTCAGGCTCTGCACACGAAGATAAGGGTACAATAATCAGGATTAAGGATCCTCAAACTATATGTACACATATTTTTTAACTCATATGCAGGATCATCAATCCTTACCTCGATAATGATCTCTTGGAGGTGTCTTCCCGTTTTAGCAAATCCATCATCAAGCTTTGAAGGCTTCTTTCTTTTGTGAGCCACACTCTTAGAACGAGTTGCAACAGGCTTGGGAATCACAAGGTTGGCTGGAACTTCCTTCTTAATAACTTGAGAAGTGAGCAGACTGTCAACATCATTAAGGACGAATCGTGCAAACTTGACAGAAGATCTGGGAGCACCCAACCAATAATCAAACAGATAAGCACACATTTAACTAACTTAGATTTTCTTATCTACTGAGTACTTACTCGACATTGTAGAGGATGAGGAAAGAGAGCAGCAAGATTCTGGACTCTGGTCTTGAAGGTACGAATACTCGGATCTAGGTTCAAGAAAGCCTCAGCTCTTGTTTTCGTGTTTGGAAGATCAGTAAGTCGAGCAAAATTATTCACTGCAAAACAAAAATCAAATTTTTAAAAGATTCTTAAAGAAAAGGTCATGAAATCGCAAGGATCCTCTATCCTACCCTTCAAAACCCATCTAAAAGGCGAAGTTTCTCCATCGGGAATCGAACACCTTTTCGCGAAAAAGAACTGATTCTTCTAACTAGAATCATTCTGGGTTGTTTTTAAAACAAGAATGGGCTTATGGGGTTTTGATTTCATAACAAAGCGGCTAGAACCATGTGTGACTAGCGTGTAAAGATATGAAAGTTCAGCGACGCTGAAGACCAGATTTTCTTTCAAGATGATTTCTTCGATTGTGAACAACGTCCTCCAAATCATCGGCATCACTTGAATATAGCTTAAACCAGTCATAGTGAAAAAATCTTGGGTCACCTCAGGAAATGGGTATGAAAAACCTATTTGAAAAGGCAGTGCTGGGAAACAGACCCATTTGCTTGAAATCGCATCACTTTGAGCGCATGAATCATAGGGACGATACTCGGTTTCATGAGGAAAGCGAGTTTTTTGATTTCTGGATCTGTGAACTTACAGAGTTCTTTCAATGGATCTTTTAAGAGGTTTTGAGATTGTAAAAGCTCATAGACATCTATCGGGTTATAACTAGATGAAGCTGGTACATTTTTCTTGGTCATGTTTCCAATGAAGAATTAGTGAAAAATCAAAGAAAAAGACAGAGGAAGAGGAAACGATACGTGATAAGTATGCCGACAATAAGTTATGAAGAAGGGTTGATCCTTTAAAAACAAATAATGAGAGAATCTTGGGATAACAAGCAGTTGCAATGGTCATGTCAATCTCATCTGGTTATAATGGCAAAGCGCGTAGGCAATATGACAGCTGTTTCTCACCAACAACCTTCATATTGGGGGCAATTTTTAGGGCGCGGAATTTTACTGGCAAGGATGCAGTATCCTTATTACGATGAATCCAGTATCCTTAGCGTTTGAAGGATTTAAAATCATTGATGCTTATAATTATAGAATAACTAACTATTGTCTTCTGCGTGTTTTATATGTTTCAAATGCAGGTAACGTTCTCAAGACTCAGTCTTCCTTAAATATCGGTCATGATGATTGTGGATCAAACTGAGAACGTGGTCAAGTCCATCAATGACTTTATGCTTATTTTTAGAAACATATTTCGATTAGTTCAAACTATAAATGAGGCTATGGCTTAGCTCATAAGAGACACGATTTTTTCATACTTCTTCTTCTTCTCTCAACTGTTTAATTCTGCTCACGCACAAACATGGTACTAGCGGTCATAGCTCTCGAGTTGTAATTCATTTTTGTCATTAATATAATGGTGATACACGATTGCAACGCTTGAGGTTTTTATGCCAGCGAACTCATCTTGATCAAGGGCTTTTCCTCGTGATGTGTGGTTAGCACATCATGGTTTTGTTAATCGTTTTCGTCTAATTTTCGGGTTTAATGCTTGTGTTTCGCTTAATTTATATATGTTATTGAATGACACATGGATCTAAATTATATTTGTGTTATGTAGGTGTTTTGGTGCTTAAAAATGTGCAGATGATCTAAAGGAATAAAGTGGAGCACAAGAGAAGACTTGGAGTTGGAAGGCAAGAAAGAAAATAAAAGTTTCTGGTTGGAGGCCTTCTAGGCGATACGCGCAGGACAAGGGTCCATGATGCGCGTATCTCCTAGCACAGTTATATGGGATTTTTTTAGGGTTTTGCTATTTAAACACATTATAAACCCTAGTCGTAAGGAGTTCTTTCCAGCCGTTTTAGAGCATAAAGAAGGGACATTTTTGGTGATTCAAAGAGGTTGGAAGCAAGAGAGTGAAGCTTGGATCATCGAGACGCTAAACGATCGTTGTTTCGGGTTTTTAATCCTCTTGAACTCTTGTTTTAATTAACTTTTGATCATGTTTGCTTTAAACTCAGAATGTTTTGGTGTTTTTATTATGATCATGAGTAGCTAAACTAGTATTACTACCTAGATGATGAACGGTTATTGATTGTGGAATTGGTTTTGGTTATTTTTATGTGATGTTTTGAATTCTAGCATAAATTGCATGTTCTTGGTATGTTGAATGTGTTTGATTGTTAAAGTATTGATTTCTATTGTTTTACCATATTCTTACTTAAATTGAGTGGTTAGTTTGATCATTTAGATTCTCGTAGCTAAATCATTGACTTTGTGTTATTGATTTGTGTAATGAATTGCTAGACGTAGTGATCATTAGGATTGGTAAAACTGGAATTGAAACTTTAACGAACTACTTAACTTGGCTTGAAAAAGTAAGTTAGACAATTAATCTTGATAGTTAAATAATTAGGGTTTGAACGGTCCGAGAGGAGGTTTGCCCAATACGTGATTATCTTGTTAAATGTGTTCAATATTTCCTTTGAATGTTACCCCTTGCATGATAATGTATTGTGTCAGCTAGATCGAGAGGTTAGTTGTCATTTGGGTATGTTAGAATTGTTGAAAAGACCGAAAGGTGATTCAACCCAACCGATAGTTTAATTCGTTCCTTAAGTATTCTTATCGGTCACACCCGGAGAATGATCCGGGATCCTTTAGGTTTATTAAGGGTCGCATCTTTAGAAATTCGGTTTCATCACATTTGAATTAACCAAACCAAAGACATAAGTCATAACCGGGATTCATCTAGGTGGTATCTTTCCAATCTTGCAAGTTAATCAAAGTCTTCATTCGTTGTGTTCATCTTTAATTAATTTATTAGTTAAAATTTAATTTCTTGTTCTTAGGTTATTAGAAACCCCCCCAATCAATCAATATTCCTTTTCAATTTAGTTTCCGTTATTCGTAGTGTCTTTGGGTTCGATATCCGGTCTTCCGTAGACTATACCCTAGTCGGTACACTTGCCTTTCTGCTAGGTCTAGTTTAGGGTTAATTGGTTTTTAACTCGAGTGTCTAGATAGAGTCTTAGGTTAGTTATTTTTATAGACCGTTTTTAGCACATCACCTCGTATAAATCTCGGTGTTATTCTAATTATTTTACTCATTGATCATTATCTAAATTAAAACGCACAACCTCACTTTACTAATTTGGTTTTATCATTTTTCGACCAAAACAGGGTCATCACAAGATCATCATAGAAAAGAGAGGCTTTTTTCAATCTCATCTTAAATGCTTCAACAGCCGTAGTTACATCAAGATTAGGGATTTCTAAGACTTCCTTGCCAAATTTATTTACATAATATCTATATGATTCATTATTAGATTGAGTAACTCTATATAAAACACTGGTTAATCTTTCAAAGGTTCTACTACTTGAAAATTGATTGCTAAGGAGATTAACTAGGTGAGAAAATGAAGTAATAGAATAAGGAGGAAGACTTAGCAGCCATTTTAAAGCAGAACCAATGAGTGTGGATCTAAAACCCCTACACAGACAAGCTTCCTTTAATTTTTCTGGAATGGGGTTGATCTCCATCATTTCCCTGTATTGAGCCACATGTTCCTTAGGATCAGATGATCCATCATATAGTTTCATGTTTGGAGTTTGAAAACATTTTGGGATCTCAGCATCATAGATTAGCAGAGCAAATCTTGAAATCCTATGACTTCCCACGGGGATTTCAGGAATAGGCCTAACTACTCCTGGAACACTGGATACCATATCCTTAAGTTTTTGCAATTCATTGGCCATTGTTGCATTGATAGTTGTATCCTACATCGAGCCAAAGTTAGTGTTCAAATTTTGATTATTGAAAGTGTTACCTCCTGGTTGAGAATACTCCATTCCATTATAGTATTCTGAACGAGGCATCTCGGTGGTGACAGATGGTGCAGTTGGTCTACATAGGTATAATATCTCTATCATGGACTTCAGTAACTCTTGGCCACTGCATGCTTGAGGATCCTTGATTCTGGAAGGAGGATCCTTGATTCTGATTGAGGGGAGGACCCAAAGGATACTGCATTGAGGATCTTGCTTGATGGAAGGATCTTTCTGGCATAGAGGATCCTGGCTGACAGAAGAATTCTGTAAAGGCTGAGCATCCTGGTTTACTAAAGGATCCTTGATGATTTTGGATTGAGGATCCTTGCTGAAGTGTTAAAATCAAGTGTTTTTGGCATATAGGGACTGATATCCTCCACATGCTTCTTGGCCTTCTTGATATCTTCAATTTCCCAAAGGATCCTTTGATTGTTCATGTTATGTTGCTCTATATAGGCTTTCATCTGCAAACACAACATAGAAATATCAGTGTTAGAAGTTACCGTAAAGGTCATAGCAGGAGGTTTTGATCCTCGGAAAACAGTAGTTGGCTTCTTATTGGTAATATCCTTGATCTTCACGGGTCCCAAAGATGAACTTGGCATTGGCTAAAAGATGATGATGAAGACATGCTTGATGAAACAGATTTTGATTAAGAAGCCGTTGAAATACAAAAAATGAATAAAGATGAATGAATGGAAAATTGAGATGAATGAAATGGAGAGAATGATGATTAAAACAACACTTGTCCCATGGATGGCGCCAAATTGTTTTGGTCGAAAATTGATAAACCAAATTAGTTAATGTGAGGTTGTGCGTTTTAATGGTGATAATGATCAATACGTAAAATAATGAAAAGAACACAAGTATTTATACGAGGAAAAACAGTCGAGAGAAAGAATTCAGAGTGTGAAGTTCGTGTGTGTGATAACTTAGCCATAGCCTCATTTATATAGTTCAAAATAAACGAATTTGTCTCCTAAACTTAAGCTAGAGCCGTTGAAGGTTGTTGACCAAGATCCCAACTCATTCCACAATTCCTTTGACCAAGATTTACGGTGGACTTAGTCATATGGTCATTACCTGCGATGACATATAAAACACGCGAAGAACAAATGTTAGTTAATCAGCAACTATTAGTACCAAGGATCCTCACTCGATCCAGCGTGTTAAGGATGTCGTATCCATGATGACTAACACTCGAGCCCTAACAAACATTTAATAAGAAAAGTCATGTATCGCATGTATTATCTTGCATAACATAATTTTAAAAGACTGAAGAGTTAACAATATCTCTAACCCTTCAATAAATATACAAGATCAACAGAACATGGTGTCAACGATCCAAAATAGTGACATTCACAAAAGCCTACGAATAGATCTCATCAACCATATTAAGCAAACTAAGATTGCAAATCTCATCGACTAATACTATTTATTTTTTATTTTAATTCTTGTTTTTTAGATATTTTAAATTTTTTTTGGTATTTGTATTGTTTTAATTAATAATATAGTTTAGTTTTAGAATGATATAGAAATAAAAAAAAAGTTGTTTGGATCAGTATATGATGGTCTCCACTCTCCACACTATTTGGGTGGGTTTGTGTAATAGAAAACTAGAAGAGAAAACGTAAATTTAAAACGAGTGTGATGCACCAAGAAATAAAAGGTATAAAAGGGCTAGAAAAATACACGAATTTCACTACATTAATACTATATTATACTATTATACAAGAAAAAAAAGGTACACAAGCTTTAAAAAAAAAAATTACAAAATCTAACATCAGTTGCAAGCTCAAAAAACCAGATCTTGCGGTTGATGAAAGATTGAGGGAACTTCCTTACAACAAAGAGATAAAAAAAAGTGTCTCTTTGTGTTATTCCCCATCACTACCAAATTCAAATCAACATCTAAAATAGCTTCAGAAACAAGGCTTCAAATATGCAGCCTATTTCCAACATCTAAATCAAGCTTCATCCTTCCATATGAAATCATAACTCCCCTGCAACTGTTGCTGTTGTTGATCTTCCACCTCAATGTTTCCCGGATTAAAACCCGAAGGAAATATTAAGTCATTGTTTGTATCAACTGCATCCCACATAGCACTTCCTGGTCCCCAACCCGAATTATACCAATTCTCCGCCATTTCGCCCCACGCCATATCATAATTTCCTCCATTACTTTCAACATTTTTATTCTCGGTAACTGTTTCATCCGATATCATATTATCTGTTGTTTCAACTGGGGATTCGGTTTTAGTTTTCCCGAGAAACCTCTCGGGAAAATTCAACCTGGCATTTTCACCGCGGAGTTTAAATGCTTCACGGTCATAAGCCATTGCAGCATCCTCCGCGGTGTCAAATGTCCCCAGCCACAACCGGGTTCGGTTCCTCGGAAGACGTATTTCCGCTACCCATTTCCCCCAATGTCGTTGCCTCACCCCTCGGTATAGTTTAGTTGTGTGAATTGGTTGTATTTGAGGCCTCATCATCATCCTTCCTCTTGGGCTTAAATTCAATGCATTAGTACAATAATAGTTTATTAATTGCTGCTGTTGTTGTTGTTGTTGGGTGTTGTCGCCAGAAAAATAAGGCGGGAACCCAAAATTGTGGTGGATCATTGGTGCTTGGTTTTGGTGTTGGTGTTGGGGGTTAAAAGATATCATTTGTTGGTTTTGTAGTGGTTGTAGATTGGAACTTGAACTTGAAGTTGAAGTTGAAGTTGATCTATATTGTTGTAAAGATTCGAAAGTGGGTTGATTGTTTCCATCAAATGAAAATGGGAAAAGTTTTGAAGATGAAGATTGATGTTCAGGGCTTTTGATTTTTTTGAAAGGTCTATTAGTGTTTGTGTATGACATGGAAGCTTCATCAAAAACTTGTTTCCATTCTCTTGTATCATCAAAACTCATATGATTAAAGTCCATCTTTTGAGTTTCTTCATCAATTATCTTTGATTTCCCACTGTTCCTAGCTGCAGCCATTAATGAAAAATCAACAAATTTTCACAATCAACAAATTCACTCAAACAAACCAAAAAAAAACTAAAAAAAAAAAAAAAAAGAAAACAGTTTTTGCCGCCCGCCTGCCTTTAATCACTGGATTAAAGCACAAAAACTAGCTTTAAATCCAGATCTAACAAAAACCCAGTTGAAAAAAAAAGTCAAATTTCAAAACCCAGATCTCTAAAACAAAAAAAAAGTTACTAAAACTTATTCAACAGAAATGGGTGTTGTGAAAGAACATAACTACACAAGATCCATTTTAAAAAAAATGAAGATCAGAGGAGACAGGGAGCGGCTTCAAATAATAAAAAGAAAAAAAATGATGAAATGAAAAAAGTAAAATGGTGTTTTCGTATGCGATTGTGAATGATTTTTGTGTTGATTGATCATATGAGACGAAGAACAGAGGAAAAAAGAAGCTCAAAAGGAAGAGGACTTTGTGGGTGTGTTTTTAGTGGTGAAAGGGGGAGGGGGTTTATAAGAGTGAAGATAAAGATTTGTTAGAGGAAATGTGTGTTTGGACCCACACGGTTTATTTTAATCTTTCGTTGCTTCCACTCTAAACAAAAAAGATATTTATGAGTTTGTTATTATCAATGTTTTCAGGATCGGATCGGACAGTGAATCGGTCGTCTTACTGGTTCACTGGTTGAACCGGTCGGACCGGTCGAACCGGTTGAATCGGTTTTGAACCATATAAATAATAAATAATTATATATGTTTTTCTGAAGTATTAATATAACTTAAAATATAAGTCAGATACTCAGAAACAACTTTTTAAGTTCTAACTTCAACACAAAGACAATATTATCTAAAGTTTAAAGGTTAAACCTTAACCAAACTTAATTTAAATAAAAAATATCACAAATTTAACCAAATAAAGTCAAATTTTTTTAAAAAAATTAAATTTCCGAACCGATCCGAACCGGTCCGAACTGGCCGAATCCCGGTTCAACCGGTTGACCGGTTCGAACCGGCCGATCCTTTGTACTAAAAACGAACCTATACGGTTCGGCCCGGTCCACCCTCCGAATCCCGGTCCGACCGGTTCGACCGGCCGAACCGATCCGAGCCTGACAACATTGGTTATTATTATTTTTTTTTGCCATGAAGAGCAAGAAATATATTGTTTATTTTAGTTGAAGTTTCGTTTTCAAGTGCAATTTTTTATATTTATCCTAATTGAGGTCCTACTTCAAACAGAATGTACCTTAATTATATACGGTTTAATTATTAGTTTGTTAATTTATTCACTTAATCTCATCTAAAACGTCAATTATTGTTGACTTTTTCAAATGATTATGATTAGAATTCAAATAGTGGTTTTAAAACATTTATAATTACTATACGAGTGTTCGCGGGATAAGGTGTGAAACACATACACTACAAGAGGTGTGTACGGTAAGGTCTCGGCTGTTAGTCTCAACCAAAGCTGAGGTAATTGGTTAATCTGTTTGATTAATCAATCGTTTTTTGGTAATGGGTTAATTGGGGCTAGCCAAAGTTAATGTCAGACTAGCCTATTTGACGGAGGGATTCTCTTTTAAGTTTGACGTTCTAATTTCAAATTCAGATAATAGTATAATTTAGAGTGCAAACGAGCCGAGCTACTCGCGAGTTACCCGAGATCGGTAGATAAAAACGTGAACGAGCCGAGCTTTATCAAGCACGAACTCGAGCTTAAGCTTGAAAAAAGCTCATTGTATTATCGAGCCTAGTCCGAGCTTTACATATCAAGTTCGAGTCGGCTCGGGAGCCATAATGAGTTTTCTATTTTTATGTTTTTTTTATTTATTTTAAAAATATAGATTTTTATTTCTATAACTAGAATATATGTAAGTTATGATAAAAAATAATTATATAATATGCATTTTGTTACAAATAAAATATATATAACTAAATATTTATATAAAAATAAATATAAATAATTAAAAATAAAATAACTAAATACAAACGTATTGAGCCCAAGCCGAGCTTGAGCTTGATGAGTTTGTGACGAGCTTGCGCTCAAAATTTGAAATTAAAGTTTTAAACAAGCTCAGCTCAGACTCGACTTAACTCATTTACCCCACGGCATAATTTGATGTAATTTGGAAATACGTTTCTTGTTAAAAAATGACACCTAAAAAATATAGGCACAAATAATTGTATATTTGTTGTTTAAAAAAATTGTGTATATAGTATGTAAATAGACAAACGGTGGGCCCACTCACCGTCCCATGAGATCATTGTTTCATTTTCATAATTCGACGCCACCATGATACTAATCGACTTTGTCCGCTATGACTTGACTAATTGTTTATATTTATCATCTTATACCAAAACCATATTGTTTCACTATTATTTTAATATACTCCTGAAACTAGAGGATAGAATATAGTATTAGTATTTATATTTATCTATCTACTACTAGGGAAGGTCGGTGTTTTACACCGGCCTCTCCCGTCCCGTCACGTCACGTTTCAACTTTTTCTTACTTTAACGTATTAACGGTTTAATCCCTGATTTTTAACGCATTGATAGTTTAGATCCCGACTTTTACTAATTGTCATTTGAGCTCCTGATGAGGTTTTTGACTTTCATCTCTTACTCCACTTTGACATAGTACGACTTTTAGTAATTGTCATTTTAGCCCCTGATAAGTTTTCGACTTTGCTTTTTTACTCAACTTTGAAATATAATAGGACTTTAATATTGTTATCGTGTTGACCTTTAACTTTTAATATTTCATCGTTTTTTAACATGTGACACATTACTTTTTTTCGTCGAGACATACAGAGAGACTGTTTTTCAACACATATGACGAAGTCAAATACGCAAGACCTGACTGTGTGACCCAACTGCTGCAACGTGCAGCCTTGTTTTAAATCTAGTTTAGTAGTATTGTATATATCCTTTAATCCTACCTTCTAGGAAGTTGAATACTTGAATATTATTCTTCAAACAAAAGCCAGTAACTTTCTAAAATATAATTTCAAATTTTTTATTTATTTTATATAAATAATAACTCTTTTTAAACTAACAAAAAAATCCAAAAAAATATCAAAAAAGACTCGAACTATGGTCACTACATACATGACATATAGCAAAACCCACACACGAAACACACATATACCAAAAACACGACATATATACGAAAAATCAAAAAACCACCAACACAAAAAACAAACCAAGCACACTATGCTAAAGACACAACAATCTCACCATCCATTTAGACTTCTTTTTCAATATATAAATAAATTAATAAATAAAATAAAGGGGAATATTTCATTTCTTATTTATATTTTTTTAGATAAAATTACACAATTCGTTCTTTATTTCTTATGTTGTTACATCATACGTTCTTTACATTAACTTTCATTCATTTCATTAGTTAAGTTAGATGCATTTTTGTGTTTTTCAATTGTAAATTTTAAAGGAGGAAATGTGTAAAAAAAATTAAGGGGCAATTGGTGTAATGTTTTTAAATAATAAATAAAGGATTAATTGTGTATTTTTAGTAATAATAATAATAATAATAATAATAATGCAAATTGGCCTAAAATAATCCCAACTAATACATTTGCTGAAAATAATTTCAACTCAGTTTATTCCCTCCAGTGGTCCCAAATCCAACTTTTTTGGCCTAATGTGGTCCGCTGTTAAGTACACTTAACAACCGTAAACTTTTTTTATTTTTTCGAATTTCAAACCGATGTTTCAGGGATTTTGATCAGGAGGAGGATACAAGTCAACTGATGTAAACCTTACCCTGGATTGTTGCTCCAAATGATTTAATTTTAACATCTGATTGAAGCACCATTAGGGTTTAAACACCTAATTGAAGAATGTTTTGTCGTTTGGAACACCAGTTTAAGGTAAGATTTACATCAATTGACTCGTATCCTCCTCCCAATCAATATCCATAAAACATTGTTTTGAAACTCGAAAAAAATCTAAAAAAAGTTAACGCTCGTTAAGTGCACTTAACGACGGGCCACTGTAGGCCAAAAAAGTTGCATTTGGGACCATTAGAGGGAATAAACTGAGTTAGGATTATTCTCGGCCAATATGTGTTAATTGAGATTATTTTAGGCCAATTTACCTTATAATAATAACTAGCAAGATACCCGATCAATGTGGCGGGGGAACAATTTACAATGCGATACTCGTTTTCTATTAGTTTATTATTACACTTGTAATAGTATGATGTTTATCTAATTCATAAGCCTTAATTGCGATATGTGGTTGTTAAACGGTGTTAAAATGGTATTCAACATATGATGATATCTAGAGAATAATCATACTCTTCTTTAGAAACGTTTGAGATTTCCTTCTTATTAGTACTTGAATTGATAGGATTTGGAATCAATACGTAAACCATGCATTTCACCTAACTACAACCTTAGTATAAAACTTAGATTACTACAAATTACATTAAAGTACATGTTTGCAAAAGATAGTTCATTTTGGTATAACCAATAGGTTATCATTCAAATACTCAATGACCATACAAAACATGTTGCATGTTTCATCCAAAATGTTTAAAATGACCAAAACGCTTCACCACACTTTTGTTCATCTCTCAAGAATCATTTTTCCATGTGTAGATTAATTTACATAATTATGTATGCATAAGTTACAATAATTAAATTAAGAAAACTTAAAAGATATATCCAAAAAAAAGGATCGTACAATTTTCGAATCATTATCACATAAAGTAGAGAGGCAAACTGTACAAGAGTAAACATAGGCTTCTGGAATCCCTCCTTCCACAAGCTCTTGATGAAGTCCGACATGTCAAATAAACATTTAATAGAAGTTAAACATACCACTCCATCTCACGTCGATTCACATCCAGTTCCACTATAATGCAGCAACTTGTAATTAATAGTTTCAACATAAAAACTAATAAACCAACATGTGAGGAAAGTATGCACATATGATTTGGAATAATCATTAAAATTACCTTAGGAGTTCATCCACCACATAATAGACCATAAAATCATCTTGTAGATGCTACCGATTCTAGTTTTCCTTTAATTTGGCTATTACTTAACGAAACTACACCCCATAAAAAGAAAACAATTATAGCATATAGACAATGACCAATGACGATAAGAGTTTTCTAGTTTTCTTCTTTTGTTTGGTCATCTTGTTATAATAAAGAACAAGTGTTCTAATGACAGTCTTGGATGCCTTTACATATCATTGCGCATTTGGTTGTTTCCTCTTTGATAGTTGTGAGGTAGGTTGCAGTTTGTGTTGTGTTGTGTGGGAGATGGGTTTGTTTTTAAACGGGTCAAAACACAAACTAAAACATACACTCATGAAGTCTATTTTAAGTACATAAAAAAACACACGTTTATAAAGTCTAATAACAGTAAGTTATAAACAGAATTGTTGTAAAAATGCATCAAAATGAGCAGCACATTCAAGTCAAAATGTAACCTAAAGTGTTAGCAAACGGGTCAAATTAATTGTTCAATGAACATACCTGGTTTTATGCAGAGATAAAATCACCAAAAGCTGCAAAATCAAGTATATAGATGGCATCAGATTATGAACAAGATACAACAACGTACATCAGATGGGTCAAACAAGTGAATAATGAAATGGGTCAAACGGGTGAATAATGCTAAAATGATCACAGACTGCACACAATAAAAAGATACATTTTTGTAACCTATGTAGACCTACATGAGTCTTTATAAAATATCTGTGTTTGGGGTAAATATTCATGTGGAAGTGTTATCTATTGGCTGGGATGATTTGTTATTTTAAAACATTATAACAGCAGCAGTTGTGAGACCATAATTTTCAAACGTTATAAACTCTATTTGTTATTTTCAAACATTATAACAACAGCAGCAATATGGACTCATCAAATCATTGACATCCAACCTAATAAACCAAAGAGGTATGCATCATTCCATTCTACTCGACCATAACATAGAAGCTCTACCTGTGTGTTTCTCAATCTTTTTTATTAATTCGTTACAGATGTTGAATATTGCTCATTATCAAAAGAATTCATGCCTGAATTTTCCAAGTTGGTTTTGGGAACACTTTCACTTCCAATCAACCTTCCAAAAACCAACTATCATAGAGGATAACGAGTCTGAAAACATGTTCACACGCCACATTAAGATTTCACCCCCGGCACAAAAAACACACATTCACACAACACACATGCCACATTTAGATTTACCCCCCTCCCCTCCCCGACGCCACATTCAGGACAAATATCTCACACACACAGTCAACCATAAAGCTTTTTGCGCTATCACAGTCCACTGAAATCTCAAAATGTTGGTTTCAAAACATATAAACACATGGAAAGCAATAATAAGTGAAAATATTATCTATTATTTTCCAATTCAACATTACCTTTGACGTAGATTTCATTAATTAATTACTAAAACATAGAATTCAAATCTGTTATGTTTTTTTACCCATTTACATCAGATTTCATCCCCCTGGGCTTAAAAAACACACACATATTCACACAACACACACATTCTGGTATATTTAGAACATAAACAGCAGTTGATCTGCAAAAATAAGTGAAAACAGCTGAAACAAAGTATAAGTGAATGTGCTGGTGAGAATTTTGATGTTGTTTATGTTCTAAAACAGTGAAAACAACAGATTTCTAAAGCTGGTGAGAATGTGTTGACATAATAAATGAAAATAGCAGAAACACAATCTATATACTTTGGTGGTAAGAACAACAAAAACAACTGGCCCGTTTTCTTTGGCAAAAAAAAAAACAATATCGTTTTCTTAAAAACAATATAAGTATGACTTCGTATGCTGCTGTTAATAAAATGACTACATTGAAGTTAATAAAACACAGCCATTTATTCAAAAACTGACCAAAAATTGCACAAAAATCGTTGGCCCTGCACTAATCACACTACACACATCACAAATAATTTATAATAGAAGGATATTATGTTCAACCTTTGCGATACCAGTCAGTCTGGTTATATAGAATGATTTCATGCTCAATTTATAGTAAAACACGCCCAAAAAATTGTTAATAAAAAATGCAGAAAAATCACATACCGGAAGGATGAAAAGCAACTCTTTAGACAAACCCTAAAAGAGTAATCACAAAAAAAGGTTACTGTTATTTTGTCCAATAGTCGTAGCAATCAGTACCTACCAGCTTCAAGCATCCTTCACCAGTAAATCGTGTTCAAGCATCTAATGCACACAACAAAGAAGCCATATTTTGGTATCAGTTTAAACACAAACCTAATTGAGGTGAGAACTCTTGGTCGATAAAACACATATAGGATCAGCTAATTATTTAATTATAAAACACAACAAGCTATTCAGCAGATAACAACAACAAACAACAACCATTCAGCATTCTGCAACACCAAACAATCAGTTGACCATTGCTATTAAGTCACAACAAAGTTAATGATTAATTTGGGCATTATTGGCCCACTTCAATGAACATAGGTTAAAGCAAAAAACCAAACCATGCCTTCATAATGTGGCAATGATTTTAACAAATACAAAAAAATACGTCAATTCAGTATCAAAAGAAAAGAGCAAGTCATTTTGTAGATAAACCTTCATTTTGGGTTCAAGCCTTAAAGGTAGCAAAATAGGCATATTAAATAGGTTTTAAAGTCACGTTATAAAATAGGTGGGTTCGCCAGGTCCTAGCCCGTAGGCTGCATCATATATTGTTTTCATCCTAGTATTCCAAATCAAGTAGTTTACTATTGGGATGTACATTTGAAAAACACATTTTAAAGCATCACTTGTAACCTAATACAAAGAACTAATGTTAAGGGTAAATGTTAGAGACAGAAGTGCACAACACAGTCAACCTTTGACCACATTGACTTGTGTAATATGTACTAACTATTAAGTGTCACAACACACCACTTTATTAAAAAACTAACCTGCTTTAGGATAGAAGTTGCACATTTTTTCTTAGAATACGAGCATCAGAGTAGGTCAAACATGGTACTGGCTTGATTTCCGCATACTGCATTCACAACAGATCATTACATCAATAAATTATCAATAACAAAAACTCAATATTACTCACCTTAAGATTCATCCAATAATTTATTGAGGAAATCCATATGTCAATGTTAATCCATATAACTATAAAGTGTAAACAAGACATAATAAAAGTAAAAATTCAATTTTGTTACATGTATCCATATATATTAAAGCAATGGCACAAAGAGCCTTCGTCTCACATCATCACATGTGATGTTATTTAGTTCTTGAATAGTATCATTTTCTTAGCACTGGTGAAAGCAAATTCGTTGACCACATATATACGATTAACATTTCTAGCATTTGTGTAAACAAATTGTTGAAGCTGCGACATGTATTGTTGAATACTTTTCTTTGAAATCCACATTTTTTATTAAACTACAAAATTCAAAAACTACACCAAATCAATAGGTTAACAACTCCAAATAAAGCATGTAATATAGCATTCCTCCGACAATTGACATACGTAGAATATTACATTGAGCCATTAAAAAGGATGTTGCTTTAAAAGTAGAAATGAATTAAAAATGTTAACATATAGCATGTCAAAACAATAAAACAATAGCATATAACATTTTTAACTGAAACAATCTATATCGAAAACAACAACAATAAATCAAACAATGACACATAAACAACAAAATGATCTAATAATTCTCAAAGTGCAGCATTTTCCACACGTAAGCAAGTAAAAAAATTCATCGAAAAAAGAAACCATTAACTGGAAAGTTCATATTGCATTACCTGTAAAAGCTTACATCAAACTCATTTCCAAATGCAGCAACAAATGACCTGAACAAGCCAAATTTTAAAATAACCGACAAAGAAAATACAAGTAAGAATATGCAAAATGTCATATAACAAGGGACTCAGGATACACTTAGGATTCATTTTGACCCAAACATGGCTGACTCATTGCCTGGTTGACTAACCCAAACACTACCTACATACTTGCAATTACAAGAGTAAACACAATGCAGGAACATTAGTTTAAATTATGTATGTTGCTGCATAACCCCATTAAAGAAAAAAAAAACTCCAAATATTTTTCATACCAAATTCATTCTAGTAACACTTGAACAAGAATCTATTCATCAAGTCACGAATAGAACTAGGTTAAAAAAAGAACCAGCATCATATAAAACCTAGATGCAGGAACAATCACAAATCGACAAACAAAGTGAGCATCCAATATAACAACAAAAGAAACTTACCAATCAATCATGTGCATATGAAACTAGTAGATAGACTTTTGTGAAAAGAAAGCAGCTTTAACCTAAAATCTCAATTATGAAAAGCAAAAAAAGAAAGTTACAACTATACAATTAGGCATAAGCAAACAAAAAGATGATACGAATAAAAAATCATACAAAATAAATGAAGAACCTTAGAACCCTAAAATCAGTTTGTTTGGAAGCTCACGGGAGATACAAATGGGCCGCCATAACCTAGAACGATCACTAACATTATCGCACATGAACCCTAATCAACACAATGCACCGCCGCTCTAACCCTTCACCACCACAGGTTACCTCCTGTTCTTCATAACCCACCTTTACTGTTACCGATCAGATCTCACAGCTCACCATTTTTTAGGTTGAGAGGTTTGTTTTGTGTTGCTTGTGTGGTTGTGTGACGAATCAGACAAACCAGATGTAGAAGTTGAAACACGATCTTCTTGGGAGCTGGAAATCAAAACCCCACAAACCCATACTTGTGAGCCATTGTAACCAACTGAAACACGATCTTAAGATACATATGAAGATGAATATGTGTAACAACCTAGGCAAATCCCACATCAGTCGTGGGCAGGAGAGATCTGGGATTTATAAGGAATGTCTGACCTCAAATACCAACAACGCGTTTTGGGGCTTAATGTTAGTGGATGAGAGGAGAACTCCACAGTTAAGCGTGCTCGGATGACAACAATCTCAGGATGGGTGACCATCCTGGGAAGGTTTCACCCGGGCAACCAAAAGAAAATCCTTGAGCTCTAATGTAGCAAAGCGGACAATATTGATAGTATGAGGGGTCGGATGCTACAATATGAGAGGTAGATGAAGCTGATTGAAACCCTAAACGGATTTCATAAGCATCTAGGGTTGGTAAATTACCATCTTGCCCTAAATGTTGAAAGTTTAAAGAATATGTTAAATTACCTATTTGCCCATTCAATCTGTATATTAATGTAGTATAGATAATAATAATAATAATAATAATAATAATAATAATAATAATAATATATTATTATTATTATTATTATTATTATTATTGTTATTATTATTATTAGTTACTATCATAATATTATATAAAACATCATTGTCATCATATGCCTCCCATCAAATTTCAGCCACGGCCAACACCACACCTCAACCATCACCACCATAACCACACATACTACTCATATCCACCCTCAATCGGACCTTCATCTCCAACCTAAACTCTAATTCCCACTCCACCACCATCTGCCACCTTTTCCCATCCACCACCGCACGGCACTGCCACTACCATCACCATGTACTCAATCCTATACTTGCAGTGGAACCCCATCATCATTCCCCACCCAGCTCATTACCACCACCTCTAACTAGTGTCGTTTCCTTCTCCTTCTTCCTTATCTCCGTTCAAACGCCCTAACCACAACCATGAAATTCAGATTCGAAATCTCCCAATATCAAATTTGCATTTTTTTCAAAAGAATCACAAGTTGCATGAATTTTAAAAGAGAAAAGATAGGGTTTGCTACTTCACATATTGATTACAGTGTGTGGTGGGAGATGATGCCGAATCGTCTTGAAAATGAAGGGATGAGTGGTTTTGAATGGAGAGAAAAAGAAACGGATGTGGGTTGTTTTGGTTTAGAGATTAGATATTTCAATTCAGAGGTGGCTAAAGTTTGGTGGTGGTGGTGGTGGTGATTGTTGAGGTATGGTGGGATTTGGGATTGAGGTGTGGTTTTGGCAGTGGTTGAGATTTAGTGGGAGGCATTTTATGACATTGATATTTTATATAGAGTAAAGTGCAATTTGCATCCATGTGGTTTACACCCAAAGTCACTTTGCATCCTCGTCTGAAAAATTAGACATTTTGCACCATATGATTTTTAAGGGGTCATTTGCACCCCTCCCTAACTTTGTCTATTAGTTGACTATTAATTGAACGGGTAAAACAACTTTTAAGCATTTAAAAACTTAGAGTTAAGTGCAAGATGAACCCCTGTGGTTTACACCCAATAGCACTCTACAACCTCGTATGAAGATTTAACCTTTTGCAACCTTAAGCTTTTTAAAGTGAGTCGTTTACGCCCTCGGTTAATTTAATTGTTAGTTGACCGTTATATGTAACGTTAAATAGACTATTTACATAAAAAAATACATGAAACATTTGTAACCTAAGTTTTCGAACATAAACCATGTGTATTTCTCTAAATCTAAAGTCAACCACTCGAAATTTTTAATGTCTTTTGGTTTTTTCCCTTTTGATTCTAAGTAAACTATTATTCGATTTCATTTTGTATTCATGGAGTTTGTTTTTTTTCTTTAATGATGTAATTTCAAACATCACAGGCATATTCTTGTTTTTCTAGTTTTTTATTTGAGAATTTGTAGACGTTTTAAACCACTATAGCAGTAAAAGTTACAAGGAATTCGAGGAACCATTTCTCCAAGAAAATGGAGATAATTTAACCATTATTTGGATGGGCAATTTACGGTCAAAGTTAGGGAGGGGTGCAAATGACCGTTTTAACAACCATAAGGGTGCAAACGCTCTATTTTTTTAGACGGGAATGCAATGTGACTTTGAGTGTAAACCACATGGGTGCAAATTGCACTTAACTCTTTTATATAATAGTATAATAGTAAATAATAATAATAATAATAATAATAATAATAATAATGAATAATATTATTATTAATGGTAAATAATAATACTAATCATAATAATAATAAAAACAATAATAATAATAATAATAATAATAATAATAATAATAAAATTACACAAATTGCTCCTCATTTTATTACACATTTTGTCCTTTAAAATTTCATATTTAGTAAGACGAAAATGCCCCTTGCTTAACTAATGAAATCGATTAAGTTAGTGTAAAAAACGTCAGATGTAACAAACATAAGATATGAAGGACGTCCAGTGTAACTTTCAACATTAAGTACATAATTAACTAGTTGATATATAAATTAATGAAGAAATGTATATATTTGTCTATTTCTTAATACAAATAAAAGTTTGACTTTTGTTTTATAATCTTTATGATATCAAAAGATGTACAACCTATCCTGAATCCCTAATTCTTATCTAACTAAAAACAATTTTCTAATGTTATATCTTAGTTTCTAAAAGCTCCTGTACTCGATTACCTTTATTTATTTAACTATATTGAATTAGAAACTTCATAAATAGTATTTTGTGAGTTATGATGTGATGCATGACTATTAATTTGATTTGGTGAGGTAGTGGTATGTGGTGCATGACAAATGGTTTGGTTTGATGAGGTGACGGTTTAGCTTTATTTATTATAAAAGTAAATTATGTTTCAGTTAGATGAAATAACATTTTGGCAAATATATATGTTTCGATGGTTTGAATGTTTCAGTTTATTTGTTTGGCTTTGTTTAAAGTTGAATGACATTTGTTTTTTTTTCTTGGATTTTACCTTGTATGGTTTTAACTGTAGTGATTACGGAGATTTTTCAATTGAAGTTGCTAATAAGCAGTGTACAAATGGCTCGCGCGTTATAATCCTAGTTATCGTAATAAACAGATATTTAATTATTTATTTTTATTTAACTCGTATAATACACGGGTGTCTAACATAGTTTAATTGAATAATCTTATTTTATTCACTTTTTAAAACAAATTATGTTTTTCATCCTTTAAGTTTTCATCATTTTTCATTATTTGTCATTTTTTGCTAAACTTTTCACCAAACGCTCTTTTTGTTTAAAAACATTACATTGTTAGTCCTTTACTCTAATCCCGTTAAAAAATCTAGTTAAAGTGTGTCATTATGCAGATCACGTGAAGTCAAATTTGTATTTTCCAAAGCCATTTACAACTTATGTTTTGATTAACACACCAACTTATATCAAATATAAGTTGTAAAATGGTTGAGAAAATACAGGTTTGCGCTCACATGATCCGCACGTGACACACCCTCCGATCGGCTGACTTTTCTTCACATGCGATACCTCGTCTGATAATTTTCTTGATGTTTTCCTTGTGTCTGACCTTTCAAATCACCTATAAAATAATTGAAATAAAGGAAGAAGAATGAAGAAAGTGTTGATTTGGATTTTTTACATACAATCGGAAGCTGGTGAGGTCACCAGAGTAAAAGTGAGGAAGAAGAGTGAGGGATAAAGATAATTTTCATGAATGATGTTTTCAACTTTTTATTTTGGACATTTGTTTTAAACTATACAAATTTAGTAATATTTCATTACCATTCTGTAATTTGTGTACGTTTCACATAACAACCACCTCAATTTTTATTTAAACTTTTTATGAACGGAATTGTTTTTTTTATTTTGGAACGGATTTGTTTAAAATTTCTTTAATTTCTTTTAAATATTAGTTATTTAATATGATATAAAAATATATGTTATCAACCTGTGGATACCATGAGTCATTACCCTAGTAAAGTACTATAACGGTGAGTAAGGGTGGTGGTTGTGGAAGCGAGTAAGACCACGAGTAGCACCCTACCCGCACGGTAACACCGTCGTCGGTGTTGCGGATAGAGTCAGGGGCACATCCTTTAAGGGGCCGGGATGGGTGCCAGTCCTTGCGCGTTTTTCTTGCCTAAAGTTTCGATTTTACCTCCGATACCTTAAATTTATATATATACATATAATGTTCTCGCCCCCGTGTAAAAAAATTTGCATGTATTATATAATATTGAGCTCGCCCCCGTGAGTTTCAACCCTTGTGCTACAAGAGTTGAAGATCTGCCACTGAAAGGCAATATATGTGGGCCCAAGTTAGTTCTTGTTTGGTTTTGGTAATCGGAGATGTCACCGGAGGAGTAGGGATGGCTGAAACCGGGGATCGAAGTTGCAGTGGAAGATGAAGAAGGAGATACTTTGGAATATGAGTAAAAATACCTGAGTTTTTAAGATATTAAATGAGTGGATGACAATTAGTATATTAATAATAACAAAAAGAAAACTTTTGATTTTTTTCTTTGTTAGTTAATTGATTAGTTTGTTATATTTTTTTAGTTTATTTAGTTTTATTAACCTCATAAAAAAGTGATGGTATGAGGGTAGTTGATACCCACCTAAAAATAAAGTAAAAATAATGTGAGCGTATTTATAAGTTGAATCAATGTTTTAAGGTTCAAACCGGCCGGTTAAATCGGTTGAACTGGTGATCGTGAATTTAGCCGGTATGATCTAGGGCGGTATTTTAGGTAACCGGCATGTATATTATACCACTGAAATTTTCCGGTTAAACCAGCTGAAGGTAACCGGCAGTTTTGACTCGATTAATTTATTATCTTTTTCACATAAAAGGTTTCTCCATTGAATTTAAATTTTTCTTATTTGTCTCCAAACATCCGTTTTATATAAAAACTTTGTTGGAAAATCAAGTAGTTTTGAAATTTTTTAGGATTATATTTTATTATTGGTTAACTTTTGAATTATTTTTAATATTGAATCATGTGTTTTTTTTATTTTCTTTGAATAAAGTAGTATTTTTAAAGAACTAAATAGTAATTAGTCACTCTGGTTAAACCATTCGATATAACTCGATTTAACCAGTTAAACCATTTTCAAACCCAACCCGATATGATTAAAAAATCGATTTTTAAAACAAAGTGTTGTAATTAGTGGTTATACGACTGTATGTAATGGTTAATGCCCATGGTGGGCATTTTTCGCCATGTGGACGGTGACTAGGCAATGGACATTATACTAAAAAGTGGCGTAGTAGGATAATGCCCCTCAATTATGACTAAGAGAGAGAAATGTGAGAGAGTGTGTGAGAGAAATGAGAAAGAAAAGATGGGGCGAAGGCGTTATAACTAAAACGACCAGACGAAAATTTTTAACATAACGCCCCCACGTAACGGTGTAGGAGACGTTTTTAGGCATTAAAGGACGTTTTGAGAAGGGCTTAACGCCTATTACGGATAGTCTAAGAGTAAACCCACTTTCACTACCTTAACAATCAAATCTTTATATAATATAGCAAAACTAAAAAATCCTATGTGGCATCTTTACATAGCTTTTAGCTTATGTGGCATTATTTGAGAGATTATCTCACAATAATGATTTTTTTATTTAAAAAATGTATATAAAATTTATTATAATAAAATTAATTACATTTTGGTCCCCTAATATTTTGGAGAATTTGGCATTATTTGAGAGATTATCTCACAATAATGATTTTTTTATTTAAAAAATGTATATAAAATTTATTATAATAAAACTAATTACATTTTGGTCCCCTAATATTTTGGAGAATTCTGAAAAATTTGAGAGAACATATATTTTTAACATTTTACTACAAGGGGTGTACGTGAGTCGAATTATATTTTATAGGGTTTAAAAATAAAACTATGGATAAAGTTAATAATAACATACAATTAAATACCTCATTGTTTTATAAATATACATAACATTTTTATATATTTTTTAAAAAAATAAAATAAATCATAAAACTAAGCACTTTATTCTATTTAATTTGAGTATAATATTGTTATACTAAAAATCTAATTTTTAAAAATATATCATGTATTCTGTTTTACCACGGTTTTGTCTCAAAACTGAATATAACATTCATGAACATCCTTAAAAGCATCACTTAAATTGTGTTCCCGAGCGTAGCGCGGGCACTAAACTAGTACAGTATATAATTATTTATGGAATTTGTCAAGTACTATCAATATCACATGATTAATTCAGGTCAACGTAATGACTAATGACTAATGTGGGCAGAAATTATGATGTATGACCATTTAGATTTTTTAGCACTAGCCAGAAATCCTAGCTGACCACAAATGAAGTTTCAACATGTGTCACAAATCACGTGGCGCCACATGTCAGGTGTACAAGATATACGCGTGGTTATGTGGTTGTTGACATGTTGTGCATTTTGTATATTGGGCTCATAGTGGTGATCAAATGTCAAAGCACCAAAGTTGACTTTTTTCTTTTTAGCTTTAAATAATTGCTATTGAGCCATTCAAAAAAAAAAATAATTGCTATTGAACCTTTAGAATTTCTTCTTTTTGGTCTGTTTAAGGATCACTTTTAAATTATATGTTAAATAATACAATATTTTCTGTTTTTATTTGATTAGATTTTATTTTTATTAGAAAACAATTAAAATCAGGTTCGGATCAGTTCGGTCGGTTGGATCGTGATTCTGGGGGTGGACCGCATCGAACCATATAGGTTTGTTTTTAGTACAAAGGATTTGCCGGTTCGAACCGGTTAACCGCTTGAACCGGGATTCGGCAGTTTCGGACCGGTTAGATCGGTTTGGAATTTTTTTTTTTAATTTTGGACTAAATTTGGTTAAATTCGTGGTGTTTTTTTTATTTGAATTAAGTTTGGTTAAAGTTTCATCTTTAAACTTTGGATCTTTGTTTAATAAGATTAATATTGTGTCTGTGTTAAAGTTTAAAACTTAAAAAAATTGTTTTTGAGTGTCTGACTTATATTTTAAGTTATATTAATATTTTGAAAAAACATATATATGTATTTTATATTTATATCGTTCAAAACCGATCCAACCGATTCGACCAGTCCGACCAGTGAACCAATAAGACGATTGATTTACTGTTCGATCCGATGCTGATAACATTAATGGTCATCAAATGTCAAAGCACCAAAGTTGACTTTTTATTTTGGCTTTAAATAATTACTATTGAACCTTTAGAATTTCTTCTTTTTGGTCTGTTTAAGGATCACTTTTAAAATTATATGTTTTATAATACAATATTTTCTGTTGTTATTTTATTAGATTTTATTTTTATTAGAAAACAATTAAAAGTAGTTATATATTTTAAAGCGTGTGTTTACCTTCCTTTCATACATGTTACACCCACTATCTTTAAAAAAAACTTTTAAAACTTGTCAGATATGTCCCCAAACGTTTATTGTCATTATTTCTTAGAAAATTGTGTTCATAAATGAAATTAATAATATGAATATATAAAAAAATGTTTGATGTTGGTATTTAACGGTTTGGTTAACTTTTTGTCTGATCCGGTTTATTCGGTTAGAAAATCTTTTTATTCGGTCGTGAAATCATTTTTTGGACCTATCCTAACGGAATTAAACCGCTTTAGTAGGTTTATTTGGTTATGGAGTTTTTTTGCCTGACCGAACCGAATTCATCCACTTTCCGGTTATCCGACGAAACCAATTATTATACGGTTTATTCAGATAACCGAACCGAATAAATCATATTTTTTGTTACCGAAAACCAAATTCACAATTTGGATTTTAGTGACTGAACCGAAAACCAAATTTTTAATTCAGTTCGTTTTTTCGGTTACAGATACGATTTATTCCGAGTTATTTTGGTTTCGGTTAGTTTGGAAGCTCATAGTCAACTATATACAATAGGTTAATCCAACATTATAAAAAATAGAATTTTAATTTAAGAGAAAATATAATTTTATAAAAAAATATTTAAATTGTATTTTTCAAAAACCTTAAAAAGAAGGTGTAACAAGTAAAAGAACTTGAAAAAGAATAAAAGAACTTGAAAAAGAAGGTGTATGTAACAACACCCTATTTTGAATCCACTAGATAATTAATTTAACCGTAACACGGTTGAATACTTGAATTTAGCTGAAAAATGAAAGCAATATGCTGCTTTTGGAGAGAAAATACAATCTTTGTATTCTTGTTAGTTTAAGAACCACCAAAACTTACTTTTTAAGAATATTAAGGATCGAATTCGTTTTATGCTTAGATTTTATTTTCTAGTATTATGATATGTTGAAAGACCATATATTTAATCATAAACTTTATTATTTATACGTATTCTTGCTCTCCTCATGATTCTACTTTTATATTTTTATAATGGATGTCATTAGTCTAGAGTTCTAACCGTATGTATAAAAGGGTATTTTTACAATTAGATTATTATGAATTTAGGGTTATTGGATTTTAATAATCCAAACTTTTGTATATTGGCCAATATTAATCCTAACTTCAAAAATTGCATGTGTCAATCCCAACTTGTAACTTATTTTCCTACAATGATCCTCCGTTAAAATTAACTTAACACCGTTAAACTTTTTTCGAATTTTTGACCGAGGCTTTAGAGCTTTTGATCGGGAGGACGATACGAGTCTAATCATGTAAAACTTAACTTGAGTCGATGCTCCAAACGAAGAAATTTTAACATGCGATTTGAGCACCGTTAGGTTTATAGACCCGGTTGAAGGTCGTTTGGTTATTTGGAGGGTCGGCTCAAGGTAATTTTTACATGAATAGACTCCTATCGTCCTCCCGATCAATAACTCTAAAGCCTCGGTCAAAAATTCGAAAAAAATTTAACGGTGTTAAGTTAATCTTAACGGAGGATCATTGTTGGAAAATAAGTTACAAGTTGGGATTGACACAGACAATTTTTAAAGTTAGAATTAATATCGGCCAATATACAAAAGTTCAGATTATTAAAATCCAATAACCCATGAATTTATGATAATCCTTCTTCATCCTGATCATATGCAATTGACAAAAATTTTAGAGGTAATTCTAAAAAAAATTCACACTATGAGTAGCGTTATACCAAAAAAGATAAACAAATTTACTGTAGGAACCGTTCGCATAAAAGATTAATAATACTTATATTGATACAATTACAATACAAAAATCAAATAAAACGGTAAATTACAATACAATAATTACAACTGAAATAAAGAAAGTAATGAGTACATAAGAGGAAAAAGAACATGGTGGCTGAGGCTTCGTGTATTGACACGGGTCCCTTAAAACAAATTCCGAGTTTCCCAATAGAACTCGAATGTTTCCCAGGGTATAACGGCCGAAGCTGTATGTACAGCCGGGGAGGACTCTAGCACCCGAAAAAATACATTGAGAAGAAGAGAGTGTTCTTAAACAATGGGAAAATAAGAGAGATCATGTAGATGATTTTGGTGTGTGTTCAAGTCTTCCTCACAACTAGGTTTACCCTAGTATTTATAGTGAGCCTAGAAGTTGAACCATAAATGTCATCTTTACTCAAAAGATGTAACATCTAATTGAATGCTAAGTTGAATAATCAAATAAATTCAAGTCAAAGATGTAACATCTTAGGTTGAATTCAAATTGAAAAAACAAACAATTCAACTTTTTTATTTTTTTTTTTCACAAAATAATTACTATTTTATTTTTATATAAAATAGTTCCAACAATCCCCCACATGAAAAAACAAATTTCATTTTGCTCATGTGAAAAACACATTTTCACATATTTTTCTCCAACAATCCATACTCTCTTAATATCAACATGAAATTTCAGCGGTTTAATATTGCCGGATAGGTAGTAGTTAGCTTTGAACCTTCCGTTGTGATGCATACTTAGTCTCCTAGTGGTTTGGTAGACGCGATGTCTTTGAACCAACCACCATTTATGTAGACGACAATACACATTACACAATACTATTCCTGGTCTGGTCAACCCCTCATTGTCGTGTCCATTATGGTCGTGGATCACTAGCCTGGTTCTGCGAGAGCTCTAGAATTTGCGCTCCCCACAAATCCATTCGAAGCGACCCCACTTCTCTCTCACTAGGTGATTATCAACAATCATTAAAAGCATTAAGGTTATAATGATTTCACTAGATCAATAACCATTTGTTATACTTATCCTCACATAATGTCACTGGTCATTATTGGAATGGGCTAGGAAGTCTTAAGGTTAACTCCCTTTTATTGTGTCTGGGGAACCCCCACAGTGACCGTAGTTTATGCAGTTAGGTTGTCCTATTGAACCTAGATCTTGGGATCTCCAGTCACATAGGTTAGGTTTTCCTTCGCATTCACTTATCTCATGGGCTTTAGCCACATTCCTATTGACGACTTGAGTACTCACTCTATGCTTAAGCCTTTTGTAAGCGGGTTCATAATGTTATCTTTTGACTTCACATAGGCAATTTTGATAACCCCATTGAGAGTACTAGTCGTACCTTATTGTGTTTACGTAACAATTTTTATGTCCTATCTCTTGAACCTTGGGCTCCAGTATAAATATCTTTGCTAGACATCCCAACACTTTCAAGTATTTGTATGATGGTTTTTCCTTCCATCCATATCTCATAAGGGTTGTCATCCCTTTCTTATGAGGTATCTTATTTAAAAGATAAATGGCCACAAGTATGACCTCCCCCCACATTTTCGAGTTACTGGATAACATCCGAATGATTTATGTAAAATAAATCGGGTCTAACACGCTTGTTAGAAATTAAGCGATTGCTTAAAATCGTGTTTAGAGCTTCATATTGTTAGGCAATAAATTATTTCTAACATGATCGTTAGATAGAAATGGTTACAAAAACCATTTTTAAGCCTTATGTGTTTATAAAATAAACATCCAAGTTAATCTCATACATAATGAGTTATAATTTAATTTCATACTTAATGAAATTTTGTTTGATTATAAAATAATCAATTTCCTTCCAATTTTCCAAACCACATAAATGATTACAATATCATTTTAAAGTGTTGTTTTTTTTATATATAAATAATCATGTTTCTAACACATTAGTTAGACATAAATGATTACAAAAATCATTATGAAGCTTTGTTGTATATATAATATAAACCTTTTCTAACACATTTGTTAGACATAAATGATTACAAAAATCATTTTAATGTTTTGTTTGTTTATATAAACTAAGCATTTGTTAATTGATTCTCGACATAAACGATTATAAAAATCGTTTCCTCTCTTTTCCAATGTGTGATCTATATATACAACTTAATAATAATGAATCTTAAAGTTCATATTTCATTCATAAGAAAAGAAAACACAACTTCATAACTTAATTTTTATTAGTCATAACTAATATGACACAACTCCATATTTAAAGTTGTATTAATCACAATTAATTATGAACTTAAGAGAAACTAAAACTCTTTTTGATTTATAACATGAGTTATGAGTCAATTAACAAGAAAATATTCTTGAAACCTACGGAAGATTTCAAATGGTTTAATGTTATGTTTCCTTTTAGTTTGAACACATCAAAGAAAACAAACACTTACATCATCGAAGTAATTAAATAAATTAACTTATTTCACCAACTTAATAAAACCACGCAAAGTTTTTAATCAAGGTAAAACCACTTTTGATTTAATCAATGTGATTAAGTTCAAGTCATATGAGCATTCGATCAACACCAACAAAAGGTAAGAAAAATATGATTCACTTTATTTGAAAATAAAAATCAGAATAAGAAAGAAGTCACGTGTAAGTTCTCTAAGTCCAACTTTGAGAGACCAACAATGACCTTTTTTTTAATACGAACGATGATTTAAAAAAAAATTTGTTTTAAGATTGTAGGAACCGTTCGCATAAAAGATTAATAATACTTATATTGATACAATTACAATACAAAAATCAAATAAAGCGGTAAATTACAATACAATAATTACAACTGAAATAAAGAAAGTAATGAGTACATAAGAGGAAAAAGAACATGGTGGCCGAGGATTCGTGTATTGACACGGGTCCCTTAAAACAAATTCCGAGTTTCCCAAGAGAACTCGAATGTTTCCCAAGGTACAACGGCCAAAGCTGTATGTACAGCCGGGGATGACTCTAGCACCCGAAAAAATACATTGAGAAGAAGAGAGTGTTCTTAAACAATGGGAAAATAAGAGAGATCATGTAGATGATTTTGGTGTGTGTTCAAGTCTTCCTCACAACTAGGTTCACCCTAGTAGTTATAGTGAGCATAGAAGTTGAACCATAAATGTCATCTTTACTCAAAAGATGTAACATCTAATTGAATGCTAAGTTGAATAATCAAATAAATTCAAGTCAAAGATGTAACATCCTAGGTTGAATTCAAATTAAAACAACAAACAATTCAATTTTTTTATTTTGTTTTTTCACAAAATAATTACTATTTTATTTCTATATAAAATAGTTCCAACATTTACTACGTGGTATAAGTTGAGGTGTAGCGGGCACTACCATCGTATAGTTTATCAAGGGGCTTCATGTCTAAAAGTGGTGAACGGTTACTCGAGATCGCATCGATAAAAAGCTTAAAATGAGTCGAGCTTTATCGAGCTCGAGCTGAAACGGAGTTTAAAAAGAGCTCACTAAGTTATTGAGCCCGAGTCCAAGTTTCACAATCGAGTTTGAGCATTTCTAGATCCACTAAAACCCCCCACTACCAGATCCTTATTAAATCCATCCTTTTTGGAAGATCAAATAACAACCCACCTCCACTACTGATTTTCCTCATCACTCGCAACCATCTAGCCTTACCATCCATCCTGATTCACCGAACCACCATCATTCGCCACCATCAATAGTCATCCATCCCAAATCATAACCACTAGATTCATCAAGATCCACCCTCAACCAACACCCAATCACCACCGTCAAAATCGTTCATCCCCATTAAACGAATTTCTACCGATTTGCCCCTATTTCACTACTTCTTCGACATTTGACGCACCACCACAATTCGTGCTACCATAATCAACATCAACAAAGTTAGATTTAGTGGTTGTGGTGGTGCTAAATGGTGGCTAATGATTAGGGTTGGTGAGGCTAACTTGTTATGTATGAAAGAACTTAGGGGAAAAAATGAATGTTTGTTTTGTTTTTAAATTTTTATCTTATATGTAAATTATAAAACATGTTTATAAGTATCATAAATTTCAAAAATATCCCTTTTAACGTGAACAAACTAAAATGTCATTGAAGTTAATAGAAAAACTAACGCTTACTTGTGTTAAAACTCAACGTCATTACATTTTAAAAGACAAATACCTAACATTTTAACAAAAAAACCATTAGTACCCAAACCTTTAACTTTGGATAAGCTATATGCACCTTTTATGTAATTAACTATAACTAAATAACAAATGAGCCGAGCCCAAATAGAGCTCACTTGCAAAGTTTCTAGCGAGCCTAGCTTGAGCTTTGGAAATAAACTAGAAATGAGTCAAACTCAAGCTTGCAAACTTTCAGACGAGTCAAGCTTGAGCTTTAGAAATAAACTCAAAATGAGTCGAGCTCAAGCTCTTTTAGACTAAAAGAAGTCGAGATCGAGCCTACATGAGCTCGGTATTGACTCATTTACACCAACAGGTGTAAATCCCTATTAATGATTTCTCAAATTATTATTTTTCATTTTTAATCTTCTAATCTATATAATAATTCAAAGTTTTAGGGGGGTAACTTTTGGGGGGAATTTTTTTTAAAAGGAAGTTTTAGAGGGAAGATATGAAATATCATGCATGAGTTGATGAAATAAAATATCTTTAAATATTAAATATTTACAAATTTTTAAACAAAATGATTATGATTTTATAAATATTATTATTTAACACGTGTGTAACACACATGTGTTAAACCTAGTTTTAATTAATAAAGACATATAATTAATGATAAATAAAACATACAAATAAAAAAAATAGATCATTAAAAAACAAAATCCAATGATCATTTGTTGTAAAATTGTCCTAACACTCAACACATGTGAAACGAGAATTGGTTGTTGACTCATATATATTTGGTTAGATAATCATTTAATAATCGTTGATGCATCCAAGTGATAAGTCGGATCCTACGGATTCTCAATACCACAAATTAAAGTTAAACTTTCCTCGTCTATGGATGTCATCCGTATCACTGCAACCTAGTAATTTAAACGGTGCTTATAGCGTCAGTACGGACGTTAGCCCAAAATCGAATGAGATTGCCTGGATTCGGACCCTCCATGCAAAAATCCAAGATAAAGCCTATTGTTTTGTCATCTGTCCACAGTCTACTATTTCCGGGAACTATATCGTTGTATATATTTAGTGGTGTTACTATTGTAAGTACACGGTTGCCAAAGAGAATACATAAGATAGGGGGTTGTTGAAAAGAATATGAAAAATGAGGGTTGGCTTATGAGTTTATGTTGTATTGTGAGCGTTAAGATAGTAGAAAAGGGGGTAAATTTTAATTAAGTGCATTTGACATTTCTAAACCGATAAAAAATCTTGAATTGTTTGCAAAACAAATGTTATGTTGGTGCCTACTATACATGGTCTAATAATAATTGAATAAGTTGATTTTGTTAATCTAAATATTTAACCGTTGGCCGATGTTAGTTAAACCTAACTAACTTGACCAGGAACCTAACTTTTCATTTTGTTACCAATAACAATAAGTCTAATAAAATGTTAACTCATTTTTTAGTTGAGAAGCTAGTGGCATGTGACGTGACATTTACATCGTAATGATTTGAACTTTTTCAACGCATATATTTTTTTTATGGAAGATCAACCTTTTGAAGTAGATCAACCTTTTAAAACTATTCAACCATGTGAGGTACGTTTATCTCCAATGTGAACCAACGCCTTTCCAACAAACATGTGAAGGGTGTTGTTTAAAGGTAAGTTTTCAATTGCATGTTCATAACGACTGGTCTTCTTTTATTCCTGATGCTAATACGAAACTTTTAATACGAATTTTTAGTTTAAAGGGTGTTGTTGGTTACCATGAAATGTCACGTAATTAGAAATAAACGGATTTAACACCATGTTAGACTAATAATGTTATTTAATAACTAAAATGAGAGACGAATTATCACTAATCAAATTATTAGTTAAGATTAGTATCTAACGATTATTAATCCCTTAGATTATCAAAATCTAATTTTTATAATTTTTCAAAGCTATTTGTTATTTTGTTTGACTTCGAATTTAGTAGATATTTTTAAGGTTTAATCTATTTTAATACATTTTCAATAAACTACGTAGAAAATAAGATGGATATGAATAAAATATAACAAAAGAACAACAATGGGCGGCTGGCAATAGAAATTGCAAAGACAAAAAGACATGGACTGCACCTAACCTTAATAATGCTCCTTCTAATCACTTTATTTATTAGGGTGTGCAATGAAAAAGTCGGCAACCTATAAGCACGTGAGACAAAACTATTAAATAAATTAAATAAGAAGTAAATAATAATAATAATAATAATAATAATAATAATAATAATAATAATGATAACAATAATATAATATGTATCTTATAGAAAAAATAATCTAAGTTTTGATTTTTTTTCTAATTCAGTCACTTAAAATTTATATTAAAACCTTTTAAGTTTTTGTTTCAATAAGTCATTTAAAATTTGTTTTGTTTAATTATGTAACTTCAAATCATCAAGAAAAGAACAAGATTTTAAAAAAATAACATCATTCAAAACACTTCTTTAGATCTGGAACAATTTAAGGGTTTTTGAAAAAGTAAAAAAAATAATCAAAAGATCACAATTTTACGTCTGAAATTGTATATAAAGTATAGACTTAGCATATTAGGTGATAAAGTTAAGATTTGGATGTACAAAGTTAAGATTTTCGGTGAAAAACAGGTTGTTTTGTCATGAAAACCCATCCAGAAAAATTAATCTTTCATCCAATGAAATTAGACATATCTCCTTCTAGCAAAATTACAAATTCGCCTAGTGAATTTTTATTTTCTCTGGCTAGGCTGTGTAGACCAAGGAACTCTAAGGTGCTTTAGTAAAATTTGGAACTCCCAATGAAAGTTGGGTACGTTGACCGACGAAATTGCTAGCGAAATTGTTGGTGAAGTTGATGGCGAAATTGTAATCATGCCCGAGCGAAATTTGACCGAAATTAGTAGAAAAACGATCGAATTATGTGTTAATCTTTATGCAGACGGTGTAGTGTGTTGCTAGTCTGAATTACTTAGACTTGAAGTTAATTAACATAATCAGGTGAGTCTACATCCTTTATTTCTAGTATTTTAACTACTTTGGGGCAGTGTAGTGTGTTGCTAGTTTGAATTACTTAGACTTAAAGTTATTTAACGTAATCAGGTGAGTTCTATATTCTTTATTTCTAGTATTTTAACTGCTTTGGGGCGATATGCATATTAAATAACTAGATTTCTTAAAAGGCTTTGCCCCTTGTACCCCACTAGAGGTTGCAGTCCCTTGGACTCCATTAACCTATAGACTGTAAAGATATGGAGGTTCGAGCATATTACCTTAATTGCGTTATGATGTTGATGTTATATCTTGCATGTGTTGTGTTATCTTATGTATAAATTAATGATGACAATGAAACTAAAAAATTATTAATGTACCCCTAATGAGTTCCATCTAAAAGAAAACCTTACAAGCAAAGAGAGAGATTTGCATTTGTTGTATTCTCATGAGCTACATCATAAAAAGTGAGCTATATCTAAAAAGAAGGACTCGACACTAAAGTCGGCTTATTTGAATGGGCCATTGGGCAATAGTGTGTCAATTGTTAGGGGCTTAGCTAGCCTTGAAGAAATTCACCTGGTATGGATTGAAATTTGATGGGTTTGGCCCTTTGGTGAAGAAGAGAAAAGAAAAGACAAGTCCGACCCTTTGGCAGACTAAGAATTGATCGATGAAAAAAGATAAACCCTAGTTTAATAAATTAATGAATTAGAAAGGAACTGTGATGAATGATGTGTAAAGATGAGATATACCTTATATGTAAAATGCGTTTGAGGTTTTGCAAATATTTATAGAAACTATAACTCATTCAGTGAAGCTAACTATTGTATGCACATAAGTTTGTCAGGCGAGCTTACGAATTAAAGTGGATGGTATAGATTTCAAGCTACTTGTCATTTGAAGAATGATTCAATTCACATGTTATGTTAATACATATCATGCAAAAGTGCATCAAACAAAATAAAGCGAGTGCACAATCAAACTTAAATGACTACAACCACTTAATCACACAGATTAGCCGTAATGCAAAAAAGCATATGAATAAAACCGGATCACAATCACCACACGTGTATGCAAATAAGGTGGGCTTGTCATGTGACAACTCGCAAATTCAGGTTAACTCTGTTAACCATTCTTTATCTATTTCGTTTCGTTATATAAAGTTCAGGATTTGTTTTGTAATTAACAGAAGATAACATTACTAATTTTGGTTGTCAATTAAATCAATTCTAAAGTATGAGGATCATTTGTGTAAAAATGGAATATAATTACCCAACCCTAAACCAACCCCCTTTTGTAAATATCAACATCGTTATTTTTTTTGTTTCTCCTCGGCTGGATCTGAAATCAAACACACACACACATCGACGACCATTCCATCATCTCGTCTCCCTTCCCCTGTTCGTCGTCGTCGGAGGCAGGCGCAGCAGCCGCAACAGTCCTTCCTTCATCTAGTCTCTCTTGCATCACCATGGTTGAACCCGAATCAGCCCCGTACGTTCTTCCACCGTCTTCTTCGTTGACTCCCGGTATGTTTTGTAACCCGTAAACACATGAATATAAGTCGATCATGTAGCATATGTTGGTGTGTGTAACAGTATTTTATATATGAGTGCGTGGTTAGGCTGCAACAACATGTTAATTAGATAAGTGTATATGTTAATGTATGCGGGTCTGTATGTATATGTAATCATTATGTATATGGGTGTGACAGATTGGTATCAGAGCCATAAGTTATAGGGAACTAGCATTTCATTGCATATAGTCTATAATTTTAAGCATTTGCATTAGTTACACTCACACAACACAGTAGAGTCATAGTTAGAAATTAGAGTTTGTTTGCCTATACGTGTTACATTCTACGTGCTTGCATGATATATGATCTTTGTAGTCTAAGAATCCTTATACGAAGTACTCTGTCCTTATCCCAAACATGAATTTAAATTTTCCGCTTAAATCTGATTCTTCTTCGCGGAATGTGGCTGAGACATCTTCTCGAGGCGCATAAAGGCCAAGAATATGAGCCTAACGATTACAACCGTTTTGATACATTTGAAACTATCCCTCCTAGACTTCGTGAAGTGGAGCATAAATTTTTCAGCAGTTCATTCCTTCTTGACAGAATTCGTTAAATCTTGTAACCCCCCCCCCCCCCCCCCCGAAAAAAAACTAATTGATTTTTATTCAGATTTTTTTTCTTCTCTCACTCTGTTGAACGCGTGGTGACAGCAAAGGGGGTTAAGTATTGAACACTCAAATCATAAAGAATAAGGCGTTCAAGTTATCCTTAGTGATCTCCTTATATTAAGTATTCTGTTCTATTCTTTTAAACCTTCTCCATATTGTCACACTTATCTTATTTCATCAAGTTGGTGCTTGTTTCACTCATGAAAACTATTGACTCGAAGTGGCATCTCGTGGAGATTGATACTGATGGTATTCTCGTTATACATAAAGACTGCGTCTGAATACTAACACAAACACAACCTACAGTTTGTAAATAAGCAAGTATTATATGAACGCCACACCTCTCTTATACTTCCTATATTCGGAATAATATAAATTATCGTATAAATAAGCACAAAACGATAAGCATGATAAAACTTTATACTAAAGCTCATGATGGGAGACAAACTAGGGTGATTGTGTAAGGTAAATTGACGATTACGGGTGCGCAACGTAATGGTGAATTTATAGGTACACGATGATCCTGGCAAAACCTGTCATGTGGGTTACAACGAAAACCCAAAAGTAAAGAACCAAACAACACAGATTCACCTGAAACAAAACTCCATCTCTAAGTAACATACTGGTATCAAGTTTATCCTTGTGTAGTAAACAATTATAATTCCACCTTCCAATATAAGCTTCTACCTTGCTAATGCCACAAACTCATGATACCATAGGACGTTATAAATTATGGTCAGTGTGTTATGACGTCTTACTCAACAATTGTAATAACTTAATATCATGGTTTTCTCAATCAAACATTAAACAATCCTTTTAATTGTAAGAGTTTCTTGGAAGAGCCCTATATATAACTACGACGTATTTGAAAAACTCGTTCATGTCAGAATAAACCCACCACATAAAATGCTTTGGAAAAAAAAATTTATTTATCCATCAAGAACGTTTAAATTCATAAACCTTATCTATATTCGGTACATCGAAAAATATATTCAAATTTCTCTACCAAATAGTTTGCGTAACAGTAACTCAGCTTAAGCGTTATTAATGTTGCGAGTCTATAATCGATTACCTTCAAACTTCTTACGAACACGTGTTTCCTATGAACCCTATTTCATCTCTCATTCATATGGTAATTCGCTATATATCTAGACACTTATAACTTTCAGGTATCTAATGCCCACAGTGATAATGAAAAGCTAAGTAAATTTTATAACTGACCCCCCCTGGCACACTTCTAAACGTAACATTCAGAATTCATCAACAATAAAACTTATTGTACTTCAATGACTAGAAACAACTCATGTGACATTGACTCTTTTGTTGTACACTACTTTCGTATGTAAACTTAAATAACATATTATACTACGTTGTACAACCACTTGTCCTCTTGATCATAACAAATCATATAGTTATTGAAGATAGAAATACTTATTAAATTTCTTGATCATTTTTGCCCAAAATATGTTCTTCCGAACATAGAAATAGTATCTAAATTCATTCTTCATCTGTTTTTAGAATGTTTATGACATCCTTGGTGACCGCATTTTTGACAACGCTTCTTTAATAAAGTAGAGTACCTACACACGGTTGAGTCAAATTAATGATCTCTAAACAACTCGAATAACAAAGCTTCCTTAATATAGACTCTTCAGTCAAGTCTCAATCCTTCAAAATCTAAATAACATCTTGAAGCTCTGATCTAAAATTTCTGAAACATTCTGCATACAAATCGTTGTTTATAAATCTTAATAGTAGATCCCAAAGAAACTTTTGGATCTTTTCAAACCCGCGATGCATTAGACCAGTTGAAATCCTGCAACTGATTACACTAGATGGTTTAAACCTAATGAAGTGGCTACCTAATGAAACACAAATACAATCATTCTTAGCTATTAAAGTAACAACGTTTAAAGTTACGATTTAATTTTCGGGACGAAAATTCATTTAACAAGGGGATGATATGACAACTTGAAAATTTTTCTTTTCTTTTGTTCAAATTTGTTGAAGTCAACCTATGACGCGACGTAATTTTCGGGACGAAAATTCATTAAACAAGGGGATGATGTGACAACTCGCAAATTCAGGTTAACTCCGTTAACCATTCTTTAACTATTTCGTTTCGTTATATAAAGTTCAGGATTTGTTTTGTAATTAACCAAAGATAACATTACTAATTTTGGTTGTAATCAATTCTAAAGTATGAGGACCATTTGTGTAAAAATGGAATATAATTACCCAACCCTAAACCAACCCCCTTTTGTAAATATCAACATCGTTATTTTTTTTGTTTCTCCTCGGCTGGATCTGAAATCAAACACACACACATCGCCGACCATTCCATCATCTCGTCTCCCTTCCCTTGTTCGTCGTCGTCGGAGGCAGGCGCAGCAGCCGCAGCAGCCGCAACAGTCCTTCCTTCATCTAGTCTCTCTTGCATCACCATGGTTGAACCCGAATCAGCCCCGTACGTTCTTCCACCGTCTTCTTCGTTGACTCCCGGTATGTTTTGTAACCCGTAAACACATGAATATAAGTCGATCATGTAGCATATGTTGGTGTGTGTAACAGTATTTTATATATGAGTGCGTGGTTAGGCTGCAACAACATGTTAATTAGATAAGTGTATATGTTAATGTATGCGGGTCTGTATGTATATGTAATCATTATGTATATGGGTGTGAATATGCATGTGATAGGTGTGATGGGTAGATACTAATGATTTCGTATGTATCGTTACAGTATGTGCAATATATATATGTATATATATTGTTGGTTTGTGCAGTATGTGTATAGACAAGAACTTAGTTATATATGTGTAATTGAACAACGTATGTATGCGTAATTAGGTACGACAACAATACAATGTCTTTTTCGGGTTCCGTTAGTTTCGGTTCTATGTATGCGTGTGGGGATATGTAGGTAGGTGTAACCCGTTTGTATATTGTATGTATAGTTGCGAAATAGCAGCCAAGTATGTAAATATATGTGCATGTGTGATAGTATGGGTGTATATGAGTTACTGTATGTTATGCGACAGGATGTATCACTAGTACAAAATGAAGCATAAGGGTTATTTCAAATGGTATTTTTTAGAGGTATCATAACCTTTTAATGTAGTTTTTATTTTATTGGAAGCATTATATAATATATGTTGTATTTGGTCAGTCAAACACTGAGATTCAAGTACTTTGTTAACAATTTATGATAACTCTAAGCATATACAGATTATGTGATACACTCAAGGTGAAATAGGTTAGAAAAAACCCCATTGAAATATTTAACAAAGTGTAAGTTGTTAGTTTGATAGAACCAAAGCTACAAAGATGTTTAATCTTTCATAGTTTGCCACTCATGAAAACTGCATATATAGTTTAGTAGTATTTCTCATAGTTGTCAATAGCGACGATAGCGGTCGCTATCGCGCGCTACATAGCGATGCGGTAGTTGGTCGCTATTTACATTTAGCGACCAAATAGCGACACTGTCGTTTTTTTTTGTTTTTTTTTTTGATTTTTTTTATAAATATGAAAAAACGTTAGGATTTATCTGTTTATTTTCCAGATTTCATGTGTACAACATATAAACCTTCACCTCCATCCACCACATTTGAGAAGAAAAGATGAAATTGAGAAGAAATATGAAAAAACAAGTAGAAATTAAGCTTACTTGGGATGAAAATGAAGATATGTAATGGAGATGAAGATTGTAGGCTTCAATTTTGAAGAAGAGAAAGAGAAATTATGATTTAGGAGGTTTTAGGGTTTTAGGGATATAAAATTTTGAGTTGATATAGCGGCTGGTTATAAGGTTTAGGGTTTTAGGGAATTAGGGTTACATATTTACTTTTACAAAGTGACATATTACACCCTTTATATTTATCTTTTTATCATATTTGACTTAAAACTTATTCTAGCATGTCCATATCAAGTAGAAAAAGATAAATTATATTAAATACTCTATATAATTAATTTAAAAAAATTATTCTATGTCATCGCTAAACACAAATAGCGCCCGCTATTTATCGCTATTCGCGACGTAGCGTATAGGTGACCCGTCGCTATTTACCGCTATTCGCTATTGACAACTATGGTATTTCTGCCTATGAACATTGTCTGAACTGTGTGTTGCTTATTAAACCTTGTGGATCACAAGTTTTAGTTGAACCAAACAATACAATGTTCATGTCAACAAGGAGTAGAGATATCAAACAAGTGAGACTCGGTTCTACTTTACCAGTTTCTCTTTTATAATGGTCCATCCTTCAATCCACTCCACTGGTATCTTCAATATATATCAAATAATTGGATACATGATTTATTTGTCTAATAAACTAATGTAAGTATATGAAAAACAGGGTGGAAGGAAACTTTAATTTATGGGGTTTACATAAATTTACTTATCTAGAATTCAGTAACTAAGGAATGAGTTCAAGAGAACATGAAGCTTTCTGAGGAATGAAGACTGCTATGTCTCTAAGAAAGTTCTTAAGTGCGCATGCAAAGGTTGTCAATGCCAAAAACAATAATATGGCTTAATGATTATCAACCATACAATGGAGTTTGTCAAACATATTCATCATGATTTTTCTGGCCATGTAAGTTTCTATATATATTTAACATAATACTAGATTATAGACCTACAATCTAATCTTATTGTTTATTTGTTTGTAGTTATGGAACAAGGGATCTTTCCAATCAATAGAAGAACTTGATGATTTAGTCTTGCAATTTGACGCCGTAATTGATTCACCAGGGGCTCGCTTGAACGGGTTATGTTTTTGGTTCAACGTACGTACGTGTGTGTTGTTAGACTTAATATATTATGTTATCTTGCGAATTTTATGTATAGAATACATGTTTTTGTCTAGATGTCATATATATTGTAAATTTGAACCTTTGATACAAGATATAAGGTGTTTTGTATATGATGTTTTGATATAAAGAATATGATATTTTTTGGTTGATTCAGCTTGTGTCATTATGGGGAACTAATATGTTTTCATAAGCATTACCAAATTAATTTTTTTTTCAGCACGTACTCTAAAGGCGCGGTGCAGGAACTGCACCTTCAGACAAACTCCAAAACCGCAGCTTACGATGCTATAGCTTAAGGTGCTATGCCATTAGACGCGGGTCAATAACCGCGCCTTATGGCCATTTTACCCGTCACTTATGTCACTTTTTGTACTAGTGTATGTACATGGGTTATGCTATGTATGTATGAAATGAAATATGAATTTGATTAGTATGTATGTAGAATAACGAAACAACAACCGCATAAAAGTATAAATGTAATATGTATGTATTGCGTATGTTTTGTATGGGTATGTGTACGCATATATATATAGTTTTGGGGATAACAACAAACATATACTGTATGGATGCATTATATATGTATATTATAAACCTATATGTTTTTGTGATCGCATAAGTATCGAATGGATGTATCATGTATGTAAAGTTGTAGAGGAGTGCATGCTAGTTTAGACACGTATATGACGACTGCTAATTGATTTTAATGGTTATAGAATGTTAATGGCGATGATAGTATAGGGTTGCTAAGTTATGATTACTACTGAACGAAAATGCCATGATGAAAATGAGAATACATGTATGATAATAGAAGTGAAAACCTGGCATGATTAATACGTGTGAACTTTTGTGTGGTATAATGGTGGTATGAGGAAACCAAGCTGAATGCACGAGGCTTTGGCTAATATGATGTGTACTGTATTTATATATATGTGTGTATGCAAGTTTTAGTTATTAAATAGCAGTTGATCATTAAACAGGTCATAGGACGTGTTAGGAATTTTGTGTTGCATATCTCGTATTTTTGCCGTGCGCTTCAAAGGTGAGTTCTTTGCCCTCTTTTAAATCTTTTTCGGGGAGAAAACATAAAAATGTTTTTAATGCGCCTTCGGGCAACTATTTTACAGTGCCTTCGGGCGGACTGCATTTTTATGCCTTCGGGCAGGGCCTTCGGGCAAAACTTTATGCCTTCGGGCGGGGCCAACTAAGGCTGCATTTTATACCTTCGGGTAGGGCCTACGGGCAGGTTTCGGTAAAAGTATAAATGCCTACGGGCAGGTTTCGGTAAAAGTATAAATGCCTACGGGCAGGTTTTTTAAAAGTATAAATGCCTACGGGCATGATTTTATTAGGGCTTATAGTGCTTTACACGAATTGGAACCACATTCAAGTCCTTATAAAAGTTCGAGGTTGATTAATATATGATAGCGGGGAAATTTGAGTAGTACTACCGGGTTGCGACGGCACCCCACCCTTGACTGGGCGTCATGTGGTGCAGGTTGTCCTTAATGGTTATGGGTCATCCTGGTTAGATGACGATAAGGCAAAAGTAACGTTTAGCTTTCATCTCGACATGTTGACAAGCAATAAGCATTCGGTCTTGCAAACCGCCTAATAAAATGAAATATATATTATTTTTGGTTTATCTGTATTATGAACGGTATCTTTTATTTACAAGCAAATCTCATTGAACTCACCAACATTATGTGTTGACCGATTTAGTATGTTTTCTCAGGTAATTAAGGAGCACGAGCACGAGTAGGACATGCATGCATTGGGTCGTCCTTTGGACTGTTTCAAAAACTACATTTAATACTTATTTTATTTTATTGATTTGGTTTATTATTGTGCGCGGGATTTTACGTACTGGATTTATTTTATGCTTCCGCTAAAAGTTGGTTTTAACATTTAAACTCTAAATTTTGTTTTATTCGTTAAATTAAACATTTCGTTAAACGTTGAGTCAGTGTTAACTGTAACTAATGGCTTAAGATCCTGGTATGTCACACGCCTAACGGATACCACGTTTGTGAAAAATTGAGGGTGTGACATGTCAGGTCAAATAGATCTATTATTGATTACAGTGGTTTTAATAAATTACTAACAATGCTATGAATGTGTATTAAACTTCGAACACGTAATTGCAAGAAATAACACAAACATGAATTTCCACTCCTGCCCCCGCAAGCGAAGAGGTTTCAAGATACCAGTCGACCGAGTGAAAGTGAACAGCTCCGAGCAAATCTTGTATTGAATATAATAAGGGATAATCGATTTAATAGGTTCACATGAGTTCCCCAAAAAGTATAAAATGAAAAAGGGCTTATGAATACTCATATACGCAATTGATAACTAGGTAATTAGCGTTAAGGCACCGAAAGCTCCTCAGAAAACAAGCTTAGGAATGTGTTTTAAGTTAGCATTGTAGTCTTAGATTCTAAGGGCGTTTGGGAATTATGGTTTCATTGCAATTTGAGGTCTTAGTAAATAATTTATTTGAGTAAATAATTTACAAAGAATAAAAATGATTGTAGTAGAATTAAATGAATAATAATAATAACAAATACTAACTGAACTAAACAAAAAAATGATTGAATGAATTATTAAATGAATGAAATAATTTTATAATAATTTGATAATGATAGTTATATCAATAATAAATCAAATAATGGTAATATTAACTTGATAATGATGGCTAAATGGAAATTAACTAATAAAAAATAAACTTTGTGTAGTCTTATAAATTGTATAAAATTTATAAGAATTTTTTAACATCATATACTTCAAATAATGGTTTATGGAGATTGAATGATAATAAATAGATGAATAAATAAATTAAAACTTTTTTAACTGTTTTAGAAAAAATTTATTTGAAGACGGACTCAAACCCAGGTCTATGTCTCCGGATTAGACCTGGCAAAATGGGAGGGTTGGGTTGGGTTTCTGTGTCGGGTTGAAATGAGTCCGGGTCATAACGGGTCATGCTAAAGAATGGGTCAAGATGGGTTGGGTCAGCATGGGTTCGAGTCGGAATGGGTTGGGTCAAAACGGGTCAGGTAAAAAATTCCTAAAATTCTCCTTTGTTTAAAGTTGGGTGCTGATGGGTACTAATGAAAAAGAAAAAGGTTTGAGATGTGTTTTTAGCCTTATAGGTATCGTTCCAATCGATTACATCTTCTACTACCACCATTGAAATCCAACACAGACATTGCTTCAAGGAGGTGTACCTGATTAAGGGAAACGTTAACGACTTTGCTTACAATTTCTTACAGAGGTGAGTTAAACACATCTTCTCCGTCATCGGTCATCATCAATTTTGTTTGATTTCGTTGCCATCTGGAACATTCGATCGGCTTGATTAGTGTTTCTTCGTAAACATGTTTTTTTCCAATATTGTCGCTGTTCATCGTCGATGTTGTTTGATTCTTGAACAATCTCATGAACATTATGTATGATTTTGTACCTGTTCATCGTCGACTTGCTGTGATTGAACGTTGAAGGAGAATTTGGGAAGCTTATATTCATTAAATCATCTTTGTCACCGACAACAAAACGATGTGGAGAAGACGGTTGTGTGAGGAATGAGGATCCCTAACCTATTCAATATTGTGTGACCCATTCTAACCCGTCCATTAACCCGTCCATAGTAGAAGATGTAATCGATTGGAACGATACCTATAAGGCTAAAAACCCATCTCAAACCTTTTTCTTTTTCATCAGTACCCATCAGCACCCAACTTTAAACAAAGGAGAATTTTAGGAATTTTTTACCCGACCCATTTTGACCCAACCCATTCCGACTCGAACCCATGCTGACCCAACCCATCTTGACCCGTTCTTTAGCATGACCTGTTATGACCCGGACCATTATGACCCGGACCCATTTCAACCTGACACAAAAACCCAACCCAACCCGCTCATTTTGCCAGGTCTAAAACTAGCCCATTTTGACCCTTTAGAAATATAAGTTAACCCAACTTAACCCGTTGCTTTATAATTGCCAACCCAAATCAACCCAAATTTAAAGAGATGGGTCGAAATTGTCGGGCCTACTCCGGATCTACATACACAAACTAGTAGACTGAATATGTATTTGTTGATGAAATTGAAAACAAAATAGTATAACTAAAACCCCTGTAAGTCTCAAGAACTAATTTTCTACTCACAAAAATTGTTCATGATTTTTGATTCAAGAATAGATATTAAACATGGGGTTATTGATACACGCATGAATTCAAACATGAGGGATGGATTATTTAACTTTAGTAATGTTGAATTGGTAAAGGGATGAATTATTTAGCTTTAAGGGTGAATTTTATGGGATTTAGTTTGGTTTACGAATTTGAAAATGGGTTTAATTGATGACAGGAAATCAACAGTAGCTCACGTGTTTTGATGGTTTAATCGAGTCCAAAGTGGTAAAAATGTTAGTTTTGTACTTCGTTGGAGACCAACGAGAATACCGCTGAAGGTGATGAGTGGGGCGTGAAAATACAGGATGATGGCTGGGATTGGGCTTTGATTTTAACTTACATGTTGATCCTTATAATTTTATTCTCTTAACACTTTATTATTAAAATCTTTAAATCATGTTTTATTAATTTCAATTTAAACCCTAAAGTAAGTTTTAAAAAAATATAAACTAGTCAAATTCAATCTCTCGCTCGCGTGTTGCGCGGGCGTTTTTTTTTACATCTTTACAAATAAAGAAACAAAATACTATTAACGGCTCAGAATCAACTAATGCATTAACCACATTCGAAGTTACTCCTCATAGCATAATATAACAGCAGTAAACAAACTGAAACAAAAAAATTTCTAAGGGGCTCAGAGTATTCAACAATGACATTGTGAGTAAATCGTGGCTGCAGTATGGTTGGGCGTATAGGCCGACAAACCATCATATGTGCCACGCAACGGAACTACATTATCAGATAAATACGAACTTATCACAGCCCAATCAAAACCAGCACATGTAACCAAATCATAGCAACCAAGTTATCAACGATGTTTAATCATCAAGAACAAAAGATAAACACAGGGGGAAACCAAGAGTTTCACCAACCACCAAAGCTTTGGTGACCGGTCCAACTCCACCAACACCACTACCACCATAGGCATAAAAACCGACATAAACATCATAAATCACATAACGAACAACGATTGAATACATTGAAGCAACCACCGTCATAACATCCAACAAAAGATCAAAACCATTAAAACTGAACATGAGATTTAACAATCGACCAACATGCAAGAACATATCGTACAATAGGCCACACAAATCTAAAGACCCGGCAACCACAACGACAATAACCACCAAAAAACATAGGCCACACAGATCTAAAGATCTGACAACCATCATCGGTAGCAACCACGCATAAAAAACATCAACAATTGATGCCTAATTTCATAGCACACACCGGAGCTTAAGAACAGAGAAAACTAATGCCAGATTCAACAAAAAAAGAGAGAGTGTATGTGTGTGTGATGCGTGCATGATTTATATGTGTTTTAAGTTGTTAACTTGATGTTTTTAACTCAATTATCAATCCGAACGCATTTACTTTGTGTTATACTTGATTTGTAGGTGTTGGGAGCGTAAATGTGCTATATGAATGTTACTGGAAGATTGGATGATGATTAGTTAAGGAACGAAGTTAAAACAGAAGGAAATGAAGAAAATCAAAGGATGGACGCAGATTACTTCCCTAAGGACGTAGCTTACGACCCCCATGAAATTATGGATGTATAGAGGGACATAAGGCAGAGTAGAGGACGTATTTGTGGCAGGAGGGACGTCGCTTATGTCCCTTACGCGTGTTTTCACAAAATTTTGGATTTTTACCATATTTAAAGGGTGTTATATTTCTAAAACCCTTACTTCGAAATTACCAACCACCAAGGACGTTTTTAGACGATTTTTCCATCATTCTATCTCCTTCCAACATCATTCCAACATTAAATATGCAATTCCAAACCAAGATCTAAGATCAAATAATCGTTATGAGCGGCTAAACCACATGTGATCATCTCCGGATGGATGGTTAGTGGTTGAATATTTTACAACTAGGGTTTTATTACATTGGACTTGAACTTTGAATTTTTTGGATGTTTACTCTTGTTCATTTGTTTACTGGTTGTTATTGAATAATGGTTTTTTTGTTGCTTTGAAAACCTCTTTGTCATTCACTGGTTTTGATGCACTAGTAATCAATAATTAGGCCATTTCACTACATTTTCTTTAACTTGTGTTACAAAAGGAATCACTAGGTTCGACATTAGCGTAGTCTTGGCCATCACAATCTGTAGTTGGTTTTTGAACTATCTAATTTAACTACCCATGCATCTAATTGTAATCACGCTTTAATAAGAACAAGTAAACTAGTTATGTCTATGTAACTTCCAATGTGGTAAACCCTAGATGTATATCTATCTATTACTTGAAACCCGGAGTTGATCCATTTTCCCCAATCATTAACAACAATCAATTTATTTTCTTGCAAAGTTTTTCTTATTTCTTAGTTTAATAATTTCATCAAACTTTTCACAGCCAAGAGGCAATAGAATATTTTAGTAGTATAATTAATTACTCATTTCTTTTCAAATCAAGTTAATCTATACACTGACCACTAATTTCACGTGGTTCGAAACTCTACTTACCCTAGCTAGCTAAGGTGATTAGAACACACTTTTTACACTTATCATTGATTGGCTCTTCGACAACGATCAACGTGTTATATAGCAAGCATGAAATCCCTACACAGATCTAAAGATCTGGCAACCACAATGGCAATAACCACTGCAACCCATCGGCCACACAGATCTAAAGATCCGGCAACCATCATCGGTAGCAACCACACATAAAACAATACAACAATCGATGCTCAATTTCATACACTGACCAGATTTAACAAAAATAAAAGAGAGTGTGTGTGTGTGTGTTATATAGCTCACCACCAAATATAGTGACTCATCCCACCAAATATAGTGACTCACCACTAATTATGACTCACCACCAACATGCAATCCATCCAATAAGCAAATGACAATACAAAATATGAACCAATAATAACACAATGTTAAAAACATCTCACAATATTCATGTCATTTCTAATTCAATATAGATTAATATATAGTAAAGTTGTTTTATTATTCCGCATATTAAAATAAGAATAACCTTCATAATTTTTATATAATTAAACTTATAAATTACAAAAATTATTAATTAATGAATTAATTAGTGTGGTTAGATGATGTACATGTAATAATCTAAATAGATTGAAATAATGATTTGGACGATTAACTGAAACATTCAACGGGTTAAGTGTATAAATTTGAATTCGGGTCAAATGTCACAGTCTCCCATTCTTTAAGAATTTCACCTCAAAATTTGATTAGTGTTTGGTTTGGTAAAATGATTTAAGGGTTTTAGGTAAACTTGTTAAGCATAGTTGTATCATGATATGTTTTGAAAACACAAAAGTGTCTCACATGTGTTGACGGACGATTCAATGAAGGAATCAGAAAGGATTATTTCCCTAAATTCGTTCGCAATCGTTGGGAGTCGTTTACTTAACATGGTTCTAGTTATAAAGAGTTCGAGTGAACTTATTGAATAAAAATTCGAGTAGCGATTGATTGCTACATGAGATCATAATGGAATAAGGTTTAACATGATCAATAAAAAAAATGAATAAATGAATGAAGTAACTAAACATGGTTAATAAAATGAGTAAGTTGTAACATTTGCCTCAAACCAAACCCGATCCAATGTGTAAACCCGAACCCGTTCTTTCTCTTTGTAGTCATTTCGATCGTCATGAAATAAATATATTTATTTAGTAATCTTGTTTTATCTAAGTTATTTCATTTTATTTATGTAATCATAAATTAATAATTTTATCATTTAAAAAATTAATTTCTTATAAAAACAGTTTGTAAGTTATTATGCAAAATATGGTACTTTATAAAAAAATCAAACTAGTAAAAAAAATACTATATTATTCATAAGTTTTTATAAAATTATGTAGGTGGTTGGTTAGTTAAGTTTATATTTTACTAACAAAATTAACTTCGAAGGTTATTTATGTAATTTATGAAACTTTGATTAAAATATTTAAACAAAAATAATAAAACATTAAAACCTCAAGGGCCTTTATGTAAAGTTTAATTAAATGATTTCAAGATTTCACCTATCACTTATTTATCACGTTTTTCCGAAGGACTTTCGACCGAACTCCGGCGGTGCTCCGACGAGATCCAATATCCCTATTTATTTAAATCCTTGATTCTAATAATTTCTATAATGATTTTGGAGATAATTATACAACAAATTGAACCTATAATCACAAAGTACTCGTCAATTTATTCCAAATGTATCAAAATCAAAACCATAACTCGTTTGACATCAATCCGATTCAATTAAACCAATCTATCTATACCGTCTAATAAAAGATGGTTTTGAAGGACATGTGCCATTCATTGGAGAGGTTGTTGAAACATTTTCCCCGGTCAAAACGAAGAATTTTTTTTCTAAGCTATTTATGGAAAGAAATCGATAACATTAAATCACCCATAATTTTCTCTTCCAAAGTTTCAACCCACCTTATTTACATCCCTAAAATCACTGTGAAAACCAAAAACAATTAACTTTACAAATAACTCATAAAAGTTTACTACCTATACGCATACATGTTGACCCGCACGCTCAACCCAATACAAATGAGTGTCACGTGAATTTTTCCGGATATCTACCATCTAGATTATTTGTATGTCTGTTTTTCTTAAAAAGAATTTTAATAACCGGTAGGATTTATAATGCACCCATTTTACAAACGTCGGTTTCTAATTTAATTAATAGTGTATTTGCAGTTTAAATTTATTTGTTCAAGGCTCAAATTAGAGTTTGAATGAAAGTTGTGTTTTTATTTTCATATATCTTTCATGTAATTTGTAGTTTATTCTCAAATGTTATTTTTTCGTAAAGTTTTTGAATTTTGTTTTTATATGTTAGCACCCGTGTAACACATTGGGTTTAATCTAGTTAGTTATATAAAAATCATTCCTTCAAGTTCTTCTAAACTCTCTACTCAACTAATTTTCACTTTCAAACACATAAATACATCCTTTGATCCCCGTTTTGCTTTGGACATTGACGTAACTAGTTCATTATGAATTCGTCATCATATAAGGTACTTAATTCATCCATCATGCTTGTTACCATGCGTAAATCAATAGCCTAGGGGCAAACCTATAAATAGAAATGTATGAGAATCCGCACATGATATAACCCTAAAAACGACAATCTGCTAAAAGCGGCGATTGCATTAAATACAATAAAGATTGAAAATTATTCTAAGTGCATTTCATCTTCGTTTCATAAAAAAAACTCACATAACTAACGATCAGGGATTCGGCACCTGATGGATTAGAACATGCTTTATTTGTTATCTTAAATCGATCTTGAAAATCCATCCTAATAGTTTTGACGATTCTTAGTTGGTATAAGAGCTTTGTGCTCACTCTTCCGAGAATTCGATCACCAAAAGTGTTTTGTTTGAGATATCTAAGAACAATCGTCACAGATTTGAATTTATTTTGCATTCTAAAAGCATTTAGAAATAAATCGAATCCATATGTCAAACTTGAACATAATCTGTTTTATGTGTTCTTGATGCTAAACTTGTACTAAATCTTGGGTTTATAACAAGTTTTTGTGAATCGTGGCTTATATTTGCTTTAGGGTTATAGATCTAAGAAATTTACAAACTTTTCATTCAAATAGATTACATATCTGAACATATTTAAGCTCAATAGCAGCCAAAAATAACAAATTAGGGTTTTACTGTTCATAACCGTCAACTTCACTAAAAATCAAATTTAGTTGAAATCATCGGTATCAAGTGTAGAATACTGGTGTTAGTTACAGATTCTAATATAAATATAGAATAGATGGCTTGGATCAATTTTAAAGTAGTATAAATAAGTTACACTTGTATACATTTTAGGCTAAGCCTTCTATTATAATCATCGGTTCAACGTTACAATAGAAAGGAATATTGATAAGTATATACTGTCCACTGATACATTGATTATCTATCTCTTATGTGTGCTTGGTCAAAACATTATCACAAGGATTCCGCATTTGTGATACTTGTGATTCTACAGAACTTGTGTGTGACACGATCCAACAAAAAGGTCCTGCCCCTTGAACTTTTCTGGTTGTTATGAAATCATATGAACTTGAATCCTTCCGCTTCATCATAAGCAAACACAATGATGCATAACCAGTTCATGTTAAGATGAGAGACAATGGTTTTCCATCCTTCGGTGAGAAAATAGGTTTGATTTTTCTGCTACAACTTGACATCAAAAACTGTACCATCATAGTGTAGTTTCAATTCTCCTTCACAAGCATTAAAAGATTTGACCAATTGTTTGAAACCTGGTTCAAGTTCCTTAAAAAGTTAGAATTGTAATCATAAAATTAGACCATGACCATAACCATTAAATATTGTTTTTGATTGAAGTAGTTAGTAATAGAAAAGTAAACATACCAATTTTGAAATATTATTATTGTTGAGAATTGTGAAAAAAAGTCACCATTTTAAAATAAAAAAGCTGGAACAACATAAACACATAGTTAATAATCTGTTTTTATGTCTATTAAGCATAACAGTGGGCCTAAAAGACGCTAAGAAATATAGTGTCAGACCCAAATCTAGGGCATGACATGTTGATTTATAACTATCCATTAATAAATAAATAATCATAATTACAGCGGAAGTCTTTCATAATAAAGACCATTAAATGTCAACCCAATTTGAATTTTTACAATGTCATTTTTGTAAAACTACCTACACTCGCCGTGAGTGTGATACAAAAGAAACTATCTAAGGACACTACTCTAGGTGTCCAAACCGGGTACTATCTCCTATGATGAGAGCATCAACCATCTGATCCTAGCGAAACTTCTTCAATCTAGCTAACACCCTCGGGCGTTCCTTGTACCTTCATCACGAGTTGAAAGCCGTCAACAAAAATGTTGTTGGTGAGTCATAACCAGTGACGTACATTTAAAACATCATTCATCAAATATCATACGCGTGGTGATAAGTATACTCTACAAGCCAACTCTATACTAACATCGTCTCATGACGTCAATAGACGTTAGTGCCTGTTAACGTGTATGCCACTCCAAAATCTATAAGGCACATATATGACAAGTTTTTGCCATATAGTCATCATCGTATACTGAGTCGTGACCACGGATCTAGTGCCTTATCTGTCAGCAAGCTATCAATCTACCTATAGATGGATCCAACTAGACGCATACCCATCACGAGACGGAGTCGATAGTCCTCAGGAATTAGCTCTTAGATTGAAGCCCTACCTTAATGACTTGCCCTATGGCATGTAGCCGCCATCCCAGATAATCGAGATGACTCGTCGAGAAGCTTATTACCGTGGACCAACTCACACCACAACCGGACGAACCTGGAGTTGAGGTGCGTTGAATCACCAGGTGTGATCCACTTATAACCACATACATTTAAGATCATTTCAAATTGTTTCATACAAGCTTGAACATAGCCCCGAAATCATAAAACATGTAAAAGTGTGGCAGTTAGACTCACCTTTGTGCAGTCTAGGTAGCACAAGCTGATGGCTAAGTGGATGGGTAGTGCAACCCTTAAAAGGTGGGGGTGTCACATACTCTCCCACTTAAAAGGATTACGTCCCAGAATTACATCGATTCGTAATCATGAAATGATATTTCTTCCTCATGCATCTCAGGTCCAATCATAAAGTTAGAATCACACTTAGCACTCCACTTATCATTGAAAATTGGAATGCATTTGTTTCTTAATACTTTAACTTACCGCTAGATTTATCTTCATTGGCTCCTTAACGATATCCACTCATATGTCCATCTAGATCTCGTTTAGTGGAACCGTTGATGTCTTATTAGACAAACATATCTTAAGTACAAGACTTACTTATCTTAACTCTTCCGGGAGTTGTATCATGTAGGTCATCATATGTATCCTTATCATGACCTCAAATGCTCTGTATAATAAGGACTTAAATTTTCTTTCTTTCTAAATCGTGTGGTGTCCAACCTTGTGTTACAACCCAAACGGTAGAACTCATCCCAAAAGACTAATCTGATGGGAGAGGGGACCATTTGGGTTATAAATCCCATATCAATTGCCCATTCAACTAATGTGGGACAAGTCCCATACCTTGCAATAGTAAGGTCCATAACATTCGACCCCTCTTAAGGTCCAACGTCCTCGTTGGTCACGGCCACGTTGGTCACGGCTGGCTCCCTCCAGGCCACCACTCCGTGGGCCACCACTCCGAGTTTGGCTCTGATACCACTGTTACAACCCAAACGGTAGAACTCATCCCAAAAGACTAATCTGATGGGGGAGGGGACCATTTGGGTTATAAATCCCACATCAATTGCCCATTCAACTAATGTGGGACAAGTCCCATACCTTGCAATAGTAAGGTCCATAACATTACTGTTACAACCCAAACGGTAGAACTCATCCCAAAAGACTAATCTGATGGGAGAGGGGACCATTTGGGTTATAAATCCCACATCAATTGCCCATTCAACTAATGTGGGACAAGTCCCATACCTTGCAATAGTAAGGTCCATAACACCTTGGTGACACTTCCAATATAATCTATCCTTAATCATAATTTCTAATGACCTTTACCATTTACTTGTATGACTTTATCTTTTACTTTATTGGTCATTTCTAAGACCAATTAGGATCTGAAAATAAGTTCTATACCTATTGTCATGTAATGCCTTAAAAGGCACAACCTTTAGGTTCACTTGGTAGTTTGACCAAAGTCCATTGTGGTCATTTCCAATATTCATGTGGGAATTTCAAGAGGTTATAACATTCCGAAGGGTTCTTGAGGCTCGACTTTGACTTGCAAACAAGTCATACATCTTTCCACATAGATTGACATATCTTTCTTCATTCTTGGTATTAACAATGATCTCACATTTTATAATACATCTCATCTGCACTCGGATGTACCAGACATATTTTCTTATGAGCTTCTTTGAATATTATTATCTTTTGTAGATTCATGAAGTTCGGTATCCAAACCAAACTCGGCAACCTAACCGAAGAAATCCTCTGCTTCCAGCATTAACTCCTTACTGTTCCTATCACCTTTTCCTTCTAAAACTTTCACCCTGACGCGTCACTATCTAGGCCCCATTCAACTCATCAATCGAATCCACACATATGTATCTTCTCATAACACGTATTTGGATCGTCTTTATACATTCTTTTGAACTTAGAGTCATAGCAACCACGTTTTTCTTTCACAGACTATATCGTAGTTCAAAATCACAAAAACTTCATTCAATGTCTCAAAAACTTCTACTTGTGTGGGACCTCATTTGAATTCAACTCTCTTCTACACGGGTGTTGATGCGTGCAATAATATATATAAATTATGAACACCTAAGCTTTAAATTTATAAAATTAAGACTCAATTAAAACTAAACACACAACCGGAGTGTACCGATCGTATGCAATACAGCTAAAGTAAGTCCGAGTGTTAAACCCACGGACTCTATATATCACGCTAAATTAACTGACTAAGTCTCTTCTAAACACGACTATTAAAAATGAAAGATTATTTAAAGGGGGTTTTTCTTTAAAATACTAAAATCTCAAAAAAGTAAATGACAAACGAGATAAAAGATGGACTTAAAATAGATGACTAGAAGTAAACCACCTAGACCCGACTCATTAATGCTCAATTAATGATCAAGTTATTAGTTTGTTGGGAAATGCTTTTGACTATGGACTAGGATCTTAAAATGATCACTTCACCCGAACACCTATAAGGCCGTCGATCCTTTTCGAGAAGAAACATATAGATTTTTATCAAGTTATTAAGCGGACCAATTTAGTTATTAGACTCCCTCAAATTCGTCTAAAGAATATGACTTAGTACCTACATCTATTATTTATCTCACAATATAATAACCTTTGTCCTTTGGTAATTACTTTGATTCAATTGACATTAGTAGACACCGTAGTTAAACCGAACCTAGACCAACTCTTCATAGAAATATGCCTAGCAATTCAACCTACTTAGACCTACCAATTAAACTATCACCTCATGGATACTAGTTTAGCTACACATTTTTATCAACCCAACTCAATACATTGTTCCTAACTTCCTATGGTTTTAGTGCACTTAAACCACAAACTAGTCATTAACACAAAGTCCATGACCTAACTTAAATCTATTATTTGAAAAACAATCAACAAGATTCAAGTGGAAACAAATAAACATTCATCAAACCAGACATATATAATGCATCAATGAATCAAAAGTAATTGTTTACTAAATCATAAAAACTAGTTTGCGTAGCCGCACGTTGCCGCGGATAATTGAGTTGGAAAGTTTTGTCATGTTTAAACAATTGAAGTTTTAAGATATTAATCATTTATACTACTAACTTTAAAAGGTATGTCAGACATATTATTGAGGAGAAAAAAAATACATAAATAAAATAAGGATATATAAATATTCATGAATAATGTAAGCATTAAAAAATAACTTAAAAAAATATTTCAACTCTTAAAGTCATATCAATAAGAATTATATAAATAAAAGATGTAATTACAATGTTTTTGAAATTGTAAATGTATGTATTTGGAACCATCTTCTACATAGTTCACCTAAAGCAGAAAAATCGAAGACAATATTAAGATTGGAAATTAACATAAACGCAATAAAAAATAAATTTTCTTTTGAAAAAGAAAAAAAATAAAATGCATCAGATTGAAATATATAACTTAGAGTATATACATACGGTAAACAATATCATTTTAGAATCAAAATAGAGTTTACCTTATACATTAGCATGCTCCAGATGATGTAGCTATTTCCTTTAGAATTAAGGAAAAAAGCGTATATATACATGTACTAGGTTAGTGACCCGTGGGTACCACGGGTTGAAAACTATATATTTTTTATATTAAAAAATGTGTTATTTGATTGTTAAAGTGGATTTCAGTTAAATGACTTGCTATCAAATCTAAAAGTTTAAAAGTTGAGAACAATAGTTTGAAAAGTAGGAGAAAATTAAGAAACTTTTATTAAGTAACAAATTTAAATTAACTTATGAAAAATGAAATGTCAATTATTTGATAGCGGTATACTTTCAACTATTTGAAAACAAAATATCATGAAAGTGTCAATCAAAATAATATACCTTAGTATGTGCTAACTACTGCTATGTGCCCAGAAAAGTTTATGACTTCTGCGCAGTTTTGTGATTGTCATGACCAGTGCATCATCGAGTAGTTAGATATAAGATCCATATCATGCTTTGAGGTAGCCCATACCAGATTCCTTGACAGTAGGCAACACACATCTTTTTGAAATAGTCAACATGTTTTTCAGGCTGATTAATAGAAGTTAAAGACAATGAAGGCAATTGAACTGCCACCTACACATATAACAACAGAACTTATGAGATTTACCCTCAAATTAATATCAAATTTATTTAAAAGTTAAAGTTAATATATTCCATAAACATTGATGTACTCAATTCCTAAAGTTATGATTTGATGCAAAAACAAATCATCTTTCTAGTTTCCACCACCAAATAATATTTTTTTTTAATTTAGTTCAGTTATAAATTACACTGTCAATTATTTAAAAAGGTTTGAAAAAAGGATAGATCTGATTTTGGGCAAGGAATTTGCATCAGAAAGTTAAAAGTGAAGAAACTCAAAGGAGCACATAAGCATTCAAGTTGTGTTCGTTTTTGCATCGAATTATACTCCCACTATCAAATAATCAAATTGAGCAAAACCCATAACTCAATTCACATGATATATGAAGTGAGTGAACAACTGAACATAATATATTGGTGCAAACTTGAAAATGAAGAATTGTAGGCTTCACTGCTCTTGAATTATAAAAGAATTCATAGTAGTTTCCACCTTCTACTTTTATTTGCTTATCTGCACAAGTCAAGATGTTTACTTCTTCATCTAACAACCTATACTGCATGACGAACAACCAAAAGTTGATAGAATTAACTTAAAATCCAAATTCAAAAATAAATTAACCTACTACAACAACCTACATTGAAGAATAAAAACAAACACTTGGTGCGCATGAAAACTTAATAGCTACAATTTCAGTAACATGTATGCAAGATACAAAGACGAAAGAAATGCAAGATTTTATATATGTAGTGTGTCTCAAATTTGGCCACCAAAGTTATTATCGTGGCTCATTTATTCTTTTGATAGTCAAGATTGATAATGAAAACATCAATGTAAAACTTAACAGTATTGTCAAATACAATTATCCTTGAGATCTAAACTCCATTGTAAAACTTTGACATCAAAACCAAAATTAAAAAAATAAAATCATAAGTAACACCAATCTAGTTATGATAAAAAAAAAAGTTCAATTGGTTTTGAGTAAAATAGTAATAAGCAAATAATTAAAGCTCATTCGAACTAAATTAAAACAGAACATGCAAAGTAACTTCAATTTGAAGTTACTTCTAAAACCAACATCAATCATTAGGGTTTAACATCAAAGAAAAGTCATTATCCTTATAGATCCACAAAAATAATAACTAATAAGAATCTGCAAATAAACAGACCAAAATACACACTTGTTAATATGAAAGTCAACTTGGTTAATGAGTATGGTCAACAGAAGTCAACAGATTTATAGTTTGGATAAAAACTGTTAACTGTTTAACATTACAGGGACCAGTTTTGTATATTCATAGTTTAGTTGTTAATTTTCTGTTAACAGACATTAGCCTATAAGTAGGTTAGTTAGATGGTGGTTATAATTATCACTTTCAATTTCTTTTGTAATCAGTTTTTCATAATCATTTGAGAGAGTTTTGTTATGTGTTGAAGTTTCTTTCTTTGTTTATCGATTGTCATTGTGTTCTTGATTCACTGTGTTATTGCAACAAGTGGTATCAGAGCTTGGTGAGGGCTCGATTGAGCGAATCAAAGTGAAATTAAAGAGGAATCGATCGTTTCTGTTCAAAGAGAAGGTCAATTGAAAAGAGAGGTGAACTTAAAGATGAATGTGGAGAAGGCCTGTTTGTAAGGGGAAGAAGTGATCATAGAGGAGATCATAAGGTGAACAAATCAAGAAGTCAGTCAAGGAATAAGTCAAAATTTAAAAGAAAGTGGTGTCAGTCAGAAAAACACCTAAAAAGAGATTGCCCATAATTGAAAAAGAAAAAGAATGAATCTAGTAGCAGTTTCAAGTATACAAGCAATTGTACACAGGCTGATAATTGCAGTGATGGCTATGATAGTTCTGATGTTTTAATGGTAACAAAGGGTGTTGTGGAAGATGATTGGGTTTTAGATTCAGGTTGTTCATTCCATATGACACCATTCAAAAAGTCTTTTCAAGATCTGCAAGAGGCAAAGATGGGGTCTGTGAGGCTGGGAGATGACAAAGCATGTGACATTCATGGGATTGGCTCAGTTTTGTTCAAACTGGGAAATGGAACTGAAGTGAAACTTCAAAGTGTAAGGTATGTTCCTGATTTAAAAAGAAGTTTGATATCTTAAGGCTCTTGTGAAAAAGATGGGATGCATGTTAGCCTTAAAGATGGCAAAGCTAGAGTTGTTAAAGGTGCAATAGTTATTTTTTCTGGGTCAAGAATGAAGAACAACATCTACATACTTGATGGTCAAGTTGTGTCTAGTGAAGTATCTATAGTAGCTAGTCAATTAATCAACTCAGCAATGTTATGGCATCAAAGGCTGGGACATATAAGTCAGCAGGGATTGATTGAACTGAATAAGCAGGGTGTGCTTGGAGACTTAAGGAGCTGTGAAATTGGTTTCTGTGAGAATTGCATCCTTGGCAAAGCTCATAAAGTAAAGTTCAATAAAGGTGTGCATACAACTAAGGGAGTCTTAGATTATGTACATGCTGACTTATGGGGGCCGTCAAAGAATCTATCATTAGGAGGGGCATCATATTTTTTATCAGTAATTGATGACTATAGTAGAAGGGTTTGGGTGTATGCTCTAAAGAGAAAGAGTCAAGCTTTTCAAAAGTTTAAAGAATGGTTGAATCTGGTGGAAAATCAAACAGAAAGAAGGGTCAAAAAGTTAAGAATAGATAATGGTCTGGAATTTTGCAATGATGAGTTTAATAGTTATTGCAAGAAGCATGGAATAGGGAGACATCTTACCATACCAGGCACACCACAACAGAATGGCCTGGTAGAAAGAATGAATAGGACTTTATTAGAAAGGGTAAGGTGTATGTTAATCAATGCTGGACTGCCTAAGTCATTTTGGGCAGAGGCAGTGTCTACTGCTGCATATTTGATAAACAGATCACCAAGTGTGGCATTAGGAAAGAAAACTCCTATGGAAGTTTGGTCTGGGAAGATTCAAGATTATTCAGACTTAAGAATTTTTGGGTCACTTGCATATGCTCAAGTCAATCAAGGGAAGTTGGAACCAAGGGCAATTAAATGTATATTTCTTGGTTACACAGATGGTGTTAAGGGGTTTAGAATTTGGAATATGGCAACATCAAAAGTCTTAATCAACAGAAATGTTACATTTAAGGAAGATACCTTGTACAAACACTTGATGGCTAAATTTGAGAGTGAAAGTGAAGAGAGATCATATGATCAGATACAGGTGGAGAAGGCTACAACACAGTCTAGTATGAGTAGTCAAATAGGAGAAAAAAACAAGACTTCCAAAGACTCAGTTCAAACTGAAGTGCCTAAGTCCAGTATAGCAAAAGGCAGATCAAAGAGAGACGTTGTTAAACCTTTAAGATTTAGAGAAGGTGATGATCTGAATGCAGTGTCATTTACAGCAGCAATCCAGCAAGAAATGCATGATCCTTTGACTTATGAGGAGGCAGTAAACTGCATTGATGGAGTCAAGTGGATTGAAGCTATGAATGATGAAATGGATTCTTTATATAAGAATCAAAAATGGGAATTAGTGGATAAACCAGTGGGTCAAAGGTTGGTCTCATGTAAGTGGCTTTACAAACTTAAAGAAGGATCAAGATACAAAGCAAGGCTTGTGGCTAAAGGGTTTACACAGAAAGCTGGGGTTGATTACACAGAAATATTCTCTCCTGTTGTAAAACATACATCTATAAGACTTATGTTGTCTATTGTTGCAAGTCAAGATCTTGAACTTGAACAATTAGATGTTAAGACAGCTTTTCTACATGGGTACTTGGATGAACAAATTTACATGAGTCAACCTAAAGGCTACGTGGTTAAAGGAAGTGAAGAGAAGGTGTGTCTACTAAAAAGGTCTCTTTATGGGCTTAAACAGTCTCCAAGACAGTGGTATAGAAGATTTGATGACTACATTGTATCTTGTGGGTTCAGAAGAAGTGAGTATAACAGCTGTGTGTATCTGAAGGAGTATGAAGAAGGTAAGTTTATCTACTTACTACTGTATGTGGATGACATGCTTATAGCGTGCATGAACAAATTGAAGAAACTAAGTCAATACTCATGGATGAGTTTGATATGAAACAATTGGGAGAAGCTAAAAAGATCATTGGGATGGAGATTTACGAGATAGAGATAAGAAGCTACTCAAAGTAAGTCAACATTCTTATATTGAGAAGATTTTGAAGACTTATTCAATGGAGAATTGTAAGCCAGTCAAAACTCCTTTAGCTGCTCACTTTAAACTGTCAAACTCTAACTCTCCAGTCACTAATGAAGAAATAGAGAGTATGAGAAATGTTCATTATGCAAATGCAGTGGGTAGCTTAATGTACTTAATGGTTTGCACTAGACCAGATTTGGGGTATAGTGTGAGCTTGGTGAGTAGGTACTTAGCTAATCCTGGAAAAGAACATTGGGCTGCAGTAAAATGGATACTAAGGTATCTAAATGAAACAAGAACAATGGGTTTGATTTATGATGGTTTAAATGGTTCTGAAAGAATGGTTCAAGGATATGTGGATTCTGATTATGCAAAAGACTTGGATAAGGGAAGATCTATAACTGGATATGTGTTTAAGATCTTGGGAAATTTGATCAGCTGGAAAGCTAGGTTGCAAAAGGTAGTTGCTTTTTCAACTACAGAAGCATAGTATATAGCTTTAGCTGATGCTATGAAGGAAGCTCTTTGGCTTAAGAGATTCACAGATGAACTTGGGTTGAAGCTTACTGGGTCAGTGATTGGGTGTGATAACCAGGGTGCAGTGCAGTTGGCTAAAAATTGTATGTTTCATGAGCAAACCAAACATATAAAAGTGAAGTATCACTTTATAAGGGAGGTGGTTAGTTCTAAAGAAGCAAAAGTTGTGCAGATTAGCACAAATGATAATCCAGCAGACATGTTAACTAAAACTTTATCAGGTTCTAAGTTTGAATTCTGCACCAAGTTTGTTGGGATTGGATAAAGATGACATGTGGTGATCAAGTTGATTTCAAGGTGGAGATTTGTTAATATGAAAGTCAACTTGGTTAATGAGTATGGTCAACAAAAGTCAACTGATTTATAGTTTGGATAAAAACTGTTAACTGTTTAACATTACACGGACCAGTTTTGTATATTCATAGTGTAGTTGTTAATTTTTTGCTAACAGACATTAGCCTATAAGTAGGTTAGTTAGATGGTGGTTATAATCATCACTTTCAATTTCTTTTGTAATCAGTTTTTCATAATCATTTGAGAGAGTTTTGTTATGTGTTGAAGTTTCTTTCTTTGTTTATCGATTGTCATTGTGTTCTTGATTCACTGTGTTATTGCAACATATATGATGGCTACCACATCATCTGCACATTTAACACTAACAACTAAATGATTAATATAAGTTTTTGATTAATGATGCTTTAAACCCCAAATACATTTCGATTAGCTTATGTCCTTTTCAGATTATGAAACTTATGACAATGCTCATAGATGACCAAATATACCTATTCTAATAATTGAGTAACACATACACTTGGCATCATTTTATCATAGCCACGTAGGATTTTTCCTACGTGGCACTCTCAAATTCAATCTCACGTCTCAAACATGCGGAGCTCCATTCTTTTTTCTTAACCCGACCGGATTCTCATACTTTCATTGACGCTTTGTTTCCTTTTCTTCACAAAACCCTAATCAACTACAGCTTCTAAATCCATCGTAGTTTCTTCCATTAATCATCGACTACATCTTCTAAGTCCGGTACCTTCATCTTCGACATCTTTTAACCTATAGAATTGTCTTCTCCTGTTTGAGATGATGAAGAATTGAAGTGAAGTTGAAGCAATCATCTCCGTTAAAAGGCTTTAATCAGTTTTCTTTGTTTGATTTCAACTAGAGCTTTGATTCAGTAAATCAACTTTCACGAGGTATTTAACTATCAAAACTTGAATCTTCCATTTTTACACACTGGTCTGATTTGGCTTAAATAGACATTACTATATGTTTACCAATAACTTGATATTTTGGTTCAAAGTACTGTCACTTTTGATGAATATGTGTTGATTTAACTTTATATGCCCTATTTTATTGATTGATTTTCACTACCACAGGTTTTAACAAGGTTGTTGATCTTAACTATACTGCTGTCAGGTATAGTGCAATTTTTTATCCACCAAGTTGTTGCAGAGTTGTTTGAATTTGATTTTTGTATTAAAAAGTTAGATTATTATTGTAGCCTTATTACTTTGTTGCCCAACACACCACATACTACACATTGAAATTTGATTTGGCTCTAACTTTATGATTTGTTAAACATCATATGTTCGTTTTAGTGATCACTTGCTAAAAATGTTGCTATGAAAACAACACATATGGCTTCTGAAGGTTTTATCTGACAATTAATACAATCACATAATTAATTGTCTAACGATGAAATAAACACTTATGTCCAATTTGATCCAAATATCCCTTTCTTTCATGAAAACAACATCAAATTTGGAAGGATTTAGCAGGCTTTGGCTTTTTTAGGTTCAAATAAGCTGAACAGGTATGATCTAAACTATATTCATTTCTTGTCATATTTTTTCCCTTATTGTTATGGAATGATATACTTTATTGAGTTATGACCAAGCTTTGTTTGGTTGGTGTAAAGGTATGTCATGGTGTACTAGCAATTGCTATGACCAACTCTATTTATTGTTGTTTGCTTCTTGCTTTCTGGACAACGCATAAATCATTACACACTGCAAGTGGATTTCAACTCCAAGAAGTGATCTAATCTTTCACAACTTGAGTATTGGCAAGTTTTATTTTAAAAAATTTTATTTTGCTTGTATTTTCATCATCAGTTTTCTAGAAATAAGCATATGTGATATAAGATATGATTTTGGTGGTTCAACAGTTAGTTTGTATCATTAAGACTACTTTAAGCATTAAAAAACATAATACTAATAACAATGTTGATAAGGTTTTGTTCTAGGTATATCATCTCCTCTCTGTCTCTCTCTTTGTATAGGATGTAAAGTGTTTATAAGAACTTAAGAACATTATGTTTACACCCTTAATGAAATTAAGACAATAATTGCTCTGTTTTTATGTTGCCTACAGATAACCCAATATATTCAAATTAAAAATTTATCACTTATCATGAATTATCTTCTAACCCGATATATTCAACTAAAAAATTTACCAATTATTATAGATAATTTTTTTAACATATGTTTTTTTATAGGAAAGTATTTGTAAATATCTAAAGCGATTTAATAGGAGATATGTTAAAAATAAATTTAATACATAAATTTAGATAAAACATATAAAACCAAAATCCCGTGTAGTACATGGGTACTAATCTAGTTACCTAATGGACTTGTTGCTGAATAACCCATTTTTCAATTAACAAAACAAAGTCATTTTGACAACTAATTACAAAGGAAAAAAATAAGATTGTAGATAAAGGCATTTACTCAGAACTTGTTTGTTGATGTGAATAAAAAACTCTTATTGAATGAACATGAATGTTAAACTAATGTCAATTGACTTGAAACCCATATCCAACATCTCTCAACCTCCCCCCGACTCACCTTCGCTATCGGTTATACAAATACAATATCAAAAGGGACCATATGTATAGTGAAGCAATCTAAAATCAAATCATTAAAAAGCTTCGACGATCACAAGTAACCAAGTCGAAAAGGGACCATATGTATAGTAATCAAATACAATATCAAAAGGGACCATATGTAATGGATTGGATCATATAACCAAGTAACCAAGTCGAATTACCAAAAAGTGCTACATTTACATCTATATGTATTAACTAGTTTCTCAACTACAAAATTCATAACATGTACATATGTATGATAATATGATGATAATATGATATGATTAACAGAATATACATATGTATAATATGATTATATGATATGATTAACAGAATATACATATGTATGATATGATTAAAATTTAAAGGAGTTTTCAAGCTGTGTCAAATGTGATGATAATATGATATGATTAACAGAATATACATATGTATGATATGATTAACATCCAACATTTTAACATCAACACACACATGAAAACTACTATCACGACAATCAAATTAACATTTACGAAAGCTAAATCAGAGGGAGAATGGGCTAACCTTTTGAAGAAAACTGAAATTGAAGAGAATATGGTGATGGAGGTTTGGTGATACGAACTTAAATAGGAATCCCAGATGGGGGTAGATGGAGAGTTTGAATCGGAATAAATGAAAACCAGGTAGATGAAGGAGTAATGATGAAAGTGAAGGAGGCAATAAAGGAAGTGACGGCAGGAAGGAGTTAATGGAAGGAAGGTGAAGAAGTAGTAATGGCGAAAGTGAAGATGGAGGTGACGGCAGGAAACACAGCTCATGGAGGTGACGACAGGAAGGAGTTTAATGGGAAAAAGTTTGGAAGGTGATGAAGTAGTTAATGGGAGGATGTAGGTGAAGGTAGGGGAAGTAGGCGAAAGTGATGATGGAGAAGAAGGCATGAAGGAGTTAATGGGAAAGTTTGGCAAAAGTTCTTGATAAGTTACAATTTTTAACTTATCACAAACTCCTTTTTTTAGTACAATCTCAAAGTCATTTTAAAAGGACTTTTTAATTTGCCAAACACTATAAAACAACTTATTAACTTTTAAAAAGTTAATAAGTTAAAAGGAGGAACAAAATAAGCAATCCCAAACACCACCTTTGCCTTTTGGAAGATAGAAATGGGTTGAAAAAGGTAAGCGGGCTGTCCGGTTGGTTGTTATGACCGCAAGTAATGGAGTTAACTGAGAGACCGACAAGTCAGCAAAGCTTAGGTTGCATCTATGTGGATAGACTGGTTAGATGATATGTGACAGTGAGTTAGCTTTTTATTAGTATAGGTAGATTACAAAAAAGAATAAATTAGGTAAATACTTATTTATGATAATTCGTTAAATTATATCTTTAGTATAAGGATGTATTTATAAAACTTCAAACACATACATGGTGTGAACGGAAACAAAGTTAAATAAAATTACCTTACAAAAAGTAAGATGATGTTAAATCTACCTATCTACCTATTCTAATAATTGAGTAACACATCCACATGTCACCATTTTAACTACTCCACATAGGATTTTGCTTAGGTGTCATGTTCTTAATTAATTTGATGGAGAATTTTTAGACGGGTCATGGTATGGTCCATATTTGAAATAACCCGATATGTTTAAATTAAAAATTCACAAATTATCATCAATTATCTCCTAACCCGATATGTTCAAATAGAAAATTTATCAATTATCATGATCTATATCTTAACCCGCTATGTACCAAGTATCATGAATTATCTCTTAACCTGATATGTTCAAATAAAAAACTTATCAATTATTATGGTTTATCCTAACCCGATATGTTCAAATTAAAGTTTTACCAATTATCATTAATTATCTCATAACTCGATATGTTCAAATAAAAAAATTAGCAATTATCATGAATTATTTCCTAACCCGATATGTTCCAATAAAAATTTACCAACTATTATAAATCATCTTCTTTATTGTAACATATGATTTTTTATATGAATATATTTGTAAATATCCAAATCGATTTAATAAGAGATATGTTAAAAATAAATTTGATATGTAAATTGAGTTAAAACCTATAAAACTAAAATCCGTGTAGTACACGGGTACTAATCTAGTGATGATTATATTTATTTATGTATATCTTGGCCATCATATGGGTTTTCCTATATCCAAAGACAACAAAATAATATTAGTTAATTGTCAATTGTTTTTAAAAAAATAACATTGAAAAAACTTACGTTTAGTAGTCTATTTCATCTAAGAAATCTGAGTAAACTACATTTTTTGTGATATTTGGGATGCCATAATATTGTGGATTGATAAGTATTTTTAGTGTTTTAGGAGAAGTTGCCCTAGAAAGCGCAACATATAGCTGGCCGTGACCAAAAACTGGTTGTGGTAAATAAACACCAATTTTGTTTAAAGATCGGCCTTGACTTTTGTTAATTGTCATGGCATAGCATAACCTTATTCAGTGGATTCACGGGAACCCACCGCGTTCGAAAATTTTAGTAGAAATTAAATAGAAATTTTTGGAGTGAACCCATAGAAAAATTAGAGTGAACCGATATAATTATTGAAGTGCAAATGATATCAATATGTTCGCTTAGAGCAACCGATAACATGTGTGTTTACAGATGAAATGGTCGTTGGTTCTATTCTCCTTGAGTTCAGGTTATTCTTTTTAATCAAAATTTTTTCTTATAACTTTTAGGGTTTCAATTAATCAATCGTGAACTTCATTCCAAAAACCAAATTCGTCCCTAACTCCCTTAGCAGCTCAGCCACCATTGTTCATCTTCACATCTGCAGCCAAACGCATACCACGCCACCACCGGTGACCGACCGCCCACCACCGCGTCCCTACACCACCCCCTCTACTATGTTATCGTTTTGATCTATTTCATTTTTTGTCATATCAACACTTTTATTAGTGAATTTGGGGATATTTTGCCAAATTGTTCAATTTTGAGTTTCAGGTATTTACTATTATTTAAGGTGATTGTTTTGGTGACTAAAATGCTATATGATTATTTTAATTGCAATGTTTAGGCCTGTTTTTGTAAAGAAAATGCATGTCTTTTACAGCATGAACTTTTAGGGTTTTAGTTGATCATTTGATCATTGAGGTGTATTCACAACATTAAAGTTGATAATTAGATCATTGAGTTGCATTTACAACATTGAAGTTGAATGTTTGAACATTGAGTTGCATTTACGACATTGAAGTTCAATGTTTGATCATTGAAGTTGCATTTACAACATTGAATGATCTTGTATGTTTGATTGTGTGATTGAATGTGTAAATGTTTGATTGAATAAGCTAGTATGTTTGATTGTTAATTTGTTACTTTAATATTTAAGGTTTGATTCAATGTTTCATATATGTCACAATGTATAAATTTTGTTAATTTGTTTTTAACATGATTAGGTATTATGAGTATTGAGAGATTTTTCAAAAAACAACCACCAAACCATGAATCATCATCTTCAAGTAGTAAATCCTTAAGAATTGATTTGAATGATCTTCCATGGGATCCTGTAGAAAGGAAACCAATTTCATCTTATTATCCTAGTCAAAAAGATGAAATTAGACGAGCTTATTTGCTTAAAGGTCCATGCCAACCAACAGGGCATGATTTTCCAAAAAAAAGTTATGATGGAAAACTAAGACGCTTTAATCCGGAATGGTACACAGGTAGACATGGAAATTGGCTAGAATATAGTGTCAAATCTGATAAGGTGTATTGCTTATATTGTTACTTGTTTATATTATGTGTTTTTTTTAATTTCTAAATACGATGTTTTTTTTAATATTTGACTTATTGTATGACATTGTTATTATATTTTGAACCTAACCCATTAACCCGATCCGAACCGTCAAACCGACCCGAATATTTTTTATGTCCGGTTCTATTAAAACTTGAACACCTAAAAATAGTGAACCCACCGATAAAAATTCCTGGATCCGTCACTGACCTTATTGGATATTGCTTTCTTTTGAATATAAAAGGGAGTTCCTTATTAGTGTAAGATAAATTTATTCTTGGAATATATAGTCGGTGACCAATTGCAATTTCCGTTAGTATTTGTGCTTCCACGATTCTTGGTAATAGTAGTGTGATTATTAGTCTTGTTCCGTTGCATAGTCCTAATGTTTGGTCTATGTTGCGTATTAAAATAATTGGAGCATTAACTTTCAATTGGAGTTTATGTGGAGGTAAACCATCAAAGTTAAGGTTATTAAGATATTCTTGTGGATAAAGAACATCAGTTTGTTCATCATTACTTGAAAAAGGTTTTATAGTATCTACACTTAAGTAAGTGACTTTTTTTTGTAGGTGTCATGTCTAGGATCATGTTGTTTATAATGTCTGCGGTTTCAATTTTAGGACACACAATTGCCTTTTGTGATATATTTGATTGTAAAGGGTTTTTTAAAGTGGAGTCATCATAAATGTAAGTAATGAGTTCTTTGAGCGCCCCACTATTATACGGTATTAAAAATTATGATAGAGTCTTGTATGTTTAGTGTTTAAAGGGTCTTCTACATCTGGTGTCCTAAAACACCATCTCCAATATCGATTAGCCATTTTGAAAATTTTTCCACCTCAACTTTATAAGTTGTATCAGTTTCATTTTCCCTAAGGCGCATATATTTATAGAGTTGATATGTTTTGAAAAATTTCCATACATATGAACGTGGAAGGGAAGATGAAATAATTTTGGATTTATGAGCCTTACGTTTAACTGGTAGTGTCTTTCTAAAATCGCCACCAAGAAGAATTGATTTACCACCAAAAGGATCTATGTGATTATTAAGAATGTCCTTAAGACTTTTATCCAACGATTCAAAGCAATTTCGATTACTCATTGGAGCCTCATCCCATATAATGAGAGAGGTTTCAATTAATAACTGTGAAAGTTGAGTGTTTTTTTATATTACAAATGGAATTATCGTCTAGGTCCCTTGGTAGTTAAATCTAGAATGAGCAGTTCTTCCGGAGGGTAATAATAAGGAAGTTATTCCTGAAGCTGCTACTGCTAAAACTATTTTCCCTTCTGAACATAATTTTGAAATAATAGTTTTCCGTAGAAAAGTTTTTCCAGTGCCACCATGACCATAAATGAAAAGTAAAATTTGTTTATTAGAAGTTACTTTGTTCATTACTGTTGACCACATGTAGGGTGATACTTCACCTTGTCGTTATTTGTATTTTGTTTATTGTAATAGATTAGTAGTAATTTGGTTTCGTTGTAATAGTTAGCTTATTTTAGTTTTTAGTTGTGTTTGGTCTTACGACACTATAGTGTCACATGCAGCCCGTCCTCTATCTTAGTGGCCAAGCAGTTTCGCAATTGCGAAACTGCTTGCGACACTAGATGTTGTATATATAGTTGTTTAGGGCCATTTTGTACACAACTCTTGGAACTTTCTTGAATACATTCACACTTTTGATCTTGAGTTCGATTCTACTGGTTATTTGCAAGGAATTGTTTTGTTTACATCTTTGTTGCATCAATCTAATCCTACTTCATCTAATTACCTTCTTAATTAACTTGTTTTTAATTGGTTATTATTGTCATACCCCTAAAATCCACTAACGGAGTTTTACCGTTAAGTGTGTGACAAACCAGGATCTCAGTCATTAGTTACACCAAACGACACTATATGTATTTAAAATATACGTGTCTCATTAAATGAGAAAATTTAATACAGAGTTGATGTTTAAAAGTTTGCAGAAGCGTAATCGAAATGTAATGTCAAAATATTAAATAGAAACTAAATGCGCAGAACACGCGTCCAACACGAGATACACAGTGTAAATAGTCATATAAACTCAAAACATGGTTTGTAATGCAAGAAAATGTTTAAATGAAAGGCCGTGACTCCATGCCATGTCCTAAGTGCGTGGTACCTCAGTGACCTGTAAAAGTGAAAGTCTAACAAGTGTCAACACGACGGTTGGTGAGTTCACATAGTAAGTATAAAATCAAGTAAGTTCAGTTGTAAGCAGAAATACAAATTAAGTATGTCAGTATAGGTAGCTAGTCTACAGTACATGTCCTTAGAGTCGTATGTATCTGACCGAAGCTGACGTATGTACACATTAAGTGCATTTTGCCTGTTCGTACATCCCATCAGGATGCACATGAATGTATGTTAGGTCATTCAACACATGTTCGACATGTCCTTCTGTCGTGCTAGCGCGACTAGCCCGGGTGGGGTTTGTCAAACCCAGTAGTACTAGTCAAAATTTCCCCGCTATTTCACAAATACTAACGGTCAACTAGGTATCCATGAGGTCTTTCATGAACAAAATAAAAGTTGCTCTAATCCATACATGCGACATACAAATTTTGTAAATCCGTAAAAGTAATCGTCCGTGTTCAGCCCATAAAAGGGATGCATAGGGTTCTATGACCTACATGAACACACATTAACGAACCTACTATTATTTAGGTTGTTGTATTACATTGTGTACTCTTAAACTGAATTGCTGTGCAACCTAAATAATTAGTCATACGATTTGTGCGAGATTAGAAAGTTTGACTCTTTGACCAAATTTGACCAAAGTTGACTTTTGTTGACCCACGACCCGTTGGTGATTTATTAAGTGTAAGTATGTTTCATTTAGTGCACTTGTTCATATTACATTCACAAATCACATCACACAACAAGTATTCAACGAATTAAATTTTTATTTCCATTAAAGTTTCCTTTATAGGAAGGTAGGACTTTTAAACACGTTTGCATAATTCAACACCCTAAAGATTTCCAAATTCACTACGCATATCAACTATTACACATTAGCCATAGCATGATACACAAGACAATAGCACACCAACACTTACGGTTTCCAAAAAAATAGACAAGTAGCTAGCACGTGTAGTCATTTCAAAGCACATATCATTGTCCACATGTTTTGTTTCAATTCACATAGCAATACTTTCATCATGGCATCCTAATTAGCTAGAACGCACATTCTATATTCCTTCACCACCAACTTCATGCAAACGGGTTATTAACCAACTAACACTTTCAAATGTCATTTCATGTCCAAAAGCTAGTTTACCATCCACAAAGTTGCCAACAATCTTCCACATGCAATTCATTTATGTTTGTATGTCCACAATGACTAACCATGCACATTTAGCAAGTCATACCAAATCAAGTCGGATTTCCAATTCAAATAACCAAAATTCATCTAATACATCATAAAAACATACTAGTATCATCATAACAACCCTTAGATGTCCACAACATGCAATTTCACATGAACCCTAGTGAAAAAGTTACTATTTTTAGTAATATGGCAAAACGAGCATGTTATTTCAAAACCAACTAATCAACTTTCATCCAATTCCTCATATAAACATATATTCCATCTCATTTCACCATGATCATGCATGCAATAACAAATTCTAGCGATTTACTATAAACCCTAATTTCACAAAAACACCAACATGGATTCAATTAGTCATTTGATCATCAAAACACCAAATAAAACCATAATCAATAACCAATTCCACAACAAAATTACCAATTGACAACCTTGGATGAACTAGGGTTTCTTTTTCGCAACATATATAGTGATTCTAGGATTAAAAATTACTTGTATTGTGTTTACAACTCCAATTAGCAAGCAACAACACCACCAAAGATCCAACACAACCGAACATCATCGTTGGACGAACCAAGCAGCCGAAATCTTCAACTGGCCATAACTTTTTCATCGCTACGAGTTAGAAGACGTATTTACTAACATTGGAACCGTCTCGTCGAGACGAAGATTTTGATATATAATAGGCCTCGTGAAGACGTCGGAGCTGGCCGAAATCTGGCCGGAAAGGTGACAGCTGTAGGAGGGATTTTTAGGGTTGGGTTTTAATTTTCGTTAAATGATTAAGTTAGGTTTAGGTTAAGTTGAGCCTTGGGCCATCCATGGATCACATGGATGATCCATGGGCTACGTTTTGTTACGGTTTGTAAACACAATGAAGCTCTTTCTTAAACGTACTTTTCTCGTCTCCTAAAATTTACTGAATTTCATAAAAGGTTAAAACAAGTAAAATACGTAATTACTCGAAAGTTTAATAATTAAGCATACATGTTACTTAGGATATATATTTATTGTATTTGTATCAATTAAATTCACCAACGCCCGGGTATTAACTCGTGTGATCGTTTCGTGTGTACGTTTGTGTAACAGTTTGTACATTTAATTCACCAAATTAAATGAAAAGTATAATTGTGTTAACGTGATTAACATAGTTTGACTAACGAGGTTAACCTGAATTTGTCGGGTGTCACAATTATGGTTTATTTGGGTTATGGTCATTAATCATGATCAATTGTTGCTAGATCTAGTGGTGACAATTGTTTGTGATCAGATCTAAATCATTATAGCACGGATTTAATGATTATCTGGACCAACAATTTGGTATCAGAGACATTGTGCTCATGATTTGTGGTTTTTGAGGGTTTTTAGATATATTTCACTTTTCATCAATTCTGGATCTAGTCTGTTGATAATTGGTATGGAATTGGATTGAGAATTGTGTGTTTCTGGTATTGGAATCATTCGAAATCTTCAGATCTATCATCATCATATAGATCTTAGATCTAGGTGTGATTTTGAGGTATTTTTCATAAGTTTTGGACAAAAAGCCTTTTCAATCAAATTGGATCTTAATTGTTGTCGTTATGGACTGAATTTGGCTTGGGATTGATCTATTTTGCATTGTGAATCAATCGGAATCATTAGATCATCAATTGGATCTGATTTGTGTTTTCTGTGGGGATTTTTATGCATTTTTCGTGAAGAAGAGGGTATTCAAATTCATTTTGCGACACTAAAGTTTATCTTGCGATATTAGTGTTTTTTGCGACACTACGTGTGAACCATTGTTGATCAAAAGTTTGTGGCTGGTTTGCGAATCTGCTTGAACGAAAGTTCATTTGTGTGACTGGTCTTGTGAAACTAGTCGCTTGTGACCCGAGCCCAACACTATACTCGACATTACATGTGTGCTTGTCACCACGACACTACAACTGACATTACCCTGAACGAAAGTTCAAATTGCTTTTGCGATAGTGCCTACAAAACTGCTTGCGACACTATTCTGCGACACTAGCACGTTTGCGACACTAGCAATTTCTGCGACACTATCTGCGAAACTGTAACCAAAATCTAAAATTTAAATCTTACAATGTCAACTTCATTCACCCTTGCTGATCTGGAAAACGTTGCAACAATTAGTCCACCAAAACTGATAGACGATGATAATTTTGATGATTGGAAGAAGAGACTGGAGGACTTTTATTTGAATATGGATCATACTCAGTGGGATTCGATTGTAATGGGTCAACATTTACCAATTACTGTCATAGGAGATACCACAATTCGAAACACCAACCTGAATACATATACCGATAGATATAAAAGGTTGATAGATCGTGATAACAATGCTTTTGATGCTTTAAGTTTGTGCTTAACAAGGGAAAGTCGCAGAAAATTCGCTGAACACAAGAATGCAAAATCCTTGTATGACGCTTTGTGTAGATCTCATGATGAGTGTGAAAAATGGGATATGGACAAAGGCGTGCTTGTTGAGAAGGAGTTTACCGCTTTTGTTAGTCATAAAAGGGAGAATCTGTTGGATTTGATCAATCGCTTTCTGAATGTAACTGAAAAGAGATACGATCCAAATCTCCCCAACTGTGATCAGATACATCGACTTCTGGATTCTCTTCCAATGGAGTAGAGCAATTATGTTAAAGTTCTGAAGAAAGAAAGAAGATTCTCGGACTACAAACTCATGGATATAGTTGACAAGCTGAAAAGCCATGAGCTAGAAATGAAAAGGAAAGAGTTCTTCCATGAAGTACTACCACAACAAACCAACACTTTAAACGTTGATCTAATCTCATTTGTGTCAAGCATACTCAACTACAAAATCGAACTGAATGAAAAGCTCAAGATGATAGCATCTGATTCTGAATCAATTGTTGGAACCTAGGAAAATATTGGAGAAAATTGTGGGGTATTGACACCTGACAATGAAAGAGAATCTGACTGTGAGATACCTAATGAAGATAAAGCACATGAAGATGAGGAAGAACAAAATGATGCCGGAAAAGAAGAAATGTTGGAACACATGGAAGAGAAACATAAAGGAGACACAAGAGTGTGCAACTGTGAGAAGGCGTCAGCAGCCGAAAGGATCATCATGGATCTACCCTATGAGACTATTCAGGATTTGTGTTCCCCTGAGTGTAAACAACGATTATTTGGTGTTTATAAAGCTAAGAGGCTAATCCTGCAGAACCAAAGAGAGATAATGGCAATGAATGATGAACTCAAGAAAAATGAAGTTTGTTATTATGTAAAGCTTAATGAAGCCTTGGCTGAAGTTGAACTGCTGAAGAGAAATCTCTATTAGAGGAATGTAGAGATAAATCTCTTGAATGAAAGGCTTCTGTTAGCTCAATATGAATCCACGAAACTGTAAAGCAAACTTGATAAGTGGACAGTATCCCAAATGAAACTAAATGAGCTTCTTGTCAACCAAAGGGGGGCTCGGATAAAAGATGGGGTCGGATAATTAATTAATAATTAATTTTAAATAAGTTGAATATCTTCTATATAATATAGAAAAATGAATTTTGCTTATATGTCAACTATTTAGAGTTTTTTTGCTTACTTGGCATTATTTGAGAGTTTTTCTCATAACAATAATTTTATAATTAAAATATGTATACATAATCTATATAATATATTATAATAAAACGAATTACATTTTAAACCCCTAATATTTAGGAGAAACCAGAAAAACTTAAGAATAGTTACATTTTCAACATTTTTACTAGGGTGTGTACGTGTCGGTTTATATTTAATAAGGTATATAAATGAAACTTAAGAATAAATTAGTAATATGCTATAATTAAATACCTTAGTATCTTTTAACCATCCATAACTTTTTATACGATATTATTTTTTTTAAACGACATAAAAAAACTGAGCATTTAATTCTCTTTAATTTGAGTATAATATTGTTATATTAAAAAACACAGTTTTTAAATAAATCTTGTGTTTCGGTTTTATAACGGTTTTGTCTAAAAATTGATTGGAACCTTCCATGCCCCATGAATATTGTTAAAATCATCTGGGTATTATTTTCCCGAGCATACCGCGGGCACTAAACTAGTGTATAAATAAGGTTAAATACATAATATGCTTATATCCTACAAAAAAAACGATGTTTACTTATTATAAACTAGGTTAGGGCCTGCGCTATGCTCGGGGCATAACACTCATGTGATGATTTTAAGGATATTCATGGACATGAACGGTTCCAATCAGTTTTGAGATAAAACTGAGGTAAAACTGAAACACAAAATTTATTTAAAATCTTGTTGTTTGGTATAACAATATTATAATCAAATTAAAAAGAATTACAATTCCGGTTTTATGGTGTAGTTTTTGTTAAAACAATGTCGTATAAAAAGTTGTGTATATTTAAAAAATAATTATGTATTTAATTGTATGTTATTAATAATTTGATCTCTAAGTTTTATTTTTATACCCTAATAAATATAACTTTGCCCAAAACACCCTTAGTAGGAGAGGGTTGAAAATGTAAATAGTCTTAATTTTTTAAATAATTTGCTAAATATTAGGAGATCAAATGAAAATTAATATTATTATAGATAGATATATATTTTTTAAAGATAACAATATTATTAATTTTGAGAGAATCTCTAAAATAATGCTAACTAAGCAAATGGATCTCAAATGATGTCAAGTAAGCAAATATGATTTTGCTATATTATATGGAAGATATACCATATTTTAAATAAAAAATCATTATTATGAGATAAACTCTCAAATACTACCACATTAACCAGAAGCTTTAAAGATGTGCCACATAAGCATTTTTCATTTTCGTATATTATATAAGGATATAATATAATATGAAATGCTTTTTAAAATTTTAGAAAAATGATATGTTATGAAAAAAATGTATATGAAAAAACTTTTGAGTTGTTTTATTACTGTAGTAAAACATGTAGGTGTTTGATAAAAAACACAAACAGCCAAATAGGATAAATCCTAACAAAATATTTATTTTTACTTAATATAAAATTATAAAAGTTTTAATTAATGATTATGACACTTTTTCATAGGAAAATGGATTAAATGTTTATTTTTTAATTAAAATTTTTATTTCACCAAAAATTTTGGGTGCTACTATATACATCCTCATTTTATAACTTTTTTACTTGTTACACCCTCCTCCCTAAAGTTTAAAAAAAATACAATTTCAATAATTTTTTGACAAAACTATATTTTCTTCTTATATTAAGATTTTATTTGTTATAATGTTATATTAAACTATTGCATTTAGTTGGTGAGTATCGACTAGAGGCGTTCAAACAAACCGAAAACTAAAAATAATCGAATAATTAGTATCCGTAACCTAAAAAATGAACCGAATTGCAAATTTGGTTTTTGGTTCGGTTACTAACCGTATCCGAATTGTGAATTCGGTTATCGGTTACAAAAAATATGGTTTATTCAGTTCGGTATTCTGAATAAACCGTATAATAATCGGTTTAGTCTGATAAACGGACAGAATAAACCTGCTAAAGCGGTTAAATTCTATTCGGTTAGGTCAAATTGAAAGATTTCACGACTGAATAAATCTACTTAAGCAGTTGAATTCAGTTAGATCAAGCCAAAAAATTGATTTTACGACCGAACCAAAAGATTTTAAAACCGAATAAACCGCATCGATCAAACCGTTAACCGAACCATTGAATACTCATGCAAACATTTTTTATATAGGGGCAATTTCATATATACCCCTACAAAGTTGCATAATATCATAAATACCCTTTGCATGCTTAAAAAGTGTTGTACATTATGCATTAAAAACTTGTACAAAGGGTAAATATGATATTATGCAACTTTGTAGGGGTATATATGAAATTAAACCTTTTATATACGCATGTTATTACTTTCATTTTGGAACACTTTATTTTTAACGAATAAGGATAATAAAAGTTTAGGGATAATTTTCAACAAGTTTCAAAATAAAAACTAAGAGGAGGGGGTGTGACAAGTATGCAAGGGGGGTGTGTATAGACACACCAAAATTTTTTATTCAGCAAAAAAAACTAATACCTCTTATTTACAAAGAACACAATCCTAAAACAAAACTAAATGGATTGTAATAAAACCAAATTAGGTTTGTTGTTTAAGAGAAATTTTGAATAAAAGAAATTTTTGAACAATGAATTTGGATAAGAGAAAATATTTTGTAAAATATTAGTTCGATTTTTAATTTAATAACAAATTTTAATGGTGAAATAACTATTAAAAGTACCGAAGCAATTATAGAAACGTTTAAAAACGAATGATTGTTTTGTTATTAGTTTTAAAGACATTCGAAAAAACCATAGTTAAGGCTTTTTTCCTTTGATTGTAAGAATACATAAATATTTATTGCAGGTAAGTGGCCCTTTTGGGCGGTTAAATGAACATATAAACCAAACATAATATTTATTATATACAAATAGATTCAAATCTATAATAGTTTTAAGGTTTTAGACGCAACTACAGATATACACATTTAGACAAAGTGTTCTATATATGTTAAGTAATTACAGATTTCACAGGAGTAGGTTGAGAGAAACAAAAGGCCTTGTAGTAGTTGTTTTATTCCGGTCTTCAAACAAAAACAAAGCAACTCCTACATAAATAAATCATAAGAAAATTAAACATTTGTAGATAAATAACCATTTGGAAGTGTTAAGTGTATAATAAATAGTATATTTGGTGTTGATGGACAAACGCATTGATTAAAATTTTGTTTAAATATGCAAAAATATAACTAACTAAAATAGTATGTGGTGTTATTATAGGTCTGGAATTATGTATATAAATGCCAAAGATAAAAAAAAAATTAAAAGATTTAACAAACCTTTTCCAATTGAAGTGTCTTGAACCCCTAATCATTACGTTTTTTTGTTGGTTTTTTTGAAGGTTGTTCTAGAGTGTCTGGAACAAAAAATAATCCATAAAATTGAAATTTGAATCTTTTTTTTCTAATTTCACAAACAGAACTGTACATTTAAAATAGTACCTGAAAAGGGTAACACTTGTTTTTGCTAGGCTTCAGCGCTCGTATTTTGAGAGGTGTATCTGTTTTTGTGTTATCCAAAATGGTCAGAGAGGCTGTTGAGGGTTGTTGAAGCCTATTTTCTTTAGGAGTTTTTTTCTCTTCTGAAATAGAATAATTTTAAAATCAAAACATTACATTTAGTATATAATTGAATATTAATATTATTTATATTTATATATGTATATACAATATATTTGTATGTAAATTAGAACGGTACCTAGGTAATAAATGAGTGGACGCTTTGCATTTTTTGTATACGTTTTGTTCATAGAATGTGTAGGAGTAGTAGTGACAGTCGAATCCGGTGTTGGTTCAAAAACATTATTCACTCTAAGAGTGACACTTCCTTCTTTTTTGAGGGTTTGGAATTGAACCTGGAAGATTTTTGGTTTACATCTAATCAAGGGCATTGGTGCTGACAAAATATGTGGGTCTATGTAACCTTCTCTAACCACCATATCATGACAGTCATAGCCTAGTAGTGTTGTCATTGGTTCATTAAACGAACGACTAAACATATGATGTGTTGTCTACAATTGTAGCATTCACACAGTACCTACGCAGAAATAAAATTCATTCTTAATCAGAAGGACTTTGAGTGTAAATTCCTTGTTAGTTAAAGTGCTTACAAGTATCTATCTTGGATCTTCAATTTCTCCGTGATTCGGACAAGCTAATTTTTGTTCCTTAGGAATTAGTTTCTTCTTACATTGTGAACATGATTCATAGTACCACGTTCCATAGTTTTCTATACCAGTTATACTTGCTAGACATGTGAATTTAATTCTCTACATAAAAAAATAACTCGATTGTTACTCATATTTATTTAAAATATGATGTAATGAAAAGAAACAAAAAGAGTTAGGGATTAGGTCATACTATTGCATTTTCTTCAGGTTTTTTTCTTAAGTAGATCTTCAAGTGTCAATCTATTTCTTTCAGCTTCCCCAGAATTGATGGTTCTTTGTAATGTCGGGTAAGTTAGTGATTCACCTTTGATTTCTTTAAACCTTTCAAGGAAAAAAGAAACAATAAATTAACGAAAGTAAAATAAGTAAAAAAAGAACCGTTTTTTGCAAAAAGTAAATAAGTATCCAGCAAACAAAAACTCATGTAATAGTTTTTTCAATTTTAACAGATATCAAGTTGTAGGGAAAAAATATATTTTGTTTTATTAAAAGTATGCTAAATGAATAAAAAAACTAATTAAAATTATTAAATTAACTTAATCAAGCACATTTAAAAAGTATGAATTCATATAAACGTATCTTAATTTTTAATTTAAAAGTTGTTTGTTGAATATATCTTCAAGTTCAAAATGTGTCATGTTATGTATAGAACTCTCAAAAGTACAAATACATGAATATGATTATCTTTATATTATAAATACCTCTTGATTATATCTTTGAGTTCTACAATGTCTAGATTGACTGTAACCATTGTTGCATTATATTCTTTTGGTAACAATATTTGAAAAAATTTGGAATGTGTAAACTATATGTTAAATTTACGCTCTTTACTCAGATAAGAGATGTTTTAATTTAGCGAACTTACTTCTGTATCTATAAAAAGCTAGGAAACATATTTCTTTCCTCCAGAATGGTTTCCATTTCTTTATAACTCTGATTAATATTGGTTCTGCATTGTCATACGGTTTGATATCCGAAACTTTCTTGTATGCCATTTCCTGTGTTTTGTATGAATAGAAACAAAAGATTTATAAGTTGATAATCTACTTTAACAATAGCAAAAATATGAAATCATATATTATCTATCTATAACAGAATAGAAGCCTTTTACATTGTATTATAATTTGATAAAAAAATAAACCGAATTTATGTATAAATAAAAATATCATAGATATGTAAAATACTTTTTTGAGTTGATGAATAACAAATTTCTTAAATAGTATTACAATGAATGTTAATTTTTAAATAAATGAATGTCAATTTTTAAATGGATTATTATTATTAGGAAGGACAACTTAACAGAGAATATTCAAAGCGTATATATTAGGTGCAAATCTGATGGTAACAGCATCAGAATTTAATAGTGACTTTGCATTGTCAATTTGTGAAGTGTATATGGAAGAACATTCATAATTAGGGGTGTGCATTATTCGAATACCATTCGAATTATTCGAAATTCGATTCGAATCGAATTCGATTAAGGCCATTCGAAATCGACTTTCAGTCATTCGAATTCGATTCGCATTCGATTCGAATAATTTTGTCGAATGTGGATCGAATACGAATATGATTTTCTGTATTCGCATTCGATTCGCCCAATTCGAATAAGAAATTTATATATTTTTTAATATATCTAATTAATTATCTATATATGAACATGATTTAGTGAGCTTAAAGTAAAGTTAAAATACCCAAATCCAACCTATTACCCAATCTTAATTGTTGTTTCTGCATATGAACATGATTTTGTGTTATGGCAACTGCTTAATTGTTGTTTCTACAGGTTTTAAACTTGTTTATAGTCTTTTTTATGTTTTGATTATACAGTTTTAGACCTTTTGTTAACATGTTTTAGACTTGTTGATGTGTTAGTATTTTACATATTGTTTGGGTGATGTTTTGCACATTGTTTGGGTAATGTTGTACACTTATGTTATGTTGGTGCTACATTTGTATTGTTACGTGATGTGTTTGTTTATTTATATTTTTTTAAAGCGAATACATTCGAATCTATTCGAATTCGATTCGAATTCGAATAACTTAATCGAATCGAATACATAGATTTTTATTCGAATGTGGATCGAATACGAATACAGTTTTTAGAAGTCCCAATTCGACCAATTCGATTCGCCTAATTCGCCCAATTCGCATTCGATTCGAATGAACACCCCTATTCATAATAAACTTACGCCTAATTTGATTCGTAATATAGAGTCGATCATAACAAATTTATTCCTAATTTGATTTGTGACATAGAATCGATAATAAAAAATTTAGTCCTAGTTTGATTAGTAACACATGAATGTAGTATAATCAGAAATACATACCGAAAGTTCTAGTTTGAAGACGGTTGGAAGGTCGATTTGAGCGAATCAACGAATATAGAATGTAAAGAAAACCGTGAATGGAGTAAAACCGAGTATATGTAGTCTTCATGGTGGATATTGGTTATTGTTTCAAACAGTCGGATGGGTAAAAGGAAATGACGTAAAGTTTGGATGAAGGGAAACCCTAGAAACGTTGTGACGGTTGTGGTTGATTAATTGAAACGGTTGAATGCAGTTGAAGGGTGGTGGATGGGGGAGGCGCCGATTAGGATGTAGGGTGCATGGTGGAGGCGTCGATTAGGATGCGGGGTGGATGGGGAGGTGTCGTTTGGAGAGGATAAAGATGGTTGTGTTGGTAGTTTTAGGGGTAGGTTTTTTGTTAGGTGGAATTTTTTAGGTGGATTATTTTAATTTAAAGGGTGTTAAAAAGGGGAGTTTGGTTTTTGTTATAGGAGATATAATTAGTTAATTGTTAACCACCACAACCACTGTTAAATGACCAAATGATTATTACAACTTTCTCTCACTACTTTTTCTCTCTCTAAGATGAAATGAAAAGTGATGCAATAATGGTAGTGGAGGCTGTTTAGGGTTTCTTAAAGGAGGATTATGGACCCTTAAACTCATAATTTAGGCCCATGGACTCCTTAAGTCCATATCTATCTTTCTCTTTAACCATAAACCCGAAACTAAAGCCCATTTATATTAAACGCTACATTCGACTTTTGGGGTGTTACAGTTGAACTTACTAGAAGTATGAAGTAATAATCAAATTCAAAGATTAATTGAAGGGAAAATTCTCATTTTGTCCCCTCTGACCATTGACTTCCCATTTTGTCCCCTTTGACTTCGTCTGTCATAGGCGCCTCGACTATAGGCGTGTCTGACAATGACTATCGATTTTAACAAATTAAAACATTCCATGTGTCTCACATAGTCGGCGACTATAAGAGCATAACCAACAACGCCCATCCCTCTAGTGGGCGTCGACACCCTTCTGACATGTATGTCGTAGGCGTTGTCGACTATTGTTTTTTTATTTAATTTCATGGGCGTTTCGACTATGGTCGTCGGCTCCCACACTTAACATGCGTCCGACTATATTTAAGAACTTAATTTAATGCCCATCATTAATCTCCTTAATTAACGTAGTCGTGTATTAATTATTATAGTCGGACGACTATACCTTTAAGCTAATCGACTATAGTCGTTCGACCATGGTTACAGGCGGTATGGCTGCTCGCCAATAGTCGTTCGACTATAAAATCAAATCCCTTCTCATTACCTCGGTATATTCGTTCGACTATAGGTAAGCCAACTATACATCGGTATAGTCGTTCGACTATAAAGTTACAACCCCTATAAATGCAAGCATTTAATTTTGTTTTAAACCGCCATCATTGTTTTGAATGCAAGTTTTTTTATAATGCCATTATTTTATAAAGTGTTAAACATTATTTTTTTCAAAAATGTTTTTAGGCGATCTCAATCAGATTTACTAAGTTTTATTTGAAAATAAATTCACACTCACACTTGTAATATCCTATTTTCAACGACATATCTTTTTTTATATATAGGTCACCAAGTAATGTCTATTATAAGAAACTGTATCATTTCTACTCAATAAACATTTGTTGAAATCATGTTTTTCGAGTACTACTTAATACAGTTTCCTATAACAGCCATACGGGTTTCTTTTCATATGTGAGAAAAAGATATGTCTTTGATTGGTTTTACGCTTTTACTAATGTTTAGCCATAAGTAATTGTGTTAACCAACTAATTTATTCTATATTGTCTCCATATGCAGTAAAAGAGACAATATTGAATGTTGAACTTTTGGATTATTTCAGTTGTTATGGAAAGCTAGATAGCTATATTGGCAAATTTTATCATTTTTATTATAAATTTCATTGATGTATTTATTGGATTATAAGAATATTATGTTGTAATTTTGTTATTAATGATGATGTTATTATTAATTAATGAGTGGGCGGTGTTGTACTCTTCTCATGAATTGATATTGATATTGAATATGTTTATTAATATTTTATTAATATGTGGTTGGTGTTGAATTGATATTTCCTTAAGTGCTATAAATAGGTAATGTATGTGTCATTTGAATCTCACACATTAATTTAAGAAAGTCTATCTAGATGGAGCTTACAAACATTGTGGTTTGCTGTGGTGGGCAGTGGGAACAAATTAACGGTAATTTTGATTATGTTCCATATGATTGTACTAGACGTGGTGTGTGTTTAGACACCAGTTTTAGTTATTCGCAATTGCTAACTTATATATCAACTAATTTTTATTTAGATAATGTCTGTAGGTTATCTTATAAATCGTCAACAGACACGTATCCCGTTGACATACTTGATGATCATGATATCAATGTTTTTTTAAAACGCGCAAAAAAAATGAGAATTTAATTTTTTATTGGACTTTTTGCATATATCCCCCTACAAACCAATGTATTTGCGTATTTACCCAACTCAAATTTAATATTGCGTATATACCCATCCTTTATGATAATTATTATGTTGACCAAACTACCCTTTCAAATACTAAAAACCCTACTACTAATCATCTAAAAAACACCATATAACCAAATGTCGAAGTCTCCTCCACTTATATCGTCTTCTATGTATCACGCATACGTATCCATCGTTTAATTACTATTAGTGTGTACTTGAGATTAATATTTTGGATGTTTTTGTTGTATGGTGGTTTTCAATATCCAATTATGATTGAATATGCAATATTTTTATAAGCTAATTAAGTAAGGGTAAAATAGTCAATGTATAATTTAGTTTTTCCTAAAATATATCAAAAAGGGTAAATATGCAATATTATTTCCTAATAAGGGGAAATTTGCAATAAAATTTTTTTGTTGGGTAAATATGCAATTAATAAGATTTAGAGGGGGATATATGCAAATGCCCCTTTTTTATTTGTATACAGTTGAATCTGGTAATATCGGAGGTTATAATGTTGGTTTATCTAAAGAAATTATGGATCCTGTCTGGGATTTAAAAAAAGCTTTACTTCGAGACTTGAATATTAATGTTGAAAATGAAAAAGATTTAATTTCTAACAATTATTCTTTCAGTCCTGAAAGTTCAAATTATAAAAATTTTCAAACCCCGAGTTTCAACACATTTTAAAAAAAAAAGAACAAAGAAGGTTTTACATCTCATCCATTTAATGGTAGGATCTTTAAAGACAATGAGGAGCTAAAATTAGAACTAGGTTTATTGGCTTTGGTTGATGGTTTTGAGTTTAAAATTCTTAAATCTTCAAAAGAAAGATATGTGGCCCGATGTATTTCTGATGGTTGCGAGTGGCTATTGAGAGCATGTAACATTAGTAAGACAAATGCCTTTCATGTCACATATTTCAATAATGTTCATACTTGTTCTAAGACACAAACGTATCCTACTACGCGTAACGCAAATAAAAAAGTTTTGGGTCATATTATTAAAGAGCAATTTAAAGACGTCGGCGAGGTCGTGTTTATTGAGGTAAAGAAATTGTTCGAGATATCAATCAGCGTTTTAAAGCTAACATATCGTACAAACAAGCCTGGGCGGGTAGATGTTATGCGGATGCTCTTCTTAACGGTTCGCCTGAGGGGTCGTTTGAAACCCTACCTTTATATTGCTACAATCTTCAAAAAGCAAATCCTGGAACGGTGACTCATATTGAAATGGATGAATTGGCCCGTTTTGAAAAGTGCTTCATTGCTATTGGTGTTGTGGTAATCATATTCTTTAAAATACTGTAGGTCCATAAAGATCATGATTTCCAGTGCTATTATGACTTGTTTAACACAAAATGACCAAAGCTTGAAGAACAAAAAGTATAATATCCAAACAAACCCAATAACAAGATTACACAACACAAATGAGGTATATAAGCTACAAAGATAAGTAGAATATGCTCCTAGCACCTCAAGTGAACAATTACACAACACAATTAATCAGTAAGAGTTTAGGTAAGAGATGTGCAAAAGTTGTATTCAAGTGAGGATAAGATTACAATATATAGCAGTGTTAGGTTCGCTGATAGATTCGCTCTAGCGAATCTATCCAGCGAACCAACACAGGTTCGCTGAGCACAATTAGGTTCGCTCAGTCAGAACCTCATAGACACTAAACTGAGCTACGGGCGAATCTATAGATTCGCCCGTAGTTTCGCTAGTACAAAAGCTTATAAGTAACATACAAAATACATACAAAAGTAACACCGACAAGCCGGTGAGTCCAACCTATACATAGTGACTATCAATACTCCCCCTAGGTTGGACCTCACCTGGGGAAGTCTTCTGATTAAGCTCCGTCTTTATCTTGGCTTCAAAGGTTTTCAATAAAAGCTCCTGCCCTATCTTCGATACCGGCCAAAGGATTTGTAACATCATCTGATCCTGCCTCATCCTCACTCAAGTTCAGCATTGATTCCACAAATTCTGTATCTGCGACCTCAGTATCAGGCATATGTTGAACTGTCGTCTCCGCCTGAGTTTCTACTGTATGCTCCTCGCCTGTAACATCCAAATCAATAACTTCCACCTGTTTCTCGAACCTTCTTTCAATCGATTGATCCAGCTGTCTAGTTAGATCATCCATATCCATACGCTGATCATCAGTTCTTCTTAGCCTTTCATTCACACTCCTGAGTTCAGCACGAATCCCCCGGGCTTTGTTTGCGACCTTCACAAACAGGTTCGCTTCAGTAGCAGTATCATCTCCAGCCCCGTGCTTTATTCTGTTCTCGCACAACACTTTCAGATCCTCATCACAGAAGGAAAAGATCTCCATTGGGTCAAACAGAAATAAAATTAAAATACTTAATTTTATTTTTTGCAATCAGAAATAATTCCACACTTTTCAGGTTAGAAGCTTTGTTCAGCATATGCGACCAATAATAATTATTGACGGAGCACATTTGAAGGGTACTTTCAAAGGAACAATGTTTTTGGCAGTTGGTATGGATGCTAACAATCAGATTTTACCAATTGCATATGGAATTGGCAAAACAGAAAGTGGGCAAGAATGGATATGGTTTATGTCCAAACTTAAAGAGTGTATTGGAGAAAATCCAAGCCTATTGATTATATCTGACCGAGCAGCATCAATTGATTTGGCAATAAGAACGGTGTTTCCCTTGGCCTATCATTTTGTTTGTTGTCACCACCTGCTAATGTCTTTAGGTTTGAATGGTAAGGCTCAAAATGACATGTAGTGGGCCACATGTAAAGCTTACACAGTCAATGATTTTAAACATCATTTAAACATACTTGTTAAACATCGTCCAGATGTGTTACAAACTTTGAATCATATTCCTCCTGAAAAATGGACAAGAGCATTCGCCCAATGCAACCGTTATAATTATATGACCTCAAACAGTGCGGAGTCTGTAAATGCTCTCTCCGTACAAGCCAGAAAGTTGCCGATCACTAAAGTTTTAGATTTTTTCACAGACGTGACACAAAGGTGGTATTTTGAACGTCGTCAAGCCGTCGGTAATTTTTAAAGTAATAAACATGTTTTTTTTGCCTATGATGTGTGGTTTATTAATATTAATTATTTTTTTATCAGAAAAAAATAAAAATTTGCTTACTCCATGGGCTGAAAATAAGATATTTAGAAGGATAAGAAAATGTAGATCTTGGACAGTTGCCGGGATAAATGGGTCTGCATTTAACGTTGACGAAGGTAAACGTCGATGTGTAGTAGATATGCAAAACCGCAGTTGTGAATGTCGCATATGGCAATTGTCGGGTTTACCATGTTGTCATGCAATATCAGCTTCAACATTTTTAAAGGAAAGTGATTGTAGTCAATGGGCTGTACATTGGTTTCGAAGCGAAGTTCATCGTGCAACTTATGCGGAGTCTGTGTATCCTGTTCATGATCCACTAAATTGGGAAATTCTAGAAGACTTTAGTGAAATTGCTACACCTCATATGAATAAAAGACAAGCGGGACGTCCCCCTGAAAATAAACGTATTCCCTCAAAAGGTGGGGATTCTCGGCCGAGAGAATGTTCTAGATGTCATGCAATAGGCCACACCCGTGATCGATGTCGAAAGCCACTCTCTTCACAAGTCGGTTCTAGTTCGAGAAGCATAAAGCAAACCAACTTCGTTAACTCGGAAAACTTTCGTCAATACATTATTGAAAACACAATGTCTACTACTCAAAAATCTGAAAAGTTTGAATACAATTTAAAAGAATTTTAATTTTAATTTACAACAATAAAATGATGTTATATATATATTTTTACGTTTTTCAAGGTATAGTCGACCAGGTATAGTCGCACGACTATGGTTACTTTTTTCAAGGTATATTCTAACTACAAATGCATAGGTGTACGACTATGTATATTCGAAAAGGTATAGTCGACCAGGTATAGTCGCACGACTATGGTTACTTTTTTCAAGGTATATTCTAACTACAATGCATAGGTGTACGACTATGTATATTCGAAAAGGTATAGTCGATAGGGATGAGCGTTTGGTACCGAAATACCAAACCGATACCCGTACCGTACCGGTACCGTACCGAACCGGTACCGTACCGATAGATTCGGTACCGGTATCGGTACCCACTTTTACATGTTTTCGGTATCGGTATTTTCGGTATCGGTACCGGTTCGGTACCAATACCTTAAATTTACCTATAAGTACTTGTTCCGTACCTATACCGTACCGGTACCGTACCGAACCGGTACCGTACCGATAGATTCGGTATCGGTACCGGTACCCACTTTTCCATGTTTTCGGTATCGGTATTTTCGGTATCGGTACCGGTTCGGTACCGGTACAGTACCAATCTCATCCCTAATAGTCGACCAGGTATAGTCGCACAACTATGGTTACTTTTTTCAAGGTATATTCTAACTACAATGCATAGGTGCACGACTATGTACATTCGAAAAGGTATAGTCAAACGACTGTGTTTACATTTATCAAGGTATATAACGACTATGTATAGGTGTACGACTATGTAGAGGTGTACGACTATGTATATTGAACAAGGTATAGTCGCACGACTGTGTTTACATTTATCAAGGTATATAACGACTATGTATGTATAGGTGTACGACTATTTATAATGGTTCTCTTTACGTTTTCAATGTTTAATATAGTTGTACGACTATAGGATAACCCAAAAATTTTAAAAAATTTATATATATTTTACTACATTTAATACTAATTTAATAATAAAAAATTCAATCTCCTCGATCGTTGTTTCTTTTTTCTTCCTCTTTAAACTTTGTTTCCAGGATCAGCCTTCTCAATTTTAGACAAAAATTCATAGCAGATATTGCAGTATCTTCTTGTTCTTGAAAAAATGGTTCTCCTTTTATCCTACGATCCAAGAATATACATTGATAGTCACTATGTATAGGTTGGACTCACCGGCTTGTCGGTGTTACTTTTGTATGTATTTTGTATGTTACTTATAAGCTTTTGTACTAGCGAAACTACGGGCGAATCTATAGATTCGCCCGTAGCTCAGTTTAGTGTCTATGAGGTTCTGACTGAGCGAACCTAATTGTGCTCAGCGAACCTGTGTTGGTTCGCTGGATAGATTCGCTAGAGCGAATCTATCAGCGAACCTAACACTGCTATATATTGTAATCTTATCCTCACTTGAATACAACTTTTGCACATCTCTTACCTAAACTCTTACTGATTAATTGTGTTGTGTAATCGTTCACTTGAGGTGCTAGGAGCATATTCTACTTATCTTTGTAGCTTATATACCTCATTTGTGTTGTGTAATCTTGTTATTGGGTTTGTTTGGATATTATACTTTTTGTTCTTCAAGCTTTGGTCATTTTGTGTTAAACAAGTCATAATAGCACTGGAAATCATGATCTTTATGGACCTACAATATGGTATCAGAGCCTTAGTGCTCTTGATTGTTTGATTCTAGTGATTTTTATGTTGATTTTGGGGTTTTTGAGTCGAAACTTTACTTGATTCTGTTCTAAGCTTGTTTTTGGTGTTTTGGAGTTGTATTTTGCTTTAGTAGTGTGTTTTTGGTCATAGGAAGCTTTTAAAACAAACGTGTATGCAAATGGTCAAGTTTTGAAGGCGTTCGGGTTGTTTTCGTACTGTTACAGGCTGGTTTGTTATCCAGCGAAACTACCTGTTCTTCCAGCGAATCTAAGTGTTCTTCCAGCGAATCTATTTCAAATTCTTGGACTGTTGGTTTGTGTCTGGGCTAGCGAATCTGATATTTCATCGAACGAAAGTTCACTGGTTTTGCTAATTGTGCAAGCGAAACTGCTGCCAAAATCAGGCGAGCGAAACTGTGCCTGCTTGTCAGCGAATCTGCTTGCTTGTCTAGCGAATCTGTTATCAGCGAATCTGTTGTGTTCTTTGAGCGAATCTAGCCAGCGAATCTGTTTGTCTTCAGCGAAACTATAATCTGTTCAAAGTTATGACTTCATCAACATTGAATATGAATGATTTGGATAGCGTTCAACCTAACAGGCCACCGAGGCTTGTTAGTGGTGAAAACTTTGAAGATTGGAAAAGATGTTTGAAAGCATTTTTCTACTACACGGACTACAACCAATGGGAATCTATAGTAAATGGTCCGCACGTGCCAACAACTGTTGAAGGAACCGTCACCTCAGTAAACACAGATTCAAGTACTTTTACCGAAACAGATATCAAGTTACTTGACCGTGACAAGAAGGCACTAGGAGCATTGATACTCTGCTTGCATCAGGACATCTTCAACAGGTTTGTTGAACACACAACTGCAAAGAGCTTGTATGATGCATTGTGTGAGTTTTATGATGGCAATGAGGATCTGAAACTGGATAGAAAAGCACAAGCTGAAAAGGAATTCAACTCTTTCGTGGGGTACTCACAAGAGAACTTGACTGATATTACAAATCGATTCCTATCTGTGTCAAGTAATCTGAAGAAATATGATGATAAGCTGGGCAATCATGAACAAGTTGCAAAACTGTTAGATTCTCTTCCTCCACAGTGGAGTCTTCAAATCAAGCTGTTGAAACAAGAAAGAAACTTTCCTGACTACAAACTGATGGACGTTATAAACAAGCTGAAGTCTTTCGACCTTGATGTGAAGAGAAGGGAATATAATCAGTCAATGATGGTTCCAAACATTCCTTCTCAAAATGCTGCACTTATTTCATCCGCTGCAAACTCATATATATACAGTGCTGCATCTAGAGGATCATCAAGTCATGTGTCTACTAAATCTGCTGGTGCATCTTCAAATGTTGGTTCAAGCTCAAATGCATCTGTCACCACTCAGATTCCATCTGACACCATGGCTTTATTTGGAATGTTTGTGCACAGTTATGAAGCTCTTGTTGCAGGTGAGTTAAAAGGGAAGGGTATGACTGTAGAAGATATGTATCAGGTGGATCCCGATGATCTGGAAGAGACAGACATCCAATGGCAGATGGCTATGCTCACTCTTCGTGCCAGACGATTCATGAAAAGAACCGGTAGAAGAAACTTTGGAAATCAGGGACAGAATGGTAAGCTGGGGTATGACAAGGGAAAGTTACGATGCTATAACTGCAAACAATTGGGCCACTTCAAAAGGGAATGCCCATTGCCAATTGTTACTGAGCCAGTTAACTCTGCAAATCCAAGATCTGCTCCAAATCAAGAAAGGGTTGAGGAAGCAAAGTCAAAGAATGAAACTGCACTGCTCACCAACTTTGATTGGAGTGCAGAAATTGAAGAAACCAAGGAGGAGATTAACCATGCCCTTGTTGCTGAGATTGCTGAGTTTGATGACAACGATATAAATCTCTTTGATCCGTTCAAAGAATTTTATGGAAAGGATGAGGAAGAGAAAGTGGAGAATGTTGATAAAGTTCAATCAGATGTTATTGCTCAAGGGCATCTGAATCATTCAGGGTTGGTTTGTGAAGCTGCTGTTAATGAAGTGAAGCATGAGGAGGAGTCAAAGCTTACTTTGGAAGAAATGATTGAGAAGGCAAGGCTAGATGCAGTTGATGAATTCAAAAGAAGCACTCCCTACTGCCAATGTGATCGTGCTCTGGCTGCCGAAAAACTGGTAATTGGTCTTCCTTACGATGTTATTGAAGATATGTGTTCATCTGCTTGCAAAATTCATTTAATTGGCATATACAAAGCTAATAAATTGTTAATGTCAAACGAAAACGAATTAAAAAGAACCATCAAAGAGCTTAAATTAAGTGAATCAAAATATTTTGTTAAGTTAAGAGAAGCTTTAAAGGAAAATGAACACTTAAAAAGAACTCTTTTAGAAAAGAACTGTGAAATTAACTACTTGACTGAGCAAGTTACACTTGCTGAATTTGAAGCAAGAAAACTTAAAAACAAATTGCAGCAGTGGACTATATCTGGTATGAAAAGGGAGGAACTGTGCAAGAAACAAAGGGGGGCCAGAGTTAAGACGGGTTTGGGTCTTAGTAACAATGAAACATATGCATATCCTCCACCGAGTACTTTCTGTTACTCTCCTACACCTATTCCTCATCCCTCAAATGAGTTAATTCAAGAGATTATACAGAATGATACTGACAGTTCCATTGCAGGTTTAAGTGAAGTAAATCTTAAGGAAGTTAGAGAGGATTACGCATATGGTGGGAGTGTTGGGCTCGGTTGTTCTGGCAGTAGTGATTGCAGTAGTTCTGATTCCAAGAAGTCTTTTGAAGACATTAGTTTAATCAATTCTGTTTGTAGTAATGTGTCATTTTCAGACAATTCCATGTTTAATAGTAATTTAGGGTGCTCTACTTCAAACCCTAATGTGTTGAATGATGATTTAATTGAAAATGCGTGTGTGAATGACAAAGACAAACTTTCAGGTCATGTCTCTGAAAGTCAAACCAAAACAAACTGTTTTCAAAAGTTCTTCACTCATCAAATTCCATCTTTCACACCAGTGAGAATTTCAAAACCAAAAGACAAGGAATCATCTTTATCATACATTCTTAAACCAAAACCTGAATCTGATAAAGTTAAAGTCACAACAGTTAAGTTAAAAGAACTCTATGACACTTACAGTGACTGCAACTCTCAACTTTCTGAATGTGATGAGGAAATTGAAATGGATAAAATTCCTGTTAACAGAGTTTCCAAAACTGGTTTGAAGTCTCATTGTTTTAAATGTGGAATTACTGGTCATACTGTCAAGCAATGCCCTACGTTAATCCAAAATAGCTCAAAGCAAAAATCTTTCGGAAAAAGATTAAACACATTTGTAAATAATTTCTTTTGTAATTCTTCATCTGCTCCTCCACCCAAGTACACAAAGGCTTGGGTGCCAATTTCAAAGGTCTAACTTTTCGTTTCTGTTAATAAATGTCAGGAACATTCAAATGCCGTTGTAAATAGTCATTGGCATATTGACAGCGGATGTTCCAGACATATGACAGGGTTGAAGGACCTCCTGACTAACTATAGGATCATAAATGGCGGTTATGTTGCTTTTGCGGGAGACAAGAAAGGCGGCAAGATGATTGGTCAAGGAGAAGTCTCAAATGGCTCACTTACTTTGGAAGACGTCAACTATGTTCCTGAATTGGCATTCAACCTTCTCAGTGTATCACAAATCTGTGATAAGAATATTCCAGTGATGTTTCTTCCAAATGAATGCTTATTCTTGAAGCCAGAGTTTACTATTTCTGAAGATATGGTGATCATGCGAGCTCCGAGACGAAATGATACCTATATGCTGAATATGGGATCACAGGAATCAAATTCCACTGTGACCTGTCTCCTGTCTAAAGCTTCATCTTTTGAATCGTTTCTGTGGCATAAACGTTTAGGGCACATTAATTTTAAAATTCTGAATAAATTGGTTAAGAACAATTTGGTTAGGGGTTTACCACTCAAAGACTTTTCAGTGGTTGAGAAATGTATGGCTTGTGCTAAAGGAAAACAGCACAAAAAGCCACATAAACTTAAAATTACAAATTCCATCTCAGAACCCCTCGAATTGTTACATACTGATTTATTTGGTCCAATAAGTGTCAAATCCATTGCTAAAAAGTCTTATTGCTTGGTTGTCACAGATGATTACTCTAGGTACACCTGGGTGAGATTCATGGCAAACAAGAGTGAGACTGCCGAAGAGTTGATGAAGCTGATTCCTCTAATCGAGGTTCTTGGAAAGAAGAAGGTTCAAGCCATCAGAAGCGATAACGGAACTGAATTCAGAAACCACATCTTCAACTCCTTCTGTGAACAACGGGGTATTCTCAGACAGTTTAGCGCCGCCCGAACACCACAACAAAATGGTGTTGCTGAAAGGAAGAATCGAACCCTTGTGGAGGCCGCCAGAACTATGCTGATTGAGTCAAAGCTTCCAATTATTTTCTGGGCTGAAGCAGTTAATTGTGCAGCTTATGTTCTTAACAGGGTACTGATTGTCAAAGAAAAGATGAAGACTTCATACCAACTGTTTCGAGGGATTAAGCCGCTGATTGATTTTCTGCGCCCCTTTGGATGTTCTTGCACTCTTTTGAATACTCAAGATCAAAAGACGAAGTTTGGTGCTGTCTCTGATTAATGCTTCTTTGTGGGCTACTCGAACACACAAAAGGCGTATCGTGTTTACAACAAGCGAACGCGGATTGTGCAAGAGTCCTACTATGTTGATTGGCAAGAGTCAAACACTACCAGTATTGGTAGTGAACCGGCATGGTTTTATGATTCCACCACCATTTTCAAATCATTTAATCTTCCTGACTCTGACGATGATGATATCATTCCACACACATCAGTTTCTATTTTCAATCATTCATCTACACCATCACAACCACAACCTTCAACATCAGCCACACAACTACCTCCCACTCCATTTGACATTCCATCACCTCCACCACCTCAAACTGTTCAAACTTCTCCATCAGATATTCCATCCACATCTACTACCATTCAACCCCCTGCCACTAATACAATTCCTACACCCTCACAACCATCAAATCAACCACCCTAAACCGAACCAAATCCTTTACTCCTCAACAGACTTCAAAACCTTGAAAAACCATCCTCACGATTATATCATTGGATCTATTACTGATGGTGTGCGAACTCGGAGTCAGAGTGGTTTGATTAATGAATGTCTTTATGCTGCCTTTCTGTCTCAAGTTGTTCCAAAGAATTATAAACAAGCACTTGAAGATCCAAGTTGGGTGGATGCCATGCAAATGGAGCTGCAGCAATTTAGGAAGCTTAAAGTTTGGGAATTGGTTGATCTTCCTCCTAATAAGTGTCCAATTGGCACTAAATGGGTTTTCCGAAACAAGCCAGATGATCGTGGTATTGTAATCAGAAACAAGGCGAGACTGGTTGTTCAAGGATTTGCTCAAGAGGAGGGAATTGACTACACCGAAGTTTTTGCTCCAGTCGCTCGCTTGGAAGCCATCAGAATCTTTCTTGCTCATGCCGCGAACAAAAACTTTAAGGTTTATCAGATGGATGTGAAATGTGCATTTCTATATGGAGATATCGATGAGGAGATCTATGTCTGTCAACCACCAGGTTTCGAGGATCCCGATTTCCCGTCAAAGGTTTACAAGCTTGATAAATCCTTGTATGGGTTGCATCAAGCTCCACGGATCTGGTATGAAACTCTGACACAGTATCTTCTCAGTAAAGGTTTCTCTCGTGGGACTATAGATATGACACTGTTCAAGAAGGAGGTGAATGGCGAGCTGCTGATCGTTCAAATGTATGTTGATGATATCATTTTTGGTTCGACTAATGAAGGGTTGTGTAGAGAATTTGAGAAGGTGATGATGGATCGTTTTGAGATGACCATAATGGGGGAGATGTGTTTCTTCTTGGGGCTGCAAGTGGAACAAAAGCCTGATGGAATTCTGATCCACCAAGAGAAATATATCAAAGAAATCCTCACGAAGTTTGGCATGGACGATTCTTCTCCTGAATTGATTCCTTTTACAGCTCAAACATGCCTTACTTCCGATGATAATGGGAATCCTGTGGATGCTCATCGGTACCGCTCGATGATCGGATCTCTCATGTATCTGACTACAAGCCGACCAGATATAACATTTGTCGTGTGTTACTATGCTCGTTTCCAAGCCAATCCAAAAGAATCACATGAAAAAGTTGTTAAACGAATTTTCCGTTACCTTAAGGGTTCCTCTCGTTTGGGACTTTGGTACCCAAAAGGTGGGAACTTTGATTTACATGCCTTTTCTGATAGTGATCATGCTGGTTGCAGGATTAACAGAAAATCAGTCACTGGCGGCTGTCAATATCTTGGAGAATGTCTTGTTTCATGGCAAAGCAAGAAGCAAACAACCGTCTCTTTGTCCACAGGAGAAGTAGAATACATAGCTGCGTCAAGTTGCTGTTGCCAAGTGCTGTGGATTCAGCATCAGATGATGGATTATGGCATCAACTTTCTTCATACGCCACTATTTTGTGATAATGAAGCTGCTGTTGGAATTGCCAAGAATCCTATTCATCACACTCGCACCAAGCACATTGAAACAAGAATTCATGCAATCCGGGATGCACAGGAAAAGGGGTTTATTGATATTATTCCTATTGAAACTCGAAAGCAAAAAGCTGATCTTTTCACAAAAACTTTTGACAAACCACGTTTTTATGAACTGATCTCCATGCTGGGACTTATATCTTTTTGAAAAACCTTTTTCTATGTGAATCCATTTGTATATATGTAAATAATTTTTTTTCTTCTCTTCTTCTTCTTTGAAAAATCCGTGGGTCACTCGCTTCATCGCTCCGTTACTTTATTTTATTTTTTTTTCTTTTGTCTCTTTCTATCTTTCTTTTATTCTGTATATATATATATTAAGAAAATCTGAAAAACAAAAATTTCTTATTTGGTAGCTACAATATAAAAATTTTGGGGGAGATTTAATAGATTAACTATTTATAGTTTTTCAATTTTGCTATTTCAGGATCTCCATTTTGATTGATGTTGAAGAGTTGTTGAAGGAGGTCAGAAGCATTGCGTTTGGGATATGTCAGATAGGCTCAGCCCGAAAACGAAGTAAACAGTGATTGTGCAGCCAAACATAACGCTCAAGATCTCGACAACAAGGATTATCTCCTTGACATGATTGGATTGCACAAAGATAATGGTTCTGTCAAAAATGGGTTGAGAGCGTCAAATCTTTGTCTTGATTTCCCTAAACATCCCAAATCACCCTCGCCCTATCCCCGAATCGAGTTTCTAGTATGCAAAACAAATAAAATAAAAAGCTGCTAGTGATGCTCTTCGGAAAAGCCTCTGAGTGAGTTACTCGTTAACTCCTCAGAACGTTTTGAGTCAAGTGCTTAACTCCTCTGCTATACGGAAGTATTGACCTGGAGTTGGTGGATCTTCTCTGCTATACGGAAGTATTGACCTGAAGATTCACCGAGCATGCTCAAATGTTTATCTCCTCTGTTATACGTCGGTATAGACCTGGAGCTCTAGACTATTTGAGTTACCCAAATAATAAGTCGCATTGTGTTCAAAAGAATCAATTGCTGACAAGCTCCACTCACAAAGAAAAGATGCAGAAATTGCACAAGTGTCAAAAGAAGCTAATGCATCGGTCAACATTCAAAAGTTGATCATTGAAACTCAAGCAAAGTCAATCGTATTGCTCAGATATACCCTGATGACAGAACTCGTTCTTTTTACCTAGATGTCTGTGGGGACCGAGTTGTCTGAGCTTCTTCAATCAAATCATAAACATGATAAAAGAAGCTGCTGATCTCTTGTTGAAAGGACTAAGGCATGGGTTTAAATGGACAAACATATCTGCAATCCCGCCAATAAATGATTCTCCCGATTCTGCTCAAAACATCATGAAAAATATATATCCTCATTAGCGTTTAAAATTCCTAACTTTATCTTCCGTTTATTTTTATTTTTTTTAATTTCAATTTTTTTTGGATAATATGTTTATATATTTATTTTTGGAGCGTTGAAATCGTGGGACGGTTTCGTGGATTTACAAAGAATTTAAAAAATTGAGAAAATCCAAAAATATTTTCTTTGTATGTGTGCTAGCGAACCTACCAGCGAACCTACAGGTTCGCCAGAACCTCAAAGTTCGCCCGGAATCTCTTTGATTCGCCGCCGTGGTTTAACTTGACTTTTGGTCTTCTGGCGAATCTAAAGTTCGCTGGTCTGTCTGCCAGCGAACCTGTGCCTGTATATATATACAGTGACAGCGAAATTTCTCTCACATTCGCTGTCAACTGTACTGTAGCAGACTTTTCAAATTCAAACACCGAACGTTCGATTCTCACTATTTCACGGCTTTTTTACACATTTAACAACACTATTGTGTCTGGTATGTGATCGAATTCATCTTAATCTCTGTTTAAACCCCTAATCGCACTCTAAACTTGCTTAAATCTGTCGACGTGTGATTCTGTGTAAATACATGACCGTTTTAGTGTGTTTTGTTAGGCTTTTACTTCATAATAGTCCCCCTTGATGATTATTCTACCTGTTTGTTGCTTTGAATGATTGATAATGGTTGATTGATTGTGATTCTGGCCGTTTTTCAAAAACTAGGGTTTCCAGCGAACCTATGTGTTCGTCTGGCGAATCTGAACGAAAGTTCAAAACTTCGAGCGAACCTATGTCGTCATGCTGTCCGCGCAACAACATAGATTCGCCCGACTGTTGCTAGCGAACCTATACATTCGCTCGACCAAAATGACTGATTTTTCATGTCAGCGAATTTATAGGTTCTGATGCCAAAATCTCAGGTTCGCTATACCAGCGAATCTAAATTCCAGCGAACCTATTAATTTTTTTAAAAAATTTTCGCTTCTGATCAATCTCCGTTTATTTTTCAGGCACAATGTCGACATTATTCTTCGAGAAAAAGCACAACATGTGTGCTTTACTTGACGAGAATTATGAAAAGGCCGGCGGGTATAGAGACTGTATCAAGTGGCTGAAGTCATCGCATATACATCATGCCATATCTCACTTACCCACTATATATGAACTGCACGTTCGGGATTTCTGGCGAACTGCAGTAATGAACGTGTCGGTACAGCCATCACGTATCTGTGCCAAAGTCGGTGGCTATGACTTGGAGTTCACAGAGGCTGATCTAGCCAGGATTTTAAGGCTAGAGGAGGATGTCGGGGAAGAAGTTAGTATGACGGCTGAAGAAGTATATGGGGCATTCCGGACAGCGGGGTATGAGGGTCCGATGCCCGGTGAGAAGAAAATGGAATTCGTAAAGTCCTATCTGATCCAGGAGTGGAGGTACATCGCTCACGTGTTTATTATGTGCCTGGATCATAGGAAAGGGGGTACGGACGGGCTGAACTTAGACTGGGCAAGGGCAATGATGTTGTTTTGCCGAGGGCAAAAAGCCAATCTTGCGAAGCTGATCTTCAACTATTTACTAGAGAACATCCATGCCACCAAAGGGGCTAAATGGTTGATGTACCCCAGATTCATTCAGATGATTCTGAATGACAAACTGCCAAATCTGCCGGTGGTGGGGGCTGAACTAAAGATCTGGGAGATGCACCCGAGGATCTTCAAAGATTGCAATTCTGTGAGATCGGACTGTGTGGGCAGGACTTCATACCTATGGGAGAACATGTACTCTGCTGAAAGATGGGTGTATATACAGAGGTTGATGGAAACGGAGAGAAAAAGGGGTGGAGAGAACATAGAAATTGTTGAGAAAAAGTTGAAGAAACGGAAAGCGTATGCAAAGGAGAAAGACTATTCATTTGATCGGGAAGTGGATGAAATCCAGGCAGAGATAGATGCTGGAAGGGAACAGAGAACGAAGAGAAAGTCTGATACTCAAACTGAAACATCAAAGAAGGCGAAGAACGATACTGGTGGTACATCTGCTGGGTCTGGTAATGAATTGAAAGGTGAGGTTGAAAGGTTGAAGGCAGAATTGGTTGAGCTGAAAGGTAAACATGAAGAGTTGGAAAAACAGGATGCTGAGAAATCAACAGTTATATACGAGATGGGTAGAATGATGAAGGAACAGCAATGTTTGATAGTGAGGATTTTCAAGGAATTAAACAGTTTGAAGGAAAATGTAGGGACTGAACCTGCAATGACTGAAGCAGAACTGAACTCCTTAACGGATATTGCAAAGTATCCGTTAATGGATGTTGATTTTGGAGACAAAGGTAAAGGAAAAGCTGCCGAGGAGACATTCGATGAAGAGATGGGCATTGATTTAGATGTGTTTGAAGGGGAAGAAGTGGTAGGAGGATCGAGTATGGATTACACTTTGATAGACGAACCGGAGGTTGATATAGATGTAGATAGTGAAGAAGATCTGGATGACGAGCCCGAAACATATAAAGTGGAAGAAAAGGGAGTGAGTTACCAGTTCGAGCATGTAGAACTAGACAAATCTGAATGGTTCCGAAAGGAAGAAGAAGCTGTACCCGAAGTGCCGATATTTCAACACCTAGATGAACCCAACACCAAACAGCTTGATAGGCAGGTCATAGCATGGAAGTACAATAGTTTGGTGGATGCTTATATGATTAAAAGAAGGGGCGGTGACATCACGTATATCAAGAACAGGAAGCACTTCGCCACTTTACCAAGATGGGACTTGCGTAGGCTGGCAGAGCTACCATTGTTGGGGAAAGAAGAAAGTGGAAGGGCTTGTGCGTTTGAAGTTACAATAAGGGAGGCCGCAAAGACCAATTTTATTGATTTTGGATATCAGAAGCCGAGGAGAATGAGGCAGAAGAAAGATAGGCAGTGGATCTCGTGGAAGGGTAAGATTGTGTTGAAGATTGAGGCTCCGAAGACGATGACCAGGGTTAGGGTTCCTGACACTCAGCCACCCAGGCTGCAGGATTTCTTTAAATGGTTCTACGATAACAGCACGGGTGAAGCTATTATCAGATTACAAGGAGAAGATCGTCCTGAAATCAGACTGTTTGACCCAATGGAGATCTTTTCCTTCTGTGATGAGGATCTGAAAGTGTTGTGCGAGAACAGAATAAAGCACGGGGCTGGAGATGATACTGCTACTGAAGCGAACCTGTTTGTGAAGGTCGCAAACAAAGCCCGGGGGATTCGTGCTGAACTCAGGAGTGTGAATGAAAGGCTAAGAAGAACTGATGATCAGCGTATGGATATGGATGATCTAACTAGACAGCTGGATCAATCGATTGAAAGAAGGTTCGAGAAACAGGTGGAAGTTATTGATTTGGATGTTACAGGCGAGGAGCATACAGTAGAAACTCAGGCGGAGACGACAGTTCAACATATGCCTGATACTAAGGTCGCAGATACAGAATTTGTGGAATCAATGCTGAACTTGAGTGAGGATGAGGCAGGATCAGATGATGTTACAAATCCTTTGGCCGGTATCGAAGATAGGGCAGGAGCTTTTATTGAAAACCTTTGAAGCCAAGATAAAGACGGAGCTTAATCAGAAGACTTCCCCAGGTGAGGTCCAACCTAGGGGGAGTATTGATAGTCACTATGTATAGGTTGGACTCACCAGCTTGTCGGTGTTACTTTTGTATGTATTTTGTATGTTACTTATAAGCTTTTGTACTAGCGAAACTACGGGCGAATCTATAGATTCGCCCGTAGCTCAGTTTAGTGTCTATGAGGTTCTGACTGAGCGAACCTAATTGTGCTCAGCGAACCTGTGTTGGTTCGCTGGATAGATTCGCTAGAGCGAATCTATCAGTGAACCTAACACTGCTATATATTGTAATCTTATCCTCACTTGAATACAACTTTTGCACATCTCTTACCTAAACTCTTACTGATTAATTGTGTTGTGTAATCGTTCACTTGAGGTGCTAGGAGCATATTCTACTTATCTTTGTAGCTTATATACCTCATTTGTGTTGTGTAATCTTGTTATTGGGTTTGTTTGGATATTATACTTTTTGTTCTTCAAGCTTTGGTCATTTTGTGTTAAACAAGTCATAATAGCACTGGAAATCATGATCTTTATGGACCTACATACATACCCAAACACCGCAATCTCCTAATAATCCGGACTGTTGAGGGACAAATGTTGGAACAACACGAACGAATGGAGGTAGACGGTATGAATTGTATGCCTCGCTGCCATTTGCAAGCAGCCACTGTGGAAAATATAAATCAAGCTGTGCAACCGTGGCTTCTGTTTCGTCCGATAAATAAAATTTTAAACCAGCAAACGAAAAACTTGATTATGTTAATGATCTTGTTTAACATTTTATATTAAAAGATAATCACATACCTATCATATGTTGTTAGGGTCCAATTTTCTAAATTTATTTCCACTAGAACCCAGTGTCGAAATGCTACATTCACTGGGATATAAAACTATAAGAAAAAAAAATTATTAGTGACCTCATTGAATGGGATTATAATCAACATTAATATATTCAGTGTTAATATACTTACAGTGTTAATATATTCAATTGATGAAAACGGAGCATATGACCCGGAGCCATAATCCATTTGCCAGTTACCTCCATTTGTATTTAGTAGGAACTGGCTAGGCATTATAGTCCATGTGGCGTCCTCGGGTCTATTCAATAGTAAGTAATGAATCCAGCAGTTGATATGCTGGTAAAACAAATAGTGGTTATACGTATATTATTGGTAATTAAATATTTATTATCAGAAAAATGTAATTTAAATGGGAAATCTACCTCATCTTCTATCCACCCACCAGCTTGTTTACCTAGGAGCACTCTCCAAAACTCACTATCGATCGCATAATGCGGGAGTAAGGTCGACCAAATCCAATAGTAACTTCTTCCACATAATTCCTCGAGCTCAGAATCCGCGATAGAGTTTTTATTCTTTTGTTTCTCTATACGTGGTGTGTTCTCTAGAGGACGAAAAGGCGTTACATAATATCTGGACGGAAAACGTTGTCATTTACTTTTCCGCCTCCTAGGTGTTGGATATCAAACTGAATTATAACAGAAGCAATTGAACTATTTCCTTTTGTATATGATAAGAAGAACAAGTGTATGAATTAAAGAAGTGAAAGCCTGTTCATTACTCAATAAGATGAGGCTATAAATAGCCTTTACAAATGAAACGTGGATCCAAACCACAACCAATAAAAATACTAATACTCCTAAAGAACCTATAAATATTATAACCCATTATTCTAACGTGTACTCTCCAATATATCCGGTCAAACTAATACCAATTCAACTTAAATTAACTAATAAACAAACTAAATATTAAACCACTAACTCCAAAACCAAACATGCAATATCCACGTGAGACTTGGAAGTTATGCTTATTTCTTGCATTAACACAAACCGGTTGACCCGTATTCATAACCCGTTAACCCGTTAACCCGTCAAGATTAATCCTACACTAGGTTCCTGAAATAATATTTATTTTGTTAAAAACAACTATTAAATATAAGTGTGTTAAAAAATATTTCATTTTTGTCTTTACTTACAGATTGAATTGATTGCATGGCAGGTGTTCTCATATCATCTGCAGACATGTTTGGTACATCTTTGCCAAGATCACCTTGGACATCTTCTATTTCTGTTTCAGTCTATTGTTATTTGTATATAGAAATATCCACATTAGCAAATAAATATTTGTACATAGAAATAACAACAATTTGATTATTTAATAATACATTTAATTTAAAATTACCTCTAGCTTTGAATTTGTAGAAATATCCAATAACGTTTGGTATATTTCATCTTGCCTCTGTAATGTGGTTTTCATGAAACTTTTGGCTTCCCGGTCCAAATATCCCTGAATACATAATATCTTATATGAAACAAATGTGATATAGTTATAAAGTATTTAGTCCAAATAAACTTATTAACCTTATAAAAAGTATCCTGTATATTCTGATTCTGTAAAATCCGTTGGACACTATTCAGGAGCTCTTGAAACTGATCATTAGAGATGCTAGTGGCATTGTAAATTTGGTTAGGATTTGGATTAGAAGCGTTTGCATTGATGTTTTCTTTGTCAAGGAGGCTATTTAAAAAACCTTGTTGCTTAAAGTTTAAGTTGTTCATATCAAAGTTTTCGTCTTCAATGAATTCATTATCATCTAAACTTGAAACCTTGTCGAACTCAATATTTTGTTGAGGTGAATCATCATCTTTAGAACACCCTACATTTTGGCCCGTGCTTTTAACTTACAGATCAAACATTTCTTGTATATAAGCACATGAGTCAATCCACCAAACTTCGTTCTTCTCATCATCCGTAGGCAATAATCTTCTTGGAGAAAAGCAGAGCCCGGCTAATGAACACAAATTTTGCTTGATTGTTTGATAATTTAGATAAAAAATTACGAAGTACAAATAAAAAAAATAAAACAAACCTTAAATGACTGGAATAGAATTTTCAAAATCGAAGGCCATGACAATATATTATTCTCACTCCAGCCTAATGCTCTAGGAATGGCGACTTCTCTCTTGGTAAGTGTGGCAAAATACGGAAATATCTCATACACCCAAAGCTAGAAATAATAGAAAAAAAATATTGTTAATAACTTGTTAATAATATAACAATTACCTTAAACCAGATAGTTAATTAGATGAGAAACAAATACATTAAATGGCCAAACAAATCCTGTAACCGAATACATCCAGCCTTTTGGTGGTTTGGCTGACCTCTTAAACACCGGATCAGTTAACGATTTCACTGTCCGGGACCAAAAGTAGCTACCCCAATTGAATCTATTCCAGTGATCAAAATCGTTGACCAAAAACATATGCAACGGGTCTATTTTTTTTGTATTTTCGACACCCATTAAAAAAGAATATAAATACAATAACACACATAGTTTAACCAATTTTTCATCATCTTGTAACATTTGAGAACTGCTATTAATAAAATCATATAGTTCCGTTACAGTCAGTTCACTATTAATGTACGTATCAATGACTGACTCCTTAAACTTTACACAATCCGTATTTTTCCTTAACTCTTCAAGAATGCTTTCGTTATTACCAAAACTAAAACCAGTAAGTAAACAATACTCATGAGGACCAAAATAAAATTGACTACCATCAGGAAACTTGTAAGTCAACCCAAAATACTCGGGGTCAACAGGCTTAGGCTCCTGCATTTTGAAAATTGCATGAACAAGATATCCATCAAACTCATATGACTTTAGGTCCAACCACTTACTAAACCATTGTTGATCCCAAATTTTTCGTAAGTTTTTATTAGAATTGATAACTTTTTTTACAAGCTTAATATTCCTGGAAGACTTCCTTTGTTTACAGTTACCCTGCAAAAAATTTTGAGGAAAAAAATTTAACCAAGTGTTCACCAAAGTCGTTGACGACGATTGATCCGCAAATAAACGAAAATAATATTGAAAACAAACAAACCTGAACCAAACCATTCAAGATATTCGACATGGTCAAATCTAACAGTGGTCCCCAATGTCGTTGACGACTGTCGTGGTCTCCAAAGGCGTTGTGAAACGATCAACATAATGGTTTCAATTTCGGACACTTCACGCATGGACTTACTTTGAACTAATTATCAAATCATAATGGTTTCAATGGTAATGGAAAAGAGGGCATCTTACATAAGCTAGTACAACTATTTTAAGTAGAACAGTGGACCTAAAAGACACTAAGAAACATAACATACAAAATAGACAAATATTTAACTGCACTTGCAGACAAACTATAACATATAATACTCAATCAATATGACTAACCAACTACACCCCTATTTCTCTTTCACTTACTGTGAATTAATTATCAGATCATAATGGTTGAACTTACTGGGGTATGAAGTAATAATCAAATAGAAAGACTAATTGCAGATAAAACTATAAGATACAATGCTGAAAAAAACATGAATGCTAAAGATTAAGAATAAATGAAGTTAATGCTGAACCACGAACACAAAAACGTTTCCATAATTAACATCAAGATAAATGAAGCTACTGTAGAAAAAAATATAAGAAACACATATATAAATGTACAAACATTCAACAAAATATGATACACAAAGAATGAATAAGTTAAAACCGATGTTTTAGACCTTTTGTCTTCTACTGGTCCCAACTATTAAATTGGTTGTCAACGGTCCCAACTTTTATCACTTTGGTAACCACTGATCCCGTCGTTAAATTTTTTTAACGCCGTTAAGTTTTTTCCAAATTCAAGACCGATGTTTTAGACCTTTTGTTCGGAAGGATAATACGTGTCGATTGATGTTAAAGTTTTCTCGAAAAGGCTCTCTGAACGTTAAAATTTTTACATCCGATTGAAGCACCGTTAGGTTTAAACACCCGATTGAAGCACTATTTCGTTGTTCGGAGCGCCGTTTTGAGGTAACTTTTCCATCAATCGACTTATATTATCGTTCCGATCAAAAGGCTTATAACATCGGTATTGAATTTGGAAAAAAAACTTAACGGCGTTAAAAAAATTTAACGACGGGACCAGTGGTTACCAAAGTGATAAAAGTTGGGACCGTTGGCAGCCAATTCAATAGTTGGGACCGGCAGAAGACAAAATGTGATAGTTGGGACCAGTAAAAACCAATATACCAAAGACTAAAAACACGCACAAATGAACATTGAACACAAAGACAAACATAAACATGGAAACATAAATGCAGCTAATAATGAACATTGAACACAAACTTGGAAACATAAACAAAATTAAAAACTCATGAACATTTTGAAAAACAAATCTAAAACTACAAACATAAAAAGTTAGTATTAAATTTTTTTTCCTTCACCCAAAAATAATGAAAATTATACTATATTGAAAGAAGAACTGAATGAACAGTAAAATGGCAATTTTGTAATTAACTTGAGTTTTGAGGGTGAAGTTGATGTGTGTTGTGTACAGCTGTTGGATGTTTATATTGTCATTTTGTTGACTATGATCAGTCACATTTAAACACACATATTGGTGTGTGTGTCTCTCTCTCTTCTTCTCATTTTTCTACTCGATTCACACCTCCATTAACGCTTCATTCTGCCTGATCGGCGTGATGTTTGTGTTTGTATTTTGGAAACCAAGCAAACCCTAAGTCGTTTACGACTTTTACGCCGCCTCTGTTGTCTGATTCCTTCTGATCGAAGGTGGATAGTGGATGGCGGCGAGGGTTCCGTCTTTGCTGTTGCATGTTCGTTTGTGGTTGGTGGCGGAGGTCGTTGAGTTGGTGATGATGGTTATAATGGGCTGATTTTATTTATGCCTTTGTGTTTTTGAGATCTGGTTTAGGTTGTTGATTAGATCTCATGTGACATATTCGTTGTTGCCAGGTTTTAGAAACCTTTGGCGGTGATGGTTGATTGTGGGTGTTTTAGCTTTGTTTTCTGATGGTCGATAGTAGTGTACCGGTGTCCATGTTTGTTGGTTTGTTGCTATTGTTGTTCAATGATGATGAGTGATTCATCTGAGATGTTAGATGTTATCATCTTCAATATTGTTGCCAGGGTTCTTGAAACCCTAGGCGGCGATGGGGTGACAAAAGTGGTAGATGGTTTCATGGATCTGCTTTAACACTAAGGCTATGATGAGTTTAATTGCTTTTATGAAAGTAATAAACATCCACATATGGCGTGGCAAAAGTGGTGGATGGTGGGTTTTAACCTATAACCACATTGCAGCCATGGATCATCTATTTTGAAACTCTGAGCCTCTTGATTTTGTTGTTTTTGGCCATTTGAGACATTATGTAGATGCTGATCTCTGATAGTTTATGGTGCTTGATTTATGTCCGACTATAACCCTGGGTTGATTAGTTGATGATGATGGTTGTTAGGACATCTGACACCTTGGTTATTTTTGTTAATGTTGTTGGCTTATTGGAGTTACCTCGGATGGAATTTGTTTTAGATGGACTGTGTTTTGGTTTTTGACCATAAAGTTGTTGGTTGCTTAGAACTGAACAAAACAATTCATCTTGGTTATGTTTCAAAGTCTAAATGGGTTGGGTTGGTTAATATTTGTCATTCGCCTGTTGCGAGTTCAAACATTTTATACTTTTGATTGTTTTTTGGGTTGTGGATATGTTGTTGGGCTGTGATGAGTTCATATGTGTGGCCATAAATTGAAACACGATGACACCTTGGCGTGGTAGGGTTGTTCGATTGTCGGTGTTCACCTACAACATCCTTGCATCCACTGAGTAGTCATTGTCATTGTAATTCTGAGCCCGTTTTGTGTTTTACCCTTTAGTCTAAATGCTTGGTTTCTTTTATTGCCTTTGATTTCATATTTGTATATTATGTTTAAATTCTAGATTTACTAATGTTATATTTGATTTTCTTACTTTGGGTGTTTTAAATATGTTGTATAGAGTGATGGTAAAGAGACATCATGACAAATTGATAGACATAAGATACGGCTCGGTTGATTGTGAATTGGGTACCTACTACAATAAGTTACACTTAATTTGTTGGCTCTTTGGTTTTAAAAAATGTAAAAGATAGGTGCATATGAACGAAAAGTTGGCTTCCAAAACAATCTAATAATGAATTTATAAAGCCAACTTTAAAGAATAAGATGATTCGTTTATAGTTTTTGGATTTTTATGTTGCTTTGTTTTTTGAGTTGGATTTTAGACTAGGCTCTCATTGAAGAGTAAAAAAAAGTAATAAAGAGGAAAAAAATGTCTCGCGCAACGCGTGAGACTGGCATAAACCTAGTTGAACTAAAACACAAAACATGATACAAAAATATTAAATTGGTTGAAATATTGGTAAAACACACAATACCACATATGAACATTGAACACAAAGAGGGAAACATAAATAGTAATACGAACTCATGAACATTTTCAAATAGAAATATGAAACTACAAACATTTGAAGTTAGTGCAAAATAAAATGTTGAAACTTTCTTTCAAAAACATAAATGAAACACATAAAAGATACAAACACAAGCAATGTACAAACATTCAAGAATTAATGAAGCTCATCCGAAAGTCTCAATTGTGATCGATCTACAATTATTTATAGGATTGATGACTGGTACTAATATTCATTATTGATTTATTGTTTTGTTTGTTTTACCAAATAAGTTTGATTAGAAACATAAGAAATAACATATTTGAAATAAAAAGTGTTAAAATAAGTTTATAAACTTGAAAGTTTAGAACAAAATACATGATAAAACATAGAATAAATTACAAATTTGGGCCTTTATAATAAGGCAAATTACGGATTGTGGCATTTATTTTAAATTATTGCACTGGTTGGCCTTTATATAAATTTTTCTCATGGTTTAGGGCATTTAAGTTAACGACCGTTAATTTTTTTAGTTAAGTCCCCTCATATGCAATGCACATGAGGGCATTTCTGTCATTTTACTATTATTATTATAATTATTTTTATTATTAAACCTTACTACTAAATTACAATGTCGGTGGGGTACATGTCTTACATGCATTTTATCTCTTTGGCTCTTTGACACGTTATCTCTCTCTTTGACAGCTTTATCCAACGTCTTTCTTCTCTCATCTCCATACCTTATGATCTTCACTCTCTCTCTAGAGTTTTCTGTCTCTCTCCGGTGATCTGTTGTTGTCTCCGTTTGCTTCTCCGATTGCAGTAAAATGGAGAGACTGTTTAGAGAGAGAGAGAGAGAGATATGGGATCTGATAAGGCAAAGAGGACTGTGGTTGTCATCTAAGACAGATGGTGCTGTCTTTATCTAAGACAGATGCCTGGTTGTTGCCGGCGGCCAGTTGTCGCCGTTTCGTGTAGCGCCAGTCGCAGATCTATGTTTCCCGTTTTAATCTTTTGGGGGTTTTACTTTGTATGCGATCGTGGATGCTTGTGGTTGTTGGGTCTACTGATTTTGATGTGATCCAAACTCTGATTTTGTTTCGATGGGGTGGGTTGCAAGCGGAAGATAGTTGCAAAAATTGTTTTGTTAAATCTGGTCAAAACGAGTTGCTCGAACTCCATGTGGTGGATAGTAATTGCAAAACAATCACTTCAAGTATCACACATTGGTCTATAATTAACCATGTAATTATTTTTTTTTTTTACATGGAAATAGAAGGTAAACGGGCAACAAGCTGCGCCGCTAAACCTTTTTGGATAGCAAAACCAAGTCTTTTAAACACTACATTCATAGCCCTCGGGGTCATAACAAAGCTATGCATAACCCGTTGGACTCGATTAAGTACCTCCACAGCCTCAGGTGCAAGAAAACCAAAGGTGTCAAACGCAAATGGAACAAATACGTGTTGGTTGTCAATGCATGCTTTCTCGTGTTTAGCCACTTTGCAAGAAGCAGCTTTTAAAACAGCTTGACCCACCCTGAAAACACCATTTCCCAGGCCCACTAGTGGGGAAACACATGTTAAGTCCACACATGCATGTTTACCTCCTGTCCATCCAAATATCAAAATATCAGCCGGTCTAAGTGTAGATCTACTTTCTGACGGGTCAGTCAAGAAATTCACCGGTGCTTCTTTCTTAACCGAAACCCCGGCTCGCCTGAATATGTCAAAAAGAACATCCCTCACTAAGTCATGTCGGTACTTAAACCCTGGAAGCTCTCTACAATGTACCGCATGCTCCCCGAATGAGTCCAAACACGCCTTGCGATAAATAGAACATACCTCATCATTTGGAAAAAAGGGGAACCATTAGGCGGTACTTAAGAATAGTTCGATACTCAATTGACGACATATGTTGGCCTAGCCCAGCAATTGGGATAGCAAGAAGAAAATCTTGAGCATGTGGTGCTTGTAGACACTCAAAAACAGCTTTTTGTCTAATGGTCATGTCAAAGTGTACTTCCATGTCTTGTACGATCCTACTAAAAAGGGCACTCGCCAATTCATGTTGGGCTTTAGGGGGGGCGGTGTCCTTTTTAGTGAAACCGCCGAAGTCATAGCTTGGAATCGTATCACGAAGACAAGCCAAAGCACAACCATAATCAGAATCCATACCACATATACCACTGTCACGTAAAATGTGGTCTTGAAGCACCCAAGATTGGGCCCTCGAGGCCACAAATGCGTAGGATGAAGCCTCTACTGCCGAATACAACCCCAAACCCCCAAATCTAATAGGTAAGGAAGCAAGACGCCATTGGAAGTCCCCAAAGAAAGGGCCTCCACAAACCACTATGTCCTCAATCGCCCCACGCAACCCTTTGTCAAAGAACAACGCTGCCTCCATCATGTGTACAGGTTGGCACGTCCTCAAACCAAAGAAAAGTTTAGCAATACTCATACATGATCGAAGCAATAGTAGTTCGCTCTACGGGTCGCCTAGTTGAGGAAGAAGGCTCATCAAATTAACAGCATTAGTAGCTCTCTTCTTTGCTAACCCACTAATGAATTCGGCGTCTCTACTAACTGCTCCCCCAAGAAGCTTCACCCCTAATAAGGGCCTCCCGATGTCAAAAGGGAAAACACCTGCATGCAGCTTCCGACCATCACAAGAAGGCCAAAATAACTCGGTTTTCCTGATATTCAGTTCGAGACACAAAGCTGGCCCGTGAACCTGAATGATGCTTAACACTCTAGCCACCTCATCTGTATCTCCAATGACAGTACCATCATCAAGATACCAAGCATGGAGAAGAAGCTTGCAATTGTCTCTAATTTGATGCACCAGTGGGTGCAACACGAGAGCGAAAAGAAGTGGTCCTAATGGTTCTCCTTGTTGAACCCCAGTAGTGGACCAAATATGTTCATCTCCAAGGTACAGTCTTGCTGGCAACCCATATAAGAATTCTACCCACGGAGAAATAGAAGGGCACCTCATCCTGACCTCATGAAGTAAAGCAGATCTATCCACCATATTAAACGCATTAGAAAAATCCACTGTAAGCATTGCAAGAGACCCATCAGTATGATACTCACTCAATACTCTATTCACGCTGTGTAATATGGCTTCTGCGCCACTTGACACACCAACACCAAACTGAAAGTCGCTAAGGTACTTGGTCATTTCCTTACGAACACCCTTCATAGCCACTTTGGAAACTAAACGCCTCCATATAGTACCCACCGCAATAGGCCGAATCCCATTGTCGGGTTTAAGAAGCGGCGTAAGAGGAGCAGAAGCAACAAACTCTGCCAAACTCAATGGACATCTCCCACGTAACCACAAATTAACCACTGCAGTGATAGCACATAAGAGATCAGTGGCAATAACAGACCCATCTCCACACAAAGCATCCAAAATGTGTTGTGCCCTCAAGCCGTCCCTACCGCATGAAGTTCCTTTAGGAAATGATTTAATGCAGCTAAGGACACTATCAACCTCCGCTACGAGGGGAGGCTCAGGATATGTAGAAGACGGCATAGATGGAGGTTGCTTTTGCGGATGTTTATCCTCTAAAGCCTTCATGGTGTCCCCATTGTATGGAGCAACACCAGCCGAGCATAACACCTTCACCGCTGCTGTAAAGTGACCATCAGCAACTTTCCGAAGGCACTGTCTAATGTTGGTGTTGCTAACCCGTCTCTCGTTATGATTAGTTGTGTCTCCTTGGTCTACAGACCCCACACCATAACCGTCCAACATGTCTTTAGTTAGCATGGCAATACCATCATCTTTTCCCCATGTGGCTAGAGAATTCAGAATTGAACGTTGTTGCAAGGCTTTCCTATTCCCAGACCTGCTTTCTTGCCTATTCTTGGGTTTGAACACATGTAAAGTACACCGAGGAAGAAGTAGCAAGCTAACCCACGCTTCAACAGATCCGGGGTGGGCAACCACTTTGTGCAGAGCTGTTTTTAATGCTTGTGAGAAAGCCAGGCGACAACCATGGGGTATACTCTTGACGGTAATGATAGGCACTTTAAAGACACGATCAAGGAGTGCACCATCCAATGCAAATGACCCAGGAACATTGGTCTCAGGCAACTTGATAATAGGCTTCAAGATCCCAATAATATGTCCCTCCATGTCATTAGCACCCCTAGTAAAACGCACAATGCCATCTGTGTGATGACAAGCACGACTCAAGGCATGTATACTCATACACTTCCCACACAACCATTGACCAAAAACCTTCAATGTTCCCTCCACTGCAGTAAACAAGCCATGGTCCGTAGCAATAGCTTCACGCAACACACTTTTACGCTCATCACTAGGAAAGTGCAACCGCTTGAGATGAGAAATCAATCGCGATATCCCCTTATTCCCCACTTCACCATCCGGGCAACAATGAAACATACGGAACGGACATGGCCAAAAACCGTTAAGTTGTGAAGAAGGGGATGCCATAAATATATGTAAAACAAACCACGTTTCGAGTTGAAAAGTGAAATTTTGATGTTTTTACAAGCAAGGAGAAGTAATTTTCATTGAGGCATATGATCGAACACTTGGTGTGCAGGTTAAAAAGAACAATTTCAACACCACAATTGGATAAGCATTGTTGCCCAAATGCAGTATAGACAAACAAGCCTTTGCTAGAGACTAGATTGAAGGTGAACGGAGGTGGGTGGCGGGTCTGTTATGGTGCTGGCAGCGAGTGTAATAAGCAAAAGGGAGGGTGATGGAGAGTTGGAAGGGATAGAGATGGTAAGCAAATTGGTGGTAGGGCGGTGGAGAAGGGGTAAACGGGGGTGGAAGGAGGTGACGGTGGTGGAAGGGGAAGGGGGAAGGGGGTTAGACGGTGGAAGTATTCTGACTTGGTACGTGTCGGGAATTTATAAACCGGACCAAACTCAAAATCAATCGCGATATCCCCTTTCATGTAATATTTATCTTACTTACATGTGTTATCAAAAGATATTGGTTTGATTTGGTTTGTGTCTTTTGCACCACTGTAGTAATATCTTCAAGACCAAGCAATTAATGTTTCTTATATCATTCTTTGATTGTACCACTCATCTGGTCAAACCTGCTGGTACCGGCACCGGATCTCGCCGGTGATTATGTTCTCCGGCGTATGTTACGATTAGCATCTTTGAATCGTCTATAGCTAACTCCACATCCTTTTCTTCCACGTAAAGTTACTGAGCTTGACGGAGATGCGACGGCGGTGTAGAGGAGGCCGGAAAGGACACCGGAGTTTGCGCCGAAGTCTTTGAAGACGGAGACGGTATCGAGGGTTGATTGATCGTAGCCTTGACTGGCTTTGAGGGATGAAGAGTAGAAGGAGAAAGTGTAGAGTGAGCCACTGGTGCACTTGAGCCATATGGAAGAAGGTTTTGTCTGACATACTTTCTCAGTTTCTCTCTGTTTCTCGTCGGAGCAACCATAGCCAACACCACCATCCCCTGTCTCTGACTGTTCTCTCTCTCTCTATCGGGTAAGCTTGCACATGAGGAGACTTAACTGAAAAAGTTAACGGCCGTTAACTTAAAGGCCATAAACCGTAAGAAAAATTTATATAAAGGTCAACCAGTGCAAAAATTTAAAATAAAGGCCACGATCCGTAATTTACCTTATTATAAAGGCCAAAATATGTAATTTACTCTAAAACATAGCATAACATAAGTTGTACTTCTTTTTCAACAAATATTAAACATAAATAATAATAGACCTTTTGATTAGATTCTTTTGTTAAGATGAAACAGTAAACCAAAAATCAAACAAACAAACAATAACAAAAAAAACATAGCAAATATATAACACAAATACACAAACAAAGACCAAAAACATTAGTATTGTTCTTTTGGCCGGATTCTTTTGTTCCGATGGAAAGAACTGAAAAAACAGAAATATCTAACTGCACATATAGACAAACCCTAACGTACATACAATACTGCCATTTAACAAAAAAAATAGCAATTTAAAAAAAACTAAAACTAAAATTAGGAAGATCGATGATCTTGCATAAAGAAAGATACTAAAAAAACACGAAAAACCACAATATCAAAGAGATCGATTATCTTGCATAATAAAGAAAGAGAAATAACTAAAAATATAGAAAAAAAAAATTAAATCTATAGCAAATGATACAAACAACTAAAAGTGTAAAACAATTACCTGAAACCAATGTGAGGGATGGTCGGAGATGGAAACCAACCAGAAAAAAAAAAAAGATGACTTAAATAAAAAATGAAGAACAGTATAGGGTTTCGTTTTTCAAAAGCTTGAACTTTGATACAAACAACAAATAAAGGCTGAAATTGCTGTGAATCAGAACCAGAGAAAGATGTGAGAGAGAAAAGTGAAAGAAATTTTTTAGAGAGAATAATCAATAATGAAGAATTAAAAGAAAGATTTGAATTTCAAATGGAAAAAACAGGTAACCCATTTGTTACAATATGAACCGGTTTGCTGATCTCATGCCCACATCATAAATCCAATGTGACATGTCTCTCTACTCGACACGTAGACAAAAGTAAGGTCATCCCAGAATGTCCTTTAGTAAGATGTAATATCGAGAAATTATTAGGTTTAAAAAGGGTAAGTCAAAAGTTTATTGGTCATTATTTATATATATACATTTATAAACTACATCAACAGTATTGTATCGTTTTATTTGCACATAGTACCTATTTTTCTGCATCTGGTACTTCTATTGATGCATATTGTACTCTTTTTTATGTTCATTACTCTTTATTATGCATATTGTACTATATTTTGATGCAGTTGAAGTCTCTTTCACATGTTAACAACACTTGGTTACTACTCCTAGGTGCCACATGGGGTTATTAAGGACACGTGTAAGTGTAAACATCACATTGACAACCTTATCTTCCCAACAACATTTGTATTCACTCATCTTTTCTTTAGCATCCCTTACTTTGTCTCTCTTCATGTCTTCGGTGATGAGCCCCTAGCTAAATCCCTAATGACGACGATGGGGTGACCACCACAGGCACCTTTTCTTGCTACACCCGTCTCTGCATTTCGCCTTTTGACGTTCTTTTTCCCAGAGAACAAGTTTTTTGCTTTGTGTTGATGTGTTTGGAATACTTTTTGATTGTTGTTGTTTGGGGAGGTTGTTTTTCTTATTTGCTGTTGGTATGAGTTTTTTATTGTGGTTTCATGTTTTGTGTGGGTATTTTTTTGCTTCTAGGGTTTTGTTTAGATCTTGGTGTTTGAATGTTTGTTTTTGCATGTTGTTCGTTTTTTGCTAATCGTATTTGGGTGGGTTTGTTGTAGTGTTTTTGCTTGTGAATCAACATAATCGATTTTGGGTTGTTGATGTTTCTTTTATCAATTGCATTGTTTTTGGTCGGTTTTTTGTTTTGTTTCTTTACTTTAACCTACTTGCTTAATTTTTCTTTACAATAATAACACTAATTAGGCTACTTTGGTGTCTTCTATTCTACTGTAGGAAATTATTATGTGTGAAGTTGGAGAAATTAAAAGCAAAGCTGAGCAAAGTACCTCAATTAATATGCTACTTAAAACGTTTTTGATGTCCTTCCATGAAAATGAAGTCTTTGACAACATGATCTTTGTCTTTCATTGTGGATCAGTGCTTAAAGTTGTTTTAGATCATTAGGATATATAAATGCCACCAAATTGGCAATATTATATATTTTACTTTTCATTGAAAATTTGTTTTTACACGCTTCATTTGTACTCTACAAAATTGCTATTGCTAGCCCCATATATATTTAGTAAAAAGACTAAGTCTCACGTTTCCGCAGCGAAGCGCGGGGTTACACACTAGTTAAAACAGATTAGAAATTAAGTTTCATCTATTTCTATATTTAATTTTGGTATATTAGTTTTTACTGGTCCCAACTATTACCTTTTGTCTTTTATTGGTCCTAACTATTAAATTGGTTGTCAACGGTCCCAACTTTTATCACTTTGGTAACCACTGGTCCCGTCATTAAATTTTTTTAATGCCGTTAAGTTTTTTCCAAATTCAAGACCGATGTTTTAGACCTTTTGATCGGAAGGATAATTCTTGTCGATTGATGTAAAAGTTTTCTCGAAAAGGCTCTCTGAACGATAAATTTTTTACATTTGATTGATGAACCGTTAGGTTTAAACACCCGATCGAAGCACTAATTTGTTGTTCGGAGCGCCGTTTCGAGGTAACTTTTCCGTCAATCGACTTATATTATCTTTCCGATCAAAATGCTTATAACATCGGTATTGAATTTGGAAAAAAACTTAACGGCGTTAAAAAAATTTAACGACGAAACCAGTGGTTACCAAAGTGATAAAAGTTAGGACCGTTGACAACCAATTCAATAGTTAGGACCGGTAGAAGACAGCATGTGATAGTTGGGACCAGTAAAAACCAATATACCTTTAATTTTTATTAAATACAAACATATATAAGTCTAATAGTTGGTACTTTGAAAAAAAATTATAAAATTTATACGTTTTAGAACTTTAAAATTTATAAAAGTTATTGTATACGACTATACCAATATAATGATTTAATTAATTACTTTTTAAATTAACTCCCTTAGATAATTATTTAGTTTTATTATTATGTTTTAATTCCTTAATTAACATTCTATTAATCTAGTTATCTTTAATTTTTTATTAGTTATTACTTATTTTTGTTATTTAATTTAACTATATAAAAACAAATATTATTAAATCGTTACTTATTTAAATAAACTATTCAGTTGTTGTTATTTAAATTCAATATTTATTTAAAACCTCATATTCTTATTAGAACCATAGTTCCTAAATTATCTTAAAATTTAAGTTCAATATCCTAATTTAAATTTCCTTATCTTTAGGTTAACGTAAGGGGATTTCCTGATGCTTTGTTACAAGTCATTTAGTTATTTAATCATCACCCTATTATCAAGTGAGTATTCGTAGTCCTTTTTTGTATTTGTTGCTATAGGGTTCTAATGTGACCTACACAAATAAGTTTTTACTCATTTTGCTTATGTTATTAAATTCATTTATTTCACATTGTGTTTCTACTTGCATTTATGTATTCGCATATGATAAAGATTATTCAAACCATTGTAATCGATTATAAATCAGTTGGTCAGACTAACTCACCTCATATATTTTTAATGCTTTTGCTCAGTGGATGATTGAAAACTGTTTTTATATCCATATGTTTTTGCTCAGTCATTTAAACTGATTAAAAGAGTTAAGATGCTTTCATGGGGGGTTGGGTGCACCGGCGTTTATGGCCTCATCTACCAAGGAAGAACCGACATCCTCTACGGGATCAGGGCTTCGGTCTCGTTTTCTAGAAGTGGGCTCCCCTTCGATGCCCTGCCCCTGACCTTCTGAATCAACTAGGATCACGGACCTAGTTAAATAAACAATTTAGTTATTTGTTTGAATATTTCATTTTTTTTATGAATTTTGGTATTTGGAATTTTGGAATATTTTAAATTAGGATTCAATACTATTTAATCATCTTTAAATATCATGTGTAATGAGCAATCGATTAACTTTCTTCCGCCTCGAAGATTCCGCAATTTGTCGGAGTATGACATTTTCCACCAATAAATAGGAGTTCTACACTCTCGTTTTTCATAAGATTCATTCAGCTCATTTGGGATCCATTCCAGGTCACAATACAAGACCTTTCTCCTTCTTACTTCTTTCTCTCTCTAAAACTCTTTTTTACACACTCAAACACACATGGTTTCTCTCTTGTATGTTCAGTCACACTTACACGAAGGGAACACCATGTATGACAATGATAAAAAAATATATATGGGGGTTTTCATATTTTACATCGACGAGTCTACTATCTAGCGCTCATGCTAAATATTAGAGTCGACAATGGCGCCATCCGTGGGACCAGGAGTTTTAAACATTCTTACAAGAACGACTAGTACAATTTGTTTTTCATAAAACCAATAGCAAATCCTTATCCTCGTACTTGAAATCGAAGCTGATTTCCTTTTTTTTTAAGATCTGGAACAATCCAATCGCTTTATGGCAGACCTACAGACCATAGAGATACTCAATGGGCGAATGAGAGGGAGAGACCAAGGAGAGACCCGATGGGTGTTATTGATAAAGGGATAAGGGCAAGAAGATATTAACACCCACTAAAATCTTTAACCCGAGGGTTTAACAAAATAGCCCTCTAGTTAACCCTAGTGTCCAGAATGCAACTGGTGGATCAAGGACCAAGGGTTAATGAAATAATCTCCCAGTCAACACCATTGTCCAGAATGCATTTACTGGATCAAGAACTAGGGGTTAATATGACAACCTCTTGGTAAACACCAATGTCCAAAAGGCAATTGCTAGATCAAAAACCCGAGTTTAATGGGACAACCTCTCTGTCAACACCAATGTTCAAAAAGCAATTGGTGGATCAAAGACATCTGGTTAATGGGACAACCTCCTGGTGAACACTAGTGACAAGAATGCCACTGCTTAATCAAGAACCTAGGAGTAAACAGAGAAACCTCTCGGACAACACCACTAACCATAATCTAAATGTTGGATCAAGGACCAGGGGTTAACCAAACAACCTCCAACACCAGTAACCAGAATGTGACTGTTTCATCCAAGCCGATCAATACTAACGATCCGAATGCAAATACTTTATTTCAGTCAACACCAAGGAACAACTCCAACATGAGTTCTTCATAACTTTTACAAGATATCCAAGTTTCTCTACAAACTAACACAATTTATACTCTTATCTATTTATTTCTGTCTTTACCTACTAGCAAATGACATATAATGGCATTTCACACTTAGTTATGTGTCCATTTAACTCAAATATTAAAGCACAACTTGTGTTCCATAATATACTACACCGGTGTGGAGGGACATAACTCCCTCCTAATGTTATAACTTTTTTAGCTCTTAGAAACTACTTTTCTAAATCAAAGACACAACAATCTGATACCTAGGAGCGAGCTTACAACTAAATTTTATACATAAAGGTTGTTGGTACATGAGTTGGATATGACAAAGCATAAGTTTAATCATTTATCATTTTTTTAGAACAACTCATATATCCCATCATACAAACATGTTATACATAAGATAATGTGCTCACATTAAACATGAGTTAAACCTCACGTCTAATCATACAAACTATTGAGTCATGAAATTAAGATTGATGATTGTCAGATCGGGGCTAAACACGATGCAAGATGTTGATTATAGTAGACTAAGGGGGAGAATTGTTGGACCTGAAAAAAAGTCTAATATTATCAACATAGTAAAGTCAACGTCAGCGGGTCAAAGTCAACGCCATGTCAAGTTGACGGTTCGAACGATGGATTGACGTGTGCAGATCAAGTTATAAAAGACAATGGAGCTTCTGGTTGAAGAAATATATTTTGTTTAGACAATATATATATATATATATATATATATTATTTTTAGACTAAAATTAGACGCTTTAAATGTAATTTATTATTTTTTCATGTTTTAGTCTTTGATATTGTTTAGGGTCCTAATTATCATTAACATATAGTCATTAGGCTATATATAGAAAGAGTTGGTGACAATTAGGGTTAAGGCTTGTATGAACCAAATAGATCTAGGATTTGTAATTGCCATATCAATTTAGATTAATATTTGGGGTTTTTCATGTTCATATCCAATTCATCAAGTTCTTTCTATTTTATATTAAATCTTCATATATTTACATGATTCAATGCAGATTGGGACCAACATAAACATGTACGTATGAAGTATTACACATATATACTAAGATGAAGACTTTTATGAACAACTAATATTGTAAAAAAAAGGTATATTGGTTTTCTCTGGTCTCAACTATCACATTTTGTCTTCTACCGGTCCCGACTATTGAATTGGCTGCCAACGGTCCCAACTTTTATCACTTTGGTAACCACTGGTCCCGTCGTTAAATTTTTTTAACGCCGTTAAGTTTTTTCCAAATTCAATACCGATGTTATAAGTCTTTTGATCAGAACGATAATATAAGTCGATTGATGAAAAAGTTACCTCAAAACGGCACTCCGAACAACGAAATAGTGCTTCAATCGGGTGTTTAAACCTAACGGTGCTTCAATTGGATGTAAAAATTTTATCGTTCAGAGCCTTTTCGAGAAAACTTTAACATCAATCGACACGTATTATCCTTCCGAACAAAAGGTCTAAAACATCGGTCTTGAATTTGGAAAAAACTTAACGGCGTTAAAAAAATTTAACGACGGGACCAGTGGTTACCAAAGTGATAAAAGTTGCGACCGTTAACAACCAATTTAATAGTTGGAACCAGTAGAAGACAAAAGGTAATAGTTAGGATCAGTAAAAACTAATATACCTAAAAAAATAAGTTGACCCAATTTACAACTTACTATTAGTAGTTGTATGTAAAGTCAAGTCCTAATCTAGCCTACTATGTTAGAAAACCCAACATATGATGTCAACACTTTTTAAAAGCAGTCAAAAACATTAAAATTTGTTAGAGAAGTCATTCTCTACTAGTTACATCAGAGGTGCAAATCGTACCAACAAAGACCTATATAACACGCATATGTATCATACGTACATACCATACACATATATAAAGAAGAAATGCAAACATTCTATATATTAGTGGCGGAGCTAGCCCAAAAGTTAAGGGATATCCCTCTAAATTTTTTTTCCATACGTTTATACAATAATAATAAAAAAGCACCGATATACAAAAAAAAACATACCTAAAAGATTTGTTCATGAGTACGTATTGAGGGTGAACTTAACGTTTTTTATCACACTTTATGAGAAGATGATAGATTTGAAAACCTGAATGGATTATGTGACATTACTCGTCTAATGGTGGAAACTGGAAAAAATCGTTTGTTTCCATTGGTTAATCGGATATTGAAGCTTGCATTGGTTTTACCGGTTGCGGCCGCAACCGTTGAAATGTGTGTTTTTCTAAATTAAAGCTTGTCAAGATGGATTTCGCAATCGAATGGGTGACGACTTTTTGAACGGGGCGTTGGTTTGTATGGTTGAAAAAGAAATATTTGAAAGGATGTGATGATTCGATTTCAAGCTATGAAAGAACGACGTGATCAATTGAATCGTATCCTCCTCCCGATCAATATCCATAAAACGTTGTTTTGAAATTCGAAAAAAAAAGTTAACGGCCGTTAAGTGCACTTAACGGCGGACCACTGGAGGCAAAAAAAGTTGAATTTGAGACCACTAGAGGGAATAAACTGAGTTGAGATTATTCTCGGCCAAATAGGTGTTAGTTGGGATTATTTTAAGCCAATTTACCTATCTATAAACCCAATGAAAAACCCAAATTAGAGTTGTAAAGATATTCATGCCCCCATTAGTTTAAATTTTTTATATTTTCAGCCCCTAAATCACATGTTTAAGTTTTGCTACTAATCATCTTCATGTTTTTTCTGTGTCTTGTGAGTTGCTACTTGTCAAAATTGTACATGACAAGCAGATAATGAGATGCAATATATACTTCAAGGTGCAAGCTAGTTTCACTTAATCAATAGATGAATACATGAAATAGAGATACATTAATTCTAGTTTTTACCTTAAGAACTCAACAAGAAAGCTCTAATCATAGGTTTCACCTTCTCTTTTGTCTTTATAATGCAAAAGAGTATCATCCTATACACAAACACCATACCAAATAGGATACCAAGATCGACCCACTTCGAATATCCCATTTCGACTTGCAATAAACCCTTTAATATCATGTTATCATCAATGGTCAAAGGACCTCCCAAGTACTCGGGGAACTTAAGACCTTGAAACTCATTTTTGTACAATCCTTGTAATGCAAACCTATGGAACGAAACATAGTACATAGGGTATCTCCAGAATACTTGAGCAAGATCATCCGGTAACCGGAAGAAGCCAGCACTAAGTATCATCAACCCTTGGACTCCAGCACCGGCTATTATGCCCATTAACAAATTTGGCACGATGGTAGCTACGATCAACATAAGGCATTCAACGAGTAACATTGATGCAAAGAGCACCAATGCAAAGTACACAAATTGTTCACGTTCTCGTTGAAGGCCTGCGAGCAAGTAAGCTATTATTCCTGGGATTAAAGATATGACAAGTAGGTACGGTGTTGAGGAGATCGCATGGCTGGTAACGAATGATCCAACTCCATAGTGTCCATTCAATCTTTCCCATTGAAAGACCTACATATGTATATATAGTTCATGATGTCAAAAAAGAAAATCGGTTAATGCACATTTTGTTTTATAAGATCAAATGAAATGCATCAACAAACCTTCATTTCTTCCATGAATGAGGGGAAACCGCCAATAGCCAAGATGGTAAGAAATGAAGAGACAAACATGAGCATTGAAATCCTAGGCTGTCATTGTTAACCATAACAAACAATTCTTAGCCACTCCATCCGACAAATCGAAGGTTTTAAAATTTTAGTATAGTTCATCCGGTTTTAGATAACCTTTAATTTAGCCACATACGTAACTTACGTTTAAGGAGCCAAACCCAGAGCCAAGATCGTAGAAAACAGTTCCAACCGCAAAGCCCAAAGCAATATATATACCAAGTCGTAACCAGTAGTATCCTATATCACGATACATGTTTTTGAATGATCTTTGTATTAGCACTCGACACTGTGTAAGAAAACCAGCTTTCACGCTTCCTAGTTTCTCAGTTAGACCTCCTCCGTCCTTAAAAAAATCATGATAATACGTTAATGTATTTAACGCAGAATTTTTTTAATATAAGCAAACATAACAGGATTGTGCACCTGTCCACAAATAGCAGCTACTTCACTTTTGATATTGTTATATATCTCAGATGACTTGTAAGATTCAGAAAGTACGTCGACTACTTTCTCAACCGCTAAATGTTCACTAGCATGGTCCTAAAAGTGGTAAAAGAAGAGACGTTTAACTAATGAAGCGTGATCTTTTATGAAAAAAAATGATTCGATCACCAAGTCGTACCTCATCAAAGTCTGTGTTGATAGTTATAAGATAGTGATCTGCGGGACTTTGTAGATGTGGACAAGGAAAACCATTTACTGCAAAAAACTAAATGTAACAAAACAAAAAGTTACCTTCATGATTTTGTGATTATCGTCGAGGTTTGTTATGAAAACTTACCTCATTTGCTGCAAAAGTAGGACCAAAATATATCGTTTTCCCTAAAGAGAGTAGACAAAGATTACTAAACAGTCGAAAAACATGGCTACTAGGTTGATGGATAGCTGCTAAAACTGTCATCCCATACTGTCGAGTGAGCTTAACAATCTGGTTCATGACATAATATGAGGCTGCACTGTCAAGACCACTTGTAGGCTCATCAAGCAAGAGAAGTTTTGGGTGTGTAAGGAGTTCTAAGCAGACACTTAGACGTCGTTTCTGGCCGCCACTAAGTCCTTTGATTCCCCAACCTCCTATTCTTGTGTTCATTGAATCTTGAAGCCCCATGTCCCTTATAATTCTATCTGCCCTCTCCCTCTTCTCAGATCTTGGCATCGAATTTGACAGTTGAAGTTCAGCTGAGTAGTATACTGTTTCTTTAACGGTTAAAGTCCATGTTAAAACTTGTTCTTGAGTCATATAAGCCTATACCAATATTAAAGAACAAAGTTCAGAACTAGAAGATTTGAAAGTTCAACCATGTATATACATTGTTGATTTGTTTCCCTTGTTAGACTTTAATTATATAAGTCTTTTTAGGAAAGTTTAGGGTGTTATTTAAGCATAAGGTTGTATTTGGATTGAATTTGTATTAGTGGAATAAGTCTAGGGACTGGAACTGTTAAATTGGGAACCTATTAGGTCACAACGTTTCATGAAGAATCCAATTTACTCACAAAGAACCAACGTGACCAATCAAGAAGCAGTTTCGGCAAGAATCCAAGGGACACGACTGTTGAAGGCAGCGGTTGAACAAGTTAATTGATTAACTATCATTAGGACTAGTATATATAGATACTTTGATTCAATTGTAAAGTGTGTCTTTTCTTGAACAATATTGATATGAATGAAATCATCTTCTTGTTGTAAATCTTGTTTAACTCGATCCTGTGGATATGAAATCCTGTTTCGAACGTCTCATTCCTTGACATGAATGATTCCAAATAACTAATAGAAAAACTAAACAATTTTCTTTGCGTAAATGCTTAGGAACCGTTGTTTGATACGTTGATACGAATTTTTGAAGCAAAAGTCACGTCAGATAAATACTTGTGGAAACACTTTGGTACACCCGGGCGATGCACTTTGTGTTGTATATGTGACAAAATGAAGGCGTATGAGTTTTGCTACACATTCGCTGTCAAAAATCATAGTTTAAAATTGGGGTAACTGTATAAAATTATGTAATTAAGCTTGTCAAATTGTTAAAATTAAGTACTTGAAATTTAATTTTCTCTCAATAGTCACTGAATTTTTTATTATGTGTTTCAGTCTTATGTAATAATTTTTTTAATTAATATTTGATTTTTTAAAAAATATGTTGGGCAAATGAAACATATATAAAATTTGATTACTATTTAGTAAGGATGAGACTAGTACCGATACAGTACTGAAAATAGTCAAATGCCAGTCCCAATCTTCTTAAATGCGAGTACCAAATACCATACTGAAAAATTATTCTGATAGCAATATTGGTACCGGTTTTTTCGGTATAGTACCAATATAGAACCATTTTAGTTATATGCAGTTCGGTAATACACATAGGTAGCATACTAGCATGTGGGATTTCTTTTTCCATTATAAATTAATGTCTTTCTTTATAAAACATAAATAAATTGATTGATAGTGGAATAGGATCAAAATAGTCCTAAAAATCATACGAACTCGAAAAGTGGGACGCTCGATGAATGCTTGAAGTTGAAGTCACATTTATGGAAGGAAAATACATAATGATTAAGCGATTAGAAAAAAAATTGATGATATGAAAGACTTTTTTATTACTCTCTATATTCTATTTTAAATGTTATGAAATCTAAAACACAAAGTTTAAAAAAAATATTAGATTATTATATTTTTTAAATTATAAAATGATAATAATGTTCTTATTTGAATTTAATGACACATTTTGTGTTAATAAACTAGAGGCAAAACTGAAAATTATATTTATATTTTTAGAAATTAACATTTAAATTGGGACAACAATAAATAGAAATATGGACATTTAAAATGAGACAAATGGAGTATTATTTTTAATTATGAAATGAAACCGTAAAATAACTTTCAAATTCCAACCTTTCAAAATCGGTACCTAATCCCAAAATACCAACAAAAAAGGTGCTAGTACCGAATTTATTGTTTCTGAAAACCCCTAAGACTCCATACTAGTGTTGAAATGGCTATTTTGGTGCGTGATCGGTACGAGACCTGTATTTAATAAAAAAAAATCTCATCTCTACTATTTAGTGATTATTTTTATTCAATTTGACTTAAATTTGATAATTTTAGAACTTCGTTATTAAGCGTTGCGAATTATTTTTTTATTCACTATTATATCCCGATTCAAGTTAATTGCAAAAAAAACTCACTTTTAATTAATAACCATGGTTTATACATGTTTTATTTATCCAACTCAATTTAATATATTTAAACATTTATTACATAAGATTAAACGTTTAATGAAATTTCAATGACTATGAAAATAAAAAAAAAATCAATTACTTAATTGAAATAGTAGTTAAATTTAGTTACATTTATGATGCATTTTCTCATTAAAATTAACATAAGTTTTAACTAAAATAATTCTATATTAAAAACTAGTTTAGTGCCCGCGCTACGCTCGGGAACACAACATTCAAGTGATGCTTTTAAGGATATTCATGAACGTTTCAATAAGTTTTGAAACAAAACCGTGGTAAACCGAAACACGTAATATATTTTTAAAAATTAAATTTTTAGTATAGCAATATTATACTCAAATTAAAGAGAATAAAATGTTCAGTTTTATGGTGTGGTTTATTTTTTTTAAAAAATCCATATAAAAAAGTTATGTATATTTATAAAACATTGAGGTCTTTAGTTGTATATTATTATTAATTTTATCCATAAGTTTCATTTTCACACCCTATCAAATATAAACCGACTCATGTACACCCCTTGTAGTAGAGGGTTAAAAGTATAAATACTTTTAAATTTTTCAGAATTCTCCAAAATATTATGGGACCAAAAATGTAATTAGTTTTATTATAATATATTTTATATACATATTTTAAATAAAAAAAATCATTATTATGAGATAAAGTCTCAAATGATGCCACATAAGCCAGAAGCTTTAAAATGGTGCCACATAAGCTTTTTTGGTTTTGCTATATTATATAAAGATTGACTTTACGAAACATTATATGCTTGCGACACATTTACCACAAATGGTTTTTTACTTAATGAATAGTTTTTAGTTAAGCTCCGGACGCATTTGCGAATTTGTTCTAAAGTTTGCGAATAATTCTATATTGTATTTATATATTTAAATATTGTGACGCATTTGCTACAAAGTTTGGTGGATCTCCGCATCACAAGTTTGTATGCATTTACTACACTTTTCAAGTACTCTGCGCCACATCTTCCTTTTGCAACCACGATTTTTTAGGGCTTGATTAACCACACATCCATACTAGCTAATCACACATGCGTTTCTCTCTATCTCTATGTACTAGGTTAGTGCCTGCGTTACGCTCGGGGCATAACACTCATGTGATGATTTTAAGGATATTCATGGACATGAACGGTTCCAATCAGTTTTGAGATAAAACTGTGATAAAACTGAAACACAAAATTTATTTAAAATCTTGTTGTTTGGTATAACAATATTATAAGCAAATTAAAGAGAATTAGACGTTCGGTTTTATGGTGTAATTTTTGTTAAAACAGTGTCGTATAAAAAGTTTTTATATTTAAAAAATAATTATGTATTTAATTGTATGTTATTAATAATTTTATCTTTAATTTTATTTTTATACCTTAATAAATATAACCTTGCCCAAACACACCCTTAGTAGGAGAAGGTTGAAAATGTAAATAATCTTAATTTTTTAAATATTTTGCTAAATATTAGGGGATCAAATGAAAATTAATATTATTATAATAAATTATTATAGATAGATATATAATTTTTAAATATAACAATATTATTAATTTTGAGAGAATATCTCAAATAATGCCAACTAAGCAAATGAATCTCAAATGATGCCAAGTAAGTAAACATGATTTTGCTATATTATATAGAAGATATGTGTATATATATATATATACCTTCTAATAAAAGAGGGTTTTAGAAGCCACATGACATTCATTGAAGCCTACTGTGACCTCTAATTCCCGCCAAAATGAGAAGAGAATACGGCTTTTCACGCGGATCATATGACCCGACCCTAAACCCACTAAATGATCCGACATATATATGTTTTTCTTTTCACCGTACAGATACAAGAAACCCTAAAGCGCAAACACTCATGCCTCTTCTTCTTCATCTAAGATTTTCATTCGTTCCAATTTGAATCGAATCCAAGGTAAGCATTTTCTCTCAAGATCTCATCTTCATCTTCATATCAGATACGATTTATGTATCTTCTTCAATTTGATATCATATGATTTTAGCTTGTCTATAGATGCAAACCGAGGATTGTATGTGGCGAAGAAGAAGATTATTATTGCTCTGATAATGACTCGATCGATGATGGATTTGAGAACGATGTTTCTAATTCTTAGGTCTAGATGTATGGTTAGCATCACCATTTGTTTAAAATAAGTTATATAATAAACATATAATTTTGAAGGTTCGTGATTCTAACATTCAAAATACAAATATATCTCTCAACTCAACTTTCTAATTAAGATACTTATTTATTTTTACACTTTTAACTCTCAACTTAAATTTTACATATTTACGACTTTGACTCCTTATTTTACTTTGATATATTTACGACTTTGACCCCTTATTTTACTTTGATATATTTACGAATTTGACCCTCTGTTCTACTTAGACATAGTTACGACTTTGACTATTCGACTTTGACATATTCATCATTTTTACATATATATCTTATATATATCTCTGTCTTTTAATATGTGACGCGTTACAACTTTATACAATAACGTGAGAAACGTGAAACCTTTTATACCATTATCCGCGATTTGATAAAGATGAGATGGTGGATGAAGACATTAGTGTGCTCTTTCTAGCAAAAAGTTAAGGTGGTTGAGTTGGTTCGGCGCTTTGTTAAAGTTTTTGAGGTTTAGGGTTCGTCTCCTGTCTCTGCAAATCAAATTTTTTTTATTTTTATATTTTGACATTTTAACAACTTTGGCCCTTCCACTTCAAGTTTAACGTATTTAAGACTTTGAAACTTTCATTATATTTTGACATAATTTACTACTTTGGCTCTCTGACTTTGACATTTAAGTTTAGATATATCGCGTCTTTTATATGTAACACATTACCACTTTACATCGAGGTGGCAAACATGAGACCCGGCCGACGCAACACGCGACCTGACACGTAAACCTAGTTATTTGTAAAGCATAATATTCCAAGACTTTTTCATCTAAAAAATGCAAAAAAAATCCAAAAAACTCCTTTATAAATCGCTACACTTCACCCAATAACACATGCGTTACAAATAGGAGTGTAAATGAGTCAAGCCGACCCGCAAGCTACTCGAGGTCGATTCAGTAAGTAGCTCGTTCGAGTCGAGCAGTAACAAGCTCGAGCCCGATCTCGAACCTCGAATATTGCTCATTCTGTTATTAAGCTCGAGCTTCTCATTCAAAACTTCACGAGTCTTAACGAGCTTTTTATTTAATGTTTTTATTTAGTTTTATAACTATATATTCATAAAATTATGATACAAAATATTAAATAATATGTATTGATTTGTTATATATAAGATCTATGATTATAAATATATAAAAAATTAAATATAAAAATATACATAAAATAATTAAATACTAAATGAGTCGAGCCTTAACCAAGCTTGAGCTTGAAACCTTTCTTAAAAACCGAACTTGAGCTTTGAAAATAAAGCTTGAAACAAACCCAACTCGAGCTCAAGCTCTGTTAACCTAAAATGAGCCGAGTTTAGACTCACCTCAGGTCGTTTACAAATCTATAACTTCACCCAAAAAAAAATGGTTTACAAATCCACTACACGCCATTAGTTATTTTGTTATGTTTTATAATTTCTCGTCAGAAGTTTGTTATGTTACATGGTAAGGGTTTTATTGTGATAGAAAATGTGTCGCATATGTGTTGGATATTGCAACCAAATAATTTGCGTTGTTGTAAATATCCATTAAAATTTCAAATTTTTTTTAGTAGTGTAAAAACATGTCTCGTTAAAAAATATTATACATACCATAGTGCCATATGTGCGTCGTAACTTCCTTCCGTTTATCAGAACGCGTCCAGTGTTTCTTATGTTTGATGCCAATCGTCCTGCATGTGTAAAACAACAAACTACTAAAACCGTAGTTGTATGTATAATATAGATGTCTCTAAAAGAGCTTTCTAATGGTTAAGTGATGAATCACACAATCAAGATGTTAATAGTTCACATCTTGTTGGTTGCTTGTTGAGGTGCATTTTATCTTAAAAAATCTAGAACCGATGTTAAAAAATGTAATTTAACACACTAAAAATGGTGAGTTACATACCAGCCAAAGAATCAAGGAGAGTAGATTTGCCACAACCAGAAGGACCCATAATCGCCACAATCTCTCCTGGTTTTGCAAAACCAGTCGTGCAACAAAGTATGGTTTTGCATCCGTTAGAGCTTGAAACAGACGCTCCAAGGTTCTCCCATGTCAAACAAGCTCCACTTGTTTTCTTTGTCATTAGCGACTCCGAATCAACCATTTCGATTCCCCATTTTCCTTCATCTGGTTCCGGACATATTTCATTGTTATGTACTAAACTCCCCATTGAAAGAGTTTTAAAGAGAGAGAGAGAGAGAGTATAGAGGTGTTTTGAAATGGTAAGAAGAGTATGATCATAAATATATAGCAAGAGCATATGATCAATGGTGGTTCTGATGATTTATTATCCATTTAATAGCATCTGTTTAGGCCCCGTGACACAATGGGAGATAAAACAATTATAAATTAAAACAAAGAAATGCCAAAAAAGACTCACGCGATAATTTGACGTTTATTTCTGCACAAACGAGACCAAGTACCAAATTTTAGTCTTCAATGGGACAAATTATTTTATCTAAGTAATTGTTTATTAGTTAAACATTTTTAAATAATCGTTTTTGCATCCTCTTAGTTTTATCTATTTCATATCATGTGCGGCGCTTAAATTATTAGTGTTAAAAAGGTAAATCTTCAAAACATGTCACGTAGTTTTAGTTAATATTATTGTGAGAATCACATAGTGAATTGAACAATATGAATATGAAAATTAAAGAACAAAGACAAGATGATTTCTTTTCTTGAACACATACTACTACCGGTTTTATTTACGGTTATGAACAAAAACAAAAACGATTGAAAAATGAATGAAAGAAGTGAAGTAAAAGTAACATACCTCTCGATCTTATATGCTAATAAGGGAAGTCATTAATTCCCCATCATTAGCCCTAATAACATAAATAAAACAGAAGCTGAAATATTTATATATTTAATCCCTACACATTCACTAGATTAACATTTGTAGACTAAACTATAACGTTGAACTTAAACCAGCTCCACTTAACCACATAATCAACAATCTCCACCTTGGAGTACGGCTTTAAGCTTCAAAACAGATAACCAAAATTATCCAATACCAATTATCTCCAAACACTTGTGCAACTTACCAACAGGTAAAGCTTTAGTTAAAGCATCAACAACATTTTCAAATGTATGCAAACATCTAATAGAGACTTCCTTTTTCATTAAAAGCATCTCTAATAAAATGAAACTTTACTCTGATATGCTTAGTTCTCTCGTGAAAAGCACACTATGCTTAGCCAACTGTATAGCACCAGTATTGTCACATAGAACCAAAGTATGAGTAAATCTTATGCCCAAATCATCCACAAGTCCTTTCAACCACAAGGCTTCTTTAACAGATTCAGTAAGTGCAATATATTCAGCTTCTGTGTTGGACAAAGCTACAACTGGTTGAAGTGTAGCTCTCCAGCTTACTATACTTCTTATGACTTTAAACATATATCCTGCTGTTGACCTGCATCTATCCAAGTCTTTGGCATAATCAGCATCCACATAACCCAATATCATACCATTTCCTGTTGAACTTTCACCAAATACCAAACCAACATTCATAGTACCTCTTATATACCTTAATAGCCACTTCACTGCCTCCCAATGCCTCTTTCCAGGATTTGCAATATACCTACTCTCTATGCTAACACCATAACTGATGTCAGGTCTTATGCAGACCATAAGGTACATCAAACTTCCAACAGCATTTGCATACCTTTGACATACAATCCAAATCTTTTTTACATTGTGGACAATCTAAAGCTGAAAGTTTGAAATGTTGAGCAATAGGTGTTTTGACAGATTTGCAATCCATAATACCAAAATTCACAAGTATCTTTTGTATGTATGATGATTGAGTTAATCTAATATGTCTGAGATTTCTATTTCTAGATATCTCCATGCCTAGAATTTTTCTAGCTTGTCCCAACTCCTTCATTAATAAGAAGTTGTTTCACTAGATTAATCCGACAAAGATCTTTGCATGTGATTAACATATCATCTACATAAAGTAAAAGATATAGCATGTTACCAGAACTCCCTTCTCTCTGATATAAACACATGAATCATATTAACTTCTATCAAAATAAAACCTTGAGTTAAAACATAATCATCAAACCTTTTATACCACTTCCTAGGGGCCTGTTTCAGTCCATATAGATATCTTTGCAACATACATACCTTGTTTCCTTGTTGTTCAAATCCAGAAGGTTGTGTCATGTAGATCTTTTCCTCCAGATTCCCATGTAAGAATGTTGTTTTTACATCAAGTTGCTCTAATTCCATGTCCATTGAAGCAACTAAAGATAATAACACTCTGATAGATGTATGTTTTACCACTGGTGAAAAGATCTCATGATAATCAGTACCCTCTCTTTGTTTAAAACCTTTTGCCACTAACTTGGCTTTATATATTAGTTTCTCAACCCCTGAAAAACCATCCTTTAATGTGTACATCCACTTACAAGGTACAACTTTGTGATCATGGGGTTTTTCAACCAATACACAAGTATTATTCTTATATAATGACTCCATTTCATCTTCATAGCTTGCATCCATTTTTTACTGCCTCGTGAATGGATTATAATCATATGATAATGGTTCATTTGTATCTTGATCTTCAGCAGTCACAAACACAAAAGCAGTAATATCTTCATCAGATTCTCTAAATCTGGCAGGTGTTTTAGTTTGTCTCTTAGTCCTATTCTTAGCTAAGCTTTATGGAATAGAACTAGAGGACCCTTGGTCATTTCTTTCTTTTGCATTGCCATCAGAATTATGACTAGTACTTCCTTCGGCATTGCCATTAGAAGTACTACCTGATGGGACATTATCAAGTTGAACATGGTTAAAGTTTTTATTTAACTCATCTAACTCCACCTCAATTTGAAACCTCTTTGTATCATTTGAACCCACCACCTGCTTCCCTTTGATTTTACGAAGAACATCTTTGTAATATGTATCTTCTTGAAAAGTTACATCTCTACTTATGATTACTTTTGGACTAACATCATCAAATCTCCATAATCTGTAGCCTTTAGCACCTTCAGGATATCCTATGATCACACATTTGAATGCTCTTGTATCCAATTTACCCTGTTTTACATGAGCATAAGCCACAGTCCCAAACACTTTAAAATCATAATAGTTTGACTTTCTACCAGACCACATTTCCATAGGAGTTTTCATATTAATTGCACTAGATGGTGATCTATTCACGAGGTAAGCAGCTGTAGTAACTCTTTCTGCCCAGAATACTTTATGCAGACCAGAGCTAATAAGCATACATCTTACTTTGTTTAACAAAGTCCTATTCATCCTCTAACAAGCCCATTTTGCTGAGGGGTTCCTGGAATAGTAAGATATCTTGTAATCCCATGGGTTTTACAAAATTGATTGAATTGATTATTACAAAACTCTAACCCATTTTCAGTTCCGAGTTTCTTAATTCTTTTATTAGTTTGATTTTCAACCAATATTTTCCATTCTTTAGACTTTGTAAAATCTTCATCTTTAGTTTTAAGAATGTACATGCATACTCTCCTAGAGTAATTATCAATTAATGAGATAAATACCTGACACCTCCTAATGACTATGGATTAGCAGGTCCCCATAAGTCAGAGTGAATATAATCAAAATCCCTTGTGTGTTGTGTTGACTTTTGGTGAATTTGACTCTGTGAGCTTTTCCCAAAACACAATCTTTAAAAAAACTGATTTCCACATCTTTTAAACCTTCAATCACTGTTGTTTGTTTAACTCCAACAACCCTTAATTGCTGATGTGTCTAAGTCTTTTATGCCATAACATTGCGTCACTTTCAGTTTGTGAACTTACACTAGCATTTATTCCACTAGACACTTTACCATCTAGGATGTAGATATTGTTTTCTCCCCTAGTTCCCGTTAGCAGCACCATACAACCCTTAATTACCTTGGTTTTAGGTTACAACACACCCTTCTTTCTCAAATGTACCCATTGAGATGAGATTCCTTGTCAACTTAGGTATAAACCTAACATTTTCAAGAGTTACATTAGATCCATTGTCTAATCTTAATGTAACATTACATTGACCCATGATCTCACATGGTCTGTCATCACCTAATTGCACTGTGCCCATCTGTTTCATCTCAATTGAACTAAAAAACTCTTTATGAGGTGTCATATGATATGAACACCCTGAGTCCATTATCCATCCATCAACAATAGTATTTCTTGACACCATTAACACTTCAGCACTGTCATAACCATCATTATGACCATCTTGCAAAACATTTCCTTGTCCCTTTGAAGAGCTATATTCATTATTTTTCCTTCTTCTTTCTGGATAGTCTCTCTTAAAATGCTTTTCAGAGTTCCAAATATAACACCTCTTCTTTCCTCTTGACTTTGATCTTGAATCATCTTTCCTTTGTATCCAGAACTTAATCCTGATCCTCTTTATTCACTCTTTCCTCTTACAAATAACCCTTCACCTAAATCACCATTTTCATATGTTCTTTTCTTGAGTTCTTTTTAATTTAAAGCAGCAATTACTTCATCCATTGATAAAGTAACATACCTCTAGATCTTATATGCTAATAACGGAAGTTGTTAATTCCCCATCATTAGCCCTAAAAACATAAATAAAACAGAAGCATAAATATTTACATATTTAATCTCTACACAGTCACTAGATTAACATTTATTGACTAAACTATAACGTTGAACTTAAACCAGCTCTCCTTAACCACATAATCAACAATTATTAATGGTTTCAACACACTTATTTATAGGTTATTGGATTCTAATATTCCAAGCTATGGGTTTTGACTGATGTCACTCCCGTCGTTAGATAACACTAATTTCGTTAGTGTTTAGGTCAAAAGTGTCACTTTACAAACTTGATGGAAAACTTCATGTTTGTGTGTATATATATATATATATATATATATATATAGGGGATGGGTATTTTGTAAACCACTCCTTAAAATGTTAACCAAAAAACCAATTATAGACCACAAGTTAATTTTTGAATATTTTAATATGTGGACCACATTTCATCTTGATTTTTTTATTGTTTTTAGTATTAAACATGTGGTCAAGAGTGATTAAAGGGGTAAAAAAGTAATTTCATATTTAATTTCTCTCTCTACCTTTTTTTCTCTCTTGATTCTCTCTTTCTGTTTTTTATTTCCAGATTTTTCTTTTTATCTTTTTTTAATTTAAAAATTATAGTAATAAGATTTTAATAAACATGTATTTGTACACATATGTGAAATCAAATATACACGTGTTAACTTAGTTGACAAGTCAACAAGATGCTCATGGTTTGTAGCTTTCTTATCGCTTCGTGATTTTGTATCACTCGTCTTGAATATCCATTTTCTAAACACTTGTCGTGAAATACAAGTCCAAAAACACATGTGTAGATTCATAAAACATATGTGTGAAATCCAAAATACAAAATTAACACGTGTTTCGTGAAATATAAGTCCAAAAACACATGTGTGAAATACAAAATACAAAACACATGTGTGAAATTATCTACTTTCTAGATGCTCGTTTCTTGATTCTTTCTTGTTCACAATCTAAAACGAAAAACCAAGATTTAACATGCGTTAAATACTTTTTTAGATCAAGGAAATAATAAACTCAAATTATACATATGTATATTAAAAACGTGTAAAAAGTTTAATTTACACATATATACTAGTCAGATACAGTTGTTAGTGCAACAACATAAAAGCAAAAACAAGACTAACACAAGTGTACAACTCAGTTACACATGTGTATATTCAAAAACTAGTTCTGTTACAACTTTTTATGCACAAGGTACAACAACTTAGAGGAAAAAACAAGAATAATACATGTGTATAACTCAGTTACACCTGCGTATTTTTAACACTAGTTTTGATACAACTTTTTATACACAATATACAACAACTTAAAGTGAAAACAAACTAACATGTGTGTACAAAAATCAGTTTACACATGTGAATAATAAAAACACTTAACCCCTCATATGTAACATCAAATATCCATTTTGTACATGTGTAAATCTAAAACCATACCTTGTAGATCAAAAAACTAGAAACGCTCTTAACCATGAACTTGCTCTTAGAAAACATTTGCTCTTAACCAAAAATTTCATATCTGAAATTGACAGAGATGAAGACGAGATCAAGAAGAACGTTGAATCCGGTATGGATGTGCTGCAATGAAGAAACCATAAACGACGACGGCTCTGAAACCCACCACCGAATCGCATCCATCACTCGCATCCGCCTTCTCCACCTACAGATCTGGGTTTTGTAAACATGAATAACAGATCTGGGTTTTGTCAAAATGTTAGTGCCGGAGGGTGACTTTGATTGGTGAAGATGTTGGCTCTAAGAGATGATGGTTGTGTTCTTCCAGATCTGATCTTCATCTTCAACAATCTTTCTTGACATGGTTTTAGAGAGAGGTGAGTTTTGGAGAAGAGAGTGAAAAGAGAGAGAATGTGTGTTGTAGATGAAGATAAGGTGGAGAGAGAATGTATGTTGTAGATGAAGATAAGGTGAAGAGAGAATAGTAAAATGTCAAATATACCCTTTTCTATTTAATTAAATCAGATTTTAAAAAAGAAAAATGAATGGTCCAGATTTAGTTTAATGGTTAACAGTATAAGGACTGGTTTATATTTTACATTGATACTATATATATATATATATATATATAGAGAGAGAGAGAGAGAGAGAAATGAGATATTTTGAGAACACTCTCTAGTTTTGAGAACTCGTGAGAACCTTACTTCTCGAGTTTTTTCATAATATTTTTTTTTTGCTCAAATGTTGTGTATATTAAAAACCAGAATCTGAAAAAAAGGAAATTTAAAAAAAGAAGACTTTCTTGGACCTAGATAATTTAATTAAAATGTCTTACTTGTTTCAGTTTGTTTGAATTATTGTATGTCCTTACTTGAATAATGAAACTTGGAAGTTTAATATTGTTTAAACATATTTTAAGTACCATGAGCTACACGCAATCTATTCACTTACGTCCGCCCGAGGTTTCCGCCATCGGTCGGGGTGTGACAAACACTCCCATATATATCTAGGTCCAAGAAGTCCTAGATGTGACGCATCCTGAATGGTCCAACTAACTGCAACTCCTGAACTCATATGAAAAATAACTGGTCAGCTAACGAATTAGCTCGTGAGTAAACATAGGTTTAAAGATACATTTAACGCTTTGTTATTATATATATATATATATATTTTAGGTTTACGTTATTATCCGTCTTTAATATTAACGACCGAGTTATTATCCAACGTTTACAAATTAATTACTATTTATAATAAATAAATCTCAAAAATATTTATATTGGAATTTACAAAAAAAGATTTAATAAAGATTATTAAAGATAAATACTATAAAATTCATCAATTATATAAGCGTTGCAAGTTTATTTGGTTAAGTTAGTTAGCTAAAATAAATGAATTATAAACTATGTGTCAAAACTGTCAATTTATAAAGTTATAATAAAGTTGTAGAAAGTAATATATATGGATTTAAACTTGAGGGACCTAATATGTAAATTTTCAAACCAAAACCTCCCCCCCTACGAAGGCCCGTTTTTCTGGCGACCATCTCCGGCTTCCGGCTCCGGATTCCGGCAACACACAGATGCTCGATTTAAGCCATGTCCAATTAAAACCGATAAAATGGTCCTCTGCGTGTTTCGAACTCGTTACCAATGTTTAATTTTCCTTTAATCGATCCAGTTCACGTTTTAATTCAGTTTTAGAGATCGGTTACAAAACCCATATAACTCAATCACCCTAAAACGCATAAAACTGTAAATGGAATTAACTACAATGATCCTTTCGACGATTAGAAACTGGTTGTGAGCTTTAATTGAGTCTAATATAGGCAATTGATCACCAATTAATCAAGTTTTACTCGCAAACTATCTCGAACGTGTTCATCCATTTTTCTGTAAAATTAATCCAATTAAATCGTTCAATACACTATATGTCGCTCATTTTCACTCTTTGTACACTCAATTTTGACAGAAATCATCAAAAACTCACTGTTTAATCTGAACCTGTCGCATCTTTGTCCTTCGTCTTCATCAATTCAATTTGTTATCAATCAAGTAAGTTTCTTATGTTAAAATGACCCTTATCATGAAACCCTCAATCAATTTCTAGTTCCATTGTTCCAATCCAAGGTAATTTGTGGCATTGTGTTTCTAGGGTTTATTGTGAATTTGGGTTTTTAATTGAATCAATATTAAATTATTTCTAGCCCGATTTTAAACAAAAATTAGTTTTGAGTTAATTACATAAATAGGGTCTATGGTTTATTCAAAGTAACAAGTTTAGGTACTAAGATTTTTTTGTTGCAAGTTTAGGTATTGGTCTTTTAAATTATAACGAGTTTGAGTACTAACACTAACAAACGTTAGTTTTTTCTGTTAACTTCAAAGGCTTTTTAATATTTTTATATTAGAAGGGCTATTTATGAAATTTATTATTTGTAATTTACATAAAATATTCTAACATAAAAAAAATTAAAAAAAGTATTCATTTTCTTACCATATTTTCTTTTACTATCCACTAGTTAACACCACTGATGTGGTCTAAATTATATAAACATTTCTGCAATTTTGATAGTTTTTATTGGATTTTACTCGTAATTTGTTCATATCTGGAATTTAATGATCGGAAAAGACTATGGGCTAAAATGGTGTATTTTAAATTAATTAAACTTGAGATTGCGAGTAAAACTTTAAGTAGGTTTCATATATTATTGTTATGAATTGTCCTTAAAGGTTTTAGTATTGATCATGATCATTTGCAAATTTAAAGTGTTAAATAAAGCAAAAAAAAAAAGCCAAATTCGAATGCTAAAGCTCACGTGAAATTGCTCATTTCAGTAATGTTATTACTTGTCGTTTATTTTCTTATCATATTTTAGAGTTGGATGGTGTTGATTTGGCTAACACGAAGTGTGGTGGTGTAATGAATGGTGTAGAAGTCGTGAAATTGGGCCAATGATGGGTTTCAATGGTGGCAAATGAGTGTTGATTGAGGTTAGAGCTTGGTGAATCTGTTGGTGATAGTAATTAGTGTTTGTGATGGATGACTGTGGTTAAGTGAATCGGGGTGGATGGTAAGGTTAGAAGGTCCGAGTGGTGAGGGAAATAATACAGGGTTGTCGTTGGTGGTAAACGATGGGTTGTTGACTAGTTTTCCGATGATGATGGAGTGGTGAGGTTTGGTAGGGTTTTACTTCTGAGTTAGTAAATATTCACATAAGTGGTTTCTAGATAATATAACTCTTAAGAGCCTCTCACCTAATTAATTAAGTTACTTATGTCAAAGAGCTTGTGAAAAAAATAAGGTGGTGCTAAGCGATGTCTTATGAATATGCTGGTGGTACTAACTAGTGGTTCGTGAAAAAAATGAGTGTTTTGTTTTTAAATTTTTATCGTATAATATTTCATGTATGTTACAAAACAAGTTCATCAAGAATCATAAATTAATTTAATAAATATCCCTTCTAATGTGAAAAGATTAAAATGCCCTTCAAGTTAACTATAAAACTAACATTTGTTAGTCTTAATACCCAAACTTGTTATAAATTAAAAGATCAAGACCCAATCTTGTAACAAAAAAACCTTAATACCCAAACTTGTTACTTTGGGTAAACCACAAGCACCATTTGTGTTATTAACTCATTAGTTTTAGTGCAACTAATTTAGATGGTTGATTTTGACAGGGAGGTCCCTGGTTCTAAACCAGGGACAAGCATGCATTTTTTTTAACTTTTTTGTTTAGTTATTTTGTTAACCATTTTTATCATTTCTCTTAAACCTAATACTAATATCATATTAAATATTTAATAAAAATGTTAAAATCTTATAAAACCATGCTTTTATATATAATAGTTTATAAAATTAATCACTAAAAATACTATAAAGTGTATTTTAAATATTTGCAAAATGGATACAACGTTTTATAAATAGTTGGCTATGTAAATAAGACTTTTGTATGGATTTTACATAATTAAGAAATGTGTTAAGTATTTCTAATAAATATAACTTATGTTTGTCATTTTATAAATTGTTGTTAAAAATATAATATTAAGGTTTCTATCGTTTATCAAAAATAATTATTATTACAATTACTACCGTTACGAATAAACAAGTTTATATATTTTTAGACGTTTCACGAGAAACCCCCAAATCTCAATTCAAAACCCTAAAATTCCAATTTCTTAGACTCCTATTGTTTCAATTCTAGTGTTCTATACAATGTGTTTTACTAAGTTAGGATTCTCAATTACTTAGGTGATTCTAGTATTAGGGAAATCCCCGATTCAATTCAAACTATTTACTATTTGTTCGAGCCTGAGTTTCAAGGTGAGTAAACTCACTCCCCTTTTTACTTTTACGTTTTGCGGCCGAAATATGTGTTCTATTACAATGCAACGTTTTCTAATTTTCTTTCAATTTTCAAAAGAGATCATACAAATATATTAGTCTTGCTGCAGCATGATGTAGTATTATTACTTGGTAATCCCACCGGTACAATGCAACGTTTTCTAATTTTCTTTCAATTTTCAAAAGAGATCATACAAATATACAATGCAACGTTTTCTAATTTTCTTTCAATTTTAAAGTAGTATTATTACTTGGTAATCCCACCGGTACAATGTTAGCGCTAATGGTTTGACAAACCCACCTACATGTACAGTAATGATATGTGATTTAAAATTGACCATTCAATTTCAATGTTGCAAGTTACTATTCAATGTTAGAAGTCGCTATACGATAATGCAAGTTGCTATGCTATGTTGTTATGCCATGTGCCTAAGTTGCTAAATAATTATTGATAACTTAAATATCGAGACGGTTATGTGACGGTTGCTTGAAAAATTATCTTTAATTAATACATGAGTTGGTTCCTCATGATAAATGACTACAAGTTATATTACAATTTCAATGTGTGTTCAAGGGGTCATGGTTGAGAATAGTATGAAATAGCTATACATGTAAGATTGCGCAACATATTTATGATGATCTCGGATTTTCTATACTATTATTTATCAATTGTGGTTTACTCACTAGATTTCAATAGCTAACTTTATTTTCACATATTTCAGGTGGTTCATAAGATTGATTTTATTGCTATCTATTCAAGACATAGGATGCCTTGGACCTAGAATAATAATAAAAGCTTTGTATATACTGTTTCGCATTTAAACTTTTGTCGTTTCCATTTAAGTCTTATGTTCCAAAACTTATGATATCATTATTAGAATTTAATAAATGATTACCATGTGTTTTGATTACTTTTGATATCCAATTTCTATGACAACTCGGTGTTTCCGCCACCGGGTGGGGTGTCATATCGGCTTATGTTAAAATGATAACCAAAAAGGATTCGGAAATCTAGGGTTCTAATCGGAAATCTAGGGTTCTAATTGGAATCTAGGTTTAAGTAAATTAAATCTAGGGTCACACATAGATAATACTAAGAACATGATTAAATCTCGAGAGTTTTAAATACAAGAATCTATAAGTAAATTAGTTTACCTATGTTTTATATTTTTATACCAAAACTGTTATAAGATTTAATGTTTAATACTCAAGACTGATTATAAAAGCACTCTTACATATTGTATAAATTTATATAGTCTTGTATAAATTATTCCATACATTAACTCATAAAATATTTCATATGATACTAGAAATTAAGAGAATGTAATCTACCTATGTAAAAGGATTTTAGGTTAATTAAGGAATTACTAGTACTTAAACATTTTTATGTTACTTAATAAATTGGATTTGTTTTAAATAGTGAACACCAAAAATTAAAAAAATAAAAGCTGCATAGTCACGTCCAGGGACTCGAGCCCTGAACCTTCTGATCATTAAACCAACTAAACCATCAGGCCATCGCCACTTTTGTTAATTAAAATGAAAATAAAATCGTTATAAAGTATTGTAACCTTAAACCCAAATTTCTATCTTAAACCCTAGAACTAAAACGTCAAAATTGAACACTACACACAATCTGAAATAGAAATTGAAAGCCAAAACGATGATCTGCGTCTAATAACGAATTAAATGAATGGTTTAATTACCTGCATCGGCGAAAGATTGGTAAGAAAAGTAAGAAAATTGATCGCGACTGCAATGAAATCAAACGATGGTGAGGGTGGATGATATGCTTCAATTGAGTGCTCGGAAACAGTGGTTGATGATAGATGCTTAAAAGCCCCATGTTAATTGAAGATAATAGTTGCCCGGATATATCGATCGATTGATGAACATGAGACAAAGATCAATGGATGTTTTTGGGTGTGTTGAAGTTATAATTATCGCTGCAGAATGCTAATATAGAGTCGATGGAATATTTTGAATGATATATATGTGATTAAGATCTTAATTCAAATTCATGATTGAGTCTTAAAAGATCACTGGATAGTTTTGGATAGATTTAATGTGAGTTTTAAGATAGAAATTGTCGAATTAAGTTTCAAAAATGCCGAGGATAAGGGAATGGATTAGATGGACGTCAACATATGTAAATTACAGAGGATCGAGTTCGAAACCCGTAGATATAAAGATAAGGATGACTTAATCGGGCTAAATTGAGAGTTTTGTTGATGTCTTGGTCGCTGCCAGACACTGCCAGAGTGTGGCCGGAGATGAGGCCGGGAAAACGGGACAAGGGGGAGGGTTGGTTTAAGTTCTATACAAAAGTTACGATTCAGTCCCTGCTGTTTGATATTGTTTATTAAAGGAATAAAAGCTTTATCATTAGTTTCAAAATTTACATTTTAACCTAAACTTTAATTTAACTTTAACTTAACCATCTAAGTTTAGTCTAGTAAACGTAAGTAACTTTTATAAAGTTTATAAGGTTAGCGTTTATGTATTTGAAACAATCTTTATAATAAACTTCATGTTTATTGACTATTAACTTACCTTGATTTTATAAATTCATTTAGAAAGTAAATTTGTATTAGTCATTACAAGAAATGCTAAATTTAAATAATAATTCGTAGATATTAAATTCATTCCTTTCGTTGATAACAGGAAGACCATGAATAATCCGACCGGGTCAGATTTGGTTATGGGCAAAATGTTACAGTGTTCAATGGGGAACCCCCTCTTGTCTAGTTAACCCCTCATTGTTAAATTCGTTATAGTCATGAAACACTAGCCTTCTATGAGAGGTAAGTGTAAACTTTGAAACTTCCTTATGGTTATGTCTCCACAGAATACTTATCTTCAAAATGACATCTTCAAAAAATAAGATGACTTCTACGTTGGTATGGGCTCTACCCACACTCACAACCACTAAAAGCCAACCACGTAATTTTAAAAATCAACAGACATCAGATTCTGATATAGCGGCATCCGACTACGTACGATATATGAGTAAATGAGTGTTTGCCACCGATATATGGCACCAAAAAAGTTAATTTTTTTTCTTTAAAAAACAAACATAGACATTCCACTTCAATATACGGACGGACGTGTCAAGACCATAGTAGTTGTTCGATTCTCAAAGTAGACATAGACGCCTTGAGATAAGTCAGTGGGCACAATTGAGAAGACTTTGAGTCTTGTGTTATTTTCATAATTTTCCCAAATTTAAAACATATTATCAAGAATGGAACATATCAAAGTACGTATCCGTTAACTTGGACTTGACTTTAATACAAAAGTCACCTAAAATGACGTACGAAATGTAAATAACGTTAATTTTATGAAAGAGGAAATCGGATGCATGTCCTTTTTAGACCAACCTATTTATTTGGCAGGAGAAATAGTCCATATTTAATGCAATATGAAAACTTGTTTGCATGGACTTGTAGTAGTGTTCGTGTCAATAAACAAACCATACGTATCGCACCATAATTACGTTTTCCACTTGTCAAAATAATAATCAGTACTGTTGTGCCCATCTAACAAAAAATATCGTATATCCAAGTATCAGAAAACGTTTAAATTATGACAGCAGAATATATGACAATAAGTTAATTTATAAACTTTTCATGAAACTACAAAACACAAAAGATACGATTTTCAATATTATTATATATAACTCTCTTGATGAAATTGACTAATCGACTTTGTGAATTGGTTATTAATTTGCATGTAAAGTTTGTGGCGAACGTAGCTACAAGCGGATGATATGTCGGGTCAAAACGTTTTTTACTTATTTATTTAACTATGGTTATGATCCGTGTATAACACACGGGTTAAATAATAAAGTTTATATAATTTATCATGAGTAAAACTTATATTTAATCATGTAAAGGGGTTGTTTGTGTTTTAACAAAAAGTCTTTCTGACCTCTTTGTCTGTAACGTGCATACCGCGCGTAGACGTTTTAGTCTTAAGTGCATTTGTTTTTCAGAAGACATATCATTTAAAAATGTATGTGCGTCATCTTCTTCAATCAAACATGGAATAACCTCTTCTCAACACCTCATAACATCCTATGCTATTCTCTCCCAAACCTTAGCACCCCCAGCCGCTGCAACCCCATCTCCACCGTCCAGCCACCGACGCTCCCCTCTACTCCTCCCTCTACGCCGTCGCACCCGTATTCTCCTACGGCGAATCCAGGTTGGTGTTTTATTTGTTGAAATCATATTTGAACTTTTGATTCATTCTAATCAATTTTGAACTTTTGATTGATATATATGGAGTTAAATGATATATATATATATATATATATATATATATATATATATATAGAGGGACACTCAAATGAGAACACCTCTTAACTTGAGTACAAAAAGTACAACTTTAACGAATCATAAAGTGAGTCAAACTATTGAATTTTTTGTAATATAAATTGACCAAAATGCTTATAATTCAACTAATTTTAACATCTATTTAAAAAAAATATGATTCGTGATGTCGTTTGTTAGAATGCATATATGCACCCACAATGTGTGTTTGTGTACAAGTAATGTGGGTGCATATATGCATTTTAACAAACGACTTCACAAATCATATATTTTTTAAATAGATGTTAAAATTAGGTTAATTATAAGCATTTTGGTCAATTTATATTATAAAAAATACAACAGTTAAAGCGGTTCCTAAGTTGTCCTCAAGTTAAAAGTGTTCTCATTTGAATGGATCCCTATATATATATATATATATATATATATATATATATATATATATATATATATATATATATATATATATATATATATATATATATATATATATATAGGGGAGGGATTTTCTACAAAGGGCCAAAACTCTAAAAAGGCTAAGAAGGAATCTGGAGCGTCGGATTATGGTGTTTACGGTCCAGATGAACGCGGTGACAGTTTTGTAAATATTATGATGTTTTGGTTATGCGCGAGATGGATTTGGGGGTATATTTGTCATTGTGCGTTTTAACACCATAATTCTAACGCCATGGTGTTTCTTAGATCTGTGCGTTTTTAACACAAAATTCGAACGCCATGGTGTTTTTTACATTCTGAAATCATGGTGTTTTTTACAATTGAACTGATCACAGTATAAACAGTTGACGTTTTGGTGTTTTATTTCTCACACATTCTAACTTTCTCATGGTGTTTCTTAAATCTGTGTCTTCTGAATCATGGTGTTTTTTACATTCAAACTGATCACTAAAAACATCATGATTCAGAATGTTAAAAACACAATGATTCAGAAGAACTAAACATTGATCGGACGTTCGTAATTAGTAAACGAAAACGTCAAAAACAAACAAAAACGCCATCGCTTTCAGTAATCGCCATAGATGAATGATTATGGATTCAAAATTAAAAACGAAAAACGTAGAAAACACGCCATACATGATTGGATGTTCGTAATTAATAAACGTAAAAAAACACCATAACTGAACATCGCGCGTATAATTGACGAAGATGCCCCTCCGTGTTTTTTCTCTCTCATGGCCACGTGCTTGTTGTTGATTGCTTCCTACACTTCTTAGAGTTTTGAGCCTTTTTAAAAAATCCCCAATCTATATATATATATTGTATAATATCATCATGCAAGTCTTGATAATAGAATTTGATTCATTCAAATCAGTTTTGTTGCACGATGTGTATTTAATTCATCCAATCAATTTTTAACTTTTGATTGAAGAACATATAATAGTTGTATAATCCAATATTAATAATAAATTTGAATTTGACTTGCCATTATTGTTGATAATGATAATGACATTGCTATTGTTGTTGCTCTTGATAACTATATCATCTAATTTTAAGATGCAACTAACAACAGGATTATTTTGAGTTGAATTTTAGGGAATACAAGTTCTAGAGTTCTAAATATGTAATCTAGATTGATGTTTGTGATAATGAATTGGAACATCAGGTTCAAAACATATACTTGTTCTCTTATTTATGTGATTAATAAAAATAAGAGAGAAACATCAATGGTTAAACGAGCAACTAAAGTACTTGGTAAAAACTTGCATTGAAGAGGTTAACACGGTGGGTAGAAGATGAATGAGTTTGCATAAAAACTTCTGAAATAAGTTAGGAAGAGTTATTAAGGAAAAGTTTGGCATTGATTTGACTCACAAACAAATGAAAAATGCTTATGACAATCTTAAAGCCAAATATATAAGATGGGTGTATTTGAGAAACAAATGTGACGATACCAAATACACATGTGAACGTTGATGCTGATGAAGACGAGGTTGAAGCACATGATACATGTATTGGATCGGGACTATATTTGCAAGTTACGAGATGAAATTGCTGAGTAGTGAATGCAACTTGTGGAATAGATGACCTAAAAAGTGTTTGTGGTTTTATGAATATTATTTCAGTGCCGTTGTGGTTTTATGAATATTATTTCTCTGTTGTTGTGGTTTTATGAATATTATTTCAATGTTATTGTGTTTTTATGAATATTATAAAGTTTAATACGTCAGTTATACACCAGTTTATTTAAATTTTAGTTTACTTCAACATACTCCAAAGTTAAAAAACAAACGGTTTTCTTTTTGCAAACTGCGATTTAATTCACCTCTTCTTCTGCAAATGTCTGTAGATATGATTTGTAGACTGTAAAAAAAAACAAATAGCATCAAAGATAAATCTTACAACAATATTTTAAATATTTTTAAATTTGTTTGTATACCGCATTCTATTTGTATTATTTGCATTATTATTTAGGAGTGAAAAATAGAATGACAAGTGGCATATGTAGTCTAATATTTTGACGGGTGGCAAAAACATTACTTCTTTATTATAGAAAGAAGATATTATAAAACCATTATAATTATTTACTTAATTAATGGTGTATATAGGGTTGTCTAAATCGCGCGTCGCTCGTTTACTCTTGCTTGGAAATTGCGTGTTTGAATTTTTTTCTCAGTTCTAAATGAGCCGGATGACTTTGTTCGGTATGTAAGGGATCCAAGCACGAGCAAAGGTCCGCTCGATTCGACTCAATTTTTTTAAAGGGCAAATATCATATAAAACCAATATATTTTCTGTTTTTTTCTCACCAAAGTACCTCTATATTCTCGCACATAAATATCAACTACTTTATATTTTTTCTCATGAAAGTCCCTTAATAATTTTTTAAACACTAATGTCCCTTAACATTATAAATTTGAACAAATTATATTTAAAAAAAAACAATGTCGGAAATTAGTTATTGGTTTCATTCTCATAAAAAAGTTTGTATTGAAGCAAAGAGAATTGATTCATTTGTAAATAAATATATGTAAGTAAAACAACAGAGTGTTTCGTTTTCAAGTTGTTTTAAAAAAATAAATTTCACAATTTTGTTCAAATCTGACACATGAATGGATTTTAATGTTTAAAAAATTATTGAGGGACTTTTGTGAGACAAAATAGAAAGTATGTTGGTGTTTTACGTGTAAAATATTTTATAGGGACTTTTGTGACAAAAACATAAAGTATATTGGTTTTTTGTGGCATTTGCCCTTTTTTAAATATATATATATATGTATGAGGATCGTTATAGAACACATTTTTATCGCAAAAACAAAAAGAACAATTTCTAACATTTGATCAAATTATTGACAAATCTTATATAACTAATTTACATATATGTAAATTAATGATTCCTTAATTTACATGTTTGTGAATCAATGGTTCCTTAATTTACATGTATGTAAATCAATGGTTCTGCAGTTTTGTAATTAAGATGGTTCTATAAAGATCATAAACCTATGTGTGTATATACTTATATATGTAATTATATTTTTCACCAAACTTGTGTAAGCCATCTAGAACAAATGCTTGATAACCCACTTCAAAATTACACCAAAATATCAAATTCAAATCTACAGATCATATCACGTGTCTAATATTCATTCTCTTTGTATAGTCAGGTGCTGTTTGTTTTTTCTGCAGGAAAATGTCTTTAGTCTGCGGACCTTATCTGCAGACATCTGCAGAGGAAGAGGTGGACCAAACCTCTACAGTCTGGAAGAAGAAGACTGTTTGTTTTTTAACGTCTGTAGATTGCCAAAATAAGTTAATTTTTTAAACTAAATAAGTTAATTTTTTAAACTAAATAAAATAATAGTTGCAAACATTATTTATATTCATCACTCCTTATTACCTTCTTTCACTTTCTAATAACTTCTTAACTACACTTCATCATAACCGGTTCATATAGTTCTCACTTCTTCACTACACTTCACTTTCTAATAACCTATATTCAAAAAAAAATAAATAGATTGCAAATACACAGATTATATAGCAGGTAGCAAGCAATAGCCTGTGAAGAATGGTGATGGTTTCAAATGCTTAAACCCACCACACACACTCACACACAACACACAAACACATATTGGCAATGGATCTGAAGAATAGCTTGTGAAGAATGGTGATGGTTTCAAATGCTTAAACCCACCACAAATGATGTTCATCACAACAATCTGAAGAAGCATCGGTTCACGAGACAACATCGGTGCGAACCGAGGAACTGCGACGGTAGGAGGTGGGGGGGAGGACAAGTGCGACAGAGGAGGTGGGGGTGGAGGAGGATGGGATTTGTTTCCAGGGCAAATGGTGAGGATGGAGGAGTGGAGAAGCAGAGGTTAGAAGTGTTTAGAAGAGATGAGTTTACATCTGCACCAAAAAGAGGTCGGGCAGACATTTTTAATGAAAAGTCTTCCGAAAAACAAACACGCTGCAGACCTTAACGTCTGCGCGTGGTCTGCGCGGCGCAGACAAAAGAGGTCAAGAAGAGCTTTTCAAGAAAAACAAACACACCCTTAGAGTTTATAAAAAACTTCCACATCACAATCCAGAGGAAGATGATCTCACATCCATAGACTACATCTCCTCTACCCTCTTTGTTCCATGTTTCCAACCATCACAAATTTGATAGGCGTGAATTTAACAGTATTGCCAATATTTTGAGTTAAGCTACAATTGAGTTAATTGCTAAAATGGTCCCTGAGGTTTGTATGATTTTGCAAAAAATTACACTTTTAAGAACTTTTGCTTAAATGGTCCCTACCTGGCAAAACTTGTTGCTAAAGCGGTCCTCGGCACTAACAACATTAGAAAAACTCCGTTAGTTGAATGTGAATTGACGAAAATGCCCTTGGGGACCAAAAATATTACTTCATATCTTTAACCACCACCTCCTCCACCATATTTTTCAACCACCACCGATCCACCTTCACTCTACCACCACCACACACTGCCGTCTCCACAATCTTGTTCACCATAATCTTGGTTGACTATGAGAGGGATTATATGTCCATGGATAAACGCTATCCTAGGCTATATGTTTCACCGGAATGTTCCAAGGTATAGGGTTTTTACAATTTTTATCGCCTGCATTGCTCATTTAGTCATTGCATCGAGTGAGAATTGGTTTCAGGTTGTTGTTAATTGGTCAAGGGAAGGCCTGAATATTCCTTTTAATACCCATGTTAGGTATGAATGCTTATCTTTTGTTTTGTTTCTTCCTGTTCACTTTTTTTTCTTTTGTTCATTACCTCGTATAATATTTTCATTAATTATTAACAAGGCACCGCACCTGGTTCGATTAAATCCAAATAAGCAATTTTTCTGCTTTGGGTGACGGTGAACAAGATTATGGAGGCGGTAGTATGTGGTGGTGGTAGAGTGAAGGTGGATCGGTGGTGGTTGAAGATGATGGAGGAGGTGGTGGTTAAAGATGTGAAGTAACATTTTTGGTCCCTAAGGGCATTTTGGTCAATTCCCATTCAACTAACGGAGTTTTTTTAACGCTTTTAGTGCCGAGGACTGCTTTAGCAACAAGTTTTGCAAGGTAGGGACTATTTATGCAAAAATTCTTAAAAGTGTAATTTTTTGCAAAATCATATAAACCTCAGGGACCATTTTAGCAATTAACTCGCTACAATTTTATTGGTTTCGTATATGTACTTTTCAATAACTTATCTTATATGTTTTATTAGTTAAATTTACCAAATTAAATAGTATAAAAATATAAGAAAATATAGTTGTTTTTGTACCTGGTGCATATTACATGCTTTTTTTTGTTTACGACTGGTGTAAACTGAAACACATTAATTAAAACTTTGTAGCTGTTCTTTTTTCTAATCGGTGTAAATATTACCTCAAAATTATAATAAAAAAATGTTTTAGGCCACAACTTTTGTAACCATTGTAATGAAATACCAAATATAAATTTAATTTAAATATATTAATAGCAAAACCTCACGAACAGTGGTTGTTTTGTAATTTTTATCTTTATTTTTGCTGGTTCTTGTTTGTGTTGGTGTGTTGTTAGACGTATTGCATACTTTGTATGTGTCCATATTAGTTTTGTTTGAGTTATTTAAGGTATTCTTTTGTCACCTTCACTTATCATATAACAAGTTGCACGACATTTTCTCCAGCAGTTTCCCCACCGTCACCATTTTCAAAGCAACCACTTATTACCACCATCTTCTTCACATACGCAACCAATGCATCACCATCTACTCCCCACACCCTTTTAATGGTTTCGTGACTTTCTTGACGGGTTTATGGCGGCGGATAGGGTTTCTAGCCTATATCTGACGCTCACTAACCATAGGCGGCAATCAAGTGATCAGATCTAATGCAGATAGCGTCGATGGCACCATTATGTTAGTTGGTGGTTAATGCGTGCTAATATATATATATACAAAATAGACAAGACTCAACTTAACTAGCCACAACTTTAATTAAAAGATTGAATAAAAGAGAGGAGTTTGACTAAGAATCTTAAATGCATAAAAGTAAATGATAGATTTAGAAACGAGACTTAACTAGCCACGACATTAATTAAAAGATTGAATAAAAGGGAGGAGTTTGTTTATTTCTCTGATTATGATTAACGAAAAGCACCTAAGCTAGAATCCACATTAAATTTAGTTATTCACCCATAAATACCAGTTATGGGTTTAGGTTTCTTCACAGCTACCTAAGTGAACTTATGTTTAAGTGACCTTAGTAGAAAATCTACCTTACAGTATAACAATTTAGGCCATTTCAATCTAATCATATGACTCAATAAGCAGGTTTAACAATTAACACTAAGACGATCTTCTCACACAGACTTAAACCTTGCATATCATTTAAACAAGACTTAGTGATAACTTATCACCTCATAGATATATAAGTTAGCTATGCATTTTCACCAGTTCAATTAATAGAATTATTCCTATTGTTTTACTGCAGTTAAACCACAAAACAATCATAACACACAGTCAATGATTTAAGCAATAACCTATTCTATGACAGACAATCATCAAGGCTAAAGCGGAATAATCAAACTGATTAACCCACTTCCAATACATGACATGCAACACATGACAAAAAGATAGAAATATTATTTAAACATAATAAACCATATCCAAAAACAACCAATCACGAGTTTTAAACATAAATTAACGTTTCATCATATTTCCTAGATGATCTAAATTATTCAGCCAACCATAATCAGAGAAATAAACAAAAGTTCAATTATAAGAAACATGGTTGAAGAAATTAAAAACAACTAAATGAAAGAACCCGAAATGGCTAGATGCAAATCCTTGATCACGTGCTCTTGTTTGACTCCGTTTGATGATCTTTAACTTTCAAATCACTCTTTTTCAGCCTTTTCATCCTCCAATCGAGCATACCGGCTACGCCAAAGTGAAGAGATGTTTATATAGTGATTCGGACCAAAAAAAATGAAGAAACTTTCTGCCGAAACGTCCTCGTCACGTCGCACGATGAGGAAACAAATTCTGGCTGCGTAGCGTGACCAAAATCTGCCCAAAATCACCCACCACGCCACGCCACACGGTGAGAAAAGGGGGCTGGCCGCGTAGCGCCTTGACCCCCTTTTTCTGATCCGATTTTTCGTTTTTGCGCACTAGTTCGCTCGTAGCTCCGTTTGCGTCTGGTTTTTTCCAACGATCTTGTTTTAACGCGACCTTTTCAAAATTTCTTCAACTTGGGACCTAAAAAACACCCATGAATTAATAGTAGATAAAACCTAAAAAAAGCTATACAAAAGACTCAAAAACATAAACAAACTCTACATGGGAAATACGTATAGTTTACACTATATCAATTATCCCCACACTTCACCTTTTTCATCCTTGAAAAAGTATGCACATTGAATCATAATCAACTAAGGCTTTCAGTCATTTTCATAGATAAATATTTAAAATTCAAAAGCACATACACGCAATGAATTAGGAAAACAATGACGACTTGTGAGGTTGTCGATGTTGCAATTTCCCACCTTCTATTTTTGTTGATAGAAATGTATGTCACCAGTGTTGTTGATTGGGGTGTTTGATACCCTGTTTCTGGATATAGGCATGAAAGGTGTTGTTGATTGGGTTGTTTGATACCCTGTTTCTGGATATTGGCATGAAAGGTGTTGTTGATTAGGGTGTTTAGTTACATGTTTCTGGATGTTGTAATTGATACTTTGATTCTTGGTGTTGGTTTGATCATTAAGATTTCTTGCCATTGATGTCTAGTGATGGTGATGCATATCACCAGTGTTGTTTGATACCCTTTTGGATGTTGGCCTGGAACCCTAATATGGCTATGATGATGGGGTGTGGATCTCGTCATGGTGTGACATTCACTTGTCACACCCCGACCGTTGGTGGAAACCTCGGGGGCGGACGATAGTGAATCGACTGCTCATAGTTCATGGTACTAAAATGATTAAAATAATATTGAATATAAATTTCATTGATACAATACATTTAATTCAACAATTAAACAATACAACATAATAAATGATTGGTTATTAATCTAGGTTCAACATGTCCTAAATGAGGCATCTTGAAATTGAATCATGTGGAAAGTAATCTGATCATCTAACGAGTTAGCTGGTGAGTAAACCGGTTTATATACATAAAAATACTGAGTAAGAATCAAAGAGCCCAAAATGATCAAAAGAGTTCAATCTCATGTTATGTCAAAACCCATAAATGCAAATGTGTACCATACAAGACAAATGCATAATCAATCCTTGATAAACTGTAGCCACGTAATCACACATATTAAGTTGTTTATGATAATGGACAAGAATCACATGTTGATAAAGTCAGTTATAATCACGCAAGAATAAGATGGTGAGTTTTTAGCCAATAGTCACTATCATTAAATAAATGTCGGTTTAAATAAATTAATGATTATGTAAGAATCAATGTTTATCAACCTACGCACACATAATTACAAGTAATAACACAAATATAAATTGAATTGATTAAACTGATGAAACGAATCAAATGATAAAATGATAAACATGATTTAGTAGGTTCACATGAAATCACCCTAAATGTAAAACTAAAAAATGGGCTATGAATACTCATACGGTAACTAGAGGATGATAAAAGTAGAAAACTCGTGCAATAAGGCACCTAATAATCTCCTTAGAAAATAACCTAAAGAACAGTGTCTCAATTAGAATATGAAACTATTGATTCTAAGGACGATTCGGGAACTAGGATTTCTAATATGAATTTGGGGGTTTTATTTAAATTAGATAAAATATTAAAAAAATAATTCTTAATTTTATAACTTTGAATAAGTAATGTATTTGAATAAATATTAAGTAAATAAATACAAGTTTCTTTCTTTTAATAGTTGAATAATTGAACAAATAAATAGTCTAAATAATAAAGTGTTTAATGATTTAAACGTGAACCACAAAGCAAATAATAACAATTTTTAAATAATGATAATTGATTTAAATAGAAAAAGGTATAACAAAATGTGTGGTAATTAGTCAAAATATATACCATTAAAGATGATAAGTTTTGCATAAAAATTTGTTTAGAACTAAATAAATGTTTTGTGAATTTTGTAGGACTTTAACTTAAACGATTTATAAATGTTACATTTGTTAATTCCTTAAACATAAAAGTGGTTAGATGTTTACTTGTGGTTTAATAATAATAAATGAAATTGATTTTGTAATAATACTTACTTGGTTATTAGAACTCGCGTGTTAAACGATAAGTATAATATAAGAATTAGGTTCAAATACAAAGTCTAAATTTCCTAGAAAGTCTAAGAAGGAATTTGGACCATTAGATCTAATATTAAATGAAGATCAATGGCTCATAAACACAAGGTGGCATAATGGTAAATAGTTAGAACTTTAAATGGTAGGCCAAGAGTATATTAGTCTTGTCTCATTTTCAAATTCCACCATCTTTTTTAAACGTCCATAACTTTTACATACGACAATACTTTTTAATAAAAATTACACCAAAAAAACGAGCGTTTTTTTATCTTCAAAACGCATATAATATTGATATATAAAAAATGAAATTTTTTTTGAAGTTTCAGCTCATTGTGTTATATTCGTTAGGTCATTGTGTTATATTTTTCAGCTTATTGTGTTATATTAGTCAAGACATTGTGTTATATTTTTCAGATTGTGTTATATCCGTCAGGTCATTGTGTTATATTTTCATCAGGTCGTTGTGTTATATTTTCATTAGGTCGTTGTGTTATATTTTCATCAGGTCGTTGTGTTATATTTTCATCAGGTCGTTGTGTTATATTTTCATCAGGTCGTTGTGTTATATTTTCATCAGGTCGTTGTGTTAAATTTTCATCAGGTCGTTGTGTTATATTTTCGTCAGGTCGTTGTGTTATATTTTCGTCAGGTCGTTGTGTTATATTTTCGTCAGGTCGTTGTGTTATATTTTCGTCAGGTCGTTGTGTTATATTTTCGTCAGGTCGTTGTGTTATATTTTCGTCAGGTCGTTGTGTTATATTTTCATCAGGTCATTGTGTTATTTCAGATCATTGTGTTATTTCATTAGCTTATTGTATTATAACACAATGACATGAATAAATAACACAATGACTTGACAAATAACACAATGAGCTGAAAAACGTGAATTTTTTTTTTGTTTTTTATATATGAATATTATACGCGTTTTAAAGATAAGAAAATGCTCGTTTTTATGGTGCAATTTTTTTAAAAAATTAATATCGTATGTAAAAGTTATGAACGTTTAAAAAAATGGGGTGAAACTTAAAATATAGAGACATTACCATCTTTACCCTTCCTTCTAATTTTAAGGGAGTGCCACATGTCATCATTTCATGGCTTCTTAGACTTTCTAGGAAAATTAGACTTTGTAGTATAACTCCACTCATAATATAATTGTAAGAACTTGTTGAGAGGTAAGAAATTAAAATAATAGTTAGAACAAAAACAATTTATTATTAGAATGATTTTTTTGTTTATAAACATAATGAAAACCATTAATATTCTCCGACCAATGATTATATATGTTATTTCATTTGACCAAACTTGACCAAATAATTAAATAAAAAAAACCTAGTTTTAGATTTATAAAAACCTAGACAAACCTATTAAATCACACACAACTGGCAATGGACAGGTCAAATGTAATTTAGCGTACGTAAGTTCGGGTGTCAACCCACAGACTCTATATACTACGCTAATTAACTAACTAAGGCTCAACTGACAAGACACGAACTTGAAATTAAAGAGTATTTGAAAATGGGGGTTTTGTGAAAAATAGAAACTTACTAAAAATAGAAACTTTCTAAAAATAGTAACTTACTAAAAATAGAAATTGACGAATTAAAAGGCGGACGTAAAACAGAAGAATGAAGACGAACCACCTAGGCTAGAATCATCGCTAACTTCAATTATCACTCACGTTGGACTAACGGTTATGAAACCTGGATCTAAACTTATTCATTTAAAACCACCACTAATTAAGACACTCGACCCTTTTCGAGAAGAAACCTAAAGGGTAAGTATTAAGTTATTAGCACACCGGTTATGAGATTAAGTTTCCTCACAGTTACCTAATCATATTACACTTAATTGGCCCACATTAAATTAAGACCTATCTCACGATACGACCCTTAAAGCCATTTGAACCCAACCATTCGATTTAACAAGCAAAATTAGTAATTAATACTAAGCCGGAATTTTCACAAAAACCTAAACTTAGCAAATCAAGCAACCGAGACTTATTAATAACTTATCACCTCACGAATATCTAGGTTAGCTACACCTTATTACCGATTGTAAAGATCCAAACTTTAATTAAGCATAAACCATAAACCAAAAGTAACAAAACATGAGTTCAAACATTCGTTAACGAATCAACATAAAGCCTAGATGGTTCTAAAAGGGTTTAGTCAAGCATAATCAACATCGAAAACACAAGTTTAATAGTGTATGATATGGTAGAAAAGAAAACAATACATTGAAAGAACCGGGAACGTCTAGATGCAAATCCTCGATCCCGTGCTCTCCCGTAGCTTCGTTTTCACCTCTCTAGCCTCAAAAACACTCTTTTTTCGTCCAAAACCATCTCCCAATCGAACATGGAGGCTAGGGTTTGAGTTAGAGTTGTTTTTATAGTGATTTGGGCCAAACAAACGTCGAAACAATTTGTTGAAAACGCGTCGCCGCGTCGCGCGGCGACGAAACCCACTTCTGGCCGCGTGGGTGACGTCACCACGCCCCCACACACATGTACACGCCACGTAGCGCGGCTATGATCCACTTCCTGGTCGCGTGGCGCGGCCAGGTCCCTTGGTCGTGCTGCGAGATTCGGTTTCGTCCAGTTTCTTCGTTTTCGTGTACCGGCTCGCTCATAACTCCGTTTCGCGCCCCGTTTTCGCCTACGGATTCCATTTCTCGCAAACTTTCCATTTCTTTATCAACATGGGACCTACGAAACATAAAAGCATCAATTGTGCAGGAAATGCTATAAAAACTTAACCGAAACGACACGAAACGTAATAAAACTCAACAAGGGATTTATGTATATTTAGCACATTATCAAACATCCCCAAACTTAACATTTTTCGTCCCTGATTAAGGCTTCAACATTCATTACAAAATCACAAACAAGAACCGAATTCGATAAACAACGGTGTGTTAAATTAAACACCATAACACTAGCCAATTAAGTTTCCCCTTATGTTTTATTTAAATTTAATTAGATCATTTATCTATGAGGTCTCACACAAAGGAAAAATAGGTTAGCCCGATTAATGTTTTGCTTGGCGAGGCACAGGATTAAACCACAAAGGTTTTCCTAGCAGAATAACCTAAAGAACTTAACTAAATTAAAGACTAGTGTCATATTATGGTGGATTTTGGATGGATGATATTTATGGGTATAGACTGTTTATTCTTTTTTTTTTTCATAAAACAAGATCACCACACATAGGGGTGTCGTATCCAAGTCGCTATCCCGGAGGTAGAGCACATGAGGTCTTGGATCACTTGCCTGATTTTTTTTTCTTTCTTTTTTTTCATTTGATTTGGCTACTTTGAGCTCTTTTATTTATAGCAGCTACTTTGAACGCTTTCAGTCTACACCCTGTGGACATTTGATTTGCGGAAGGTTCACTTCTTTCACAAGAAGCGTGCTATAAATCGCAAAATGGCACTACCCCTTAACCTATTTAAATTCTAAAGCTTAAAAAGGTGCCTAATTTTATTTAGTTAAGGCTTTCCTATTTCTCCTTAGATGATGACCCACGAGATTCACGACAATTAACTTTCTATTATTACACTTAGGGAAACCATCTCAGCTAATTGGGTTACCAAATGTTTATCCAAATTCATCTTTTTTTTAAAAAACCACAACTTATTTGAAAGCCAAAATCAGTTTACTATCATTTTCTATTTAAAGTGCACAACTTAAACAAAGACATTTTTAAATTTTTTTTGGATTTTTTAGACTCTATAAGACTCAAAACAAACAACTAAGACTCAGAAATGGCTATTTTCCGTCCCTACACTTAAGTTCTACATTGTCCCTAATGTAGAAATGAAAAATATCTAAAAATAAACACTAAAAATGCAAAAATAAAAAGATAGATAGGTGAATTGGAAAAGACTTAGCTAGTAATATGCAGAACGCGTATGCTCCAAGTCTTCATTCCAAGCTTCTGCTTCGATCGTATAACATTTCGGTCGCGATCGAGCTTCACACCGACACTCTCGAGATCCTTCTTCATCTTCACAATTGCAAACTCACCCGAATGGAGATTGAGTACGGGTGAGAATGATTTAACCTGCAAAAACAAAACCAAGAATACCCGAGCGTAACACTGACTCGACACAACTAAACGATAAAATAAATAAAATAAAACAAAATAGAAGAAAAAATAAATAACTAAAATCTACAAACTCTACAAACTATATAAACCAATGAGAAACCTCCCCACACTTGAACTTAATCATGAGGCTTCTCTTTGATCTGGACCCTATCTAATCCGTTCAATTCCACTCGGCCCACAAAAACGTTTTGAAAGTCAGAAGCAGAACTGAAAAAAAATTTGAAAAAAAAATTTAAAAGCTTCAAATGGGTTAGACCACCAAAATTTATACTTACCTGGCATGAACCGAATGCTTGTCATGTAACTTGAAGACTGGTCATGCTTAAACTTCAGTGACTTCTTCCTCCCTGTAGACCATCTCCTAACCTGCAAAAGGTTTCGGTTCGCAGGTTCTTTCCTTGCTTTCTCCCGAGGTTTTGAGGATTCCTCATTAATTACTTCTCCCTCGGGCCCGCTCGGTTCTCGATTTATCCCCACACTTGGCATTTGATTGTATACTAGGTCTTCAAGAATCTTCAAATCGCCAAGTGGGTCAAATTCCACTTCCTCACAAAAAGGCAGGTCCACCAGTTCATCAATAAACTCATCCTCCCAAGATGGAACTAGCACCTCTTTCACAAATCCCTCATGCTCAGATTCTCTTTCTAATTCCTGCACACCATCATCCTCAACAGACAAACATGAAAAATTTAATGAACCCGATGAGTCGAGTTCATCCTCAATTAAGTCAACTGATGCAGGAATATTAAAGTCAAAAAACTCAGATTGGAGTTTAGAAAACTTACCTGACTCAGGATCACGATGCATATCTTCACAACTAAATTGTCACTCATCTTCATCATCACTAGACGAATCATCTTAGACAGCAAAATCATAGATTCCGGCATGTGGTAAATCCTCATTATCTTTGACCACATATCACTCCATGATTTCTGGCTCTTTAGGTACCATTGGTTGAACTATCTTATATTTTCTCATCTCCTCTGTAAGGAATCCATAAACTTCTAGGAGTTTTGATTTATCATCTGGAGTAAACTCATTCCAACGATTCAAAATCATATCCTGCACCATCTCAAATTGATCCCTAAGTTTTTCTTCCTCATTTCTTCTCTTCTGAATATTTTCTAGCTCCTCTAAATACCTTATCTGAGCTATCCTGAGTGTCATCTTCTCCTCATTAGTCATATCAAACCAACGAGTAGCAAATAGACGATTGATCAGCTCTATCTCTTTTGTGAGGGTTTCTTCAAAAATTGGTCCTAGCACCACATCCATCTTAAAAGAAAAGAAACAAATAAATTAAAATGATAAACTGAAACTTGCTCAACACAAACACAAAAACAAAACAAAATCTAAAGACTAACTAGACTTAAAATCAAAAGACAACAAAAGCTAGACCCCTACGACTCAAACAAAACAAAACAAAATACGGCACGTGTATAGCAACTAAGTTCTCAACAAAGTTAATTAAGCGCAATTACCAAGAGTCGCCGGCAACGGCGCCAAAAACTTGATGCGTGCAATATATATATATATATATATATATATATATATATATATATATATATATATATATATATATATATATATATATATATATATATATATAATAATTAAATAAAAACACCCAGTTTTAAATTTATAAAAACCTAGACAAACCTACTAAATCACACACAACCGGCAGTGGACCGGTCAAATGTAATATAGCGTACGTAAGTCCGGGTGTCGACCAACAGATTCTATATACTACGCTAATTAACTAACTAAGACTCAACTGACAAGATACGAACTTGAAATGAAAGAGTATTTGAAAATGGAGGTTTTTCTAAAAATAGAAACTTACTAAAAATGGAAACTTTCTAAAAATAGTAACTTACTTAAAATAGAAATTGACGAATTAAAAGGCGGACGTAAAACAGAATCATCACTAACTTCAATTATCACTCACGTTGGACTAACGGTTATGAAACCTGGATCTAAACTTATTCATTTAAAACCACCACTAATTAAGACACTCGGCCCTTTTCGAGAAGAAACCTAAAGGGTAAGTATTAAGTTATTAGCACACCGGTTATGAGATTAAGTTTCCTCACAGTTACCTAATCATATTACACTTAATTGACCCACATTAAAGACCTATCTCACGATACGACCCTTAAAGCCATTTGAACCCAACCATTCGATTTAACAAGTAAAATTAGTAATTAATACTAAGCCAGAATTTTCACAAAAACCTAAACTTAGCAAATCAAGCAACCGAGACTTATTAATAACCTATCACCTCACGGATATCTAGGTTAGCTACACGTTATTACCGATTTTACTAATATAATTAATCATATGGTTTTATTGCAAATCAACCATATCAATCACAACGAAAGTTAATGGCTAAATGAACTCTATTACATGACATAGACAGTCACCAAGAACTCGTGGATTAACAATAACATATATAATGCATCAGAAAATTATAAAGATCCAAACTTTAATTAAGCATAAACCATAAACCAAAAATAACCAAACATGAGTTCAAACATTCGTTAACGAATCAACATAAAGCCTGGATGGTTCTAATTAGTCAAGCATAATCAACATCAAAAACACAAGTTTAATGATGTATGACATGGTAGAAAAGAAAAGAAAACAATAGATTGAAAGAACCAGGAACGTCTAGACGCAAATCCTCAATCACGTGCTCTCCCGTAGCTTTTTTTTCACCTCTCTAGCCTAAAAAACACTATTTTTTCGTCCAAAACCGTCTCTCAATCGAACATGGAGGCTAGGGTTTGAGTTAGAGTTGTTTTTATAGTGAATTGGGCCAAAAATAGTCGAAACAATCTGTTGAAAACGCGTTGCCGCGTCGCGCGACGACCAAACCCACTTCTGGTCGCGTGGGTGACGTCACCATGCCCCCACACACATGTACACGCCATGTAGCGCGACTATGATCCACTTCCTGGTCGTGTGGCGCGGCCAGGTCCCTTGGTCGTGCTGCGCAACTCGGTTTCGTTCGGTTTTTTCGTTTTCGCGTACCGGCTCGCTCGTAACTCTGTTTCGCGCCCCGTTTTCGCCTACGGATTCGATTTCTCGCAAGCTTTCCATTTATTTATCAACATGGGACCTAAGTGTGACAACTGCCCCGAACCCGTACCCGAATGCCCGACTCAAATTCGAGTCCATTTATACTCTATTTTATTCGTATAAAATTAATCAAGATATAAAGTCTCATTATTAACGCAATTGAATGTTTCGGAAATTTAATGTTTGCACGTTATCAATAAAATACCTGAACTTGTTAGTATGAGTTAATATTTAAATTTTCTTATTTAATTTCAACTTATAATAAATAAATGTAAATATATATATATATATATATATATATATATATATATATATATATATAGATTGGGGATTTTCTAAAAAGGCTCAAAACTCTAAGAAGTGTAGGAAGCAATCAACAACAAGCACGTGGCCATGAGAGAAAAAAAACACGGAGGGGCATCTTCGTCAATTATACGCGCGATGTTCAGTTATGGTGTTTTTTTTACGTTTATTAATTACGAACATCCAATCATGTATGGCGTGTTTTCGACGTTTTTCGTTTTTAATTTTGAATCCATAATCATTCATCTATGGCGATTACTGAAAGTGATGGCGTTTTTGTTTGTTTTTGACGTTTTCGTTTACTAATTACGAACGTTCGATCAATGTTTAGTTCTTCTGAATCATTGTGTTTTTAACATTCTGAATCATGGTGTTTTTAGTGATCAGTTTGAATGTTAAAAACACCATGATTCAGAAGACATAGATTTAAGAAACACCATGAGAAAGTTAGAATGTGTGAGAAATAAAACACCAAAACGTCAACTGTTTATACTGTGATCAGTTCAATTGTAAAAAACACCATGATTTCATAATGTAAAAAACACCATGGCGTTCGAATTTTGTGTTAAAAACACACAGATCTAAGAAACACCATGGCGTTAGAATTATGGTGTTAAAATGCACAATGACAAATATACTCCCAAATCCATCTCGCGCATAACCAAAACATCATAATATTTACAAAACTGCCACCGCGTTCATCTGGACCGTAAACACCATAATCCGACGCCCCAGATTCCTTCTTAGCCTTTTTAGAGTTTTGGCCCTTTGTAGAAAATCATTCCCATATATATATATATATATATATATATATATATATATATATGGAAAAGTTCAATGGGGAACCTCTTTTTTACCGGGGAACTAGGGAACACTTCTGGGCCATTGGATCATCTTAAATCTATTTTGGGTGGGGAACACCTACACCCTAGAATCCTATACATTGCATGTTTAAAAAGAAAAAAAAAAGCACACCGTCGGTTTCGAACCCATGACCACTCGATTGGAAAACACGTGAATTACCGTTGGACTAGCTCTCATCTTTAGTCATTACAATCGATTATTATTTTCTTGTCTTGATTTTCGCAGTTTTTTTGTTTATACTATATAAGTTTATTATTATTTTACTTTAAAGGTGAGTTTTATGATTTGATTTTAAGACTTAGATTTTATCTAGATTGGTATTAAATTTTTTTTACGTCAAGTTTTTTTCGTAGCTTTTTTTATTGATTTTTTTTAATTTTATTATTTTTTGTTTTACCTATTATTGTTTAGCTTTAAGGGTTAGTATTGGGTTTAAATATTAAAATTTATATTTTATCTACGAGTGTAAATAATTCAAGCCGGCTCGCGCACAAGCTACTTGAGATCGACTCGGTAAAAATATATTTATAAAATTTTAGATTTTAAAATTTATATTTTAAAATGTTTTTTTTTGTTATCGAGCTTGGGTTTTGCATTCAAACCTCGTTGAGCTTTAAAAGAGTCTTTTGCTTATATTTTTAATTTAGTATTATAAATATATATTCATAAATATAATTAAAAATATTTATATAATTATGTTTAAAAGGTTAAATAATATGTATTTGTTATATATAAGATGTATGATTATAAATATATATAAATTTAAATATAAAAAACATATATAAAATAATTAAATACTAAATGAGCCGAGCCTGAGCTTTAAAAAATTTCGACGAGCCAAGCTCGAGCTTTGAAAACAAAGTTCGAAATGAGCCGAGCTTTAGCTCGAGCTTTGTTAAACTAAAATGAGCCAAACTCGAGCCTTAATGAGCTAAGTGTGGATTCGAACTCGTGACGCTGTGTGCACGACTCACAAAAAAATGCTTAAACCATTGCGCGCTATAGTATTAACTTGTAATTATTTCCGGTTCATTAATATTATTACTATTAGTTTCACTGATTATTATTCATTGTTTTTTACTTGCTTGATTTTTTATTATTTTTACTTTTTACCTTTTAGAGGTTAACTAAAATGAGTCAAACTAGAATCGCATTTGTTAAACCTCAAATCACATATGTTAAAACTAGAATCAAATGTACTAAAGCTCAAATCACATGTGTTAAAACTATAATCATATGTGCTAAACCTCAAATACATGTGTTCAAACTAAAATCACATGTGTTAAACATCAAATAACATGTGCTAAAACTAAAATCACATGTATGGAAATATTAAATTAATGACGACGGCTCATGGTGCTACTCCCACAGAGGCGTGTGAGATTCGCTTGTTTGTGTCTTCAACCATAGACAAACGTCGTGAGTTTTTTCTTAAACATGAATAACATGTGCTAAAACATCAATCATACATCTTAACCTAGAATCACATATGCAAAACACTAGAATCGTGTGCTAAAGACTAAAATCATATATCTAAACTTACAATATCATGTGATAAAACCTAAAATCACACACGTGCTAAACACTAAACTCACAGGTGCTAAAAACTAGAATCACATGTGCTAAAACATAAAACCACATATTTGTGAGTTGGGGGTTTAGTTTTATTTCTTTGGCACGAGGGGGAGGGGGTAGGGTAAATACAAATTCTTTTTAGTCTTCTGTATGGGCTATGCGGATGGAGAATCACATGTTTCTTAAATAATAAACTTAATCTAGTAATTGAAGTTAGTTAGTTAAGTAATTAACGCATTTTGATGATTTTTAGCCTTTGGTTGCTCAATTTCTCCGCAATAACCACGCACGGAGAAGAAACGGTCATCACCATAGCCGTTAGAGAAGAAACAATTGTTGGAAGTGTTGTAATTACAATTTACAACGACACTAAGAACGAAGCAAAAAATTTACATGTGCTAAAACTTGAATCACATGTGCTAAAACTAGAATCATATGTGCTAAACCTCAAATCACATGTGCTACAACTCAAAGCACATGTGTTAAAACTAGAATCACATATACTAAATCTAGAATCATATGTGCTAACCCTTAAATCACATGTGCTAAACCTCAAATCACATGTGCTAAAACTAGAATCGCATGTGTTAAAACTAGAATCACTAGTGCTGAACCTCAAATCACATGTGCTAAAACTAGAATCACATGTGCTAAATTTTCAAGAAAGAATTATTATGTTTACAAAACCTCAAATAAATGTGTCAAACCTCAAATCACATATGGTAAACCACAAATCACATGTGTTACACCATAAATCACTTGTGCTAAACCACAGGTCATATGTGCTAACACTAGAATCACGTGTACTAAAACTAGAATCACATTTGCTAAATTTCAAATCACATGTGCTAAACTTCCAACCAAAAACATATAACAAGTTTACAAAACCTCAAATAAATGTGCTAAACCTAAAATCACATGTGATAACCATAAATCACATGTTCTAACCACAAATCACATGTGCTACAACTAGAATCACATGTGTTAAACCTCAAATCACGTGTGTGCTAAAACTATAATCGAATGTGATAAACCTCAAATAACATGTGCTAAACTAGAATCACATGTGCTATACCTCAAATTACATGTGTTAAACTTCAAACCAAAGACATTTAACGAGTTTACAAAACCTTCAAATAAATGTGCTAAAAATTAAAAATCACATGTATTTAAACTAGAATCACGCGTGCTAAACCCAAATCACATGTGCTAAACTTTCAAGAGACAATTAATATGTTTACAAAACCTCAAATTACATGTGTTAAACCATAAATCACATGTGCTAAACCACAAATCACATATGTGCTAAACCACAAATCACATGTGCTAAAACTAGAACCACATGTGCTAAACCTCAAATCACATATGCTAAAACTAGAAACACATGTGATAAATCTAGAATCACATGTGATAAATCTAGAATCACACGTGATAAATCTAGAATCACATGTGATAATCCTCAAATACATGTGCAAAAACTAGAATCGCATGTGTCAAACCTCAAATCACATGTGCTAAACCTAGAATCACATTTGCTACATCTCAAATAACAAGTACTAAAGCGAAAATCACGTGTGATTCTAGTTTTAGTACATTTGATTCTTGTTCTAGGCTTTTAGCACATGTGATTTGAGGTTTAGCACATGTGATTCTAGTTTGTCACATGTGATTCTAGGTTTAGCACATGTGATTTGAGGTTTAACATATGTGATTCTAGTTTTAGCACATGTGATTCAAGTTCTACGCTTTTAACACATGTGATTTGAGGTTTAGCACATGTGATTCTTGTTTTGGCACATGTGATTCTAGTTTTAACACATGTGATTTGAGGTTTAACATACGTGATTCTAGTTTTAGCCCATGTGATTCTAGTTTTAGGCGTTTAGCATATGTGATTTGAGGTTTAGCACATGTGCTTCTAGGCTTACCACATGTGATTCTTGTTCTAGCACATGTGATTTTATTTTTAGCACATGTGATTTGAGTTTTAGCACATGTGATATGAGGTTTAGCACATGTGATTCTAGTTTGTCACATGTGATTCTAGGTTTAGCACATGTGATTTGAGGTTTAACATATGTGATTCTAGTTTTAGCACATGTGATTCAAGTTCTAAGCTTTTAACACATGTGATTTGAGGTTTAGCACATGTGATTCTTGTTTTGGCACATGTGATTCTAGTTTTAACACATGTGATTTGAGGTTTAATATACGTGATTCTAGTTTTAGCCCATGTGATTCTAGTTTTAGGCGTTTAGCACATGTGATTTGAGGTTTAGCACATGTGCTTCTAGGCTTACCACATGTGATTCTTGTTCTAGCACATGTGATTTTATTTTTAGCACATGTGATTTGAGTTTTAGCACATGTGATATGAGGTTTAGCACATGTGAATCTAGTTTTAGCACATGTGATTTGAGGTTAGCACATGTGATTCTAGTTTTAGCTCATGTGATTTGAGGTTTAGCACATGTGCTTCTAGATTTAGCACATGTGATTCTAGTTCTAGCACATGTGATTTAGGTTTAGCACATGTGATTCTAGGTTTATCACATGTGATTCTAGTTTTAACACATGTGATTTGAGGTTTAACATATGTGATTCTAGTTTTAGCACATGTGATCTAGTTCTAGGCTTTTAGCACACATGTGATTTGAGGTTTAGCACATGTGATTCTATGTTTAGCACATGTGATTTGAGGTTTAACATATGTGATTCTAGTTTTAGCACATGTGATTCTAGTTTTAGCACATATGTGATTCTAGTTTTAGCATATGCGGTTCTAGTTTTAGCACATGTGATTTGAGGTTTAGCATATATGAATTTGAATTTTTAACACATAAATTTGAAGTTTTGTAAACTTGTTAATTGTCTTTGGTTGTAAGTTTAGCACAAGTGACTCAAGTTTTAGCATATGTGATTGAGGTTTCAAATATGTGATTCTAGTTTTAGCACATGTGATTTGAGGTTTAACATATGGGATTCTAGTTTTAGGCGTTTAGCACATGTGATTTGAGGTTTAGCACATGTGCTTCTAGGTTTAGCACATGTGATTCTAGTTCTAGCACATGCGATTTTAGGTTTAGCACATGTGATTCTAGGTTTATCACTTGTGATTCTAGGTTTATCACATGTGATTCTAGTTTTAACACATGTGATTTGAGGTTTAACATATGTGATTCTAGTTTTAGTACATGTGATGCTAGTTCTAGGCTTTTAGCAAATGTGATTTGAGATTTAGCACATGTGATTCTAGTTTTAGCACATGCGATTTGAGGTTTAGCACATGTGATTCTAGTTTTAGCACATGTGATTTGAGTTTCAACACATGTGATTTAAGGTTTAGTACATGAGATTCTAGTTTTAGCACATGTGATTTGAGGTTTAGGACATGTGATTTTTAATTTTTAGCACATTAATTTGAAGTTTTGTAAACTTTTTAATTGTCTTTGGTTGGAAGTTCAGCACATGTGATTTGAGGTTTACCATTTGTGATTCTAGTTTTAAGCGTTTAGCACATGTGATTTGAGTTTTAGCACATGTGCTTCTAGGTTTAGCACATGTGATTCTAGTTCTAGCACATGTGATTTTAGGTTTAGCACATGTGATTTGAGTTTTAGCACATGTGATATGAAATTTAGCGCATGTGATTCTAGTTTTAGCACATGTGATTCTCGGGCTTGATAACATAATGAGCTTTTTTTTAAGCTCGGGCTCGTCCTCGAGCTCGAAAAAGCTCGGCTCGTTCAAGCTTTTTATCGATTCGATCTCGAGTAGCGCTCGAGCTTTACATATCGAGCTCGAGCCGGCTCTCGAGCCGGCTCGCGAGCCTTATCGAGCTTTTTAATTATTTGTTTTTTTTTATTTTTTAAATATTTATATTATTAATAGTTAAAATATATATAAAGTAAGTTTAAAATTATATGATATGTTTTTTGTTATATATAAAATACATATATTTAAAAGTTTATGTAAAATTAAATAAAAATAATTAAAATTTAATATAAAAATAATTAAATGTAAAATATTACAAACGAGAAGAGCCTAGCCCGAGCCAAGCTCGAGCTTGAGCTCGAGCCTAGTAAAGCTGAAGCGAGCCGAGCTCGAGCCTAAACGAGCTTGGGCTCGGCTTGGCTCGTTTGCACCCTTAGTTTTAGCACATGTGATTCCAGTTAATAGAACATGTGATTTTAGTGTTTAACACATGTGATTTTAGATTTATCAAATGAGATTTTAGATTTTAAAATAATATAAATGAGATATATATGACTAAGGAACATGAAAAATGCATAAAAAGATAAAACGGATGGCCAACATATGTTCATTTGTTCCTAAAAAAAGTGGTTCGCTATTGATTCACAACATCAACCATGACACCAACGACAATGTAAACAACTTAACCGTAAAACCTAAACCAAAAAACTTAATTGTAAAATAAACCTAAAAACTATACAATAAAGTTAAACCCTAAAAGGTAAAACGTAAAATTAATAAAACATAAGCAAGTAAAAAGCATCTAATAATAATCAGCGAAGTTAATAGTAATAATATTAATGAATCGAAAATAATTACAACTTAATGCTATAGCGTAGTGGCTTGAGCATTTTGTTTGTGAGTTGCGTATCTAGCGTCACGAGTTCGAATCCCACACTCAACCCGCTGCTCACCAAAGAAGCTAAAATTTGGGTTGTAAACAAGCCGAGCCTAAACTGGTTAAGGCTCGAGTTCGGCTTGTTTTAGTCTAACAGAGCTCGAGTTCAACTCGTTAGAAAATTTTCAAGTTCAAGCTCGGCTCGGCTCGTTTAGCATTTAAGTACTCTATATATAAATTTTATATTTAATTTATACAAATTTATAATCAAACATCTTATATATAACATATACATTTTATTTAATCTTTTTATCATAACTTTATAAATATTTTTTATTATATTTATGAAGATATATTTATAAAGCTAAATAAAAAAGATAAACAAAAAGCTCGTTAAGGCTCGACTCGAACGAGTTTTTACCGAGTTAATCTCGAATTGACTCATTTACACCATTAGTTAAAATCTAGATCGTAAGATTTAAATAAAAAATAACCCTTAAAGCTAAACAATAATAGATAAAAAAATAAAAAATAAAATTAAAACAAAATTAATAAAAAAAGTTATGACAAAAAGTTAAATAAAAATTAAATTAATTATCAATCTAGAAAAAATCTAATATAAAAACTAATCTTTAACGTTAAATAAAAATAGATAACATATAAACTTATAAACTAATAACTAAGCAAAACACACAAAAAAAAAAAAAAAAACTACTAATCGATCAAGGATTGAAAAATCGATAGGGTAAACAAAACAGTAGCATGGGCTGTTGGTTAAAAGCGTTTGGATTACGTCTGTGGTCTTGGGTTCGAATCCCCTCACGAACGCGTGTTTTTAATTTTTTGAAGTGCAATGTATAGGATTATGAGGGTGTAGGTGTTCCCCACCCTTGGATGATCTAAGGGTCAAGAATTGTTCCCTAGTTCCCCGGTAAAAAGGGGTTCCCCATTAAACCCTTCCCTATATATATATATATACTAGTAGAGACCCGCGCGATGCTGCGGGGACAATATTATTCGTGGTATTTATTTCTGGGTGTTTTGATGTTTTTGTAGTTTTGTTTACTAAAGTGTATCATCATAGTGGATTAGTGGTGTACCTAGGTGATTAGTGTTACTTATATCAAGTAACTAATAATTTATTTGTTAGGTACTTTGTGATACTTGTTTTCTGTCATTTTATCAATACTCTCGTGATAAATTGTATAATACTTCTCTTACTTCTTCGATCCGTAATATGTAACTTAGCAAAATGAAGTCTAATACATGAAGCTTGGTAAAAGATAAAAACTATCATATTCTTCATGACCACTAAAAATAAAATATTCTTCTCAGCCCAAAAGTAGTTCACCTGAAACACTTAAACATTGATAAAGAAAAATACATAGATTATTATACCATTGCACATGATATTTTTAGCATTCCAAACATTGATAAAACGAAGTCACATGCCAATAACCATGATAATTTTGAGACAATAACTTACACCTCAATTCTTACATGATCAAGAAACATAGTTACTTTTAAAATGAAATTTAAAGTTTTAAAATGAAAGTTAAAGTAAAGTACACATAATTTACATGAAAAACAAACTTAAGCAGAGTTTATAGAATTTAAAAACCAAGTACCATCTTGATTTTTTTTTTTTGAACATCAACACCGGAAACCCCCTAGTTAGACCACCCGAAGGCAACCACTCCATTACGAACTACCCCACAGAGACCCCCGTTGCACCCCCCCAAGAGGAGGAAACCCACCCAGATAAATGGGAAAACCCCCTCCCGACCAAGGATAGAACCCTTGACCTTGTGGCCCCTAAGACTTGCGTCTTACTGTTGGACCACCACCCCAATGGCAAGTACCATCTTGATGAAAATAACATAATGTCTGTTGGTTAGAAAGATCATTGTGTTATCTTATTCTCAAAAACAATAAGTAAATTTGAGTTAAAAATATTCATATGTAGAGATAAAGAAACACTATTCATTGTTTTATCATTGGTAATTTGAGTTGAAAATGTTCTATTATTATCATTATCGGTAATAATAGAAAAAGAGAGTGGTTTCTTGGAGGAGCTTATGAAAAACACGCAACAGTTATATGTTCTCAAGTATTCCGATAAAGATAGACATCATGGGAGAAATAAAAGTGCAAAGCTACTTATTGATGAGGAATAGAGCAAAAAAACATAGTATTAGATTGGGATAGATGGAAGGTTTTATATCTCTAATGTCTAGATTGTTTGATTTAGTGTTAATGTCTTTGTTATGCCTTAGCTCTAATATTTTTTATTAGGTAGTTGGTTTTGGCTAGAAAAGGTCACAGTACAAGAAAAAAAACTACATCAAGCTTCTTAACAGGTTCATATCAACCATCTTTGACATAAAATTTACACATAAAATTTAACTCTTACCATTTGATAATAACTTTTGCTGCAGCAATTGTCCAACCTAAAGGTTAATGAATGATAATTACTACTGGAAGTTACAAAGTCGCAATAACCAGGTAATTGTTTAGACAACACACATCCAAACACACCCATAAGTAAAATTAATAATCAATTGAAATATCTTGAAAGCACTTAAAGAGAAATTGAAGTGTTTTGTGCCTTATGTTGCTGACTTTCATTTGTTCCCTTCTACGAACTCACATTTATATATATTTGTTAGAATAGTTTAGGATTTGTAAGCATTTAAATATAAATTTAGGCAAGTTTTGAGTCATTTCTCTTATTTCACTTCTGGCTAAGTTTTAGAATTTCTATCAAATCGACAACCCATTCTTAAATAAATGAATTAAAATTGACACCTAAAAGCTCTTGTTTTCACAGAACTATGGAAGTATCGGAACATATCAAAAGTATGCTTGCATATTCAGGTGAAATATCTTGATGAGTACAATATAGTCCTGCAATTGAATAAACAAAAATGAATATTAGGTCTCTTGGCATGAAAAATTAAAAACTGCAAGAAAAAAGTGGATTTATGTTCAGCTCAGCACCTGATAATGCAAATCCTGATAGTGCTAAACCACCCGTAAGGATAGTGACTAATTCCCATGGCGGTAGCCATAAGCCAGCTCCTAACAATCAAAAGGGCCAAAATGCAAAAAATTCCCAAAACACACTTTATTCCGCTGACAATGCAACTGTTATCATATAAGAATGCAAAATATCCTTTATGAAAAGTTTCCAAGTTACAGTTTATTGACTTTTCTGTCATTGGTAACAATCATGACCCAAGCTAGATGCTATGAGATAATCAGTTTTAGTACATACCCATGCAACTTCTATTAAATTCAGGTTAAGTTCCTCGATGCGTTTCAGAAAAGTTGGAAGCTTTATATCACTTGTATACCGAATAATGATAACGAAGTCCAAATTATTTATATTTATTTCCTGAAATAAGTAGGAATCCAAAACATCATTTTTCAACCACGTATGAATATTTAATGCACAATGTACAAAAAGGTAAATTTTGAAGTAAAATTGGATTGTGCAGTTACATGAAACCTTGATGTCTGAGTGAGCCTTTTTTTTCTTTTTCTTGATTTTCTGATAGATCTTGATATTTATCACCATCAGTCGTTCCATTAAATTGAGAAAAATGTGATATTCAATTGTACAGTTATTCACTCATAGTCTTAGTGCTAAAATGTGGTTCTTTTGTCTAATTAGTTCAATCCAAATTGAGGCATTTCTTCACCCGAATCACCCATTTGACTCGTACTCGTTTTACTTAGGCTCATTTAAGTAAAGAATAACTGAATATGTTTAAAGAGAACATCTAAGCAGTTTACTAATTGAATCTATCTAACTACCTCAATGCAGATTGACCCATTTCTTTTATCTCGGCTCCAACAGGTTAATTACTTTAACCCAAATTGACCCAGTTGACTATTACTCACTCATGTGACAGTTTAAAGTATAATCTGTGCATTAGATATGACAAAAACGTTGCAATTACTAATGAATTTGGCTAAGGAAAACATCTAAGCATCACTATATATCATCTCAATTCAAAGGAAAGCATTTATTCTACTTTTCTTACTAAAGCAATTCAATTGCGAATTAGACGGTGCATGTGCCCTCCAATTGACCCATTTGACTCATACTTTGTTTTACTCATAATCATTTTATTAAGGGAATTTTTCTAATTACTTCAACCCAAATTGACCAATTTCAAACATAAACTGACCCATTTCTTTTATCTTGCTTCCAACAGGTTAATTACTTCAATCCTAATGGACCCATTTTACTCATACTTATTTTATTAAGAGAATCTATCTAATTACTTCATCCCAAATTGACCCGTGTCTTTTATCTTGGTTCCAACAGGTTTATTACTACTACTAATCCATAACGAATGGTGTAAGAAGTGTACATGTACCTGTAGTTTGGTTCTTTTGGCACATTGAAGTGGGCACATACATAGCTACATGCTTCTACTTTTCTTGTCTTGCCACAACTGTTGCACTTTACGTAGAACCAGCCATGGTATTCCTGAGCTCCTGTGACAGTAGCTTTGTACAAGAACTGTCCATGTTGTGTGTGTTTATATAATGTAAGTATTGGATGAGTGATGTCACTTTAGTTTAACAACATATGATTCTAAATTGGTATTTGTTCACCTGTGATACACTTGTTGCTCTACTAATAAGTGCAACGATTGTTTGTCTTTGTAAAGTTGGTTGATGTCATCTAAACTGTTTTATCTGCATTATGGTTTGTTAATGTATCATTATGTGGATTTCTATTTAATAGTATTGGGTGAGTGCATGCCTGTGAAGGTAAGTTCGAAGGTTTGGGATTGGAGGATTGACTTCCACAATCGTTGAAATGGTTGACTCAAATATGAGAGCAATAGCACCCGGTCAAGGGGCTATACGTTAGTCTAATTACAACACATGAATCTGAAAAATATTAATACACATATATGAAGATAAAAAACTTTTACTTAGAAATCACATATATCAAAAACTTTAGTTGAAAAAGGAGCTAACCTCATAGGCAACAGTAGAGAAGTTGTTAATAGATAACTAATCAAGAAAAGAAACAAGCAATATCAATAGATTTATTTTGCAAAATTAGTAGTACTCTTAATACTTAATAAGAACAAAAATATATGACCTTAACTACAACGTTTCAAAGAAGGATTCTGCAACTTGCTGCTTCATCTTCAACCACTTTTTATTTATACCTGAGAATCTTCAAAACCAAATACATTACAGCTAGGCAAATCATTTTACACAACCACTAATTGAACTAAACCGATTTTTATTTAATAGCAATAATCCTAGAATTGTCTTTGCATAAACTTTTGAGCTATTACATTTTATTGCAACATCTGTTCGTAAAAAAAAGAAACTCAAAAGGACGATTCTGCAAGCATGAATGTAGCGAAGCCACTAATTAAACTAAACCATTTAGCAAATCCATGAATTTAGTCAAGTATCCAAAGAATAATGACAATTTAACTTTTAACTAATATAACTATGCCCATGGAGATATAAAGGGCAACATGAATATCATCTCACATATAATAAATAAGTTAAAAAGTAAAGGTGTAGATTACTTAAATAATAGTCTTCATCATTAACCTTCTTCAAAATCCATAACAGTTTGTAATCTGTTCACCAAGGGAAAACAATATTTAGTAAAAACAAAAGTCAATTCAAACCCTTATTAAAACTGCATATCAATTATCCTTTCAGAACATTGATTTTATTTGCACCGTGTAGTTGTTAAAATCAATTCCTAACGTTGGAGAGTATCTGAAAAGTAAGTGATTCATGTCCAACTTAGTAACTTCTTTTATGCAGTTTGTATACTAATATGCATCATAATTTCTTTTAGAAGTTGTGATTCGTGAGCTTGTAGTCAATTGAACAAAAACTATAAATGTAAAATATAAAAAGTAAAAAAAATGAAAATATATCAAATGAACAAAAACTCGCTTGAAGTGTATTTTCAATGCATAAGACCTCTTCTAATCATTTCATCTATAAATAATTATTATTGATATAATAGAATCTTAGTAAACACATATGACACTATATTTTTATAAAAGTTATAAGACAAAAGATCATTTGATCAACTAAAAAATTACCCGTTTTGGCCCATTACCCGACTTGGCCTACTTTGACTCATTTTGGACGATATGAAATAAATAGACAAGAGAACATGTCACTACTTTCAAATAAGCTTCTACATATGGAGCTAGTGGAGCAGCTCCACTTACTCTCCCTCCAAGCCCCTGCTTAACCTGCAAAATTTAAACAAATTGAGTCATGTCATAATTGCATGTTAAAGGTACACGAGCGAAAAAAGAGCATATATATATATATATGCCTATGAATGCTAAGTGGAAATGTCTTTGAATGCTAGAAGGAAATGCCTTTGAATGCTCTTTCCTTGCCTCCATATAAGGCACTTTGTTGCACAAGTTGAACACCCAGATTCAATAAAAAAGAATTAAAACTAAAAATTAAATGAAGATTAATCTTAGTACTTAAATGCTAATAATGAATACGCCAAAAATAAGTTGCGTTTGATGAAACTTTCTGTTGTAAACATAAAAAAATTAAAGCTTGGCTAACAGGAACATGAATATTAACAAAGAAACCTTATTACTAACAATAAAGTACAAGAATAAATATATCCAAGACTTTAGGTTTCAGCCCCGTTATGTCTTCAGTTAACATTTTATCATCTCGTATGTAATGTATAATCATTAAAATTTTGATACGTATGATACACCTAAAATAAAGTAGAATTAACCTACTACATACAATATAAAGCATTAACAAAAATCTGATACTATATAAAAACTATGAAAGGATCTTAAAATATCTAAAAAATTTATACCTTTGCTTTGTTTAGAGTAGTACAACATCTTCAGAAAGTTTAACCGTCTCTTTATTGAAATGAATATGGTCATCTTCAAAACTTATTCTAAAAAAACAACGCCTCTTTAAGTTAAAGTACAAGCATTATTAAACAACAAACCAGTTGTGCAATAGAAAGTTGACAATCATTGTTAAACAACAAACGGTTTAGCTATTAATAGATGTAAAAGGTTAAAAACCACATAGAAGAATGGCTACTTTAGAGAAGTTTCAATGCATTCATAATTGATAACAAATGACAACAATTGCCCCCATAATGCTATGAAGCTTTTAAAAATAGTTAAGGAGTAATAAAAGTTTACTCATTTTTTTCTAACCCTTGTCTCCATACCACAACTTCTAGTTGCCTTTTCTATCTGAACTCGAATTTAGAGAACATCTGATATATCAACGGACATTCTAGCAACTGAAACACAAAAAGAATTGACGGATTTTACTTTAATGCCTAATTATTTTCTCAAACAAATAGTGAATGCTAACAAATTATAAGACAATAGTGTAAAGTTTACAAATTGGATATAAACATACATGATCAAATTCACGATTGTAAGAAACTCCTGTACAAAACAAAAATACAAAAAACCAAGATTAGAATGTTATTAAGTTCAACCAACATTGAATCCAACTAAAAAAATCAAATGTACGTGACCATCCGATATTGCAAAGAAACAAACCGTACCTTGAGGATGGAACAGATGAAAAATACGGTGAGGAAGAAGATTATTCTTTAGCGTTGGACACAAGTTGGGCAATTTCGTATTTTGTTTAAGGGAAGAGGGCGATAGCAGACCCAACATCGGCAATTTCTAATCTTGATTGGCAAAGTGAGATGAGATTAGAAATCAAGATTCTGTGGACATGAAACCCTAACAACTGATCAGTCAAAGCAAGAATTAATACCCATCGCAATCAGCAAGTGTATATAAAGAACTGAGAATAACCATGTAGTTGGTATGGCGGTGTGTGGTTGCGTGAAATCTACTATGTAGTTGTAGATGCAGAGAATAACCATGGCTTTGAAAGTTCTGAGGATTTTGAATTCAATTCGAAGGTTATGAGGATTTTAAAATTGAACCGGAGAGTGAAAAAACATGGCTTTGAAAGTGCAGATAAAGAAGGAATCAGTTAACTTCTCAGGTATTTGTTATTTTAAAATTTTATTTGGTTAAAAAGACTAAACTACCCTTCTAAACGCTTGTACGCTGTGCAATAAATAGCAGTACGTGGTTGACAATATGGGCACCCTTCCAATCTGCATTATAGATAGTATAGATATATATATATATATATATATACATATATATATACATATATATATATAAATATATATATATATATATTTATATAAATCGTAATTTATAAACGAGATTTTATAAATATTATCCAAGTTAATTCCTATTATGTCTCTAATCATTTAACGTCAAAATGTAGTAAAAACATAAAAGCGTCAATTATATATTCGATGTGTGATAACGTGATCAAGTTAGTTAGTTGAATTAAAGGAAATATAAACTTCGTGTCAAAACTGTCAATGTTTAAAGTTATAATAAAGTTACAGCAACTAATATAAACAAAACAAAACTGCAGGGGTCATTTGTGTAAACTTATCATTGACCCAGCCCCCTCCTGTTGCCCCGTGTTTCCGACGAGAAGAGTCCGGCCACTTTGGCCGGAAAATCCCGAATCTCCGGCGACTGTTTTACGCGTTTTTTAACATTCCATATCAGCGGAGAATCATCCCCAAACTTTCCTTAACAAGTTTCGAACCTTCCTCAGTATACTAGACGCGTGATTACAGCCCAATTAACCCGTTTGATTTCGTGTCTTCAACTCAAAAATCTCATTTCCGTATATTGATCCGCAAGCGACAATTAAACCATACCATAACGCTCATTTACAACCGCTTAACAGCTATCCTTCATCAAAACATTTCTTTTTGCTCGGCAACTATCAAAATCAGTCGACCAAAATAATTTTCCGGCAAGCTCCTTGTTCTTCATCCTCTGGATATTAATTCAGGTACTTTTTGGGTTCGTTCGTTTCTTCTTGATCACCTATATCTCCCTAACTCATCAAATTCATCTTGTTTCAATCTAGATTCACGAATTTTAACCAAGAACAGTCGACTTTTATTTCTATTTGAATCCGTATCAAATCTTCACTAACAAGTAAGTTTCTTATACCAAAATACTCGTGATTCAATATAGATTAAAAGCCCTATGTTTAATTTGGATGAGATTAACAGATTTGAATGGATTGGATGGTTTCTTGAATCTAGGGTTTATAAGGAAATGGGTGTTGTTTGCTATAAAACGTTAAAAGATTTAAAAATCAGGTTATTTAACAAACAGAAAACTGGCGTAGTGGTTTAAATCTTCGTTTGTGCAAGAAACGACCCGGGTTCGAGTCCCACTAACCTAATTTATTTAATTTTCATATTTTACACATTTTAAACATTAAACCATATATTTCTAATTACCTAAATGACATATTTTAAGTTAAAAATATTTGAAGGACTAAAAATATGCAAATTTCAAATGCTTTTTATACAAATAATGATAGTTCATATTTATAAGTATTTATTACAAATACTAATTCAAGAAATCTAAAAATAGGTTCGTATAAAATATATTCATTACGAAAATACTATAACGCCTCGTATAAATTCCCAAATTATATTTCAAAACCCTAGATTTTTCTGGTTTTGATTCTTGCTGCTATATTATTGTTTCGATTCTAAGTTAGGGTTTTTCCCAATTAATTAGGTGGTACTAATATTAGGGCAACCCTCAGTTCGTTATTGTTTCGTTCCTATTTCGGTTATCTATTGCATTTCAAGGTGAGTAAACTCACTCCCCTTTTTACTGTTTACGTTTTTGGGGCTGAAATACGTGTCCCTATACTACTACGGTTTCTTTTATTTTGTTTCTATTTTTCAAAAGGAGATCATTAGATGTGTTAATCTTGTTTGGCCGCATGATGCGAAATTATGTGTTAGACAATAGTATTTATATTATCTTGTAATTTCCACCGGTATTATATTAGCGCTAATGGCTTGACAAGCCCACCTACACTAATGGCCTGATAGGTGATTTGACCCGACGATTCTTTGGTTGATTCGTTTGTTACTTGGTACTATATGTGATACTTGTTGCTACGTTGCTATGTCCCTTCGATGCTTAAACAATTATTGATAACTTGTATATCGAGACGGTTAAATGACGGTTAAACGATAGTTATCAATATTGGTAACATGAGTGGTTCTCATGACTTGTTGCTAAAGTTACTTTACGAGTTTCAAGGTTGTTTGGATTCGTTGTGTGTTTCGTTTGTCACGGTTGAGATATATATAATGAAATTGCTATACACATAAGATTGCGAAACATATTTCTAATGATCTCGGATTTCGTATTACGTACTATTACTGTGTTTTACTCACAAGCTAATTCTTTAGCTAACTTATTTTACATGTATTTCAGGTGATGTTTGAGACGGTTATGGTTCAAGATACTTAGGATGCTTTGGACCTAGAATAAATAAACTTGATTTATTTGTCGGCTTTTATTACGATTTTAAGACTAGTTATTGCTTCATTTATGTCACAACATTGTCACTTAAATGATATTAAAATATGCATTTAGTGCCATGTGCTTTGTACTATTGATATCCAATTCACTTGACGCGCCCGGTGTTTTTCCGCCGCCTGGCGGGGTGTCACAGTTTGGTATCAGAGCCATGGTTATAGGGAACTAGGATAGGGTATTAGAAAACACACTGACCTAGACTATAACCTAAGAGTCCTTAGTGCAAATAGATGTACTTAGGAATTCTTTTGAACTTATTTGTTTTCCTTCTATGAACCTTTCTATGTATTTTCTTAATCTCATTTCTTATCCGATTTCACGAAGGAGTTACAGGAGACGCGTCTGTATGATTAGGATCTTCTCTTTGTGGAATCTCGTCATCGTCTTAAGTAAGTTTGAAACGTGGGAACATGTGCAATCCGGAAGGGGGAGCGCCTGTATCACGGACATCCTGACTAAGGCAAAGCATTTCGTATAAATCTCTTTAAGAGACCTGTATGCTTACCTGGGGATGTTCGAGATGAGTGTGAACCTATAGGCTAAAGCACGCTTTCTCGAATACATTGAAAACGAACTTAACACTTTGATAAGTCATTAGTGTCCAAAACCAAGACACATTCCTAAGATTTCAAAATTTCATTTTCTTGATGATTCTATGATTTTCTTTCTTACGATTTATAATTATTTCTATGAATTTCTATCGTGATTCAAATAATATTCCAAATTCATTTACTAATATTTCTAAAGTTTCTAAGTAATTTCTTATGTTATGTTTCAAAAGATTCTATGATATTCTAAATGGAACGAGGTGCTATTATTCAAAGATTTTGCTACAAAACCGTGTTATTCTATGTTTCATCATTCTATTTGTTTCTAAACTACAATAATATTTATGCGATATACTCGCTAGCTTATCCATATAACACAATTACACAATTGTAAACCAAATATTTCAAAAACTAAGACATATGGACTAAACCTCAATCAAATTATCAAGAGTTCAAAACAAATATCAATTATCAAATCTAAGGCATACTTACAGTTCCAAATCGATTATCGACTCTCCAATCAAAGGTTGTCATGAGTTCTGAATCCTAGTCAAGGTTAAATTCCATAACTAAATAAATGTTAACGAATTTTGCTATTCTTATAAACTAACGTATTCGGATCGAAACGTCCACCCTCAATGTATTTCAACTTAAATTCTATACTCGAATAGTTTCAAAAACTACTCACCTAACTATAAGATTCTAATCTAATTTCTAATCCATCATTTAAAAACTGTAAATCTACTATCAATTTATGAACTAACCATCCAAACATGTACTTGTTAATCAACTACGCGATGCTATCCATAAATTCATTATCCAAAACCTAACGAGAACTCACTACACAACTATTCTCGAACTCATTGAACTAAATGTTTCATATATGCATATGACCGTTAATTCTACGCCGCAAGTTTTCATGAATTAATCCAAACCCAATGAATTTCATTTATAAATTCATTACTCGAACACAGTGCAATCAATGGACTTTGTAAAACTACTAGTATTCGATTATATTAAAATAATTTCATTAAAATAACTATTTGGTTTTAGTATTTTGTAAAATAAAAATATATATATATATATATATATATATAAAATATATGCACTTCCTGATAAATGATTTCTTTAAAAATAGATTGGTCATTCTAACGTTTGTCAAATATTTACAAAACATTTTCCCGTTTTCTCAGATATGACATAAAGAATTTACAACTTAAATTGTGTCGTTATTTTTCAAATCAATCCTCTTATCTATTGTAAAGATTAAAACTTTCGACTTTTTACTTAGTTTTTTTTAAAAAAAAACTGCATGATAGAAAAACAACATCCTCTTTTGTAAATTTATTTATCTCCATAGTCAATACATCTGGTTTACCTAAAACTGTTAGTCATATAAATTCAAACATCTTGGGAACTAAGTGATATATTCATCCAAATTATAAATTGGATTATCCACATTATCAACTTTTCATGAGACTAATTTTTCTAAAAATCCTAATAAACTATATTATTACATGTACACCATCAACTAATGCTTATGAACTGGTCAGTATCAGGAAACTTAGATAAATACAGCTTACATACATAAAGTCGGTTTTCACAAACTTAAGTGTTACTATCGTAGTACTCGAATTTGACTATCTATATCGTTGAACAAAGCTATTTATATGAGCAATGTCTACCTAATGAACATTAGTTTCTTTTGAATCAGCTATCTACTTATCTTAAACTGATTTTCCCAAGTACTATTTCTATCGGGTATGATATCAGTACCTATGTGTATCATCACTTTAACTTAAAATTTTTGTGTACTTCTGACTCGCACGTGATCGAATGAACTGTGGAATCCATGCAAAAACTGAAGTAATTACGGGTGCACACGGAATTACGAAAGTTGGTGCATGGGAACCATAGTAAGTTTTGTCTTGTGTAGTTGGGCCATACTTAATCATCTTTTTTCACTTGACTTGTCTACTCATTTTACTAATCGCATCTAAACCACTTAATTATGTGTAAGGTTACTTAATTCGTTTCATCCGTTCTAATTAATCATGATTATGTCTAATATTCATTTAAATCAAACTAAATCCTTTTACTTAAGCACATTTTATTCAGAAGTTGAGAAATTCAAGAATATCCATTAACCGTATAAAATTCTTACATCATCTTAATCTTGAGCAACAAGCGACGCATATTCGAATCTTCATTCAATTTTTCACCCGAACTCTTATAACTTGTAAAGAGTTAAAAATAGACGACTATCACTGATTCAAAGCAAATTAAACATAAACAAATCTTAACCTCATTTAATTAAATGCAACTCATCGAACGACCACTAGAAATCATGGACCATGAAGTTAAGTAACTCAAGCGTAATCAAATACCAATCGTTAAGGTTCGTTGGAACTCAAAACGTGAACATAAATTTAAGACCAAATGAAAGTTAAGTATCCACATCTTTTTGCTTCACTTCCTTCTTCCTCAGTTTGAGCAAATTTCGGGACGAAATTTCTATAAGGAGGGGAGACTGTGACAACTGCCCCGAACCCGTACCCGAATGCCCGACTCAAATCCGAGTCCATTTATACTCTATTTTATTCGTAAAGTCCCATTATTAACGCAATTGAATGTTTCGGAAATTTAATGTTTGCGCGTTATCAATAAAATACCTGAACTTGTTAGTATGAGTTAATATTTAAATTTTCTTATTTAATTTCAACTTATAATAAATAAATGTAATATATATATATATATATATATATATATATAAAAATCGTAATTTATAAACGAGATTTTATAAATATTATCCAAGTTAATTCCTATTATGTCTCTAATCATTTAACGTCAAAATGTAGTAAAAACATAAAAGCGTCAATTATATATTCGATGTGTGATAACGTGATCAAGTTAGTTAGTTGAATTAAAGGAAATATAAACTTCGTGCCAAAACTTTCAATGTTTAAAGTTATAATAAAGTTACAGCAACTAATATAAACAAAACAAAACTGCAGGGGTCATTTGTGTAAACTTATCATTGACCCAGCCCCCTCCTGTTGCCCCGTGTTTCCGACGAGAAGAGTCCGGCCACTTTGGCCGGAAAATCCCGAATCTCCGGCGACTGTTTTACGCGTTTTTTAACATTCCATATCAGCGGAGAATCATCCCCAAACTTTCCTTAACAAGTTTCGAACCTTCCTCAGTATACTAGACGCGTGATTACAGCCCAATTAACCCGTTTGATTTCGTGTCTTCAACTCAAAAATCTCATTTCCGTATATTGATCCGCAAGCGACAATTAAACCATACCATAACGCTCATTTACAACCGCTTAACAGCTATCCTTCATCAAAACATTTCTTTTTGCTCGGCAACTATCAAAATCAGTCGACCAAAATAATTTTCCGGCAAGCTCCTTGTTCTTCATCCTCTGGATATTAATTCAGGTACTTTTTGGGTTCGTTCGTTTCTTCTTGATCACCTATATCTCCCTAACTCATCAAATTCATCTTGTTTCAATCTAGATTCACGAATTTTAACCAAGAACAGTCGACTTTTATTTCTATTTGAATCCGTATCAAATCTTCACTAACAAGTAAGTTTCTTATACCAAAATACTCGTGATTCAATATAGATTAAAAGCCCTATGTTTAATTTGGATGAGATTAACAGATTTGAATGGATTGGATGGTTTCTTGAATCTAGGGTTTATAAGGAAATGGGTGTTGTTTGCTATAAAACGTTAAAAGATTTAAAAATCAGGTTATTTAACAAACAGAAAACTGGCGTAGTGGTTTAAATCTTCGTTTGTGCAAGAAACGACCCGGGTTCGAGTCCCACTAACCTAATTTATTTAATTTTCATATTTTACACATTTTAAACATTAAACCATATATTTCTAATTACCTAAATGACATATTTTAAGTTAAAAATATTTGAAGGACTAAAAATATGCAAATTTCAAATGCTTTTTATACAAATAATGATAGTTCATATTTATAAGTATTTATTACAAATACTAATTCAAGAAATCTAAAAATAGGTTCGTATAAAATATATTATTTACGAAAATACTATAACGCCTCGTATAAATTCCCAAATTATATTTCAAAACCCTAGATTTTTCTGGTTTTGATTCTTGCTGCTATATTATTGTTTCGATTCTAAGTTAGGGTTTTTCCCAATTAATTAGGTAGTACTAATATTTGGGCAACCCTCAGTTCGTTATTGTTGCGTTCCTATTTCGGTTATCTATTGCATTTCAAGGTGAGTAAACTCACTTCCCTTTTTAGTGTTTACGTTTTTGGGGCTGAAATACGTGTCCCTATACTACTACGGTTTCTTTTATTTTGTTTCTATTTTTCAAAATGAGATCATTAGATGTGTTAATCTTGTTTGGCCGCATGATGCGAAATTATGTGTTAGACAATAGTATTTATATTATCTTGTAATTTCCACCGGTATTATATTAGCGCTAATGGCTTGACAAGCCCACCTACACTAATGGCCTGATAGGTGATTTGACCCGACGATTCTTTGGTTGATTCGTTTGTTACTTGGTACTATATGTGATACTTGTTGCTACGTTGCTATGTCCCTTCGATGCTTAAACAATTATTGATAACTTGTATATCGAGACGGTTAAATGACGGTTAAACGATAGTTATCAATATTGGTAACATGAGTGGTTCTCATGACTTGTTGCTAAAGTTACTTTACGAGTTTCAAGGTTGTTTGGATTCGTTGTGTGTTTCGTTTGTCACGGTTGAGATATATATAATGAAATTGCTATACACATAAGATTGCGAAACATATTTATAATGATCTCGGATTTCGTATTACGTACTATTACTGTGTTTTACTCACAAGCTAATTCTTTAGCTAACTTATTTTACATGTATTTCAGGTGGTTTTTGAGATGGTTATGGTTCAAGATACTTAGGATGCTTTGGACCTAGAATAAATAAACTTGATTTATTTGTCGGCTTTTATTACGATTTTAAGACTAGTTATTGCTTCATTTATGTCACTTAAATGATATTAAAATATGCATTTAGTGCCATGTGCTTTGTACTATTGATATCCAATTCACTTGACGCGCCCGGTGTTTTCTGCCGTCGGGCGGGGTGTCACACTAAGAAACATAAAAACATCAGTTGTGTAGAAAATGCTATAAAAACTTAACCAAAACGACACGAAACGTAATAAAACTCAACAAGGGATTTATGTATATTTAGCACATTATTAAGGATCTACCTGATCTTTGGTTGATGAGGAGGGAGCTAAGCGCTTCTTACCTAGGACCTTGTCAGCCACCTCCTTGCTTAACCCTTTAGGTTCAAGGCTTTGAAGAAAGGATAAGGGTTGGCCACAACATTCAGAAAGCGCCTGCACAAACAGGTATAAAGTAGTTTCCAGTACCTTGATAAAACTAGCAAACTCACCAGCAGAGTCTGGCCTGTACTCCCTACACGCTTCTTTAGGGGTACCCTTAAGACAGTTGGCATACCCAGAAAGCAGTCCTTGCTGACGACCATAAGCAAGGGCCTTCATATAGATCACGGAAAGTGGCCCCTTGAACTCGACACTATTGAGAAAATAAGTCATAGTCTGCTTAAAACCCTCCTCGATCAACCAATGGTTAGCTTCCTCAAGACGTTCATTCTCCTCCATCACTTTACCCACCGCAGCCTTCCCCGACTCTAGCTGCTTAATCTGAAGCTCCAACCTAGACCTGTCAGCTTCCAACTCCCGCCTCCCGGCTTCCAGCTTCTCACGGTTAGAAGCTAGCTGGGATTGGAGAGCTGAAAGCTGAGAAGTGAGATCATATTTTTCCAAGGTCAACTTCCTAATAGATTCAACCTGCTCCCGCGACACTTTATCCACTTCTCCCTTTACTACTGAGAAGTCAGTAAAATCCTTGTGTGTATCTCTCCAGCGATCGGTAACCTCCAGCACAAGTGCTATAAATCGTGCCCCAAAGGTAAAGAACTTTTTCAACAATTTAGAGTTCTCAAGGCAATCATTTCGTTCCATCTCACCAGGAGGAGCAAAACAGAGGATAGCTTCACGACAAACCGAAGCCTTGGAGAAAGTATCATGAATACCGGCCTGCCAGTTAGGGACATAGAGCTCGTTCAAAGCAGGATCTTTGTGAGTAGGGACTGGGGCGGGAACTTCAAGCTCCTTCCCCTTGCCTTTGTTTAAAGGCTTCTTGGACAAGCCTGCCCCGACCTTTTTCACCTTTGATGACCCACCGTTCTTCCCAACAAACTCAACCACAAAATCGGATATTTCGAGTAACAGGTCCATCTCAACAGCAACATCTGTATCCTTAACCTCCTCAGCCTTGATCAAGGGCTCCATACCAATAAGAGAGGCCACAAAGTTAAAATCATCAACATCAGGGTCAGAAGATGTGAGACCCCGAAGATCAGATGATTGTGGCATCTCTTCAACACTCTCCACCCCCTCATTTCCAGAATGTGAGGCTGGAAGGACTGGCTGCTTCCTATTCGAACGACGGACAGAAACACTTGGTTTGATCACAACTTTCGATGACGACCCATCAAGAACACTTTCATAAACGTCCCATGCATGATACCTAAATGCCTTGGTACACAGAATAATTCCAGAACACCCGACGGAACAACTGAAGCTTTAAACTTGACAACTGAAAAATCCTCCAATAACATACAATCAAACGCTCGTACAACTACAAAGGGTAAGCAAAAAGGCAAAATAAGAATGGAACGAAATGAAAGAGAAAATGGTAAAAGAAAAACCTACCAAAACATACCTCCATCCTCAATAAACATCGATGGTTCCATGTTCGGATCAGACCACCTCTCGCTCAGCCCTAGCTTCACTAGAAACTCCACCTGAAAAGTTCCCAGACGAGAAGCAGAGGAACGGAGTTTACCCAACAAAACGGCATTAACTTCACCTATAATTGGAACCCTTTCATTCAAAGGATCATCAGCCTTTCTCCAAGGCATAATAAAAGCCACAATCTCATCCGACACTAGAAAAAACCTATCTTTCCAACTTGCTGAAAGACCAATCTGAGATGTCACGAGGGCACTTTTCACCTGAGTTTTTTCAATGGTAAATCAGTTGCCATTCTTGGGAAGTTGAAAAAATCGGCGAAAAACCAACAAGTCTGGTTCGTGGCCAAGAGCACGACAAGTGATCTCGAAATGCATGATATGCACAATACCTAGGAGTGGGTAAATTCAAGAACCCGGCCCGACCCGCCTAATACCCGGCCCGACCCGTAACCCGAACTTACACGAAACTGAAGCCCGTTACCCGGCCCAGTATATGAAAATTGGGTATCGGGCTTAACCATGTTTAAGATTTCTGGGCTTTTAAAAAACCCGAGACCGATTATCAAATTCTCTTCTCTTGCTTACTTGCTCCTATAGTCCTATATGATTCCTCTTCCTTCATTCTCTGCTGCATCAAGATCTAACATAGGTTTTAATTCTGAAGTTTTCAATTGGTGAGTTTTTCTATAAAAGTTAATTTTGCTTTTATATTCCTTCACGATTCAATGGTAAATTAAGCTTCCAATTGGTTTTGGAATTAGGGTTCCTTGTGATTTCGTGAACAAACTCACGAATTGAAAGCTTATTTGAAGCTAGTTGAAGCTTAATATGTTTTTAATTTAGTTTAAGGTCAAACATGTCAAAACTTAGGTGGCGCTGCAATCCACATCTAATCAGATATATATACAGAATACAGTGTTGTTGTGAATATTCATGTTGGTGAATTGGTAGTTCATCTCAGGAAACTATGGCCTATGGGGAATAATCGTTTTTGCATTTGTACACACTGACACACATGGTATATATTTCATTCATATATGAATCTTTAAGAGAAGTCCAACAACAATAATTGATTCTCTTTAGTCTTTATATTTTTAATGACTTCATGTAGATATGTGTCCATCCTTACTTATAAAAAATAAAGTGTCCTTATGTTTGATTATTGTAGGTTGTTACAAATGGTGAAATGATAAAATATTGCATCCAAGGACAATGCCTATCTTTATGCACTAACTTCATGTAAGTTGACTATTATGCACTTTGGTGAACAAATTACTTGTATAGTTGAGCTCAATTAAGCAAAATGATCTAGGGAAACACTAGTATAACCAGTAGTATGAACTATGAAGTGATGAAGTGAATTGTTCAATTTGTGATATATAAAAACTTCAAGTGAAGAACAAAACTCCAAGTTGAAGTCTAATGTCAAACAAGCCAAACCAAAATAAATTCAAATTTGAAGTCTAATGTCAAAAAATCCAAACCAAACCAAGTTTCAAGTTGAAGTGCAATGTCAAACAAACCAAACCAAAACCAAATTCAAAGTTGAAGGGTAATGTCAAACAAAACCAAACCAAGTTCAAAGTTAAAGCATTTATTGAATAGAAAGATGACTAGCATAAAATCAATCACATGAATCCACCACCTAATTGTTCTTTGGTCCCGGTTCAAGCCTCTAAAAAATTTCTACAATAACAAATATAAAATTATAAATAAGTTTACATAAACGAATACATAAAGACGAATTACTAATATTAGGTAATTGTACCTTTCCCAATGTCATCATAATCTGTTAATTCTTCATGTACTTTTTTCATTTTCCTTCGAATCCAGTCCTGTGTGCATATTAATGACTCGACTACAGGAGTGGACAAGGAACTTCTATAGGTTCCAATGGTTCTACCGCCCGTACTGAATGCTTGTTCTGAAGCAACACTTGAAATAGGGATAGCTAATATATCTAATACAATGTCAATACTAATGAGTTAGAACTTAATGTATATAAAAAGTGACACTAATTGTAGTTAAAGTATTTAGACGTACCTTTGGCCATTCTAGCTAGTACTGGATACTTTGCAGTCGACTGTTTCCACCACTCTAGAATGTTATATCCCTTGTAATGATCCTCCTCTTTCTCATCAAGATATTTTTGAAGTTCTGATCTTGAAACCTTAGGGGTTGAGGAACTTTTTGATTTAAACATAATAAACGAATCCTCCATTCCCTCAATCAAATCATCGAAGTTCTTTGAATGTTCTGAAAGGTCCCTCAGGTTCTCCGATTCGTATTCCATCTCATACAAACGAAACAACATCTCTAGTTCATTAGTAACAACTTTGACTGCCGTTGTTACCTTTTTTCTATGTCCTTTGCTGTTTCTTTTTCAGTTTTCTCAGCTTCGAATTTTTTTTCAAAACCAAAGGCAATAACCTCTGTCTTCAATCGAGGGTCTAAAATTGCCCCAAAGTACATAAGGTTATTCCATTTTTTATCACCCTTCCAATATTTATCAAACTTTGTCTTCATTTTATAACCCAATTGCTTAGTTAAAAGGTTAGTTGAAGCCAACATCTTTTTTAAATGATTTTCAATGTCAATAATGTCATTATAGAAGAGATTAACCACCACCTATTAAGAAAATACATTATATATAGTCCCTATTTAAAACTTCACGCGGTAACATCAAAACAAGTTAACATGTACCTGTGACGAAGCTGAAGCTCTAGTTGTTTTACGCTCAAACAACTCTAAAAGACTTATCATATCCCTCGCATACTCCCAATCAACAACCTTAGGAATGTCAACTAACTCATCTCTAAAATTTGGGTCCACCAAATCATATGCATCAAACGCTTTTTCAAACTTTTCAGCCGTGTTCAGCATACCATACGTGGAGTTCCACCTGTGATTAAAAAAATAGATTAGTCAAGTAAATATATTGTTAATATCTATATTTTAGTTAAAAATATATAAAAATAATTACCTCGTGCATATGTCTAGAGATATCAGTGCCTTAGAATCGATCTTTTCTGTGATGCAACAATTTTTAAAAGCGTCAGTTCTATTAGGAGATTGTCTTACGTATCGAATCGCTTTTCTGATGCGCTCTATTGGTGCTGATCTTTCACTTAGCCCGTCCTTGACAATCAAGTTCAAAATATGAGCCATACATCGGGTATGTAAGTATTTCCCATCGAAGAAAAGATTGTTTAGCTTTGTTTTTAGAAACGCAATAGCAGTATCATTGGATGAGGCGTTATCCGTTGTGTTGGTTAACACTTTATCCAAATCCCATTCCCTCAAACACTGTATAAGAATCCTACCAATATTTTCTCCCTTATGGCTTGAGATTGGTTTAAAGTTTATGATACACTTTTGGTATTTCCACGTTTCATCGATGTAGTGGGCAGTTACACACATATAGTTAATCATTTGTTTTGAAGTCCATGTGTCGGTCGTTAGAGACACACGCGGTTTACTATGTGTAAACAAGAACTTCAAGGTAGCCTTCTCCTCCATGAACATTTGTGCCACATCCCTAGAAACCGTCTTCCTACTCGGTGTCTTCAAATTTGGACATATGACTTGCATTAGCCTCCTAAAACCTTCGTGCTCAACAGTTGAAAAAGGCAGCTCATCAATTATTATCATCTTTGCAATTGTTGTTCTTCCATTTTCATTAGAGAACTTCCATGTTTTAAGAACTGCCTCGCCCTCAACATCATCACTCTGCTTGACAAATAAATTTGTTTGATCTTTCATTCTGTCAGGGTGCTCCTTACAACAATCAAGATGTCTTCTAAGAGCCGATGTCCCATCCCTGGAAGTGTCACCACATAAATCTTTTTTGCAATAATGGCATTTTGCCTTTTTTAATCCATCTTCATTAGTGAACTTATCAAAATGATTCCAAACGAAGGATTTTCCCTTCCTCTCAGGTTTTTGAGCTTGTTGTGATGTCTTTCTTTTCTTTGTTTGAGATTGTTTTTTTGTAGCAGGTGGCAATGCTTTCCTTTTCTCTCCTCCTTGAGAGTCATCACTACTAAGGTTCTCAACATTAGTTGAATCCATCTAATTTAAAAAAACAAGTAGTTATTTATCAAGGAGCTAAAAAACAAAGTACATGCTGAAGCTTCTTAAATCTCATAATTTATTGTTTAACAAAGATCTATGTAAGTATGTATGCAACAGGAGATTCAAATTACCATGATGTCTTTTTTCTTTGTAAAGTTCTTATCTTTTTGTAGCTAATTATTACACTAAATGCTACCAAATAACCTTTTTTATTTCAATGTAATAGTGTAACCCAAATCTGCAATCTCTTCGACCTTTTAAGCTTTTCTTGAAACATCTTTTTTTGTTATACTGTAACAGTGTAACCCAAATCTACAAGCTTTTTTTGAAAATAGGTTGACAAGTATCCAAGTTGTAGTTTAAGGCGAGAATTAAGTATCCATCCACTAAAACTTTAGATGACACATATGTAGGGCATAAAGAATATCTCTTTAGCAACATATTTCTACCAACAACTAGTTTGAGGACATGAATAGCCATTTCACATTATTACACGATCACAAAAATAATGCAATTTGAAAAAACGTTTTTACCTTTGATTTCTCTGCAGGATGATCAATGGATTGGAGAAGAATTGGAAATTGGAAACATAAGAAAACGTAGAACAGTTCTACATGTCTGTTTATGAGATTTTATAAATATATTGGTTAACTTAAAAAGATATTAGATATGTTTGTATTTTAAAAAGATATTAGATATGTTTGTATTTTAAAAAGATAAGTTTATATTTTAATTTTTAAAAAGATATTTTTGTATTTTAGAAAATATATGTTTGAATTGTATTTATCCAATTATAATAATTATATGTTACAGCAGATCAAGAAGATGTGATTGCGAACCAATGAACCATGTAATTATGCAAATCTAATTCGGGCTTTTAATGTTTGTTACAAAACATTGGTAATGGGCCCGGGCCCGACCCGAAACCCGTTTTTGGGTGAAAATAGAGACCGAAGCCCATTCAAGAACAAAAATTACTATACGGGTATTTTATAAATCTTAGGTTGGGTTATCGGGCACAACCCGTTTTATGCCCACTCCTAGCAATACCCACCATGGCCAGTTGACAAATGGACAATCGATAGTATTCAACAACATTCAGGAAAAACTTAGAAAAAGGATACCTCATATTAGAGTGTTCAAAATGTTGAGTATAAAGCACTACTTTTCTAGGAACTGCTCTGTTAACCGGCTATTTGACGGAAGGAATGGTAGGATTGAGCGAAGAAGAGATACCAAGCTGAACGCAGAAATCGTCGACTTCCTTTTGAGAGAGGAGAGAAAACTGAGAATTCATGTCGTTTTTGGCCATGATCGAAGAAAACGAAGCAACGGAAATTTAGAAGAAAGAACTGATGGTGAAGAATTGAAAGGAAAAGGCAGTTAAGGGATTATACTGTAAAGAAAGAAGTTATACCACTTCCCTAGAAAAGAGGAAATAATAACCAACAGTTGGATGGGAGCTAGAAGCTCATCCCATCAAGTGCTGAAGACCTAGCAGGTCTTGTCACGTCCCATCAAGCAGACTACACCCCTTCTCCTTCTAAACAATAACAAGGGACTTGGCAGCAAGAAGCTAGGAGCTCATAGAATAAAATACAACAATCAAATAATTCTAAGTCACAAACACTTATGACAAACATCACAAGCGCTTATGGCTGGGGGGCTGATGACCACATGGTTGAGGAGCCAGAAACCCAAAGCCAGAGCCTAGGATGTGAACAGTGTCGCTATAGTGTTTAGACAATAACTTCCACAACAAATATTCTCAAACATATTCTACAATATCTCTTAAAGATATCATGGGGAATACAAACTGGACAAAGCAAAACTAAATGAAAAGGACTTACACAAAAATGACTAAAACACTTTTTACTATACACCACTGAGGTGCTGCAGGCTTCCAAGAATGGAAAGTATGATGGCCGAGGGGGAACCTCGAGCTAGGAGCTCCTGAGCACTTCCAGACTTGCTTTCAGATTTGAATAGACAGCACATCTATACCTTGTGTATATATGTTGCAACAATTCAATGAAGAGAACGCTCAACTCTTGGCTCTTGCACTCCACTCTCAAAAGACACACACACTCTCAATCCTCTCTTCTCTTCTTAAACATTTTCTAAACTTAAACACTAAGACTAATAACCAATAACCTGAACTTAGAGATATCGTTACTATCATCTTTACAATAATCTTGTTGTAGGAACATAGTGTAATTACTTATATGGGTTAAAATTGAATAGCGTTTAAAAGACCGTAACGCCCTATTTTTGCTACTACAATATGTATTAGAAATTATACTTAGGTTGTTATTCTTTGGGATTCTTAATAACTTTTTGTTACACTTAGTTACTATTTTCTAATCTACATATTCTAATAATTGAGTAACTCATCCACATGTCAACATTCTAAGTACTCCACATAAGATTTTGCTTAGGTGTCATCATCTAATTCAATTTGATGGATGATTTCAATGCGGGTCATGGTATGCTCCATATTCGAAATAACCCGATATGTACAAATACAAAATTCACAAATTATCATCAATTATCACCTAATATGATATGTTCAAATAAAAATTTACCGATTATCATCATTTATCTCCTAACCCGATATGTTCAAGTTAAAATTTTACCACTTATCATGAATTATCTCCTAACCCAATATGTTCAAATTAAAATTTTACCACTTATCATGAATTATCTTTTAACCCGATATATTAAAAAAAATTAACCAATTATTATAGATAATTTTCTTTATTTTAACATATAATTTTTGATAGAAAAATATTTGTAAATATCCAAACTGATTTAACAGGGATATGTTAAAAATAAATTTAATACCTATATTTAAATAAAAAATATATAAAACCGAAATCCCGTGCAATACACGGGTAATAATCTAGTATTTTTTATAGTCGGTTTGCAACTTTATCTTTTAGCATTTTATGCAATCAAAACCGATCGCTAGCAACTATGATGGGCCAAATCTTCGTCACCCGCATGCTTGCATTTACTACCACCATAACACTCTTCTTCACTTCCCGTTAATCAATTAACCATCACCACCATGGCAACCATCGTTACCGGAGCTTCATCTTTCTCCTCCACCATCATCATCCCACGATCCCACCACCACAAACTCTTCAATTCAACCCCAATTCAACCCAAACACAACCCTATCTCCGCTCGAATTTTCGCCGCTAAATGGTCACCCGATAGTTGGAAATCAAAACCCGCCATACAAATCCCCGATTATCCTGATAACAATCAGCTTCAATCGGTTCTCAAAACAATTGAATCTTACCCTCCGATTGTCTTCGCCGGTGAAGCTCGGAAGCTAGAGGAACGATTAGGTGACGCCGCGTGCGGCGGCGCGTTTTTGCTCCAAGGCGGTGATTGTGCAGAGAGTTTTAAAGAGTTTAAAACTGATAATATTAGAGATACTTTTCGGTTGTTGTTACAGATGAGTGTTGTTCTTATGTTTGGTGGTCAAATGCCCATCATCAAGGTATGTATGTATGTATAATAGTATAACACTAACGTTCGTTACAGCAGGGTAAAAATGTCATTTCTTCCGTTCTTTTATCACATTTATGTTAATATTTTTATTCCGTTGCATGTCAAATAAAGCTAAGGAAATGACATTTTACTCCGCCCGCGAGTGAAAGAGACTGAACGAAAAATTATATGAAGGTGCCCCGCACATGCGAAAATGTCATTTCTTTTATTTAATTAAATTTATGTTAATATTTTTATTCAGTTGCATATTAAAAAGAACGAGAGATATGACATTTTACTTTGTTAGTGGGTGAGATTTAGCGGAAAATTAGATGAAGTTAGTGTTGACTTAGCGGAAAATTAGATGAAGTTAGTGTTCGGGATCATTTCTATTAGAAAATAAAATTAGAAAGACCTAAACTATTATGTAGGACTGCTAATGGAATCAAAACATTGGGAATAAAACTGCAGTTTATTCTTAAGTTTTTATCATTTATGTTGCACAGAATCAGAACATATATGATCTCTGTTATATTGAAATTTGAAATATGCTATAACACGCCCGAAAACTGGTTCCACAATCCCTGGAGCCGAAAACAAATAGAATGTTTGTCGGAACCGTTTTTTGAGGAACCAGTTCTGTATAGCAAGACTCATATGGCAAATATTGGTTTTTGTTGATGGTGGTTAATTGGTTGTGTGATTAGGTAGGGAGAATGGCTGGCCAGTTTGCAAAGCCTAGATCAGATTCATTTGAAGAAAAAGATGGGGTTAAATTACCGAGTTACAGAGGAGATAATATAAACGGCGATTCGTTTGATGAAAAATCAAGAATCCCTGACCCTAGTCGAATGCTTCAAGCTTATACTCAATCGGTCTCCACTCTCAACATCTTGAGGGCGTTCGCCACCGGTGGCTACGCTGCTATGCAGAGAGTTAATGAGTGGAATCTTGATTTCACCGAGCATAGCGAACAAGGGGACAGGCATGTTCTGATTCATTTTCTTGTTACGGGTAGTTTAGATTTTAGAATTATAAACATGATTTTGATCACTAAAAGTTGGTTTTTTAATTTTTTTTAATAATTTGCATGATTGTTAGGTACCGGGAACTGGCTCACAGAGTTGATGAAGCAATGGGGTTCATGGCTGCTGCAGGACTCACAACCGCTCACCCGATTATGACGACGACACAGTTTTGGACGTCTCATGAGTGCTTGCTTTTGCCTTATGAACAAGCACTTACCAGGGAAGACTCTACTTCAGGCCTTTACTATGATTGTTCAGCTCACATGATTTGGGTGGGTGAACGCACGCGCCAACTTGATGGTGCGCATGTTGAGTTTCTGCGAGGCGTTGCAAACCCTCTTGGCATTAAGGTATATCGGCTCGATATTAATGCATCTTTAGTATTGTCTGGTTCTAATTTCAGCAATTTTGTATCCTGATAATAAGTGTTTTTTTTTTGCAGGTTAGTGATAAAATGGATCCGAATCAACTAGTAAAGCTTATTGAAATCTTGAATCCTCATAATAAGCCTGGAAGAATAACCGTCATTTCAAGAATGGGAGCCGATAACACGAGAGTTAAGCTTCCTCATTTGATCAGGGCGGTTCGTGGTGCTGGTCAAATCGTCACATGGGTCAGTGACCCGATGCATGGCAACACCATTAAAGCTCCCATGGGGCTTAAGACTCGTTCTTTCGATGCAATTAGGGTATGCTGCTTCTTCAATTATATGATTGTGTTTTTTACTCTCTTCATCATTAACCACATTATATGTGATTAAATGGGTGGGTTATAGTTTGGTCGTCTAGAAAGAAAATAAACTTTCAAGAGGTGGCGTTGTTGTAAGCATCTGATTCCCCTCTAGTATAGATTTTAGAACGAATCTTGGTGCCACTAGTTTGTCTGTTTGTGTCATAACCTCTTGACGGTCACATGTCTAGTGTAAGCTTTGATTTACCTAATCTCGTTGATTAGCAAGTATCATGAGTTCTCACGGTTTAGACAAATAGATTTTTTTTTATAATCTATGTTTGAGATGTAATCTCTTATATGTATTGAAAGAACATTTTCAGCGGCTTTCGTGACATGGACTAAAAGCGCATGTTGTTTTGTAGGCCGAGGTGATCGCGTTCTTTGACGTGCATGATCAAGAAGGAAGCTATCCAGGTGGCGTTCATCTAGAAATGACAGGCCAGAATGTGACCGAGTGCATTGGGGGCGCAAGGACCATCACTTACAATGATTTGAGCTCACGCTACCACACCCATTGTGATCCGCGGCTCAATGCTTCTCAATCTTTGGAACTTGCGTTTATCATTGCAGAGCGACTTAGGAGGGGACGACTCAGGCGAGGCATTAGCACCACCACCGCGGGGTTTATACATTAAGAATAGTTCCTCCCTAGACGATTATATACTAAGCCATAACAAATAGAGTGATATGTAGAAGCCATATCTTTTTTATATATGTTTTCTTTTGTTACGTTAACACATAAAGTTAGATGGTTGTCTTTTAGTTGTTTGCAGTGGCGAAGCCAGCAATTTTATATAAGGGGGGCCAACAGTCATGGATTCACGAGACTCATAAATTTTTTTCCTAACGCTATGTTTCGGGTTTTATATTCAAGTCGACGATTCGGTCCGGGTCGGGTCAAATAATAAAAACTCTAAATATATAATTTTTCTTTATTCATTCTAAAGACCGTTTTTACATAAAAATAAAATTAGGTAGCTTAACAAACAAAAACTTAAACTATTTATAATAATGCAAGAGGAATGCAAGTACGGAGTACCTGGAGAATATTTTTCACTCAACTAGAAAACTATATATTTATAATTGAAATAAATAAAACCCTAATTGAACTAAAAACCTACCTGGGGAGGAGGCAAGAGTGGATACAATCTTGTGGTGTACAGAGCGAATGTGTGGTGGTTTGTTGGAAGGCAACAAAATCGCAGTGAGTAGAAATACAACACCAGATTGAATTTTTGAGTGAGATTGTGGTAAGTGTTGACCGGTTAAATTTAAAAATAAACTCAAGTTATGGACTTGTACATTATGAGTTTATCTTGTTTTTTTATGGACTAATTAACTTAATAAAGCCCATTAAATTTAGAATTATTAGATTTAATCACCTCTAACTATTGATTATTAGCCGTTGTAACCATTAAGTATCACTTTGGCCAATACTAATCTCAACTAAACACTTTGTGTCCGTAAGTTAACCAATTCAAGTTACTTTTGGTTAATTTTTGGTTAACTTTTAGTGATACGGACACCAAAGTGTTTAATTGGGAGATATATTAATTGGCCAAAGTGATACTTAAGGGTGACAGTGGCCAATAACCAAGAGTTAGAGATGATTAAATCTAATAACCCTTAAATTTAAGTTAGAAATTTTAAAAATTAAGGGGGCCAAACTTAGTTTATATAATATTTTCAAGGGGGGCCAAATCTTATATATATAAAAAAATTTAACTACCGACCGAAAAATTAGTGATTACGACGAAAAAAGTTGGGAGGGCCTTGACCCCCTTTTGTCTTAAGTATCCTTCGCCATTGGTTGTTTGAAACTAGAGTTAATTACACAAATGATGCATGTGGTTTACCCAAAGTAACAAGTTTGGGTACTAAGGTTTTTTTGTTACAAGATTGGGTATTGGTCTTTTAATTTGTAACAAGTTTGGGTATTAATACTAACAAATGTTAGTTTTATAGTTAACTTCAAGGGCATTTTAATCTTTTCACATTAGAATGGCTATTTATGAAATTAATTTACGATTGATGAACTTGTTTTGTAACTTACATGAAATATTATACTATAAAATTTAAAACAAAACACTCATTTTTTTCTTTGTTTTTTTACGAACCACTAGTTAGCACCACTAATATATTCATAAGACATCAGCTAGCACCACCTTATATTTTTTCACAACTCTTTAACATAAGTAACTTAACTCGGCTATTAAGAGTTATATTATCTAGAGACCACTTCATCATCATTGTCAACCCATATTATTTCCCTCACCACTCGGCACCCTTTAACCTTACCATCCACCCCGATTCACCGAACCATAACCATCCATCACAAACCCCAATTACTATCACAAACAGATTCACCAAGCTCCAACCTTAATTAACACTCATTTGCCACTGTTGAAACCCATCATCGTCCCAATTTCACGACTTCTTCACCATTCATTACACCACCACACTCCGTGTTACCCTAATCGTCACCATCCAACTCTTACTAAATGGTTAGGTTTGTGGTGTTAGCTAGTGGTTCTTGAAAGAAAATACGGTAAGAAAATAATCGACAAGTAATAACATTATTGAAATGAGAAATTTCACGTGAGCTTCACTTTAGTATTCGAATTTGCTTGTTTTTTTGCTTTATTTAACACTTTAAATTTGCAAATGATTATGATCAATACTCAAACCTTTAAGGACAATTCATAACAATAAAATGTGAAACATACTTAAAGTTTTACTTGCGATCTCAAGTTTAGTTTGAAATACACCATTTTATCTCATATTCTTTTTAGATCATTAAAATCCAAATATGAACCAATTACGAGTAGATCCAATTAAAAGTAACCAAAAAACTATCAAAAGTATAGGAAATATTTATATATAGTTTAGATCACATCAGTGGTGCTAATTAGTGGACAGTGAAAGAAAATAAAGTAAGAAAATGAATATGTTATTTTTTATATTTTTATCTTATAATATTTTAAGTAAATTACAAATAATAAATTTCATAAATAGCCTTTCTAATATGAAATTTTAAAGAACCCTTGAAGTTAACAGAACAACTAACGCTTGTTAGTGTTAGCATCCAAACTCGCTACAATTTAAAAGATTAATACCCAAACTTGCAACAAAAAAACCTTAGTACCCAAACTTGTAATTTTGAGTAAACCATAGGACCCATTTATGTAATTAACTCTTGAAACTATAGATGAAGATTGCATAAGATGAAAAGTTTACATTAAGTATGTCGTCTTAGGTTGACGCAGTAAATAACAAGTTTGTCATATTAAAATTATTTATCCATTGTATATGTTGGTTTTTTTATTAATGTTAGTGTGGTAGGTGATGAATTGAGTGTATGGGAATTTCCTACACGGTATATATGGATTTCTTATGTTCGTTTATGTCATTTAATTTAGGTAAATTGGTTTAAAATAATTCTAACTAACACATATTGGTCGACAACAATCTTAATTTAGTTTATTTCCTCGAGTGGTCTTAAATTTAACTTTTTTTGCCTTCAGTACTCCGCTATTAATTACACTTAACAGCCGTTAATTTTTTTTTATTCTTTTTGAACTTTAAACTGATGTTTTATGAATTTTGATCGGGAGGAGGATAAGAGTCAATTAATGTAAACATTACCTCCCGTTGATGTTCTAATGATTTATTTTTAACATCCGATTAAAACCGTAGGGTTTAAGCACCCGATTAAAGACCGTTTCGTTGTTTGAAACACCGGTTCGAGGTAAGGTTTACATCAATTGACTCGTATCATCCTCCCGATCAAAATCCATATAACATCGGTTTGAAATTCGAAAAAAAAAGTTAACGCCGTTAAGTGTACTTAATGACGAACCACTGGAGGCAAAAAAAAGTTGAATTTGAGACCACTGGAGGAAATAAACTGAATTGAAATTATTATTGACTAATAAGTGTTAGTTGTGATTATTTCAGGCCATTATTTAATCTTATTGAATTGAAAAAATTGCTTTTCGTTTACATGGTTTGTAAGATATAACAATTTTGGTCAATTCTTATCAATTTTACTATTTTAGTCACTATAGTTTAATCAAGGCCAAGACGCTAACACTGTTAAGCTACTCTGTTCGTTAGAGGGACATTTTAGTCTTTTTACAAATATGGACCGCTTATGAAACTTATTAAAACTTCCTGTCATCTTCTGTAAATACTTATCCACATCGATGAAATCTCAATTATGTAAATCAACATCGGTGAAATTATCTTCTATAATCAACATTGACCGGCCAATTAAATATAAGGTTGTGTGTGACTTTTTAGTTTGGTCTTGAAGAATTTAAGATTGACTTTGATTCTATAGTCAACATTGAAGCTTTCTTCTGGTGTTCAAATTATCAAATCTTGATTGTTCTTATTGATTATGACATGGTTTTACTTTATCAATTGCAATTGGACCTTGGTTTTACTAAACCACGAATTGAATTGCAAATCTATGATTTTGTTTGAATAAGTTTTATTCTGTTCTTTGTTTTTCCAATTAGTTTTTGATCTTGCTTCGATCTTGTATATGTTGTTGACTCAATACATCACCTATTAGATAAGCACACTTAACATTATTATATTTTGTATGTACATTGGTGTAAATTGTTGATTCTTGTATCCCATTCTTGTAAATTCTCTTTTTATATATACATTCCTGATTCCTCCTCTAGTTGAGGAGACAGTGGGAATCAATTTATCATATCACCAATTACAATTTATTTCGTTAATTCTTGATACGCCAAAGGCACGAAATGAGGCATAATTAGGTGTTTTATGATATAGCAACTCAAATGGAGACCTTCCATCAAGAAGTGGGGTGGGTAACCGGTTGATAATATACACTGCCGTTGAAAAAGCATCTACCCAATATGTGGAGGGTAGTTTTGCTGTGAACAGCATTGCCAAGCCGGTTTCAACAATGTGTCGATGTTTTCGTTCGGCTCGGCCATTTTGTTGGGGCGTGTAGGGGCAAGATACCCGGTGCAAAGTACCATTTTGTTCAAAAAGTGATCTAACTCGGTTATTGACAAATTCGGTTCCACCGTCACTTTGAAATATTTTTATTTTTTTAGAAAATTGGGTTTGAACAAAAGCTACAAATATTGATAATGCATCAAAGAATTGAGACTTAGCACGTAAGGGGTATAGCCAAGAGAACCGGGAAAAATCATCGATGAACACTACATAATAATTGTAATCACCAACAGATGTGATTGGTGCAGGACCCCACAAGTCACAGTGAATTAAATCTAATGGTTCCATAGCACGTTTAGGGTTATTAGAGAATGGTAAGCGTTTGGCTTTGGCTAATTGACAAGGGGAGCATAGTTCGGGTTTAGACAAAATGGATGATAAGGATAGATATCCCAATTTTTGCAAAGAAGTAATAATATCAAATGAGACATGTCCTAATCTTGAGTGTCACAATTCATAAGATGCCTTAGGACAAGTGGATGTAACTAACGCTTCATGAGTGGTATGAAGAACATATAAGCCATCTTCACGACAACCTCGAGCTATGTAACAACCTCGGTTTTTGGGCCCGGAATTTTTTTTATTTATTATTAAGAAACCCATTGGGCTTGGCCCAACCCCTTTTGGATCCGGCCCAACGATATATATATATATGGGCTTGGCCCATTTAGTTATATTAAACGCAAGTGACAAAACCCGTCATAGCTAATACCCAGATACGTGTATGATTTACCTTCTACCATAAGGTTATTACTTTAGAATTGGTTATGAATTACTAAACTAACACTTTGACCGCACTAATTAGAAATGCATATAAATGAAGGAACAACAATAATTAATTACGAATAACAAAATAATGAAATACATCATTTTATAGACATACAATATTTATGCATCTTGGCACATACGACACCATGCGTACATGCATACATGGACGTACGTGTATATATATATGTACAATATATTTATCTACCACAATTAATAAAAACCTACACAAATTTATAGTTATATTACTTGCAAATGAGTAAATAAACCATTTGAAACATATAACCAATGATAATAGGAACCAACAACCACATTATACAAAAATCAACCTACATACACATACATGCATACGTACACATGTATATATATAATATATATGTATATCATGCGCATATATATATTTACAACACACCCATACAAGTACATATACATATTTACGAAAACAATCACGTACAAATATCAAACAATATTTACCGCCATACATCCATACACACCATTATTATTTTACAACCCAAAATTATACACACACGCATATATCATATATCATATATATATATGTACAAGTATTTAAACCCACAAAGTTAACAAATTATATAAACCACCACTTTATAAAGCCGCCAACTCAAAAATAATACTTACACTCACATACATGCATGAACACATACATGATACATACACACCCACACACATGATCATAATACAAACCTATACACACACACACACACACACACATATATATATATATAGTATTCATGTAAAGACCATACATACATCCACATACACACACATATAAACGTATATATACATGCACACTACACTACACACATGTAAATATCATGCATGCATCATACACATGACACTCTTACACTCAACCCCACATACTAGATTCTACCTACATCTATACCTTGTCCCCTCCTACCCAACACCACCTCACATCACTACCAATACAAGACTTTGCATGACATGGATATTGTACAAATCTTACCCAATCTATCTTTGCTTGATTCTCCATCCATGATCTCTCTTACACCAAGGATGTGGGTCCCATTCTCCCTCTTTCTCTCCCATTTACGTAAACCACACCCACCACCTTAACCATTTTCATTTTACTACCTTTTGCAAACTTAACACAAACCTCATTCTCTCTTTAATTCTCACACTCTCAAACACTTTTATTTCACTGGAGAATCCAGCCTCTTTGAATCTATATGGATCAACAGACAAGCCAATAGATAGAGCCAAGGAAGCACACGAGTCCAAGGAAGCCAACCAACGAGCAACCGAAGCACGAAACCTCCAAACCAACAAACCGAGCACATCACGTCCAGCCCTTTTCCAGTCGTTTCCAGCACTGTTTTATGTCCCTCACAACATCCCAAGTGCACCCTCACTCACTCTCATTAACGAGGTAACGAGAAAATATCCGAAAACACGCTACACGCTCACAACACGTTCATTTTCACACACAATGAATACCATAACTTCCCATATACTATGAACACATAAAAATACTTTCTTTTTCAGTAACAAATGCCTTAAAAATGATAGAAATCATTTTCTAAAGAAAACACACAAGTTTGACTAAAACTAGTCAAACCGAACACTTTATTTAGAACAAAACATCAAGACTAGACTAACCATCTTGAAAACAAGATTTTATATTTTCTGCACTTTAATTTTTCCAAAATATGGTTATAAATTAAATTTCATAATTTTTGGAGTTATAGATTATTTAATATGCATTTTTAATATTAAAAATGTATATTTTCACACTTATTTATTAAAAACATATGGGAAGTGTAAAAATATAAAAATGAGCTATTCTACTATTATAAATATGCATATGAACACTTAGGATTGAAAATAGTTGATTGTTGATGGGTGAACCTAAGAATCGAAGAATAAACGAGACTAAACGTACGAAACAACGAAAATACCAAAAATATAAAAATCCCAAGTTTTTGTATTCTCAGTAGCTTATATATGATATAAACATGTTAGAAAATAAATTTCATATTTTTCTGGACATTAAAGTAATTACTACAAATTTTCTAATATTTAATGGGATTAAAATACGAAAATTTGTAGAAAATAGTTAGAGACTCCTAAGATCAAATTTACAAAACTCAAACTCATATATGGACATAAGGTAAGTAAATTTGGACCCTAAACATTACCAAAGACTCTCTATGCTTAAAATGTAACATTAACCGAACCGAACGTGATAAAAACACGAAACCGAGAAGCACAAGAAAAAAATTATATTTTTAATGTCCATGAGCTTTTATACTTACAAATAAAGTATTTCACCAAGTTACATAATTTTTATATGCTTAATCTATTTATTATGATTTTTTCGAATATACAAACCTAGTATTTTCACAAAAAGCATAAAAATTGGAGAACGACCTATTTGTCAAGAAAAATATATTTTATACAGTAACATAAGACCCAAGAAAGTGTTTAAAAGTATAAAACGCGTTAAAAGAGTATTTTGTAAGCAAATCGTTTGTTCATCGGTTTCACGCGCGTTAAAATACGAAAATGACCGAAGGACTATAAAACTTGAATATTAAGTTTGTAACTACTTATTTACTGTATAAATAGGTTGAAAATGAAGTTTCACTATTTATTGGGACACATTTTATTTTATATAAATTATTTATGTTTAAACTACATTAACCGGCTATATTCTTAAATAAAATATAGTAATTTTTAGAAATATCTAAAAATTATAAAAATAATATTTTATAGTAGCATATGACCACTTAATATATTGGTACAATTATATTGAAGTATTTTGACTTAAACCTAAAACGTAACTTAATGCGCGGTAGCGCACCGTACTCGGTAGACCGGTGGAAGCTAACTTTCATGAATCTAATAACTTAGATATATTCTTATCAGTAGATTCATACCTAAAATGTTATACATACCATAAGTATAATGTATAGCACTTATTAATATCAAACCCTTAGTTAAAAACCCAACTTTAGTACGAATTCGACGATTCAACATAGTCTAAGGACTAAAAGTGACAAGTACCAAACTTTACTGATTTAACATCAAGGTACGCTTAATACCTACCTATATAACATATAATAACATAAGTATATGCATACTTAGACGTATAAGTCAACGCAAACGACTAAAACCGTGATATTACACGAATGTAACCAAAACCGTACGCACGCGACACCGACACAACAAAACACATAGACTTATGTATTTTGGGGTCTAACATGACTAAACTAAACATAGGAAGCCTGCTAGGAGGTAGAACTCACACGCTGAATGTACAATATCTTTAGAAATCTTGAGCAGGCTGGACACCAGGTGAGTTCATGAATCCCCTTTTTACGTAATGCTTTTGGGGCTGATACATACCTACTAAAATTGTTTATATAAACTGATTTTTATGGTGTAATACATCTGCTACTCTTGTCCCCGAACGCTGGTATATACTCTCGGTAGCCATTAACTTCTTGCAGGAGCCCTTTGAAATGTGAATAGTACTATTTGGGAATCCCCAGCGTACAGTGGCATACCCCCACTGAGGTTGAAAACCGTTACGCCACATGTTCAATGATTTGTCGGTGCCTAGCAGAGCACGTTAGCCCTCTTTGGTTTAGGGGACTGTTATATATAGTATTCGGGTTGGGTATAATCCGAACAGGTTTGGCTACATATTTTGTCGACCGTACACCAAAAACGTACTTACTTAATGTCCAGTATTTATATGGATTAAACGTTTTACGACACGTCTGTTTTGTTAAACCATGAGCTCACCAACTTTATGTTGACGTATTTTTTTGTATGTATTTCAGGTATTAGACGATTTATCGATGAAAGTATACAGCTAGACTTTATAACATTGAATGTGCATTTAGACACGGTTGATAGCTTTAGAAGACCCTAATTAGAAGAAACACGCAAAGATTATAGACAAATTTTAAAGGAAGACTACTTGGGAATAGTATAACAACTAGCCTCACTGTTGTTAGAGATTTTTTTTGTACGCTTTGATTTATACTTAGAATATAATAATATTTCGTGTAAACCTATGGCCCACTATCAATGCCTACATAGTTTTCGCTGTGTTTTGTTGGATATTCAATCGTCACGGCCCACCCCCTTGGTCGGGGTGTGACAAGCTAGAACCTGTTTGGTTTGGCGCTCTTGGACATAAAAGTGAGGATATGAGAACACAACATCCACGGGGTTATCTTCAGTAAGCTTACTTACCGATAACAAATTTTTGGTTATGTTTGGAACAACCAAAACATTATGTAAATTAAAAGAATTGGATAGTTTGATATTACCCGTGTGAGAGACCGGGAGGGTTTTGCCATTACCAAAAGTTACATGTGTATTACCTTTGGTGGGAGTTGGGGTCAAAACAGCTTCTGGAGATGCAGTCATATGATTGGATGCACCCGAGTCAACATACCAATAAGGGGTATTAGTGTTGACGTGAAAGTGTACGTGAAGCACTTAAGCCAATGGTTCATCCGATTGGGCAAAGGTGGCAACCTCATCTCTTGGAGTGCAAAAAAACAGCCTACAATTGCTCGATCAAGTTGTGAAACAGAATATCGGACAATGGCAAACACTGCTGCTGAAATTGTTTGGATCACTCACCTCTTACGTGAGCTACATGCATTGCCACCCGATCGTCCGACAATTCTTTGTGACAATCGAAGTGCATTGTTCCTCACACAAAATCTCATTTCACACAAGCGTGCTAAACATATTGATCTTGATTATCATTCTATTCATGAATTGGTTGCATCAGGAAAATTATATACCAAGTATGTTCCAGCCAAGCTTCAGGTGGCTGATATCTTCACCAAAAGTCTTCTGCGTCCTCAGTTTGAATTCTTCCGCGACTCTTTGCGATTAGGTCCTCCACCGTTTTGCTTGAGGGAGGATATTAGATAAGCACACTTAACATTATTATATTTTGTATGTACAATCGTGTAAATTGTTGATTCTTGTATCCCTTTCTTGTAAATTCTATTTTTATATATACATTCCTCCTCTAGTTGAGGAGACAGTGGGAATCAATCTATCATATCACCAATTACAATTTATTTCATTAATTCTTGATATGCCAAATCAGTGAGATCTAAGATTTTTTTCAGAGTGTTTAGTTTTTAAGTGCTTCAGTTTTTATATAATAGGACATAAAAAATTCCAGATCAATTCGATGGTTCGGGTTGGGCTGGGTTCATCATATATAAAAATGTGTTATAATACCAAAAAATATTAGCAAAAAAAATCTACTTAAAAGATGCTTAAGCAGCGTAGCAATTAGTAAAAATATAACAAATTGGGAGTCTTGATATAAACAAGTTAAGCTCTATAAAAAAGAAGAAATAAATAAGTATCGTTCAAAAGGGAATAGAACATTATTCAATCACAAAATTCAATATCGTCACAACATTCAATCAAAAGACTCGATTCCATATAACTTCAAGAAAATAAAGAAGAAAAAATAATTATTCAAAGAAGTAAATCAAATAAACAATAGAGAATGATTAAATAAAAAACATACCTTAGTGTAGTAGAATGATGAAATCAAACGAATGAGGTTTTGTGAAGAGAAGTAGAGCTACGGAGGCTGAGGATGTGTGTTTTGTGTAATTGTGTTTAGGTTTTTGAGTTGTATAAGGCCATAGTTTATAATTTAAGAAAATGACAAAACAATGACTTAAACTCAAGAACTTGAGGTTGAAAATTTCGCTCCTTACCAACTGAACTGTAAGATTTTAGATGTAAAGGTTCAGTCTTCCAAATATATAAAGGTTCATTCCAGATTTTTTATATGATTTCTCTTAAAAGTTTAAAACGTGGGGTTTCTCGTGAACCCCCTACTTTTAACGTAGATCCGCCCCCAAGCCGAATCATAGGAACTGTTGCTTTAGTGATTGTTGAGATGCACCGGAAAAGTTTTTTGAAATAACTGCTAATGAGTGTCGGTTTTTGTAACTGAAGATTGCCGAAGATGATTTTGAGTTTTAAAAGGGGAAATGCCATAGAAGCATAACCAATTTTCAATTTTGTTCTAATTAGGTCACTCAAGCATATTTTGCTTGAATTTGGTGACTAAACCTCCAAATCGAGCAATTGTTGAATTTTGTATGTGTCAAGAAAGGAATTGAGGAGAGATGGGGGTCGGAATATTTAATACATGTAATTATATTAAAAAATTTAAAAATATGTTAATTATTTTAAAAAAATAAACCTACAATTCACATCACTGCTTCACATCAGCATAAAAAAATGTAGAAATAATTCCTAAGAAACATAAAAAAACATGCGAAAACAACATGTTAATGTCACACCCCTACCAATGGCGGAATCATCGAGGCGGACATAAATGAATGATTGCTCGTAGCTCATGGTACTAAAAATGATTAAAATATATATTAACAACCTTTTTCATAATACCCAAATAACCAGTTACAATGTTTCAAACCATAAATAAACAAATATAACTCAGTTACAACTCATTTAATTTAACTAGGTCCAAGATCCTACATGTGAAGGCATCTCAAAATCCCCCTAAGCTGCAGTTCCTGAAATCATGTGAAAATAGTATTTGTTCAGCTAACGAATTAGCTGGTGAGTAAACATAGGTTTATATATATAAAACCATAAATGCAAAGAGTATCACACAAGGTAAACATATAACACATTCAAATCTTACGACTAGCATCCAATTAACCACACAGACTAAGTGATGTTGATAAAATGATTAAATTGAAAAGCTAGTTTAACCATCCTCGGATAAAATATCGGATAATTAAACTAAATGTAGTTACCATCACCCTCGGATAAAGTATCAGGTGATTAAGCTAAAATGTAGTTACAATCACCCTCGGATAAAGTATCAAGTGAATAAGATAAAATGTAGTTACAATCACCATCAGATAAAGTATCAGGTGAAAAGCTAAAATGTAATAAATAAGCGGTTACAATTACCCTCGAATAAAATATCAGGTAATTAAACCAAATGAATAAATAAGCAGTTACAATTACCCTCGGATAACATATCAGGTAATTAAACCAAAATGAATAAATAAACGGTTACAAATACCCTCGGATAACATATCAGGCAATTAAACCAATTAAATGAAAACAGGTCACAATCACCATCGGTTAAAGTATTAGGTGATCAAATAAAATGAATGAAATTGAACAAGACGATAAACATGAGTTCACCCCAAAATATAAAAGTAAAAAGGGGTTATGAATACTCACTTGATAAATAGAGTGATAAGGAATAATAGACAACTTGAAACAACACGCCGGATGGTCTTCTTAAAAAAACCCAACCTGAATTGATTAAAATTGATAAGGAAGTAAGAAACTTGACTCGTGACTGTAATGAGATCAATTGACGATGCAGATAGATGATAAGCTCCAATTGGTAATGCAGGAACAGTTGTTGATGATCGATGAACGAAAGCCCTATGTTAATTGATGATAATAGTGACCCGGATATATTGATCGACCGATGAACAGAGGCGAGGATAAAGACGATTGATTTATATGTGTGTGGGCTGTTATGGTCAAATTGGTGCTGCAGATTGAATCAACAGATGCATATAAATGATTTATTTTTACAAAAAAATCGAATGTAACTCGCTCTTTAGTTGGATTTGTTTGTTTTGAAATCGCCGAGAAGTTTGGAACGGATGTAGTTGATGATAGAACGCATAAAATTCAGATTTTTTAGGCGTTTTGAGTTCGAATCTTGCGGATAAATGCAAAGAACGACTTAATTGAGATAAAAACTCAGATTTATCTCTTGTAAGGCTTCATTAAGATTTACATAATAATTTGTTTCATTTTTTTTAAGATCAGAATTAATGGTGTTTAGTTCAGCTTGATTAGATAGCAATAATCGGTTAGCTTTGTATACACCAAAAAGACGAACACGACAAGCTGATGAGCACATATCTTATATTACCTCATATGGAAGGCCCATGACTATCTTCTCAGCAGCCAAAGTTTTTTCGCAATTGCTGACATGTGTATTCTTCTTTCGGTCTTCCTCCTTCTCATTATCAATTTCTTTCTTGGCTTTAGCAACATCATTGACTTTCACATCTTTCTTGTTGCCTTCTTCTTTCATTTCAGATTTATTGTTCTCAACAGTGGAAACTTCAGCCATAAGAGTATGATTGATTAGTTATCAGCGCAATCGTCTTTGTGTTACTACTTTTAGCTCTTTCCATACCAGGAGTGCCCCTGTTTTTTGGTAAAGGTGGTTCAAAAACTATTGGAGAAGGACATTCTCTTTTGAAATGCCTAAGTTGCTTTCAACTGAAACACCGAAGTTTGGATTTATCAAAGAGAAGTTTTGCGTTTTGATTTCCGAAATTCCTTTTCCCAGTTCTTTCCATGAATCTTCTAGCTCTAACAGTGAGCACGGCCATCTGCCACTAAATGTCTACCTCTTCAAGATCATCAGGATCAACCTGCAGCATATCTTCCATTGTTTTACCTTTTCCTATTACTTCTCCAGCAATCAAAGCCTTATAACTGTTGACAAACATCCCAAACAGTGCCATCATGTCAGCCGAAACTTGTGTTGTGGACTGATCTTTTCCTATATTCTTGTTCTCACCGATCCACTTCCAGAGCAATATATAAATCCAGAGTTTCTTGTTGGAGTCACGGTCGTTGAAGAAAGCAGTACAACATTTTGTTAATGAACCTGAGGATAAACACATTGATTGTACTCTCTTCTCTTGATATCCAATTCAAAAGACTTCAACTTGTTGATTACGTTCATCAACTTATATTCAGAGAATTTCCTTTCTTGCTTCAACATTCTGACTTGAAGACTCCATTCAGGTGGAAGCGAGTCTAAGAATTTAGTGACTTGTTCAGCAGTTGTCAAATCGTCATCATACTTCTTCAAATTACTGGTAACAGTTAGAAAATGGTTTGTCAGATCAGATATCTTTTCATTTCTGTGACCCATGAATTAATTAAATTTCTTTTGTGCTTGGCTACCCTTGTCCTTTTGAAGATCAACATTACCATCATAAAATTCACATAATGCTTCATATAGTTCCTTTGCATTTTTATGCTCACCAAACCGATTGTGAATTTCCGAACTTAAACATAGAATCAATGCCCCAAACGCCTTATTATCTCTATCAATCAACTTCTTGTCTCGTTCATTGTATGTTTCAGGAGCTGTGTTTCGGACAGTAGCATCACCAACAGTAGTAACTGGTATATGAGGACCCTTTTCAATTGATTCCCATTGAGTATGATCAGTATACAGGTAAAAGGATCTAAGTCTCCTTTTCCAGTCCTCGAAATTGTCTCCATTAATCAACTTCGGTGGTCTATTCGGTGACCCACTTTCCAAATCAGCTACGGTGAAGGACATAGACATTTTAAATTTGATTCAGTGATTAGTTTCGCAAACAGTGTCGCACTTAGTTTCGCAAATAGGTTCACAGAAAGTGTCGCAGGCAGCTTCGCAAACTAACTTCGCAAATGCGTTTGAACTTTCGTTCAAGGTAATGTCGGAAACACAACAGCAAATGGGCAACACTTTCGCAAGCAAAGGTCAGTTATAATGAACTTTCGTTCAATAGTGTCGCAATACAGAGTCGCAAGAACAGATCAACAAGTAATCTCCATAGTTTCGCAAAAGGACACAATAGTTTCGCAAGATGAATGATTAGTTTCGCAATTTGAATCTGAAAACCCCTTTTTCACGAAAAATCACAAAAAAAATCCCACAAAATGCACAAATACAACTCCGATGATGGATCAGATGATTCCGATGACTTCACTAATCACAATAGATCAATCCTCAAACAAATTTTCATGATAATTCAACATATCAGATCCAAATTTGATTGAAGCTACTTTTTGACCAAAACTTACCAAAAATACTAAGAATCAATCACAGATCATAGATGTATCTCTTGATGATAGATCTGATGATCTCAATTGATCTAAACAACAAAACCACACAGATCTCAATCAAATTCCATGACTAATATTACCAAATTAGATCCAAGAAGATTGAAATTGCCTTTTTGTCAAAACCTTCAAAAATCCAAAATCAAGAGCACAATCGCTCTGATACCATATTGTTGGTCCAATAGATCGATAACCCGTGCTATAATGATATAGATCTGATCACACAACCTTGTTACCACTAAATCTAGTAACAATTGTTTATGAAGATTGATCAAAAAGTAAATAAACCAATAAAACCCATTTAAGTTTGATTAAGAATAAGATGAAGATGAAGATGGAATGATATAATGCTCAAAATATGTTAACAATAATCTTCTAGCCATCAAACAACCAGAATCAAACTCAAGATCAGAGAATTTGTATTGATAAGTTCCAAAAGAGTTGATATAGATGAAAGCAAAAACAACTATATATACAACAACTAGTTTCGCAAGTAGTTTCTCAAACTTGCGAAACTAGCTGGTCGCTGAGTCAGTGCTTGTTGCATGCAGCCTACAAATATACTAAACAAGCTAGAAAACTAACTATTACAACTAAAATCAAAATACGGCTAGTCTATTACAAGAAAAACAAAAGCGATAACAATAATGGCAAGGTGAAAATCACCTTACACGTGGTCATCAAACATGTTTAATAGGTTCACATGAGATCACCTCAAACTGTAGAACTAAAAAAGAGGCTATGAATACTCACCTGATAATAAATGATAATGTATAATAAGATAACTCGAATCAAGACACCGATAGGTCTTCTTAAGAGTAAGCCTAATAAGTGGAGTCTTAAATTAGAATAATGGACTTATGGGTTTTAAGGACGATTTAGGAAATAAGGTTTCTAGTGTGAAGTTAGGGTTTCAAGATAAATGTGAATAATTAATGATTCGAATATTGGATTTAGAAGAAGAAATTCTTAAATGAGAAAATTGATTTTATACGTATAAATGACTTGATAAATAATCTATTGAATTATATAAATAATTAAATGATAATTGAATAGAAAATCATAAATGATTAAACGAGTAAGTAAATAAATAGTAAAATGTATATAATGACCATTGATAATAAGTAATTACTAAATTGTTTAATTTAATGACCATATAAATACTTAATTAGATTTGAAATAAAAGTTTTATTATATGAAATTTATGTTGCAAAGAACTAATATGAATCTTTTATAAAAACAAGTGATTATGTCTATATAATGTTTGATAAATAATAAAAAAAAATAATAGACTAAAACTGTTAAAAAAACAGTGTTGTGGAACCGGGACTCGAACCCGGGTCCAAAAGTTCACAATAAAACGAACAAACCGCTGAACCAGAACATCAATATTGGTTTGATTTGGATTTAAATTAGTCATAATCAACGCGCTTTCATGATTTAAAAATGGACAGTGTTTTGAACTTTGAATCTCACCTCAAAATATATTTACCGATTAAAAACGGGTTTAAATTTGTTGACTTGAGGTGTGAAACACTTCGCCGGAATCGGTGTACGGTGACGGAATATATGTCGCCGGAAGTACGACATTTACGGGAGGATGATGAATTAAGTTTGTTTGATTTAATTAAAAAGTTACAATAAGACCCCTTAAGTTTTGAATCCTTATTGTTTGAGGTTTCATTGTTTTAATTTAAGTTGTCTTAAATTACATAAACAACCCTCAAAGTTAACTTTGTAATAATTTACTAACTTAACCAACCAACCGAACTAACTATATTATTTTTATAAAAACTTATGGATCAAGTTCATTAACTATCGATTAATTAACATAATTATATAATAGTAAACGCAATAAATAAAATACAATTACTGAATAAACACTTTTTTTATTTTAAAGACCGAACAAGATGATTACATAAAAATAGAATGGGTTCGGGTTTACAAATTTTGAGTCGGGTCGGATGTCACAGCATTTAATTACAATTACAATGTTACAAGTTGCTATCCAACATTACAAGTTGCTATACTTTGTTGTTATGCCATGTCCCTAAGTTGCAACATAATTATTGATTACTATTATATCAAGACGGTTAAGTAACGCTTGCTTGAAGAGTTATCTTTGATTACTACATGAGTTGGTTCCTCATGATAAATGGCTACAAGTTATATTACAATTTTAATGTGTGTTCAAAGGGTTATGGTTAAGAATAATATGAAATAGCTATAAATGTAAGATTACGCAACATATTTATGATGATCTCAGATTTCTATACTACTATTTATCAATTGTGGTTTACTCACTAGCTTTTATAGCTAACTTTATTTTCACATATTTCAAGTGGCGTTGATGGTATTTTGCTACTTTTACCAAGATATAAGATTACTTTGGACATAGTTAAAATAATAAAGTCAATTGCATTTATTATTTCAGTTTTATTACTTTTGTCGTTTCATTTGAAGACTCATGTTCCAAAACTTATGTTATGACAATTATTAGAATTTAATAAAAAGTGTGTCGTGTGCTTTGTTACTAGTGATATTCAATTTCTATGACAACCAAGTATTTCTGCCATCAGGAGGGGTGTCACATATAACACAATGAACTGACGACTATAACACCATGACCTGACGAATATAACACAATGACCTGAAAAATATAACACAATGGCCTGAAATATAACACAATGACCTGACGAATATAACACAATGAGCTGAAACTTAAAAAAAATTCGTTTTTTATACATCAACACTATATGCGTTTTGAAGATAAAATGTTCGTTTTTTGGTGTATTTGTATTAAAAAATATTTTCGTATATAAAAGTTATGGACGTTTAAAAAAGATAGTGGAATTTGAAAATGAGGCAAAGACTAATATACCATTGGTCTACCATTTAAAGTTCTAACTATTTACCAATATGTCACCTTATGTTTATAAGTCATTGATGTTCGTTTAATACCAGCCATTTAGCTTTCTCCAAGAGCATGCTCGGACCACTACATGTTTTCTTCAAAGAGTTAGGTTATCTTACAAAGGATAAAAATGGTACAAAGTGTAAGAAGAATTTTCAACAATTAGATTAACTATGACAAAAATACCCCTCCACCAATTGATTTATCTACAACTTGATCCTAAGATCTAATGGTTATAAATCCTTCTTACACTTTGTACCAAAATCATACTTTGTATGTGAACTTTACTCTTGTTAAAAAATCAAGATAAATAACGAACTCATAAAAGTTTTTACATTTATGGATAGAAGATAAAAATGCTACTCTAAGCTCTCCTTTGTATTTCTTACTGGTTATACCCTTTTCATTGAGTTTTTTACTAAACTAATGTTGAGGGAAAATTTATTTACTAAAATAGTATTTTTTTTTTAAAACTATTTACTAAAGTGGTGTTTTCTATTTATTTTTTAATTTATTGGTTTCTAGTTCCTTCGTAAGACAAGGACACAATATAACAATTGAAAGAAAAAATTTACCCAAACTGAAAAAATATATAATCATGCATGTAAAATTGGTCGATCAACAAATTAATTGAGTAACTATTAAAAAATGGTCCATTGTTATAATGTTTTTTTTTTACATTCAACCCAATTGATTATATAACTATTGCACCTTCCGTTGAACTGAAACTATTAAGGGGCTGTTTGGTAAAATCTGAATCATTAAGTGCTGAATGGTTAAGAGGTCTGAACCATTAAGAGGTTCCATCAATGAGAGGAATGTTAGGGTAGAACTTCAGATGAGTATAAAGTTAGTATATTCTCCATTCAGTTTCATTCAGCATCTCTCAGTCTCTTAACCATTCAGCATCTCTCAGTCTCTTAACCATTCAGCACTTAACTGAACCAAGACTCTTTTTTTCTGAAACAAACGCTCTGAATGCTGAATGCTAAATAATTAAACACTGAACTAAACCATTAAAAGATAAACAAACAGCCCCTCAGTCAAATGATAAAGATATCACATGCTTTCAGATACAAACTATGAAATCAAAAGATTCAATCCTATCACTCAAATTACAAAATATATGATTAAAAAAATCACAAACAATACATGCGGTTATAAATTTTTTAAAATAAAAAATTAAAGAAGTAAAAAACGTTTACAACATGTCTTATGGTGAATTTAAAATCCTTCAAATTCAGTCGTATACTTAGACCATAAATACATGTACCTTGGTTCAAATGCTAATCAAATATGACTCAATTGGTGATTCTGGCTAGGGGTGAGCATGATTCGGTATTTATCGAAAAATACCGATTACCGTACCGATTTTTACCGATTACCGTACCGAAAACTTATATGAGTATAGGTATTTGGTACTTGTTTTGTATAATATTAGGGATCGGTGTCGGTACTGGTATCATACCTCCAAATACCGACCCAAAAAATCCCGAACCGAAATCACATTATTTTTGTCTAAAATTGATATTATCCTATATAATAATATATTCGATCATAAAAAAATAGGATTAACATAATCATACTTCCATAATAAATCCTAACGTGACTATAATCGTTTACCTTCAAGGCTCCAAACATTCACGATAACATAAACTATATAATCTAATCATCAAATAAATCCTACTTCATCAACAATTTTCGGTGTTTATAGAATACCGATTACCAATCTAGGAATACCGATTATTACGGGAATCCCGATTTGAAAACCTAGGTATGGTAATCGGTTGCAATTTCCAGTCAAAATCGGTTGTCGGGATCGGTATCGGTAGTTGGTAATATTATCGGGAATACCGGTTTGCTCTCCCCTAATTCTGGCAACAAAGAGGGAAGGCTTCACAACAAAGAAGATTTGGATAAACTAAAACGTAGAGATATCTTGTTATTATAAAAGACTATCATTTTAATAGAAGGGTATATGAAAAAAAATTAATAGAAAACAACATTTTAATAAATAGTTTTAAAAAAACACTAATTTGATAAATAATTTCATTTTAAACACCTAGTTTTGTAAAAAAAACTCCTTCTCATTAAGTTATTTAGGAAATATAATTTCCATTTTTTCATTACAAAAGTATATTTTATTTTAAAATAAGATTTTGTTTCTTATTTATTTTTTAATAAGAGTAAAAGTTTTGACTTTTTTAAATTCAGCATAAAGCATCTAACCCTTTGACATATCAAGAACACCATCAATAAGGAAACTTTGAGCTAGTTTTGCACCCAAAAACCTAAAAATCCAAGCCCTTACCAACTACCATTACCCCTATCATGAGACCCCCATACTATTGGAGCAAAAGGTCAATTGCTTCTTCAGCCAATTACCTCAATCTATATAATAAAGTAGAGTTTTTAGGGGGGTAATTTTTTAGGAATACGTTGAGTACTAAAAGTATGTAGAAACCAAATAAAAGGTTGAGTAAGGATTCAGGTACCTCTTAAGTTATAGATGAATGCTGTGTTTTGAAATAAGATTTCGTACATATAGATAATAAAAAATTGTGATATGTGATAAAGTTTTGCCATTTCATTACCCACTTTTTTTATTAAGATTCAATTGCATATTTACCCCTATAAACACCCCCTAAATGCATATTTTCCCAACTAAAAAAATCAATTGCATATATACCCAATGTTAACTAAATGTCCTTATTAAAAATGGGTATATTTGCAAATTAAAGTTGTTTATAAGGGAAATATGCAATTGATTGTTTTGGTTGGGTAAATATGCATTTAAAGTGTTTTGAAGGGGAAATATGCATTTAACCCTTATTAAACATTAGATTAGAACCCATGTGTTACAAGGTTAGAATTATGACAAATACATAATTTTGAAGTATGTACAAAGCAATTATTTAAAATGAAGTTACATATCATGAACCAAAGGTTTATCAAAGTATAAAAACAAATGGTATAAGCTACCAAAATAAACTATGGAAAGTAAGACGACCGTATCACACACAGCCACAAATAGATTTTTATCTTGACGCCCAAGTTCATCATCTAAACTGCACATCTGCCTCACTCTTGGTCTACACAAGGTAAAACATATGATATGAAAAATTGAGTAGGAGAGTTAATAAAGACAAAATTTTGTGATTAACAATAATTTATAAATTTTTAAATATAATAGTTATAATTTTTTAAAAATATTTTTATTCAACCCGTGTGTAATACACGGGTGTTAAACCTAGTTTATTCAACCCGAATTTAGTTCGAATTGGATTCGGATATATCCAAATAATCCAAAGTTATACAAATAATCAATAAAAGCGAGCAATAGTTTTTTTTAAAAAACTTTTTCTTCCTTTTTTTTCCAGCTCTTTGATCTTAACGTGTACAAGTTTAGTAGTTTAGAGTCACAACAGTAGAACATACACACTGGAAAATAATTAAAATACCAAACATAGTCTTGACCGCATTCAAAATTAAAAAACCAGTCGAAAATAACACTAACAATTTATAAAAGAGTTAAGTGCAAAATGTACCCATGTGATTTGCACCTAATAGCACTTTGCAACTCCATATGAATAATTAGACTATTTGCAACCCTAGGCTTTCTAAAGCGAGTCATATGCACCCTTCAGTTAATTTGACTGTCAGTTAACCGTTATTTAAAAAGGTAAAATAGACATTTTACATAAAAAACATAAGCCCTTTACAACCCTAAGTAAAATATCATACAAATTAAAATCATTAATGAAACTTATCTCACCATCCATATATGAAAGATTTGCAATCAAAATGATTGTTGATTTATCATCTACAAATAGATAGTGGATTGACAACAAGTTTGTGACTCAGTGTTTTAGTTTATAGAGTTCGTGAATGGAAAACGAGTTTGTGAATCAGTCTTCGTTCAACAGTTGAAAATAACTTCGTGAATCAGTCTTCGTTGGTAATTGAAATCGTGTTCGTCATGTCATCTTCTTGAATTGAAAATCGTTCTCTAGAATTAAATAGTAATTCAAATAGCATGACAGCCCATAAGATAACAAACCAGAATGCCACTTGTATTGAAATAAATAATTTATGAGTAAGGTTCACATACAAAGTATAATTTTGGTACAAAGTGTAAGAAGGATTTATAGCCATTAGTAGGGGTGTTCATTCGAATCGAATGCGAATTGGGCGAATTAGGCGAATCGAATTGGTCGAATTGGGACTTTTAAAAACTGTATTCGTATTCGATCCACATTCGAATAAAAATCTATGTATTCGATTCGATTAAGTTATTCGAATTCGAATCGAATTCGAATAGATTCGAATGTATTCGCTTTAAAAAAAATATAAATAAACAAACACATCAAGTAACAATACAAATGTAGCACCAACATAACATAAGTGTACAACATTACCCAAATAATATGCAAAACATCACCCACACAATATGCAAAATACTAACACATCAACAAGTCTAAAACATGTTAACAAAAGGTCTAAAGCTGCATAATCAAACACAAAAAAGACTATAAACAAGTTTAAAACCTGTAGAAACAACAATTAAGCAGTTGCCATAACACAAAATCATGTTCATATGCAGAAACAATAATTAAGATTGGGTAATGGGTTGGATTTGGGTATTTTAACTTTACTTTAAGCCCACTAAATCATATTCATATATATATAATTAATTAGATATATTAAAAATATATATTAAAAAATATATAAATTTCTTATTCGAATTGGGCGAATCGAATGCGAATACAGAAAATCATATTCGTATTCGATCCACATTCGACAAAATTATTCGAATCGAATGCGAATCGAATTCGAATGACTGAAAGTCGATTTCGAATGGCCTTAATCGAATTCGATTCGAATCGAATTTCGAATAATTCGAATGGTATTCGAATAATGCACACCCCTAGCCATTAGATCTTAGGATCAAGTTTTAGATAAATCAATTGGTGGAGGGGTATTTTTGTCATAGCCACTTTTGTTTACTTTTTTTCTCTCCACATGCAAGGCACATGTCAATTCCTCCACTTTTTTTAAATGTTAATAACTTTTGCATACGACATTATTTTTTAATAAAAATTACACCAAAAAAACAAGCTTTTTTTATCTTCGAAACGCGTATAGTATTGATATATAAAAAACAAAAAAAATTCATGTATGTTTAGCTCTTGTGTAATATCATGTTATTGTGTTATATTTTAACTTGTCTAATATCATGTTTTTTTCAGCTCATTGTGCAATATTTTAGCTTATGTCATTGTGTAATACCACATAATATAATACAATGATATAGTAAGATATAAATTAATATGAAAATTTTGAAAAAAAATGTGTCTTTTTTTACCGTTGTGTCTTTCTTACACTTTGTACCTTAAAAATGATTTTGTATATGAACATTTCTCTTGACACAATGATATTTTATTAACACACAATATAACATTACGATCTACTAAAATATATATATTAACAATTTGCAGTTACGTGTAGTATTCATAACTCACAAAAAGACACAATGATTCAAAAAAGACACAATGGATGATTAAAAAATTTATAACTTACAAAAAAATGCTTCGAAGACCTTGTTCCCCAAGTTGTCCTCCTTCATAAAAAAATAAACGAAATAATAAAAAAAAATCCGTTTCATTGTGTCTTTTATAAATTTTTGACACAACAAAAGACACATGGTATTGCACAAAATATAATATAACACAATGATATGATATGACATAATGATCTGAAAAAACATGGTTTTACACAACTTATAATATAACACAATGATATTACACAATGAGCTGAAAATTTTGAAAAAAAATTCTTTTTTTATCTATTAATATTATACGCGTTTCGAAGATAAAAAAAGCTTGTTTTTTTGGTGTAATTTTTATCAAAAAATAACGTTCTATGTAAAAGTTATTAATGTTTCAAAAAAGTGAGAGAATTGACATGTGCCTTGCATGTGTAGAGAGAAAGTCAACAAAAGTGGTTATAACAAAAATACCCCTCCACCAACATGTATTAACACACAACTTGATCTCAACCATTAAAAATTAATCTAATAATTGAAAATTCTTCTTACATTTTGTACCATTTTTATCATTTATAAGATAACCTAAAAATACCATTTTATATTATAAAAGTTAGTTACACCGAATTATTAAATAAATATTTGTGTTTAATAAATGTTAATCCGCCTAAACTAGAACATAAAACACATCCCTCTCAATTAAATGATCTTGATTGATTCCTAATTTGCTTGAATAATTGATCCATATGATTATTTATTACATCATGTGATATTTGTCCTATTACCGATTTCATTAAATCGGTCCCCTTACGAAATATATTGTCTATATCTCTTTTGTAACTCTCTTTTATCAATATACTATGTTTAATATTCGTGTTACATGTATATTAAATAATAATATTTATAAAGAAATTATAATAATTATATTTAAATTTTTATAAACATTTAATATTTAAGGATTTTGCTACATCAACTCATATATGATTAAAATTTTCACTCAATTTTTTCCCACTTAAACTTTCTATTATAAAACAAATATTTACCAAAAAATGGCCTTATAAAACCATGATTTATAAGATACTAGGTTTAATACCCGTGTGTTACACACGGGTTAAATAGTAATATTTATAAAGAAATTATAACCATTATATTTAACAATTTGTAAATATATAACATTTAAGGAGTTGGCTCTATCAACTTGCATGGTGAAAAATTTAGCTAAATTTTACCTCCCAAACTTCCTATTATAGAAAAAAAAATCCCTCCAAAAATTGCCCCCTAAAAATTTGATTTATTAAATAGATATGTTTTCACATGTCTTTAAATTACGTTTCTCATATCTCCCGGTTGTTATGACAAAAGTTACTAATCAACAAACACAAATTACACATTATACTAGAACACTAAATTTCTATGTATAAAAAAAGTCAAAATAAGAAAACATACTTGAATATAGAGTTATACAATATATGAATCTGAAATTACTAGATTGAGGCCTGCGAACAGTGTCCTAAAACAGAAATTTTCGGTGCATGAATCTGCACCAAATACACCAACACATAGTTAACACAATAACGTGTAACACTTTTCTCTTAATCGTCGTCATTGATAACTCTTTGGTAATTCAATGATGACAATTATGGAATGAAATTGATGTCTAGCCAAATGGCAATTCACAAGTAAACGCGTTGGAGTTTCTTCTTCAAAGTTACACGTTCAACAGATAGCATTGTTTAAAATGTTCATGTAAGTGCCATTGCCGATCTACAAGGGATGCGATCATTCAATACCTAGGGCCGGCCAAATGAGCTAGCTAGGTAATTTTAGGGTTTTAGGCCCCCTAAAATAAAAAGCCCACATTTTAATAAATTATATGTATGGGCTTCCACTCTTCTAGTTTGATGGTTATTTTATGGCCCAAGTTTGTTAAGCGGGAATGGATTTTCAATTATCTTGGATTAAGAGTAGCCTCCTAGGGAAATCCAAGCGTCATCATCGGCTCATCGCTGATCGCGAAATCATCTCTGTTCATTGCTCTTTCCTGTTTTGTTTCTAACCACCAATCATTATTTAGTCATTCATAACTATCTATTGGCCTCCTTTTCAAATCGGAATTGGATCTTACGGTATTAACTTCAAACTTATACTTTGTAGTTGACTTGAAACTTAAAAGAAGAGAGGTTAGTTTCTTGATTTCTTACTTTGGTATATGTGTTGGTATTTTATAGAATTAGAAACATATTTGGAATTTGATTTAATTTCTTTTATTTCAAATATTTTTCAAATCTGATTTGCTCATACTTAAAATCAAAACTGATTTGTTGATCATACCTGTGAATTAGGTTTTTTTAACTCTTAAACTTGTGAATTAGTTTATTTGTTATTTTTGTTAGGACTTAGTTAGGTACTAATTTGAACATTTGGTAATTGGAAATTTTGTGCTTAGGCAATTAGGCTTATAGGTCGCTTTAGTCTTTAATGAATTGTGTTTAGATCTTGAAACATGTATAACCGTATTCAAAAGTGTGCTTTTGCCCATAAAACAAGCTAAGTCAAGTAGCTTTAGGTGAATAACTAAGATGATCGTTATTAAAAATTAAACCACGTAATTAGTAGAGATACGGCTCTTAATAAATATCTTGATGTACATGAACATATAAATTTAAATGAACAAATAAAATTACGAATATAAATGAAACTACTAATGTAGATGGGGCTTTTCTATTATTGCCGGTCCCCAAGCCCGGAAAAGAATGGTTTCTATTTTATTATTATTTTTTTAAAAGGCCTTATTTTACAGTTCGATTGAGGCCCCCCAGTGGCGGATCCTAAACATTTTCAGCACGGGGGCTGAAAATTACAGGTCTCGAAATTTTTTTCTTGTCACTATGTTTCAGGTTATATTTCTCGGGTTGAAAATTTAATTCGAACGGGTCAAACAATAACAACACTAAATATCTAAATTTCTTCATTCAAACAAATGATTCAACTAACGCATTACACATATAAAAACTAGATAAGTGTTAACAAAACAAAGATCTAAACTATATGACAATACGAGAGAAATTGTGGGTACCTTAAAAAAGAATTACAACGTTGCCCGACGACCTTCAAGATTTTTGAATTCATCGATTAAGACCTTTCCCATGATAAATCAACCTAAATTCACCATAAACTCAAGTTTCAATCAAATCTACAAAACCTAAAAAAACTTAAAACTATAAAACCAATAGATCCTAAACTCAAATTAAACCAACAAAAGTGAAAGAAAACCAACCTTAGGTAAGGTTGTTTGTTGCTACTGGAGTGCTGCTCGTTGGCGGCTGGAGCAATGGCGCTGTAACTTGCTTGCTTCTTCTTCAGTTCTTCTTCTGGTCACTGACTTCCCAGTCTTCTTCTGTGTTTTTTTTCCCTTCACGTTGAGAGATAAGATGGGATATGTGTTGGGTTGTAAGGTTGTTTATTGTTAATTGTCGGGTTTTTTTAGCCCATTACCCAATTGTAAATTAATGGGCTAATGGGACTAAGAATTAATGGGTTTAAATGTAATGGACTAGTAACCCAACTACCCGACTAGTACACGTGTCGTTTATTATTGACGGGGGCGAGCCGCGAGCTCAATATATATATTTATAACACATGTAACTTTTTTACACGGGGGCGAGATCAATATATATATATATATATATATATATATATATATATATAAATTTAAGATATCGGGATAAAAATCGATACTTCTGGACAAAAAACGTGCAGGGGACGGAGCCCCCGTTGGTCCCTCTTATGGTGCGCCACTGAGGCCCCCTAAAATCTTAAGATGGCCCTGTCAATACCCTCCATGCAAACACGTTAACCTTCGATGGGACCACATGGAATCGTAAAGCATATGCGAACCCGATGGAAGAGTGTGGTCTTTGATATCCATCCTCGCATGAGTAACCCCCCCCCCCCCCCCCCCCCGGAAGCCGGTTCACCATAACGCCACACCACCTCTTTAATTTCTTCTTTCAAAAACGGTCGAATGAGAAACTGACTTTAATTTGCTCCTCCGATAGTTTTATGAATCGATTAGATGTTAACATGGGCCTATTCACCATTTTTCAGTAAATCAACTGTTAAAATGCTCCAACATTTTTATAGTGTTTGGATCTGCACACCAGACACCATCATTTGTTAGCCCATTTACTCTTTAATTGATCCGCATATTTTTTTTTTTCATGATTCCATTAAAGAAGTTTGAGTTCTCATATCCATATGTGGGGTCTCAAGATGATAAAAGATGATGTATGGTTATCAAAACTTAAGGTTGCTCACAAGGTTGTCATATGTAAAGCAATGAAATGACGAAGACTTAAGTTGATATAACGATTCGTAAAGTATCATCTTAAGGAAGTATTATCAGAACCATTTGAAGATGAAACTTACATAATAACAAAGTTTGGCTAAAGTCAACCAAAGTTAAACATGGTCAAAGACGACTAAATACAACGGGCAAGCACGATGAAGACTTATATCATTGTATATGATTTAGATTATTTGTGTAATCGTTTTGTGCTAAATTGTTAGGTTTGTTATGTATTTTTTAAGTTGTGTATTTAACAATCGTTTTGTGTAATCGTTTCAAGTATATACTTACAATTTTAAGTAAGAGATGTAATTTTCTTTCATGTTCATTTAACTTTCTCTTCAAGCTCAACTCAAATCCTAAAAAATATTTTATAAATTTTTTTTGATTTTCATAAATCATTCATCATTAATTCATCATCAATAAATGACTAGTGAGACTCTACATCACTATTACAACAATAAATGAAGATGTTAATCTTGATTTGATCTAATAAATAGTTTTATTTATTTAAGATTATTAATTATTTAATTGAGTTAGTATTAGACTATAATTGAGTTTGATTATTTATCTAGGTTTATAGGTTTCACAGTTGGGTTAGGTTTACTATTTGTTTAGTATAAATAAGGGTTGAATGAGTCTTTATAGTAGTCCCGGTTTATTTATCTAATACAAGAGTCGAACAATTCGTTCAGTTTGTGTGTTCGTATTTGTGATTTTGGGCCCGATTTCCAACAATAAACTCATACAATCAAAAATTTAGATCCAAGCTAATATGAGAGTGTTTTTTTAGCTTAACACCATCTATAGCCCACTTTATTATACTCTTTTGCTTTAGATCTTGGAGTTTTTGAGCCTCTATCTTATTAGTATGATAAATCCCCTCAAGCCTCACTTGATTTCTGGTTGTAGCAACATATACAAGTTTAGAGAAGGTTATGATATTGAAGTAATTTGATATTAGCACAATCATAACACAACGAATTCAAAGTATAACCACTTGATTATATTAATGTAGCGAATGGAATATCTATATAATAAATCTAAGTTTTTAGGGGAGGCCACCAAGAATTAGGTTCAAATACAAAGTTTAAATTTCCTAGAAAGTCTAAGAAGGAATTTGGACCATTAGATCTAAAATTAAATGAAAATCAATGGCTTATAAACACAAGGTGGCACAATGGTAAATAGTTAGAACTTTAAATGGTAGGCTAAGGGTATATTAGTCTTGTCTCATTTTTAAATTCCACCCTCTTTTTTAAACGTCCATAACTTTTACATACGACAATACTTTTTAATAAAAATTACACCAAAAAAACGAGCGTTTTTTTATCTTCAAAACGCATATAATATTGATATATAAAAAAAGAATTTTTTTTTTGAAGTTTCAGCTCATTGTGTTATATTCGTTAGGTCATTGTGTTATATTTTTCAGCTCATTGTGTTATATTAGTCAAGACATTGTGTTATATTTTTCAGATTGTGTTATATCCGTCAGGTCATTGTGTTATATTCGTCAGGTCATTGTGTTATATTTTCATCAGGTCGTTGTGTTATATTTTCATCAGGTCGTTGTGTTAAATTTTCATCAGGTCGTTGTGTTATATTTTCATCAGGTCGTTGTGTTATATTTTCATCAGGTCGTTGTGTTATATTTTCTTCAGGTCGTTGTGTTATATTTTCATCAGGTCGTTGTGTTAAATTTTCATCAGGTCGTTGTGTTATATTTTCATCAGGTCGTTGTGTTATATTTTCATCAGGTCGTTGTGTTATATTTTCGTCAGGTCGTTGTGTTATATTTTCATCAGGTCATTGTGTTATATTTTCATCAGGTCGTTGTGTTAAATTTTCATCAGGTCGTTGTGTTATATTTTTATCAGGTCGTTGTGTTATATTTTCATCAGGTCGTTGTGTTATATTTTCATCAGGTCGTTGTGTTAAATTTTCATCAGGTCGTTGTGTTATATTTTCATCAGGTCGTTGTGTTATATTTTCGTCAGGTCGTTGTGTTATATTTCATCAGGTCATTGTGTTATATTTTCATCAGGTAATTGTGTTATATTTTCATCAGGTCATTGTGTTATTTCAGATCATTGTATTATTTCATTAGGTTATTGTGTTATAACACAATGACATGAATAAATAACACAATGACTTGAATAAATAACACATAACTTTTTTTTTGTTTTTTATATATGAATATTATACGCGTTTTAAAGATAAGAAAATGCTCGTTTTTATGGTGCAATTTTTTTAAAAAAATAATATCGTATGTAAAAGTTATGGACGTTTAAAAAATGGGGTGAAACTTAAAATATAGAGACATTACCATCTTTACCCTTCCTTCTAATTTTAAGGGAGTGCCACATGTCATCATCTCATGGCTTCTTAGACTTTCTAGGAAAATTAGACTTTGTAGTATAACTCCACTCAGGCCACCAAACCCTTTTTAGGGGGGAAAAATGAGGGGAAAACAATTTTTTGGAAGGATTTAATTTTGAGCTATCAATCAGTTCCTTTAATTTTGGAAACTAATAAATCTCCACACAATTCCGATGTATTGATCTCTACACGTAAATCACAAAATTGATCTCCATCCTTTAAAATCAATACAAATTGATCTCCGAATCTAATAATCTTTTACAATTCAACAACCAGCAATATCTTCAGCTTTGTTTTCATCTTTGAGCGGGACAATCTTAGTTACCAAACTAAAATTATTCATGGTTTCAGATCACAATTTTCGTTACCTAACGTTACGCCAATCACTCGATTTCTATAGTTACCTTCTTAAAGTTGATTGTTAGTAATCATTTATATGGATGTTATCTGGTGTTGAATCCAATTCAATGGGTTATAATGTTTCCATGATTATGGTATGTAACTCTATGATTTATGTTCATTTAAAGAAAAATTAAGCAGGAATGATGGAGTCGATTTGATTGTTTTTTCATATTCAGTTGGTTCATTTTTTTAATATTCTATGTGATTCCTTCCACTTGAGTGGCTATTGTTTGCACCTATTTCATCTTTATTTGGGTGAAGAAGATTGATATATTTCTATGCAACCTTTATTAGTTTTGGGGTTTCTAGGTTTGTTTTCTTTTTTTATCTGAATCATTGGTGATTGTAGCCAACGAAAACATGATTCGAATTGCGTATCGTCACCATCAAATGATTTTGCTACAAGATATATGAATATTCTTAATTATTGCGCTTTTATTATTTTGATTTTGGGAAAATAGTTGTCTTCATTCGTAATCATTTACTTCTTTATGAGCTGACTTTGACAACCACTGGATGTTCAGGTTAGTTCTCTAGGTTGGATTTGCGTTTTGAACATGATTTGTGTTTTTGACTTGGATATGTATTTTTTAGTTTAAATTATGGTTCTGATTTGTATTTGAACTTCAGTCTCGATTTTTGTTTCTAATCTTTATTTAGATTTTCAGGCATTTTTTATTGCATGAAATTGAGATCAATTTCGATTTTTGTTTCTAAAGTCAAAATATTTCCAGGTTTTAATTAACGTTTATGGTATTTTCTTGGGACACTTAGAATATATATCTTTGTATATGAAGAAGTTGTTAAATAGTCGAGTTATGATTTTATTTGTTCATTAAATCTTTTATATATTTGTTATAAAATCTTTATCCATTATGTGTAATGTGATCTAAAGGTTATTTTATTATTCTTTAAGTATTACGTTTTACATTTTTTTAGTTATATTTTAAATTTATACCGTGTGTATACACGGGTGTTAAACCTAGTTATTTGAATAAATCAAAGCATCATTAAGGGGATGAGAATATTAAATTACATAATAACATGAGGATGGAAAAAGAAACTCAACATTTATAATCATATTCATCCATGCCCTAGTTCTTTCTCTCAATCAACTTATATTTATTGTTAATACTAGGTTTAATACCCGTGTAGACACACGAGCTAAATAAACTAAATGATCATTGAATGAAGAATTCATGATTGAAAATAAGATGTAAAAATCAAAATTATTATAATAAAAATCAAGATTGAAAATTGTTGGGATTTAAAACCACCCGTTGATGTTCAGTTATTCAATATTGTGTTGATTTTGCAACCAAAATATCATTTATTCTAAAATGTATAGAAATTAATTTTGCGTTGTTTTTAAAATTATTTTTGTTCTTAAAATTTTTGCCCCCAATCTTCCCCCTCATTTTTCCTGCCCAAATTTGCCCCCAAAAACCTTGCTTTATTAGATAGATTCCATTTTCTTATCATTTGTTGGGCTACTTAAGCACGTTCATCGGGCTTCTTGGTTGAGCTCATAAAGTTCATAACACTACCACACCCCCCTCCTTTGAAACTCACCTTCCTTGTTATCAAGATGCAAGTCAAGAAGCCAACAACTTGACAACAAGTTATCCCCGAATACGTGACAAGCTATCATTAGGGTGCTACTTGTCTTTTTCTGCAGGAAAATGTCTAAAGTCTTCGGACTACATCTACAGACATCTGCAGAAGAAGAGGTAGACCAAACATCAATAGTGTGCAAAAGAAGACTGTTTGTTTTTTAACATCAACGGTCTGCTAAAATAAACTGGTGTTGGTGGTGGGTGGTGGAGGAAAGTGATGGTGATGGACATTGGTGATAGTACTAGATGGTGGTGGGTGGGGGATAGTGGTGGTGGACAGTGGGTGGTGGTGGTGGACGATGGATGATGGACAGTGGATATTGGGTGGTGGTGGTGGACGGTGGATGGTGGACAGTGGATATTGGGTGGTGGTGGACAATGGAGGGTGGTGGTTGTTGTGGTGGATAATGGTGGGTGGTGGTGGATGATGGTTGTGGTGGACAATGGTGGGTGGTGTTGGACGGTGGGGGGTGGTGGTGGTGGTCGGTGATGGTGGACAGTGGGTGGTGGTACCGGTGATGGTGTTTAACTCTCTACAGACCATATAAAATCTTATAAGTGGTTAGTCCATGACTGCACTAGAAAGAGGTTGCGCAAACGTTTTTTTTAATGAAAAGCCTTAAAAAAAAACAAATAGTCTGCAGATGAAAATGTATGCGCGTGGTCTGCGCGGTGCAGGCATAAGATCCTGCGCAGACCTTTTCTGGAAAAACAAACAGCACCTAAGTAAATATCCCAAAGAATTAATTGCCAAAATGGTCCCTGAGGTTTATCTGTTTTTGTAAAAATTTACACTTTTAAGAATTTTTACTTAAATGGTCCCTACATGGTAAAACTTATTGCTAAATTCGTCCCCGACGCTAACACCATTAAAAATTCCTTTAGTTGACTGTAAAATGACTAAAATGCCCTTAGGGACCATTTTTGCAATTAACTTATTTAAAAAAAGTTAAAGCCTACACCATCACCAAAACCTCCACCACCTCACTACCACCACCATCTTCAACCGCTCCCACCACCACCATTTTCAATTTAAGCAACACATCAATTGATCTTCGATGCAAATGATCGAGGGCGGAATCTGCTAACCGCTAGTCATGATAAATCTGGTCCATTCACCATGTATTGTACGCCATTGCCAGATTTTTGCGCCTTACTGTCCATTTTCTGTTACATCAAATTCGCCGTTCATATCTGGTGGTGAATTTAGGTATTTGTAATTTGTAGAACTAAAGCTACGAATAAGTGAATTGTATCGCATCACTGTGATTTGATTGAGTTTGTATATGTACGTGCAAAAGGTGAAGATATAGTGAACAAGTTCTTGGCCATTAGCGAAGGATATTTGGATTGACAAGTTCTGTATTGAACATGATTTCAATGATGGTGGACTAATGGTTGAGGAGGTTTAATTTGGTGGTGGTGGTGGTGTAGGCTTTAACTTTTTTTAAATGAGTTAATTGCCAAAATGATTTCAAAGGGCATTTTAGTCATTTCAAAATCAACTAACATAATTTTTTAATGGTGTTAGCGTCGAGGACGAATTAAGCAAAAAATCTTAAAAATGTAAATTTTTGCAAAAACAAATAAACCTCACGGACCATTTTAACAATTAACTCTAGATCAATAGAGCATCTTTACCTCATCTCCAAAGCTAGTTCAATAGAGCATCTTTACCTCATCTCCAAAGCTAGTTCTAATAAAAATGAGGGGTAGAGGAAATTGAAAGCTATCTTCACCATTGGATTATGGTTCTTATGGAAAGCTCGTAACGACATGGTTTTCAACAACATCCAATGGAGTGTGTCCCGTCTCACTGAAGAAGTAAAAACTTGGAGTGTAATCTGGATAAATAACCGTCACAAGAAAGGATCACACATTTGGAACTCGTGGAAAACTTACATCTCACCTAATTAATACGTATATGTAAATATTTTGATTTTTCCTGTTGTCCTGAGATCTGATTGAGTTGTTTCCTCCCTTTGTACTCTTTATTTATATATATCTTGCTGCTGTTAAAAAAAACAATTAACTCTATCCCACGGTTCCTTCATTACCACCTAAGGAACTCACAAAGAAGTTCAATTGACCATTCTATATTAAGTATAATTAAAACCACAATAGTTGACTTCATAATATGTGAATTATGGTGTGAATAAGGCAAGGAAACGAACGGATCAACGGAACGTGGACATAAACCATGTTAGTAACACTAGATAAGACAACATAGTTTGATGCACACTAAGAAGGGTTATGTCATGTAGATCAAAACCATGTTCCGCCATTATTACAAACAAACGTTGTGCTCCAATCATGTACATGATGTGAGCCAACCCATTAAATATGATGTATGCATGAAACAACATTACAAGTATGTGCATAATCAAAACCTGTGTAGGCAAAATTGACGCGTCCAAGTTCGATAAACAATGAAATGAACGGAAACTGAAGTGACAAATCTATGTCAATACCCGGTTTCAGGAGATGAAGATGAATATGCAGACTGTTATTTATTGGTGTGACATAAGCCAAAAAATTCAAAACATTGCTAGAAGTAGCAACCCTTCTGTTAACAATACGAAGTATGGATGGATGTAAGTATAGCGTTTATATAAGTCTTAATATGGTTGGTTCTTCAATACTCCATGAGTTATATTATGACAAACGTATCCTTGAACATAAACTGAGCCTCTACAAATTGCAACGAGTAATAAGCACGCGGATAATAAGTGACGGATCTAGAAGAAAAGTTTAGGGGTAGCGGAAAACTGATTTTTTGGACCTAAAGGTATACCAATACATAAAACGGAGAGGAAAATTAAAATTTTACACTAGTTTTACATTTCACCGGAAAAGTTGAGGGATAGCGACTGTTACCCCTCCACCTCACTTATATCCGCCCTTGGTGGATAAATATATATAATAAGATGTTGGGTTGTCCATATGTCCATAAGTATGTGCAGTTTAAGAGGACGTTGTTTAGCTAAAATCTTAGCCATAGGCTATGATGACCAAAATACAAAACATAAATGAAAAACCTACAAAAGTATGGACCATAGCTACAACAATACTTGTAGAAGTACTTAACCTCACTTTATAAATTTGATCATTAAAATACTTTTGTGGCCAAAATGTAAAACCTACAAAACTATGATGATCAAAATGCAAAACATAAAGGAACACTATTTATGAAGTTTTGCTTTTAATTCATAGTAAATAGAGTAATTTCACTCTTCACTTAAATTCTAGAGTAACTGTAGTTTCGGTCCATGTATTTTAATATCAAAAACAGTTTGAGTGCAACCTTAACAGTTTTGATCCTTATGATATTATTTTCTAACAGAAATGGTCTCGAACACTAACTTTCATCCAATTTTTCGTTAAATCTCTCACACACGCCCCACATCTTAGGGGTAAAAATGTCATTTTCCCTATCTTTTTATCAAGGTCATCATGTATCATTTTTATTCAGTCGCATGTCAAACAGAGCGGAAGAAATGACATTTTTTACTTCGCATGTGAGGGAGAGTTAACAGAAAATTAGATAGAGTTAGTGTTCGGGACCGTTTCTGTTAGAAATAAAAATCATAAGGACCAAAACTGTTAAAATAAAACTAATATTATTTGAATTAAAACATAGGTACTAAAAGTTTACTCAAAATTCTAATCACCAAATTTAAATGTTAGTCAATCGACAAGCAGAATTGTTTTGACAAGAGCCCAATTTGTTTATTATGACTCTGCCCTTGTTGAAGTTATGTGGATCAGCCCGCAAGTTGTATAAAAGCAAACCACTCGGCCCACACTATTTAAAACCCAGCCCAAAGGAGACCTGGTCCAAACTTTAACAATAAAAAACCCGGTTAAAAAATTTCTATTTTAGACGATTTAGAGATTTGGAATTCGAATTTGGAAGATTGATTGAGCAGACGATTTGAATATATGTATGGCGAAGATGGTTAACAATTTTAGTGCAATCGGAGATTTTGAATGGCTTATATGATGTATGATAACTTTACGGAAAAAACCTATAACCTTCAAAGACATAAGAGTTGTAGAGAAACGTAAATCTCAAGTTTCATTCTAACAATTTTCTATTCTCCTTCTAAATGAAATTTACATATAAAAAAATAAACATGGTTCGTAAATTTTTATAACTACTATTATCTAGGTCTAACTATGCTAATATACATTTAGTTACAAATTTTGTAAGCTATGGAGCCTAGCTTGAGTGGTTTTCCACTTTACTCCTTACTTTTGCCGGTGCAAGTTCGATACCGCAACTTGTGGTTTTTTTTTCTTTTTTTGCTCTTTGTCATTTTTTATTATTTACTTCTATTCTTTTAATTATGTTGACATAACAAGTATGTTTTATGGGTTTGTTCTTTTTTGTTATTATCTTTTATTTTAATAAACTTTGTATATTATGTTAACGACTTTAAACCGGAACAACAAAATACAACACCGCAACGTGTGGCGGCATACTATTATTTTTTGCGAAATCATAAACTTTTTGCGTTGATGGGTATGACACATATATCATGTTTTCTACATGCTTTAATTGTTTCGACGTTAAGTCAATTTCATAATATTGCGTCCCATACATAATACTGTTTGTTTATAATGCTTGTAATGAAGTGAACATATTAATGTTACAAAGTGAAAAAGGCATCGTTACACGTCTTATGATGTCACAAACGTAAGGCGACACGTGCACTATCTAAGAGCCGGCCGACGTATTTTGCGGCCATGACATACTAGACATAACACTAATTTCTATATATGCCTAACGACGTTGTTGTCACAAACATAACGAGTTTAACGAAGTCACATGCGTGTTTGAACGTGTGACGTTGGAGAACACACAACACATTTCAAAGTTAAAAGAATGTCAATTAACAAAAACTTGACCGACACATCATTCAGCTTAAGTAAAACGAATTTGTCGTTGCAACACACGTGTCAAAGTTGAAAAGGTTCTTAACATGTGTAACGAAGTACAAAAAAAAACTATGTTGGCGCAAAACACGACACATGTATAAATCGAAAACATACGAATAATGATCCGGCAGCCGCATCGCGAGGCCTGGGACTCGAACCTAGTTATAAAGATCATGGAATAAAACATGGGCACTACTTTCTAGGGGTGTTCAATATTTGGTTCCAACCCCGATTAAACCAAAAACCGAACCTAAAGCGAATCATTTAAAACCAAATCGAATTATATGTTTGGTTTTTGGTTTGGTTCAAACCGATAGCCGAATATGTAATTTGGTTTGTGGTTTGGTTTAGGTTTCAAGATTTTAAATTTAGTGTGAACCGAATAAACTGAATTAGATGATAACACCATTATAATTTATATTTTAAAGTTTGTCAATTCATTTATATCAATAGCTAATGTCATATATTGATTATAAATCATTAATTTTACCTTGGATATAAATTTATGATGTTAATATCGTAAACTGATTCTTTTTATCCTTCAAATAGAGCGCGGTTTATATAAAAAAAGGAAAAAAGTATTGTTTTGTCTTTTTTTGCTAACTCGGGGTGTTAGGTTCAATCCGAAAACCAATCCAAATTAGAAAGTGGTTTGTGGTTTGAATTAGGTTTCCACGAATTATGTTTGGTTCGGATTGTGGTTTCAACAAAAAAATGTCGATCCGAAAAACCCAAAATGAAAACCCACAATCTGAACCGATAAATGCCCCTGTTACTTTCTAATAACTTTCTCTAATTAGTTGTTATGCATACAAGTTATTAGAAAGTAACAAGTTGTTGGTCGGGTCTTTACGGGTGGGTTTCAACAGTTTCATGAATTGTATCACTGTATGAGTTTGTTTAGCCTTGTAACTTGTTTTCAAATCAACTCATCATGAATATCTAAACACAAATTCTACCAATGTTCAATGAAATTTTACGGTTTGACTTTTTATCAGTGTTTTGAAAATTGAACCGGACACTGAACCGGTATCCAATTTTACTGGTCGGACCGGGGTCGAATCGGGGTTGGATAAAGTATATATTTATCAAAGTAATATCATAAAAACTCTAATTTAAACACAACATAAGTTCAATAATATTAATTTATAACACAAAAGTAATAATCCAAACAAATTCTAACGTCAATAATAACAAAAAGTCATAATTTAAACAAGTTTTAGTGCCAAAATGAAACTAGTTTATCATCTTCATCACTTAAAACATTAACATACTAGGTTTAAAACCCGTGTATACACACGGAATAAATCTAAAATATATAAATAAAAAGGATAAAAATCGATAAAGCTTCAACAACCGGATTGATTGAACATGCTATCAAAATCGAATACTGGTTATACACCATATTGAATTTGAAATTAGAGTTTATTTATAAAATAAACGAAAGAATAAATAAAGCTTCAACAACTGAATTGATTGAAACCACAAACGTATTACCAAAAATATAGAGCACAATTAATTGGAAATCATTTAGTGAGAGTTGCGGTAAATAGCGATGAAGTTTTGGAGCCCAATGCTCCAATTTGACCGGTCAACAAATTTTCCCTCTTAAATTTGCCCTTCAAAAACTCTGAAATATTATATAGATTGACTTTTATTACAAAAAACACAAAAATAAATAGATTTAAACATAAAATCCAAGAAAATCAAAGACAAAAATATATATTTTAATGCAACTCCGGTTCAAACCCGGTTCAACTATGGTCCGGTTCCGGTCCGACCGGACTGGTTTGAGCGGTTTAATCCGGTTCATATACACGTATCAAACCGTGTCTAGTTGAATCAGAATTCTTTAAAAAAACGGTCCAACCGCGGTCAAACCAGTCGGTTTAGTAACACTGCTTTTTATGACCCTATCTTGTGATGAACACCAAATCTAATTTTTCAAATTTGTTGTAATTTGTTCAAATTAGTTGTAGTAGCTTCGGAATGCTAAAACTAACAATGCTTCAAAGTTTCACTCATCAAACCAATTGAAACTCAATCGAATCATGATTTTGACGATGAACATATTTTTCTCAAAATTTCAACAAATCTTTGTATTTTGGATTGAAATCAATGACTCTTAATGGACTGATGATGAATCAAACTTACGGTTGTCAATTCCTTAGTCTTTAATTTTATAGTTATTAGTTTGCTAATTTCTAGCTTATCTTCATCCTTAGCTTGGATCTCTAGCTTCTATCACCTGAAAACATCGTGCTAAAATACGTCAAATAAAGAGTTAGAGTGAAAATATAGGTTTACAAGTATAGATATGGTAGACACCATAGGGGGCTTAGAGGGGTGTGCAGCATGTGCGACCGCACAGGGTACTCGTTTGACGGGGACACTAAACTTTTTTATAAAACTTATATTTAGTCAATAGTCATGTAACAATAAGTAAAGATTTAAAGCCCACACCTAAAGGCTAAAGTTCAATACAACTAATTAACTAAACATCTAAAAGTCCACACAATCAAATGGATTATGGATTAATGAAGGCTGGAAGCCCACTGCTGTAAAAAACGTAATTAACTAATTTGAATACTTTGATTTTCTTATGTTTATGTATCAAACGTTTGTTTTTTGGTTAAAAATTTAGTTTATATAATTTTTAACGTTGGTGCTTCGGGTTGAGGGGGCGGGGGGCCTTTTTTTCTTGTCTCGCACAGGGCACTCAAATCCTCAGAACCGGCCCTGGTAGACACATATGCGATTCATAGACAAATTTCAATTTCAAGTAAACAAAACTTTTATATTGCCTAGTGACTTGATATTGCCTCCCATCTCAGTGGTGCATCAATAAATATTTTTCACGAGACTCGGAAATTTGGTAGCAATCATTTGAGTATCGATATATAATATTTTTTCAACCCGGTTTGACTCGGTTTGGGTCGAACAGGGTCGGCTTAAATTAAAAAATGACAAAAACTTAGCATGGATTATATTTTTTGGAAAATGATTTTATAAGTGTTTTATGGTTCATATGTTAAAATACCCAAACCATGCTTAAAATGATTTTTTTTTGTTTTTTGGTTAACTATTAAAAGTCATGCATTCATATTAAAAGTTTTTTTACATAGAAATAGAAAGTAAACGGACAACAAGCTGCGCCGCTAATCCTTTCTGGATAGCAAAACCAAGTCGTTTAAACACTACATTCATAGACCTCGGGGTCATAACAAAGCTATACATAACTCGTTGGACTCGATTTAGTACCTCCACGACCTCAGGTGCAAGAAAACCAAAGGTATCAAATGCAAATGGAACGAATACATGTTGGTTGTCAATGCATGCTTTCTCGTGTTTAGCCACTTTGCAAGTAGCAGCTTTTAAAGCAGCTTGACCCACCCTGAAAACATCATTTCCCAAGCCCACTAGTGGGGAAACACATGTTAAATCCACACATGCATGTTTACCTCCTGTCCATCCAAATATCAAAATATCTGCCGGTCTAAGTGTAGATCTACCTTCCGCCGGGTCAGTCAAGAAATTCACGGGTGCCTCTTTCTTAACTGAAACCCCGGCTCGCCTAAATATGTCAAAAAGAACATCCCTGACTAAATCATGTCTGTACTTAAACCCTGGAAGCTCTCTACAATGTACATCATGCTCCCCATACGAGTCCAAACACGTCTTGCGACAAATAGGACATATCTCATCATTTGGAAAAATAGGAACCATCAGGCGATACTTAAGAAAAGTTCGATACTCAATTGACGACATATGTTGGCCTATCCCATCTATTGGGATAACAAGAAGAAAATTTTGAGCATGTGGTGCTTGTAGACACTAATAAACGGCTTTTTGTCTAACGGTCATGTCAAAGTGTACTTCCATGTCATGTACAATCTTACTAAAAAAGCACTCGCCAAAGCATGTTGGGCTTTAGGGGGCGGTGTCCTTTTTAGTGAAACCGCCGAAGTCATAGCTTGGAATTGTATCACGAAGACAAGCCAAAGCACAACCAAAATCAGAATCCATGCCACATATACCACTGTCACGTAAGATGTGGTCTTGAAGTATCCAAGATTGGGCCCTCGAGGCCACAAAGGCATAGGATGAAGCCTCTACTGCTGAATACAAGCCCAAACCCCCAAACCTAATAGGTAAGGAAGCAAGACGCCATTGGAAATCCCCAAAGAAAGGGCCTCCACAAACCATTATGTCCTCAATTGCCCCACGCAACCCTTTGTCAAAGAGCAACGCTGCCTCCATCATGTGTACAGGTTGGCACGTCCTCAAACTAAAGAAAAGTTTAGCAATACTCATACATGATCAAAGCAAGAGTAGTTCGCTCTACGGGTCGCCTAGTTGAGGAAGAAGGCTCATCAAATTAACAGCATTAGTAGCTTTTTTCTTTGCAAAAAAGTCAATAAAATAAGGTTGATGGGTCAAAGTTGAAATGCTTTCATTTTCCCTCCACTTATAAATTCAAAATTGAAAATTTTCAATTTCTCTCCACTTAACCAAGTTCTTTAATGTCAAATCTTAATTTTTATCTATAAATATTAACTCAAATCTCTCTAGTCCATGTCATCAATCTAAATTCTCTTTCAAACTCTTTTCAATAATAACTTGTGAGTTTTTTATTCTTTCTTTCATTTTTTTCGTTTTTCTTTCATTTTTTTGAAATTACTTTTCTTCCTAAATATTTTAACATCCTCTAGGAATTTACCATATATTTACCAAGGTAAATAAAGCTTGGTAAATCATCATTTTGAGGTTCGAGTTAGAATTATTTTTCTTAAACCTTATAAAATGAATCTTTTATTTTATTTCTTAAACCTCATATGCTTTCATTCAACATTTCTCTCTCTCTCTCTCAAAAACACCTTATGTGTGTGTTTGTCTTGAGGAAATGAGGAGAAATGTGCACCTCCACTTATATATATATGGGTTGGTGAGGCGGGTGCTCACTCTACGTCAGTCGGCACTCCGTATGGACTTGATTTTCTTCGCGTTTTAAATTTTATTTCTCGAAGATAATAATCAATAAACATAATAAATGTTATCAAAATATTTATTTCTTCAGATATTACGTATCTGGTGATAAATTGGCTCGGTACGCATTAATATCGCATATTTAACACGCTTAACCATTTTTAGGTGTTTTCTCTCGTCGAACTTCCAGCTTTTAAATGTCTTTACATGTTCGAATCTCATGTTGACTTATTTCTATATCTTCTTCTCAAACACGACACATCGCTCGGGGCCAGGGTGTCACACACAATATCAAAATAATGACTCAACCCAACACTATATCAAGATAGCGTTTTAACAATAACAACCTAACACTATATCAAGATAGTCTTTTTACAAAATCACTAATTCCCCAACTAGTGAGCCCCTTATAATAAATTTTGTGAGTTTTGAGTGAGTTTATTATTTTTGTTCTATCTTTGTCGATTGTCTTCTTTGAATGTTATGGTATGATGAGAGAATACTTTGAATGCTTTGATTATTGCTTGAGTGTTTTTAGAGCAAAAGGGGTGAACTTGAATGCTGAGAAATGAATTCTATTTATAGCTAAGTTGTCAAAAAATGAAGAGAGTTTCTGCTAGGAGAACGGTTGATCCTGCGGTCGGGTGGATCGACTGTGGAGAGTCTAGAACCTTGTGTTATTCTTTGACAGTTTGAACATTGTGAAAAGTCTCAATCTATATTTATCTCTTTCTTCCAGACTTTCCTCTTCTTTGCAACTTCTCAAAAGTCTTGCAACATCCCTTGCAAGTCTAAATCTACCTTTATTTCTCTTTGGCATATTTGTGTCTTACATGCTTGAGAGTCATTTGAACCTTAGTTACTTTGGTATTTATTATTACAAGACTTTTGACCTTGATTAATATATCTTGTTGCTTGCACAAATAAAAATTGTAAATATTATCACTTCATAAAAACATTTCTAAAAACTTGTCTTGATAATTAAAAATGATCTTCAACAAAGATTACTTAAAACAAAATAACACTTACATATTTAAATAAGTGTTTAAGGAACTTTTATGAGACATATTTCAATCTTTAAGTAACTAATACTATTTCATGTCACAGTTTGATTTATCATTATCGAAACATGAGATCGTTTGTCCCAAGTCTCCCCCTTTTTGATAATGACAATAAAACTTTGGTTGACATGAACCTATATGCATGTCATTGTGCTAAGTTTTAATCTTTGCCCTTCAACCTTTTCTCCCTTTTTTGGCATTGTTAAAAAGATGCCCCCTAGAATGGTGAACATCCTTGAAAAAACAAGCTTATCACAAACGAATGTCCAAATAGATTTAAAAATCGTCCTTTAGGCATTTTACTTTAAAAGCTCCCCCTTAATTGATGATCTCTCCTCTTGGGAATATTCTTTGTATCTTAAAAAAACAGTTAGCACAAACAAGTATTTATATATATATATATATATATATATATATATATATATATATATATATATATACTAGTAGGGACCCGCGCGATGCAGCGGGAATAACATTATCAGTGATACTTGTTTCTGAGTGTTTTGTTATCCCGTAAAACTTTTATCAAGTGTGTTACATTTGTTTCTCTGAAAATTTTTAGGTTAGTATCATAATAGTGGTGGGCATAAATAATGGGCGTTACAGCTAACTTCTCCGATGCGGCAGGAAACACAACACCTACAGTATGTATGGGATGGTTTAGATTGGTTTCAAGACAAAACAAAACCAAAATTTTCAGCTCGGTTTTGAAACCACCAGTGATTATATATAATGGCCTACTAACAAAGAAAAAACATTGTTGCAATTGCCTTCTGTTTCGAGCTTTGTATTTTTCCAGGCATTTTTGAGGTAACAGTTACTAAATAGAGTTTAAAATGACATGAACTATTACATAAAGTTAAAACTCATATTTAAAAGTGAATTTCTTTCAACTTTTAGTAATAAACATTAAATAATGTATTGTTATTGCAAGGGTGCTTTTCTTTTCATAAAATTGAGTTAAACATGCCGATACATTATACATGTGGCTTCTAGCTCATTGATAAAAGGGTGCTTTTCTTGTATTTGTTATTAATTTATATCATTAAATAGTTGCATTTGATCACTATTTTCTTAAACAACCGGCTTCTAGCACAATGATAAAAGAAGTAACCCTCTTAAACACTAAGAGTTAATTCTCACCATAGGCATATCAGGTGTAATTTTCATGTTTATAAAGAATATAAACAATAATTCATGCTGATGAAGATGGTTTAATTTACCCAATGCAAACATAAACTTTGACATTGTCAGAAAACAAAAAAAAATTTGTGCACAAATTTGCAATCAATGTAGCAATTATACTTCTATCTCACAAATCATAGGTTGCAATAATCACTCATATAATACCATAAAAAAATACACCTTTAAGTTTTGGTGTCCAAATTACAAGCATATTTTCAAGCTCTTAAGATTTTAAAAAATGAATGTACTATTCAATTAAGGACATAACCAATGATCAGTAACCGAAACCGAAGAGATTGTAATGGTTCAAGTAATGATATAGCATATAAAGATCTCTCCATTTCCAAGCTATTAAAATAGCAATGTACTCTTCGATTATAGACATAGCCAATGATAAGTAATTGAAACCAAAGAGATTGTAATGGTTTCTAGTAATGATATATCATATAAAGATCTCTCCTTTTCTCAAATCCTTGTTGTTTTGGCATCACCTAATGAAATATATATACATTTAACTTTGTTTTAGAAATTAGATTACAAAATTAATTTCTAAGTAATGAAGCAGAAAATTTATGTACCTCAATATAGGCATGATAGAAAAACCCTCCAAATCCAAAATAGACATTATAGAAAGACCCTCCAAATCCAAAATAGACATTATAGAAAGACCCTCCAAATCTAGTACACCATGCCAATCCAAATTCAGCTTCATTATCTCCATCTACATAACAATCAAGAAATACAAAAAAAAAATCAATAAATAGAGAAAAGAAGTCATATTTTTTATAAATTTTGCATCTTTTCTTTGTGTATCCTGTTTCATTTATCGTACGTGTTATGGAAATGAGGCCCACAAAGTAAAAATCATACTCATTGAACAAACTTTGCTACTTTTTCACATTAAACACGAATCTGTTTCGAATTTTACAGCTTTATGCAAGCTTCCTCCCTAGTACAGACTAAACTAAAAAAAATTTTAAAATATATATATATATTCACTAATGATATGCAAGGTGAGGTTTAGGGTTTACCTGATCATCTCTTGATGAACCAAATTCTATGAATTCCATAATGATGTATAAACCTCCAATTAGAATGCACGTAGCTTCAGGTACCAAAATATTAATGAGACAAATTGAGCTACTTGAACCAAAAATATTAATGGTCTGGGAACATGAATGGATTTTGTGTCATACATTGCATTTAACCCCAAATCCTTGTCCTTGGACATCTCTGGTCCAAGACACATAGAACCTTAATCCAATTAGTAGAAACTTACCTTAAAAGGTATATGAACAAAATGCCGTTAGAGAAAGTATGCACAAAGAATAATCCTTAAGAAAGATGCATATGGAAATACCAAAATAGGAGATCCTGACATGGGTTGTTAAAAAGAACTTGTTGATGTTAACAAAGAAAGAACCAACATCAGTATTATATCGGCTTGCAAGATTTATACAACCACCCCCAACGGGACTAAATCCTATTATTTGAGTTTCTTTTCCTTCTTTTAGAATCCATTCACGAACCGGATCCATGCTCAAAGTTGCCATTGAAAAAGGCTAAAACTTTAGATGATTATAAGTCACTTTTATGCTTTTACAAGTGTAACACCCCGATTTTTATGGTAAGATTTATTTACATGCTTATGCTTATATGGATGTGCATTTAAGTGATTATGATTAAAATGATGAATGACGTTTACGATATATGTTATGTTAGTGATAAACACGATGATTACGATATATATACGATGGAGCATGAAAATGATTATAAGTATACGAGAATGTAAAACGTAATGACTAATTACTTACTAATTAGAAAAGGGAAGGATTAATGAAGAGATTATGATTTAACTATGGGCCATTAAGGATGAAAGAATGAATTAGGCCCAAAATGGTAAGTTAATTAGTTAAAACATTTGCCTAAAATAGCCTAATTACCCAATTAAGGCCCAAAGCCCACCTAAAACCCTACCCCAATATGGAAACCCTGCTATTTAATCACCATTTTCCAGCCACCATCCTCACTTCACCATTTCAACAACACACAAACCCTAAACACCATTTTTGAAGAAAACTAAGCTAGAAGGAAGAAAAACCAAGATTTTGTAAATCCAAGTGTTGATTTGAAGTTTAAAGGTGTTAAACAACAGGTAATCCAGGTAAAATCATCCTCTAAAACACGTTTTCATAACACAAAACGAATCTAGCCATTAATGGAGTTTTTGAGTTTTTCAAAAGTTTCAAAAAAAATCAATAAAGGTTGCATTTTTATGTTTAAAATCATGGACAAAGCTTAGATTTGGTCATATAAATGATAAACAAGGTTTTGGTTGTAAAAAGTTTGAGATTTGAATTGGTTGAAAAATGAAGATTTTGGGCAAAAACCGAGCTGAAACCCCGTTTTGCAAAACTCTGTTCATCTTGCGACACTGTAGTGTCACCTGGGTGACACTGTAGTGTCACCCATGCGCCACTGTAGTGTCTCATGTGTCTGAAAATCTGAAGTTGTGTGTCTGAGTGTGCATAAGTCCCAACGAAAGTTGGGCATGAGCCATGCGAAACTGCATGAGACACTAGCTGCGACACTAGTTGCGACACTAGCTGTGACACTAGAGAAAAATAACTATTTTCCATAATAAATTAAATGCAGATCGTGCACCATTACCACTACCATAACCTTGTCCAAACAAGCAAGATCACCTAAGAATCAGGTGAGTTCTAGACCTCACTTTCGTTCCATTTTAAATACTTTTTGAGGCTAACATGCATACCGATGTACTTATATGATCACCCTACGCGTTGACTAAACAAAGACTATATGATTGACTATGTGTTGACTAAACAAAGACTATACGATTGAATACGTGATGACAAAACAAAGAGTACGTGAATGAATGCGTGTTGACTAAATGAAGAGTATTAGGGCTGGCATATCGTGTCAGACACGACACGATAAGACACGAACACGATAAGACACAAACACGATAAGGTCAAACACGAACACGACACGATAAATTATCGTGTCATTTTTTCCAAACACGAACACGAACACGATAAAAAGCAGGTTACACGATATGACACGATAAAAACCCAATTTTAAAAAAATTAAAATTTTCAAAAAAATTTATAAGTCTTATATAATAAGTATGACTTAATATGATAATTCTTAAGACACAAAACAATAAAATTACATAAAAATATTATTTATCCATAATAATACTTGATAAACGAATATGAAAAAAAGGATTAAAAGTTTATTAAAGTCCATCTCCACCACCATTCTCCACTAACATTTCATATAAATAAATATTAACAGGTGACCTATCGTGTTAGCAGATCTTTAACCTGTTAAGACACGATAAGTAACGTGTCTTTATCGTGTTAACCTGTTAATGACACGGCACCTGTTAAGGTCAAACACGAAACCTGTTAATTCCGTGTCGTTTCGTGTCGTGTTATCGTGTCCGTGTCAGAAATTGCCAGCCCTAAAGAGTATGTATAGAAATGATAGAAATAGAGACTACAATCCGGCTGGGGATTTATAAAACCAGCGAAGAACCGAAATATCGGTAGACTCCGTAAGAGTCGAAGAGCTAAGATCCGGCTGGGGGTTATAATACCAGTGAAGATATTATATAAATACCGGTAGGCTCCATGGGAGTCGAAGAGTTATGATCCGACTGGGGAATTTAATACTAGTGAAGAACCGTTATATCGGTAAACTCTGTAAGAGTTGTAGTTACGTATTAGATAATGATATTACATACGTGTAATACAATGAAGATATGAAGTGTATTGAATGACTTTACTTTTAAAACTAGAACTCACTCAGCGTGGCTGACTTTTGTATGCATGTTAGATTGATGTGCAGGTTTGAAGCTTTAGAGAGCTGCTTGGCGAGAGCTAGAGACTTGTTGAAGACTGGCATTGAAGAAAAACACTTATGGAATTCAAATTTTCACGTTTGTAATGCTTTAAGTAGTCTCTAAGACAATTTAAGGATAATGTAATGATGTTTTAGACAATTATTCCGCTGCTTTTGAAATTTTATTTAATATATGATTGTTTTATGCTTATGAATGCCAACTGTGGTGCTTGTCGAAAGACGGGCGTTACAAGTTGGTATCAGAGCCAAAGTTTAAGAGAAAATGGGTAAAATGTTTTCAAAGAAAAACCTAATACTTCAACTGAAAATGGGACCAAAATAAGAATGCCAGTCTGCTAGCTCTATGCCAAGAGGTAAAGAATAAACAGCAACGAGTTGTATATGACATAAGACATGAATCTCATAATTAATGTAAATAGTAATGATGATGTAAAGTAATGATGATGTAAAGTAATAATGAACTGCGCCTGTATGCTATAGGACAGTAATTGAGATGCCTGTAGATAGTTTGTACATTATGAGCAAGTGTTAGAAGAGTAGAAGAATAGGTTTAGTGCCTATACGTGTTACGTGCCCTATACATGTTATAATGCCTTGTATGCTTTATGTGAACTAGACTAGGTTTGAATACTAATGGGACTCAGGAGGGGCATGTTTAGAACATGAATAGTAAAGTAAGTAGTTAATTACAACTGGCCACTGTCATTAGAAACTTACAGTACTTATCACGTCCTGAATTGCTCTGACTGATGAACGTGGGTGTTTGAACCTTATAGGAAGTAAGAAATGGCACCCAAGAGAGTAACTAGAAGCTCTGCCAAAGCTACTAATGCTAAAGCAACCAAAGTCCCTGAAGCGAAGCGTGGGAGAAAGCCCACAAAGAAGAATGTTGAGACCAATCCCGAAGTCGAGGCTGAAGTTACACCAACCCCCGAGCTTGAACAGAATTTGAAGGATGCTGTTGCACATGAAGTGCATAAGGTCTTGACTAATGTTATGCCTTCGGTTTTGAAAGAAATGATGAAAGAAATAAAGAAGGTTGAAGAGAAGATGCCCGCTAAGAAAAGTGTTGAGGATGATGAAGAGGAAGAGGAGTCTGAGAAGGTAGAGAGGGAGATCGAGTCGTCTGATGACTCGGATTTTGAGATTGAAGGGAAAGGGTGCAATTACGGTGCCTTTCAAAGATGCAAGCCCCCTACTTTTGATGGGAAAAAGGGTTCCGCTGCCACCCTTGAGTGGCTAAGTGAAATGGAGGCTGTGATTGATATCAGTGAATGTAGGACTAATCAGGCTGTGAAATTTGCTGCACACTTGTTTACTGGGGCTGCGATTTACTCGTGGACTACTGTGAAACAGTCCAAGGGAAGGAAGGCGATCAGGGAAATGGTATGGGAGGATCTGAAGGAATTGATGGTTAAAAGGTTTTGCCCGCAGTACGAAGTCGACCGGATTGATAGGGAATTCCTGAATCTGACTGCAGGAAGTATGAGCCACCTCGAGTACACCACAAAGTTCAATGAGATGGCACAGCTGGTGCCTTATTTGGTTGAAACCGAGCAGAGGAGGATTAAGTGTTATGTTCAAGGGTTTCCACCCAGGGTGCGCACGCACGTGAATGCCCACAGACCGGGTACTTTTGAGTCGGTTGTGGATCTGGCTGGGATTGTATACGACAACGTGGCTGCTGAAGAAGTGATGGATGTGAAACCTAAGCATTGGGATAATTTCGAAACCAGTCAGGGAAGAGGTACAGAGATGATGGTAGAAGTATGATAACAAGCGGGTCAAGGTTGAAGCAAAGCAGGCAGTGGTGCGAAATCAGAATGGGAATGATAATTGTGCAAAGTGTGGAAAACCCCACTTCGGGGAATGCAAATGGGGAATAGGATTTTGCTATAAGTGTGGAAAGCAGGGCCATCGTGCCATGAAGTGCAGAGGGGTGGTTAAGTGCGATAAATGTGGGAAACGGGCCATGTGGCCAAGGATTGCTGGGCCGGAAAGGGAGGTGACAAGCCAAAAACTACTGCTAGGGCTTTCACTATGACCAGGAAGGAGGCAAGGAAAGAGCCAGAGGTCGTTTCAGGTACGTTTTTGTCAACAACATCTGTGCATCTGTGTTATTTGATTCTGGTGCTAGTAGGAGCTTTGTGTCTGCTTTGTTTTATGCTGCCTTAAAAGTGCCCTCTAGAAGAGTAGAACAGTCTTTTGTTGTAGAAACCGCCGAGGGTAAATTCATTAGAGTTAATCAAATGATAGAAGGTTGTACCATTACTCTATTAGGGCGTAGTTTCCCTACAGATTTATGTATTATGACCTTGGGTAGTTTCGACGTGATATTGGGAATGGATTGGTTGTCCAAATTCGATGCCAACATAGGTTGTCGCGAGAGATTGGTTCGTTTAAAAGCTCCCGATGGAAGCCCCATAACTGTGTGTGGCGACCAGGAAAGTAAGATTCCTCGTGTAATCTCGATGATGAAAGCAAACCGACTAATTCAACAGGGCTGCAACTCGTTTCTAGCATATGTTAAGGACGTAGAGGGGGAACCGAAGCAGTTGTTAAATGTGCCGATAGTTTGCAATTTCCCGGATGTATTTCCCGAAGATTTGCCCGGAATACCACCCGATAGAGAGATTGAATTTCAGATTGACTTAGTGCCGGGAGCACAGCCAATGGCAAAAGCACCATATCGTTTAGCCCCAAGTGAAATGAAGGAATTGATGACTCAACTGAAGGAGTTGCTAGATAAGGGCTTTATCCGACCAAGCACTTCTCCCTGGGGAGCGCCAGTATTGTTCGTTAAAAAGAAGGATGGAAGCATGAGGATGTGTATCGACTATAGGGAATTAAACAAGTTGACTGTAAAGAATCGTTACCCTTTGCCCAGGATAGACGACTTATTCGATCAGTTGCAAGGTGCGAGTTGGTTTTCAAAGATAGATCTTCGTTCCGGTTACCATCAGTTGAAAATTAGGGAGCAAGATATTCCGAAGACAGCGTTCCGCACGAGATACGGACATTATGAGTTCTTGGTCATGTCCTTCGGACTTACTAACGCACCAGCCGCGTTTATGGATTTGATGAATCGCGTGTGTAGACCAATGTTGGACAGGTCCGTGATTGTATTTATCGACGACATTTTAATTTACTCTAAGAACGAGGGCGACCATGCGTGTCATTTGAAGGAAGTGTCAGAGATGCTGCAGAAGGAGAAGTTGTATGCTAAGTTCTCAAAGTGTGCTTTTTGGTTACGAGAAGTTCAGTTTCTGGGTCATGTCATAAACCAGGAGGGAATCATGGTCGACCCAACAAAGATTGAGGCAGTTATGAAGTGGGAAATTCCTAAGACGCCATTCGAAATCCGTAGTTTCTTGGGATTGGCAGGTTATTATAGAAGGTTCATCCAAGATTTCTCAAGGATAGCCTCCCCGCTCATGAAGTTGACAAGAAAGAAAGTAGTATTTGATTGGGGAAAAGATCAGCACGAAGCGTTTAATAAGTTGAGAAAAAGGTTAACCGAAGCCCCCGTACTAACGTTACCTGAAGGGAACGATGATCTTGTGGTATATTCTGATGCATCACGACAAGGCTTAGGATGTGTGCTTATGCAACGAGGAAAAGTAATTGCCTACGCATCGAGATAGTTGAAGGAAAATGAGGTGAACTACCCGACCCATGATCTTGAGCTCGCGGCAGTTGTTTTCGCTTTGAAGATATGGAGACATTATTTGTATGGGACGAAGTGTACACTGTACACCGATCATAAGAGTTTGAAGTATTTATTTGAACAGAAAGATCTAAATATGAGACAAAGAAGGTGGTTGGAGTTAATCAAGGATTACGATTGTGAAATCCATTACCATCCAGGAAAGGCCAACGTGGTGGCCGATGCTTTAAGTAGAAAGGAGAAACATGAACCGATCCGGGTTAAAGCTTGCCAGCTGATTATTACACCCGGAGTTATGAAAGAGATTAGAAGGGCTCAGGTAGAGGCCCTAAAAGAAGATCAGATTAAGGCAGAAAGAATGGTTGGGAAATGGATAGAATTGACCGAAAACACTTACGGTGTGAAGACGATATACGGTAAAATATGGGTACCCCGATTCAGGGAGATACGGAAAGGTATACTTGATGAAGCACATAAGTCCCGATACTCAATCCATCCAGGAGGGACAAAGATGTACCAGGATTTGAAGAAGGATTATTGGTGGCCTGGTATGAAAAGGGATGTAGAAGCGTATGTAAGTAAGTGCCTGACTTGCCTTCAAGTCAAGGCGGAACATCAAAAACCTTATGGTAAGATCCAGCCGTTGGAAATACCAGAATGGAAGTGGGAGTACATCACTATGGACTTTATTACAAAGTTACCACGAACTCCTAAGGGGTATGATACTATATGGGTAGTCGTTCATAGATTGACGAAAAGTGCTCACTTTCTACCAATCAGGGAAGCGATCAGTTCAGAGAAATTGGCCGAAGTATTTATCAAAGAGATTGTGACAAAGCATGGAATGCCGGTATCCATTGTGTCTGATAGGGACACCTGGTTTACGTCAAAGTTCTGGAAGAAATTTCATGAAGAGATGGGAGCAAGGCTCCATATTAGTTCAGCTTACCACCCACAAACTGACGGACAGTCTGAAAGAACGATCCAGACCCTGGAAGATATGCTTAGAGCCTGTGTGCTCGAATTTGGTGATAGTTGGGACAGTCATCTGCCCTTAGCAGAATTCTCCTACAATAACAGTTATCACGCTAGTATAAAAATGTCGTCGTATGAAATGTTGTATGGGAGGAGGTGTAGAACTCCCATATGCTGGGGCGAGATTGGCCAGAGAGAACTCGGAATTTTAGAAACAGTCGAGGCCACGACAGAGAAATTGGAAAGGATTAAAGAATGTATGAAGGCAGCTAAGGACAAACAAAAGTCCTATGCCGATAGAAGAAGGAAGGACATTATGTTCCAAGTAGGGGACAGAGTCATGCTAAAAGTGTCCCCATGGAAGGGAATCATTCGATTCAGGAAAAGAGGAAAGTTAAGCCCTAGGTATATCGGGCCGTTTAAGATAATTGCACGAGTAGGAGATGTTGCTTATCGATTGGATCTCCCAGAAGAGTTGAGTGGGATTCACCCCACCTTTCATGTATCGCATTTGCGTAAATGTTTAGCCGATGAAAGTATGGCGGTGCCGTATGATGACCTGGAAATTGATGAGCGGCTGAACTACGTAGAACAACCTGTAGCCATATTAGATGAAAAGGAAAAACCATTACGGAATAAGACCGTGAAGCAGGTAAAAGTTCAATGGAGACATAGGAGAGGTTTGGATGTTACGTGGGAGCTAGAGAGCGAAATGAGAAAGAATTACCCCGCGTTATTTTCATGATTTAGAGGTTTCAGGGACGAAACCTATATAAGGAGGGGAGACTTGTAACACCCCGATTTTAATGGTAGGATTTATTTACATGCTTATGCTTATATGGATGTGCATTTAAGTGATTATGATTAAAATGATGAATGACGTTTACGATATATGTTATGTTAGTGATAAACACGATGATTACGATATATATACGATGGAGCATGAAAATGATTGTAAGTATACGAGAATGTAAAACGTAATGACTAATTACTTACTAATTAGAAAAGGGAAGGATTAATGAAGAGATTATGATTTAACTATGGGCCATTAAGGATGAAAGAATGAATTAGGCCCAAAATGGTAAGTTAATTAGTTAAAACATTTGCCTAAAATAGCCTAATTACCCAATTAAGGCCCAAAGCCCACCTAAAACCCTACCCCAATATGGAAACCCTACTATTTAATCACCATTTTCTAGCCACCATCCTCACTTCACCATTTCAACAACACACAAACCCTAAACACCATTTTTGAAGAAAACTAAGCTAGAAGGAAGAAAAACCAAGACTTTGTAAATCCAAGTGTTGATTTGAAGTTTAAAGGTGTTAAACAACAGGTAATCCAGGTAAAATCATCCTCTAAAACACGTTTTCATAACACAAAACGAATCTAGCCATTAATGGAGTTTTTGAGTTTTTCAAAAGTTTCAAAAAAAATCAATAAAGGTTGCATTTTTATGTTTAAAATCATGGAAAAAGCTTAGATTTGGTCATATAAATGATAAACAAGGTTTTGGATGTAAAAAGTTTGAGATTTGAATTGTTTGAAAAATGAAGATTTTGGGCAAAAACCGAGCTGAAACCCCGTTTTGCGAAACTGCTGTTCATCTTGCGACACTGTAGTGTCACCCATGCGCCACTGTAGTGTCTCATGTGTCTGAAATATGAAGTTGTGTGTCTGAGTGTGCATAAGTCCCAACGAAAGTTGGGCATGAGCCATGCGAAACTGCATGAGACACTAGCTGCGACACTAGTTGCGACACTAGCTGTGACACTAGAGAAAAATAACTATTTTCCATAATAAATTAAATGCAGATCGTGCACCATTACCACTACCATAACCTTGTCCAAACAAGCAAGATCACCTAAGAATCAGGTGAGTTCTAGACCTCACTTTCGTTCCATTTTAAATACTTTTTGAGGCTAACATGCATACCGATGTACTTATATGATCACCCTACGCGTTGACTAAACAAAGACTATATGATTGACTATGTGTTGACTAAACAAAGACTATACGATTGAATACGTGATGACAAAACAAAGAGTACGTGAATGAATGCGTGTTGACTAAATGAAGAGTATGTATAGAAATGATAGAAATAGAGACTACAATCCGGCTAGGGATTTATAAAACCAGCGAAGAACCGAAATATCGGTAGACTCCGTAAGAGTCGAAGAGCTAAGATCCGGCTGGGGGTTATAATACCAGTGAAGATATTATATAAATACCGGTAGGCTCCATGGGAGTCGAAGAGTTATGATCCGACTGGGGAATTTAATACCAGTGAAGAACCGTTATCTCGGTAAACTCTGTAAGAGTTGTAGTTACGTATTAGATAATGATATTACATACGTGTAATACAATGAAGATATGAAGTGTATTGAATGACTTTACTTTTAAAACTAGAACTCACTCAGCGTGGCTGACTTTTGTATGCATGTTAGATTGATGTGCAAGTTTGAAGCTTTAGAGAGCTGCTTGGCGAGAGCTAGAGACTTGTTGAAGACTGGCATTGAAGAAAAACACTTATGGAATTCAAATTTTCACGTTTGTAATGCTTTAAGTAGTCTCTAAGACAATTTAAGGATAATGTAATGATGTTTTAGACAATTATTCCGCTGCTTTTGAAATTTTATTTAATATATGATTGTTTTATGCTTATGAATGCCAACTGTGGTGCTTGTCGAAAGACGGGCATTACAACAAGACTTTTACAACAAATGCAGACTTATTATGAATAAGCAACTTTGAAACTGATTATTTCACCCCCACATATCATAATCGGTTGGCCCCATCCAAACCCTAAATAAAATAAAATCACATACCTATTGAACAAGTCATGTGATATGATCAAGCATGTGCTCTAGCTAGTCCATATCTAAATCGACTGTCAATTCCTTGCTCTAGTTTATCATACGCGCACACACATGTATATGGGTTGCAATGCCTCTTTGAGTCGAAACGGAGGGCCATACAACAGCAAATTAGCAAAACAACTGATTTTTGTTCAAAAAAATATGTTGCAAATTAAAATCCGCTGCAAAACAATAGTAAAACAATCTAAAGTTAACAACATATTACAACAGAAAAAAGTGCAGCAAAACTGCTAAAAACTTGATGCAAAACAGCAATATTTATTCTAGTAAAATAGCATCAAATTTATACCAAAACATTCTACAAAACTGCCTCTATTCGGTGACAATTTAGTGGGAAAGTAGTATCAAAGAACATTTTTTCTAAATTTAGTGTAAAGAGCACCATGACACACACAACTCAATTACATGCTGTATGTTTGACTCAACAGTTGCCCTAAATTGCCTTTCGATAACTACAAACCAATCTCATTACTTAGCCTCACAAACATAAAGAACTTGAGTCGAAATAACTTACCATTAGCTAAGGGGTTAAAGCTTGTAATAATCCAAATAGAAATGAAAAGAGCCTGCAAACAACAACCTTAAACATGTAAGAACCCTAAATAAAGAAAACAACATGCTGCTAAATTACTCAATGACATACATTTAACCCATCGCAGGTCCTCAGTTGAAGTTCACCTCCAACATTCCAAGTATAAGTAGGAGGTCTATAAACATCTAAGGAAACTCTTAACAAAATCAAAAGTAATAATCAATAATAACTTAAGAGTTTTATAGAGTTCGTAATCAAACTAAATCAACATTAAGGATAAAATAAACCCCGCAAGAGGCAAATTTAAAAAAATTATAGAGGATTTCAAAATCTATGATTGCATGCACATACCATTCTTTAACTGCATTAGAATTAGTAAACAATGAATAGAAAACATGGTAGCATCAACAGTTCAAATATACTTGAATTTAATTGTAAATAACCTTCATCATTCCTTAATTTTAAAGTGCTATCCCCATTTTAAACTTAAGACTCTTTTGCTTCAAGAGCAAGGGCTTAAAGATTAGGAGATGACCCAAAGGTAGGTTGTGGATGAATGCTGTCATTGAAGTTTTAAATAGATAATCACATAACACAACAAATAGTAAGTAAATTAGAACCTAAAGAAACAAGAAACCTAATTAGTAATGGCCTAAAAGGACATTTGTAATGGACTGTGAGTAGGAAAGTATAATTGCTAAAACTAACCATTTCTTCATTGTAAATGATTACCTAAACTTGTATAAACATAACATATATAAAAACCAATATCGCAAATATAGAAATATTAACACCAATGTTAACAACTCTCATGCTTTGTGTTTTTACTCTTTAAAGGGTTCTTTCAACTAATAAAGCTATCCGAATGATGGCCAAAAGAACAAATGATCGATATGAAAAAATACAACACTTACTAATACAAACTTATACACATAACATAAAAACTTAAAACTTCAAAGTCTACCAATTGACACATACCCACAACACCTTCAAAATTCTTGCACAAAACCAATGCAACAACTTTGACACACCCACAAAAAATATGCAGAATTTTGACAATATTTTCAAAATTCTAATTGAGATGGATTCAACTTTAACATTCGAACTATTCAAAGTTCTTTACACTAAGTAGAGAGCACCTATATCATTAGAAATCATTCTCTTAAATGTTCTACTGTCAGCAAAACTCAAAAAAGAAACGTGGGTGCATAATGAAACAATTTAAGATCACCAAAAAGTATTGGATTTGTGTCAACTAGGCCGATTTTCCTTAAACAATTGGCTTAAAATATCATAAACATGCCCGCTATTACCAACAGATATCAAGACACTAAAAGAAAAAAAAATGTAATGGAACTAACCACAACATCCAAATGTGCTGCACGCCTAACTATCTCCTTCCTTTAAGCATAAAGATCCCATGAAAATAAGAATGACTTTAAAACAATCCTACACACAGAATTGAAGCACACACCCACTAATTTAGTCTTCCATAAACTTGGTCAAACCCAAAATAACATGTGACTAAATACAAGTTTCCAGCTGACCTAAATCCAGCTCTTTACCTACAACCTGTGACCCGTGAACAATACGATTAACCCAAAAAAAGCAAACTTGAAGCTACAAATGTTGATTTTAGTTTTTTACCTTATGTTCCTAATCAAGGTGCATGAGGGTATTCAATCCAATTAATGGCATAATCTATTAAAACATGTTTAGTCATATATAAAGGCATTAGCTGACTCGGCCTACAAAAGATGTTTGTTAACAGAGATTAAGAAAAAGATTAAAAAAACCTTTCTAGCTTTCATTGTCCATTGCAGACCAAATTGCTTTATTGTCTCAAGTATACGCTAGAAATAATCTTCCAAAGTAATGTGTATAATAAGACCCTGCAACTATTATCATAAATGTGGGTCATTTTTTTACATGTCTTGAGTATTTCTTATATGCTAACAGTGTCAGAGAATTTAATAATAAGTCACATTACTTTTTTATTGTTAGTATCATAATAAGTATCCCAGATCTAAGTAGCAACTTGTATCCTAACAACCATACTAAAGTAAAGATATGTAAGCTTCTGAGTACCTCTTTTAATAACTGTCAAATATGGGAGATACAAGGTTTTTGTGAACCTTTTGGTAACATTGATGCTTTAACTCTCCATGAACTTATTGCTACTGCAACCTCCAATATACAATTACCTTGACGATCTTGCATCCTCACCACTTTTATGGCCTGTAAATGAAAAAAAGGTACTCTTATTACACGAGACAATAATTATCTTAAGTCGAAATGATCAGTTCCACATGTTAAGAGTAATCAGTACTGATTTAGGATTATTTCATTATATAAGCGTCAAATAATCACATCTCATACAAGCTGCAATATTGTATCAAAGAGAATGTAAACTGAATAATATAAATTTACCATTATCTTATCCAGTACTTTTTTATATGATCAAAATTGCTAAGCATCTAGTATGTAAAGATCTTACAAATTCATGTTCTTGCTTGAAGAGGCCTTTAGCCATTTTTATATCAAGAACATCATAATCAAGAAAACAAAACTTGAAAACATTATATCATCAAAACTTATCAGCATTGCAAATGTTTCTTCAATCAACACTTTTTAGTATATGTGGCAATTGAAATTGCAAATCCATAAATCGCATAATAAACTGACATAAATATCAATCAAATAAGTAGTTTGATCGCAAATTAACTCTAAGAAAGAACAATAATATGTAAGTAGTTGATTTAATCACCCAAAACATATTAGAGTAATATACACTAAACCATCAAAATACTCTAAAATCTAGCATGGATATATGATCAATAAAAAAGAATAGATAAAGCAACAAAAGCAACCAAATTTATGTAATCATATTAAAGAAATCTAAGAAAACGGTGTTCTATTGAAAAGAAACCTGCAATTGCAACTTCATATCCTTCATATCCGCCACACAAATTTCAAAACAAACTCAACTATTAATATTTTCTCGAGAGACAATTTATCATATTGTAACAAGTGTTGCAAGTAAAAAAACAATCATTGACCGGATTCTACCAATTGAGAACAAATCACTTACAGTTTAAGCTATGGCAACTCTCCATCTTAGAAAACGATATTAAGAACACAAAATCGCCCGTGGTCATTGAGGACTCAACATCAATGCGTAACTGGACCAAGTTTTCGAAGTGATTGATAGATTCCAGATAATGCAGATGCACTAATTTCATATAATGATAAAGAACAAAATCGTTTGTGGGCGTTGAGGACTCAAACACCTGCGTAATTTGTTGAGGGATATTAGGGTTTGATTGTTTCAAAGGAAGAGAATTGGCGACGGAAGGGGATTTTAAATTTTAAAACCATAGGATTCACTTTCAGCTGAAACGTAAGTTTAGTTTGAGTGTTAAAAAGACTATAATACCCTTTAAATTGATTGTACATGGTGCTTTAAAAACTTGTACGTGGTCAACAAATTGGGTATCTTAAATTGCCCCTCCAATCTGCTTTATTAATAGTATAGATAGTGAGGATCATTACAGAATACATTTTTATCGCGAGAACAAAAAAAATAATTTTTGGCCATTAATCAAGTTATGACTATTCTAGTATTACTAATTTACATATATGTAAATCACTAGTTTCTTCATTTACATATATGTGAATTAATGGTTACTTAATTTACATGTATGTAAATCAATGGTTTTGTTGTTCTGTAACTAAGGTGGTTCTGTAAGGATCCTTGATATAACGTTATTTATATATTAATCCCGTGTATAGTTTGTATTCGTTTCGAGTCGTTTTGATATACTTTTTATTTAGTTTTGTTGACTATTGATCCAAACATGTTTTGTAGGTCCCATGTCGATGATTAAATGAAGAGCCTGCGAAAAATGAAGATCGTAGGCGAAAACAGGATGCAAAACGAAGTTATGAGCAAACCGTAGCATGAAACGGAACGAAACGGCACCCAATTGGGCTCACCACGCCACGCGACCAGCACCAAGGGCATGGCCGCGCGACGCGGCATTTTATGGTGATGGCTTGTGGCGTGGTGACGTCTCCCACGTGGCCGTGACTTGCTTCCTCATCGATTGACGCGACGAGGCGTTTTCGAAAGATTGGTTTCGTGATTTTTTGCCTTGTTTGCTATATAAACTCTTCTAACTTCAACCCTAGCCTCCATGCACGACCACTTACGAATTGGAGACGAATTTCAACAGATTTGAGGTGTTTTTTGAAGGCTAGGAAGACGAAATCAAAGCATTGGAAGCTCATGTGATCAAGGATTGCTTCTTGAACATCTTGGGTGCTCTTGCTTCTTTATCGTTTATCTTTCTCGAACATGTTTTGCAGCTTTAAACTCGTCTTTGTTTTTGTTCTAAACATGCTTGGCTAAGATTTTAAAGCCACCTAGACTTATGACAAATCTTTGTAATGTTTAAACTTGAATTGGTGATGTTTTTTTATTATGAATTGTCTTATGTATAAGTAAAAGTTTGATGCTTTAATTCAATTGATGCTTACATGTGTGTTGGATTTAGGTTGTTTGATATTATTGTTTCCATTGAATGCTTGTTGATCGTCTATGTCTTATAATAAGATTCAATTTACTTCATTGACTCTATGTTATGAAAGTGTTATGGTGAATGCATGCTTAAAAACCATATGAAAGATAATAGAAGTCAACCTAATGAAAATGTGCTAGCTTTTATGAGATATCCGTGAGGTGGTTAGATTTATTGTTAAGTCTTGTTTGTTTGATTGCTAGAATAGGTTGTTCGTGAGAATTCTATCTAGTATTTTGTTTAACAAACATGTTTATCAAATCAAATGAATGTGCTTAAGGTTACTTAATCATAATTATGCTAAACAACCGTGAGGGTGTTCAATTCCTAAACTGGTGTTCTTTAATAACTTGTTAGAAACTCGTAGGTGTCTTCTCAAAAAGGGTCAATGATACTAGTTGTGGTATCTCTAAGTGAATATCTTTAATTACTAGTTCCATAATTGAAACATCTCCTTTTCAAGTGATAATTTCAACATAGAGGAGTCGGGTCTAGGTGGTGCATTTCAATGAACTATTTTCAATCTTCAATTTCATGTCATTAATTTATTTCATGCAAATGAATAATTTTTAGCAAAACCCCCTTCAAATTATATTCCATTTTTAAAGTCGTGTCTAGTAATTGAGTCTGAATTTAGTTAATTGTAGCGTAATATATAGACTCTTTGGGTTCGATCTCGGACTTATTTAGCTATAGTACATACGATCGGTCCACTTTCGGTTGTGTGTTAGTTTAGTTTTAATTGAATCTTAGTTATAAATTTAAAGCTTTTAGTGTCTGCTTTTATATATAGTATTGCCCATATCAAGTTTTTGGCACCGTTGACGGGGATTCTTGGTAATTGCGTTAAGTAACTTTGTTAAGGTTTTACTTGCTATACACGTGCTTTTTGTGTTTTGATTACAGTACATGTTTAAAGTTTTTTGTCTTTATTTCTAGGTTGTCGTGTTTATTTCTAATGCATTTCTTTGTTTTTTCTATTTAATTTGCTTTGTTGGTTTCATTAGTTTTATGCCACACTTGAGATCGCACGGACCACTAAAGCATACAGTTGAAGCTACTGATTCAAAACTAGAGACTATTGCTGACTTGTCTGTGGAGGTCAAGGTAAGTACTGTTGCTTGACTTCACACTACACCTGTCACCGCACCCTTCACCACATAATTCAGTACATAGCAGTCCTAGGTCCACGATGACAGGTAACCAAACTGTCCGTCTATCACAACGCCTGTGATCACGAACCCGGATTCGTGGCAGATTCCGTAATACATCATGACCGCCATAACTAACAGTCAATTTCACGGACAGGATGATGAAGATGCACCTGCTCACTTGTCGCGCCTCGCGCGCATTGTGAGCACTTTTAAGCTCTAAGGTGCATCGGATGACGCAATCTATCTTCATCTGTTTCCATTCTCACATGCATATCGAGCTATTATCTGGCTTGACTCGCAAGCGGAGGGGGCGTTGACAACGTGGGAAGCACTTCGATTAGCTTTTCTGAAGAAGTATTTCCCACCTACTAAGGCATCCCGCCTTCATGATCAGATCCACTCTTTTTATAATGGAACTAGATGAGCCCTACTACCAGGCTTGGGAGAGATTTCAAAATTTGTTATGTCGCTGCTCCCAACATGGGCTTACACCTTGGGCCCTAGTTGAAAAAAATTATAATGGGCTTACGTATGAAACTAGGGCAAGTTTGACACATTCGCGGGTGGGCATTTGATGGGTAAAATGAATATGGATCAGTGCAACGAACTTTTTGAGAGTTTTGCCCAGGCCGAGCATGAACAATGGTCCACTAACAGGAATCCTAATCATGTCACTAGTACGCCTCCATCTCCTCGAGGTGTACACCATGTTAGCATAGAAACTAGTGTGGCTGCTGCTTTAGAAAACATGACCCGTGAAATGAAGGACCTTAGGGCTAAGGTATATAGATGTGAATTGTGTCGCGGTGGTCATAGTACCTTAGAGTGCCCTTTAATGTCTAGAGAGGAACAGGTAGAGTTTGTAGTTAATCAGAATAGGTTCCCAAGTAATAATAATAGTAATTCAAATTGGAATCGGAATTCAAATTATAATTATAACTCAAACTGTGTTCTTCTGGTGATTGACCTGGTTATCAATCTAACTATAACAACAATTCTAATCATGGGGTGGGTAGTTCGTTTGGTGGAAATGGTCAGGAACAGGCTAGTGGGTAGGGTTCGAGTGTTAGTAATGAGAGGATTGAGCAATTGTTAATGCAGTTAATTGCTAAGGATAAGGTCACACAGGAAACCCTAGCTAATCATGACCTCATGTTGAAAAAACAGGATCTTGTGCTGCAAAATCAGCAGACAATCATCCTAGATATCCAGAGAACCGTAGGTGAGCTAGTCATGCAGTCACCTAGTCAGAGGTCACCAGGTCAGTTCTCGAGTTCAACCCAAACAACACGTTCTCTCAGTTGAATACAATCTCAACCCGAAGTGGTAGAGTGTTAGAGTTGGTTAGGAAGAAGGTGTTATTTAGTGAGCCTTTAGTGAAGGAGAGGGTAGTTGAGGAGGATGATGATGAGGTGGTGGATGAAGAGTTAGTTTTAGAGGGTCCGAGTAGTAGCCAGGTTGAGTTTAGTAACCCAAAATCCGATAGTGACCCTGAGATAGAGATAAGTGTGGGGAGGAAGCTGGTGGATGTTAGGACATCCCCTGTGATCGTTCATGCAAGAGTGCCATATCCCGCTCGCTTAAAGCAACAAAAGTACACACGGGATTATAGCCATTTCTTAGATTTATTTAAGCAACTGAAGATCAATCTCATGTTCATAGAAGTTCTCCAGCATATGCCTAAGTATGCTAAATTCTTGAAGGACATCCTCAAGAATAAATGCAAGCTGGGAGAACTCTCTTTCGTTCCTTTAAGTGGTGAGTGCTCAGCAGTGGTCACCAATACACTTCCTGAAAAACTGTCTAATCCAGAAGTTTTTACAATCCCATGCCTATTCGGTAGTAACACTAAGTAGTGTTTGGTATGTGGGAATGATAGTTGGAATGAAATGAACCATTACGGGTGAATGAAAAAAAGTGTGTTTGGTTAGTCAATGGAATGGAATGAACCATTACCAAGGAATGAAAAGTACCTCATTTTCATTCCATCCATTAACCATGTTTTTTCTCATTCTTTCAAGGAATGGAATATTTATTTTAATTCATGACAAGAATCATGAACCGAATCATGCCCTAAACCTTGACCCGACCCAAGACCCCATGAACCGATCATGTCCTGACTCATGGTTCGAACCATGACCCAACTCATGAACCGACTCATCTACCGACTCGTGACTCGACCCATGTCGATCCACGCCTGAACCATGACCCAAACAATGATTCGGCTCATGACTTGACCCATGTCTCACATCATGACCCGACCTATGTCCCAAGCAACCCACGACTCGGTTTATGAACCGACTTATGAACAGATCCGTGAACTGACTCACGACCTGACCCATGAACCGAACAATGTCCTTACCTATTCCTCGAATCATGACCCGACCCATGTGTAGATCCATGAACTGACTCATGTATTAACCCATGTATCGAACCATGAGCTGATCCATGGTCCGAACCAAGACCCGACCCATAACCATGACTAGTTATTTTTATCGTTTATAGAGATTTGTTTTTTTTTTCATGTGTTTTTTCCCTTTCTACCAAACAACAAGAAGTGTTGATTCATCTTATTTTTATATGGTAACCAAACAGGAGAATGGAATGGAATGATTTATTTCATTCCTTTGTCCATTCCTTTCCTTCATTCATCCTATTCCCTCGTCCATTCCATTACCCCATACCAAACAGACCCTAAGAGCCAAGCATTAGTAGACCTGGGTGCTAGTATTAATTTGATGCCCTATTCTTTATATGAGAAGCTAGGCATATGTGAATTAACTCCTACTTTTATGTTGTGACAACCCGCAAATTCAGGTTAACACCGTTAATTACCTCTTTAATTGTTTCGTTAAGTTATTTGTAATTAATTAAACTAATTGTTGGGGTTATTTGAAGATGTCACTTTCCAAATATAAGCGAGTGAAGATATCGAGCATCATCACGAGCAAGCACGGGTGAAGACGTTCGTAATTTGTATTTGTCTTAGAATATTTGTGTAATCGTTTCGTGCTTAAATGCGCGTTTGTGCTTAACTGCACGTGGTTAGGTTACATTGTAAGGTGAATGGTATAGACTATAAATACCATCACCTAGGTCATTTGTTAAAGAGTGGCCTGCATTTCATTCCATATCCTTTGTAACCTCTCTATTGATCTAATACAATTCACCTATTCATATTATCATAATCTTCATCATACTTTGCATTGATCTTCATGATCATTCAAGCATCAATACGTGATCAGTGAGATTCCGCATCACTGATTGCAAACAACATCCCCAAACAATCTCAGATCTAGATCCAAGCTCGGTGCATCTAGCACTATCAATTGGTATCAGAGCTGTTGGGTGATCTCTGATTGTTGTTGTTATTGATGGAATTTTAGCTACCATTAGCTTTGATTCATGTTTGTGTAAAGAACTGCAAAGTTTGAGATCAATTGGTGAAGATTTGACTGAGTTTTTGAAGAAATTGTTCATGTTCGTCATTTCACTGCTCAAATTTTGAAATCTGGAAATTGTTGATGATATTGAGAAATTGATGATTGAGATATGTTAGAAATCACTATCCTAAGCTTCGTTCATAATCAAACATCACTGATTTGTTGATTTCGATCCATATTTTGTCAAATTGTCTCAAAACCCACTTGTTGTGTTCTTCATCAAAAATCCGGATCTGAATGAGATTTAGCTAGAATCAAGGTGTAATTCTTTGAAGGATTGTTAGAAACATCATTCCTAAGCCAATACAAGTGTTGAATTGAACAAAAACATCAAAAATTGAAGAATTGATCTTGTGTTCATCACAATTTTGACTTTAAAAAGTCAATCTGATATGAAGATTTGAAGAAGTTTTCAGCCGGGTGATACACTATTCAGCCGTGTCAAGTGTTAGTCGGGTGAAGTTTGATACTGTTCAGCCGGGTGAAGATACTATTCAGCCGTGTGAAGAAGTGAAAAACACTGTTCAGCCGTGTGAACACTATACAGCCGGGTGAAGTAGAAGAAATCACTGTTCAGTCGGGTGAAGACACTGTTCAGCCGGGTGAAGACACTGTTCAGCCGGGTGAAGCACTGTACAGCCGGGTGAAACACTGTTCAGCCAGGTGAAGTACTGTTCAGCCGTCTCAATTGTTGACCCGTCCCAACAGTGACCCGTCTCTAAAAAAAATGACTTTGAAAAAGCATACCTTCCCAGAAAAATCATCAAAATGACTTTGAAAATTCAAGAAAAATGTCAACGGGCATGTTTACCGTGATCCGAGAAGAAAATAAAAGAGAAGATATCAATGAATTTATTACAGAATTCAATCACATGTTTGAAACAAATTATCTTCAAGTTGCCAAAGCTTGTGATCAAAAGAAAAGAGACTTTCATGAACACACAAAACTTGTTCTTGTGAGTCAAGCAGATTCTCATGAAAATCATGATGAAGCAGAAGAATATGATTGGAGTGAAAATAATGATGTTGTTTCCATTCAAGAGATTGAAAAAAAAGATAAAGAAATTAGCAACTTGTCAGAAATCATTGCAAAGCAAGATGGGACAATTGCTCAATTGAAATCAGAAATGGAGAAATTGATGTCTGAAAAGGAAATCAAGAAAGATGAGAACAGTTCTTATGTTGAAATGCCAATTGAAGTCTGTAAGACCAGATTTTTTTTTTCAAACGACCAATAGCAAACGTACAACGTAGCAGAAGCTATATATTTAAAACTTACATAATGGTCCTTGAAAATTTACAAATTTCTTAAAACAACGTACTTATAACCAAACTTATCTTACCAATATTTAGACCAACCCACTTAATAAAAAGGAAACTACCATGCATAATGACACGTCGTAATATGCTTTAAACAAATATCCGTTTGATAATCTATCTTCAACTAAGGGATGTACACGTGTGTTGCACCAATCCCGAGCCCTTGATATTCAAATACACTTCCCTAGTTGCATTTCAGCTTTTATATAAGGCATCATAATGCCGCAACACAAGAGTTACCTGAGGTAGCACACATTCTTTGTTAGTAATATGCATATGTAATGTTCATATCAACAAATATACAAAGTACTGAGTAGAAACATCAAAATGCCCAAAATTCATTAGATGCACCATAGACTACGACCAACCACCGTTGTGTTCGGCACCATGTCGTAACAATATACTGTAGATCATAATGCTTTCAGCGTAAGATACCAGCCCCATGATAGTCTAAGGAAGTTGACCATAGACCATGCCATCCTCTTCGCTAATTATCATTTTTGCGATCCATATTGCATCGCTTGTTGTCTTTGAATCACTCAGCTTGATATCAACTAATACAATTATATAATCGAACAATCAATGAAGGTAATTAAATTCCTTTAGATACAATAAAGGATTCTCGCTTATCTAATTTGACTAACTTATTGTTTCTTCAATGAATGCCCATTAACATAAACAAATAACATTACAACATACCTTCTTGGCGTTTCATTAACTTCCATTGACTAATGAGCTTTTCGCACACAAAGTATCATTTGCCTCATTATGGATAATCCGAGTGTTCTACTTTTAACTTCATGAATGAACAATTTAAACCAACTAAATATACATAATCAACATATATGTGAGTGATTATCCCACAACTTATACTTGGTTTAAATATCAACATTTTTATTATTTCAAATCACTCAATGACTTCATAAATATCACTTCTAAGCAATACTTCTTTACATTCTACAAATAACCAATCCATATCATACAATATGGACAACCTCAAAAACTAACAAGCACATCCATATACCATGATTTAAACATATGCTAACAACATACTTCATTAAAACAAGTCTAAATATGTTGTTACAAACTCTTAGATCAAACAAACAACTTGATTACCTACAAACATATGATTTCATATCTAATATGAAGATACATCAACATATTTCACAAACCATATTTTAACCATGGATTTCTAACAATTACCAAGTAAGTATCCATCTATATCATCAAAGAATAAAGAGTACTTACCTTTGTTTGTAGGAGCCTTGTACTTTGCCCCTCCCTTGAACCAATTCGTTGATTTCCAAGCTTTAACTCACCTTTACTCTTTTCAGCATCTAACAGTGCTTGATTCTGACATGCATAGGCTGAATTTATGGTTTAACTCTCAATTTTATCCTCAAGACTGAATTTACTCTTCTTCTTCTTGCGAATACAAACGACCAGATAGAGCAGATGTCGAATCTGTTCTTTTTCTTTCCACCTTTTCTTGTATTTCAAGCTTAATAATGTTTATTTTTAGCCCCTTAGGTTTAGTTAACTTTTAAATTAAAACCCTAACTAACCACATTTGTATGATACTTTTAGAGTGTTCTAAGTTAAACCTCTTTCTTCCAATCTTTATCACCAAGATAACAATAATATATATTCTCATCATTTATTATTATTTCTATAAAATAATTCCCATCAAATTTTGGGATGTTACAAAGTCAGAGAAAAGATGTGCACCAAAGAATGTTTTCAACAAGTTGAACATTACAGAATATACTCTTTCAAGATTTGTGATAAACTAAAGAAAGAAGAAACCATGCACAAGAATCTGAAAGAACAACATGAAATATCTGATCAAAGAATCACATCTCTCCAAGAGTCACTCAAGAAAAGTGAAAGAGAAGCAATGAATATAAAGAATGAAGCTGCAAAATCAAATGAACATTCATCTAGTGTGATCAAAGATTTGCAAGAAGAGATTACAACGTTGAAGAAACTCTCTGAAATGGTTAATTCAGAAAACAGCAGTCTGAAAACCAAGCTTCAAGAAAAACAAGAGAAATTCAAAAGTCTTCAAGAAGATCACCAACTGTGTGAAGATAGACTCAAATCTCTTACACAGAATGTTGATTCAATGCTTACCGAAAAGCATAATCTGAATGTTCAACTCATGGAGCTTACTGACAAACTGAACAGATCACAATCTGATCTTGTGCTTATCAAAGAAAAAGTTGAACAAGCAAAGTCTGTTGAAAAGAAAGATGAGAGATTAGTGCCAACCGGAATTGTTGGATCACTATCTTCTCAAGAAGAAGAAGAAAAGACACAAGAGTTTCAGTCGAAGAAGAAGAAGAAGGTTAGAAGAAAGAAGAGCAAAGCCAAGAAGAACAAGACAAAGGCCGCTTCATTTGATTCTACACCACAGACACCTACTCAAAAGTCTCAAGATTTCGAATCCCCGAGTGATTCAAATAGTGATGTCTACTGTTTAATCTGTGACTCTGAAACTCATCATATCTCAGATTGTATCTACAGTCAAGGTGTCTTTCCTTTTGGGTCAAAAGGTGACAAGTTCAAGACTCCAGCTTCTTCAAGCAAGCTTCAACAAGATTCAAAGGTCAAAGCTCATCAGAATCAACATGCTTCAACTGCAAAGACTTCTCCAAAGCAAAGAAAGAAGTCTCCCTTCAAGGCTCATCAGAAGTACTGCGAGATATGTGAAATGTACAATCACACGACAATGGAATGCTACTACAGCAAGTACTGCACCAACTGTCAGATGTACAACCACGACACAATGGAATGTTACTACAACAAGTATTGCTCTATTTGTGACATGGTCAATCACAACACATCCGAGTGCTACTACAAGCCGAGAAGGTCAGTCCAAAGAAGTTCATCGCGTGCATACCCTTCCAGGTATTTTTCTAACTTTAAAAGATCTAATCATAGACATTCGTTTGATGAAAATCAACATGTCAATGATTCATGGACACCAAAGTTTGTCGAAAACAAAAAGAGAAATCATGATTTAAATGATAAAATGATTCCAATAGTGAATCAATCTTTGAATAAGAAATATAGTCAACAAAACCTGTTTTTAAATGAAATTCACAATTTGTTTGAAAATGACTATAATTACTCTTTTGACAAACAATCCATGAAAGAAGATGAAGGTACAAATTACATTGTATCATCAAAACCACCACCTGAAGGTACTCCTTGCACTTATGAGAATATCTCTTATGTTGATGAATTTGGACGACCCAAAACTGAAATGGTTCGGGTCATTACCTCTAACTGATTTGTTAGTGTGTTAGGGACAGTTATGGAGGCCGGTCAAACAAAGAAAAGAAGACCGTGGCTGATCCCTTATCATGACAAGATACCGAATCTTGTTCATGATGTTTTCGATGCAACTGACACCAAATGGAGTTGGAAACAAAAAGGAATCATCGCAGGAATTTTTAAAAACATTTTCGAAAATCAAACAATGATGGCAGTGCAAGAAACAACCGATGTTTCATTTCGTCTGTTTAGATTAAGTATATTGCACGCACTCTTCATACGTTGATAACATATCTGCCATTTTCTTTTCATTAAACTTTCAATTTTCTTAGAAATTTAAAAGTTTAGGGGGAGAAATCATTATTTAAAAAAAAAATGATAAAACCAGAAAAATCCAAAAATATGTTGAATCTACTTGCACGTACATGAGAAATGATAGATACACTAGAGTTATTCGACACATCTTTTTTAAACAATAAAGACTGAAGCGTGAAAGTTGATGTGCTAGAAGGCTCAGACAATTATACTGAACAAGTATATTCTTTGATGATTTAACTAAATTCTAATGAGTTTTTGTGGTTGAAACGTCTTAGTGCATGTGAAACGTTTATACAAATCAATTAGATATCTTGTGATGCAACGATATACATCGGGTAATGATGCAATCTATTCAGTGTGATGAACCGCATCGTGAGCTTCTTTGTTGTGGTACCCACAGACCTGAAGTCTCATACGAAGTCTCTTTTGAGCTTCAAGATGCAGCAAAAGATTCCAAAATGGAACAAAAAGAGTCCCAAATGTGGACCGTCACCAATCAAATTCCAAAATGGAATTCAGAAGATTCCCAAGGGGAACAATAGGAAAAAGAAAAATTCCAAAAAGGAATTCAAAAGAAGTCCCAAAGTGGACCAAATCCAAGTAGAACCCAAAATCCACACTGTTTATGAATGTAAGTGACCTGACGTGTTGAGTTGTTCTCAGGATATTTAGATGAGGTGTATAACTTTCTAATGTGCAAAGTATGGGTCACTCAAAACTTATTCCTAATTAACCTAATTGATCATCAAGAATAGAAAAAGTAAGTGTGTCACTTCGAGCTAATTGATTTGTTCAACAAATCATCACTCAATTACTTCACAATTCAAATGTCTATTCTCAAAACTGCAAAATATGTGTTGGATAAATTGCTGGTATGATCTCATTGCAGGTTAAAGATTCAGAATGTTAAGAGAAAATTCCAAAAATTTCAAAAACATTGAAAAATTCAAAACACCAAAAAGATTGTCATTTTAATCTTTTTCTTCTGTTTTGGCAGTTTAACATGTGTTATTGATGTAGGAGTTGTTCATCAAGAAATATCTCATCCGGTTGAGAACTTAATCTTTACATTGATGATAAATACACATTATTGCCTGAGTTTTAATGTTTTTCTTTGAGTTGCAGGAACTGTTTTCATTGCAGAACAAGCTTCCACGTGACTTGAAGATGTTCCAGTTCAAGCCTGATTCCAGTCCAAAGATCTCCAAGTCAGATTGCTGAGTGTTAAGAATCCTCCTCTTAATATCTCATACACAGATCCCATTAACCTCTAGAGAAAAAGTTGAGGGGGAGTATTCTAAGTCAAAGAAGTCTTCTCATTCTACTTCAACCGTTGAAGAAGATCCCGTTGCTGATATATAGATTCACCGGAATCTACTCTCTGCTTATTTCTTTCCATAGCCTCTGATGTTACTCAAAAGGGAGAGAAGGATGCAGATTGCTTGTTGAAAGACAGAGTTTTGACAGCATCATCTTAGGGGGAGTACTGTTGGGTCCTCTTGAAGATAATGCATACCAAAACTTTAAGTTGCTCTCTATACTCGCCACATGAAGATTTAAGCTAATATGTCAGATTTGTAAAGTGTCATCTTAGGGGGAGTACTGTTGGGGTTATTTGAAGATGTCACTTTCCAAATATAAGCGAGTGAAGATATCGAGCATCATCACGAGCAAGCACGGGTGAAGGCGTTCGTAATTTGTATTTGTCTTAGAATATTTGTGTAATCGTTTCGTGCTTAAATGCGCGTTTGTGCTTAACTGCACGTGGTTAGGTTACATTGTAAGGTGAATGGTATAGACTATAAATACCATCACCTAGGTCATTTGTTAAAGAGTGGCCTGCATTTCATTCCATATCCTTTGTAACCTCTCTATTGATCTAATACAATTCACCTATTCATATTATCATAATCTTCATCATACTTTGCATTGATCTTCATGATCATTCAAGCATCAATACGTGATCAGTGAGATTCCGCATCACTGATTGCAAACAACATCCCCAAACAATCTCAGATCTAGATCCAAGCTCGGTGCATCTAGCACTATCACTAATTAATAAACTTTAAAAATCAAACTAAACAACACACTAAAGTAGAAGGGCCAAAAGTGAAAATAACTAAATTAAAAGCCCAACCCACCGTCGCTCCCCCCCCCCCTTTTTCTTCATCTTCTCGGCCGTAAATTGTCGACACACAAACACACTCATATTACTAACCCTAATCCAGCCGCATCCCTCTCAAACCTTTGCAACCTGCTCACTCATCGTCAACGTCGTCTTCTAGCCATAGCGTTCATTTCGAAACAGCCGCAACAACCTCCGTTCCCGATCATCTTCATAGTTTTCCGGTAAGCTTCGCGAACCGAAATCTGGTGTATGTATCTATATATATATATATATATATATAAACTGGGTGTGTGAGTATGATTCTGTATGTATATATGTATATATACAGATTCGAGCAGCAGTCATCGTCAACCGGAGTCGGTCCCGTTCGATCATCTTCCTCGTCTCTTTCTCCGGTAAGCTTCGCGAAACAAACTTCGATGTATGTATCTATATATATAAACCAGTTGTGTAATCAGTATGCATGTATGTAGAGCAGCAGCCATTGTCAACCGAAAACCAGTCGCGTTCCGGTCGTCTTCATCATCTTTCCGTCAAACAACCCGCATCGTGCTTCTTTCCTGTTCCATTAACAGACCCGAAGTAGCAGTCGAAAAACTCTATCGTTTCCGATCATCTTTTCCGTTAATCCCGGTATGTTTCGCGATTCGTAAACGTGTGTATATAAATCGATCATGTATTATACGTAGGTACAAGCATCTGTGATGTATTGCCATGCATATGTGGTTAGAAAAGAAGTTTGAATACGTAAGATATATAGATATATATGTGATTAAAGTGTATGTAAATGCGATTACGTGTATGTGTACTTGTTATAGTATGTATGAAGGATCAAGAAAGTGCAGCATATAAAGATGAGTAGATGTATTAAATCATTGTGTATATCTATTATATGTATGTTTGTGTAGGCATCAGATTCATGCTTTGAACTGCATCTTGACATTGGTTTAACCATGATATAAAACAATAAACAATATACACTTGATGTATAATAACAATACTTTGATTTGATAGAAAGTGATAACTTGTTCTTTACATAAGGTACATATATATACTGTTATGAATAGTCACATTCAACCAACACAACCGTTGGGAACATAACTTACCATAACTGCCTACCAACTGCTATAGCCTGCAGTTTCTAAACATAACTGTACGACATAGGACTTTTACATAATAGACCTTTATGTTTAATAATAATAACATTTGACATTAATACTTTCAATACTCCCCCCTAATGACAAATGTTCTTCATTCTTTCTGGGCTTGATTCAGCAACACATAATCATCTTCTGATGGTTCTTCTTCTGATGCTTCTGATTCATCCAAAGTGATAACTATCTTGTTACCATCATCATGTACTATTCTGACTTTTTCAACCTTTGAGGTGCTGGCCTTCATGTTTTCGTTTCTTGCATGCTGCATTACTTCATCCACTGCTGCTCTAACCCCATCATCAACTTTCTGGTCTGATTCTGGAACATCAACTTTCAGCACATCATTGCCTTGTGCTCCATCACTTCCTTTACTTGTGATACATGCTGATTTCCTGCTGCTGCTGCCTTCCTTGCTAGCATCTTTCTTTGGGTGTTCTGCAACAATTGTGAAGTAGGCGTCTGGTAGCCCCAGATATCTTTCATACATGCCTTTAAACCTGTTGCTGAGAAAACATGGGCATCCAAAGCTTTGTGCAACCTCCTGCCATTTGTTACTATCTGAAACAACTTCATCTCCACCTAATCTTTGTACTATGGTGTATAGGTCAAACAAACAAACTTCCTTTTCACCAATGACTGGTGGAAATGGTGAGTTAAATTCATAACCAATATATTCATTGTGAAACCATTTAATAAGATCATTGAACCTGATCTTTAGAGCCATCCCATTCTGCTGTGTTGCTGTTACATTCCTTGAGATTTCCATTACCATAATGAAATTTGCAAACGAATTTTCTTTCAAATTCAGTTGTGTCTTATGCCAAATGATTCCATCTTCATCCTTTAACTTTTGGGTCCTTTTGGCTACATCATAGTTTATATCCAATAGTTGTAGGTATTCGACATAAGCATCTTCAAACCTGTGTGCATAAGTAGAGGGAAAACCCATGCTTGTTGCAACCTTGTGCCATTCATCCTTTACCAGTAACTTGCCTGCCCCACCGAGGTCCTTAATTGTTCTAAACAAATCTATTAAACAAACCTTTCTTCCTGCTATTATTAAGGGCAATTCTTTCTTGTGAGGGCTTTTAACATAATCTTTGTTAAACCAAATAACAGCATCATCAAGTGCCCTAGAGTAAATTTGTTTAGTCTGACCCGTGAGTTGGTGATCAAATATATCATCCAGCAGGTTTATTAGCCTTTGAGATCACAAGGGATCACTTCCTTTTGTGTGAAATTCTTATCATGGTCCATAATGACCCGTTTGGTCATATCTATTGCTACATTCCTTTCCATGTTCTTTACTTTGTTGGTCATAGATCCTTTGTTTCCCTTAAGTTGGTTTTTCTGTGCAAGGGTGGGAAACATGTGTTTGATGATACACTTAGATCCTAGATCTTCAACATCATACCCTTGTGCATACAATTGTTTTTGACTTAAAACATTTATGCCTATGTGTGGTATGAATTGTACACTCCTAATCATAAGTTTCTGATTGTTTGAGTGTATATAAACCTCCCCAATACCATTGCTACTGAACCATTCATATTTGTCTAAACCTTGATGTGATCTATAGTGAACAAACGATTTTCTGGTTGATGCAATATGGAACAAAGCGGTTTTACTTACATACCAGATGTCATCCCATCCTCCTTTGTCCGTGTCTATGACTGTGTAATCAGTGTGGATTGTTTTGTGGCTGATTTCTCTGGTCGTGAGATTTGCATCATGTTGTTCCATTTTCTGTTTTCCTTTGTCCAGTTTCGAGACATGTTTGGTGCAGTTCCATGTATTGCATCTGTTACATTCTGGGGTTCTGATTCTGTCGTATCTGTCCTTATGTTGCCATGAATCTGAGTACCTTTTGTCGAATCTGTTTGAGAAGAAACTTGATTCTGGATGCGGTTTGAAAGGTGTGTCTGGCCTGGGTTTCAACCATTCGTGTGTGGATTTTCTCCAACTTCCTTGTCGATCAGGATCTTGCTTTGTGGTCCCTGTGTTGAGCCTGCTGCTCTGATACCAAATGTAGGCATCAGATTCATGCTTTGAACTGCATCTTGACATTGGTTTAACCATGATATAAAACAATAAACAATATACACTTGATGTATAATAACAATACTTTGATTTGATAGAAAGTGATAACTTGTTCTTTACATAAGGTACATATATATACTGTTATGAATAGTCACATTCAACCAACACAACCGTTGGGAACATAACTTACCATAACTGCCTACCAACTGCTATAGCCTGCAGTTTCTAAACATAACTGTACGACATAGGACTTTTACATAATAGACCTTTATGTTTAATAATAATAACATTTGACATTAATACTTTCAATAGTTTGTATTGTATATATTGGAGAACAAATAATGCATAGATATATATGTGTATATGCGTCAGATTGTATGGGTATGCTAAATACTATCAAAAATGATTTCAGCAGATTGAGTGTATATGTTGTGTGTACAGTAGGATATATGTAAGAGATTGATGCATGTGATGTGAGTTGTATACCGTAAGTATGTATGGATAATAAACATTATGCAATTTGAGTATTCAAGTATGTATTTGTGTTACATGTGTGGATATATCCATTAGTATGTATTCAAGGTGTAAGCGTTTAAATTTAGGTGCATGAAACAACAACTGAGAGTAGATATATGCATGTGTAGGGAAATAACAAATCAGCGATGAATATTATGTAGAGGTATGTATGTGAAGAATCGAGTAGATTTATATAAAATGACAGTTGCCATGCATGTGTGTAAGTATTTAAGAAAAGAAATATATATATATATGTGTGTGGTAGGTATGTGTAGAAAATTGAAATAGAAACATGCATGATATAGTGTTCATGTATGAGATGTATAATACTACATCAATTTGTATGTGTAGGTATGTATGTAACTTGTATGCGTAAGCATATAAGTATACTATTATAGCAGCATGTACACGTGAATTGTATGGATGTAATTTTGTACTTTATGTATGTATGTATGTATGTATGTATGTATGTATGTATGTATGTATGCATGCATGTATGTATGTATGTATGTATGTATGTATGTATGTATGTATGTATGTATGTATGTATGTATGTATGTATGTATGTATGTATGTATGTATGTATGTATGTATGTATGTATGTATGTATGTATGTATGTATGTATGTATGTATGCATAGAATGTATGAAAACTAGTATTCATGTAGGGATACGAGTGAATGTATGTATATGCGGGTTCATGTGATTTCATGAGAATACGTGAATTAGAGATATACATATGTATGTATATATATAAGTACTAGTTCTAGTAAGTAATGAGTATGTGATTATGGAACCAGGTCGTAGAGCGGTCTAGTTTCTTTTGATTGCTGTGTGCCGATTGTTTTTGCTGTGCGCTTCACAGGTGAGTCTCTTTGCCCGCTTTTAAATCCTTTCGGGGAGAAAACATACAAAACCCTTTTTTTTATATATACAGCCTTGGGCTACGTTTTATGCCTTCGGGCAGGGCCTTCGGGCAACTGATAGTCATGTATAGGTCGGACTCACCGGTATGTCGGTGTTATATCTTTTGTATGTATTTTGTATGTATTTTGTATTGTTCTGTTCTAGCGAACCTACGGGCGAATCTATAGATTCGCCCGTAGCACAGTATAGTTTTTGTGTTAGTTTTGACCGGGCGAACCTAATTGTGCCCGGCGAAACTATATGGTTCGCTAGATAGATTCGCTGTCAGCGAATCTATCAGCGAACCTAAGTCTGCTATATATTGTAACCTTATCTTCATGAAATGCAACTTTGACAACTTTGACAAAAATCTTATCCAAACCTTTGTGTCATGTGTGTTTTTACAGGAGGTGCTAGGAGCATATATTATTCATCTTTGTAGCGTATTTACCTCCGGTTGCGTGGTTTTAATCTCGTTATTGGTTGTTGGGTTATATTGCACTTTGTTTGTTTGAGTCAAGAGTGTTTGTTGTTATACTAGTCAGTATAGCACTGAAAACACGATCTAGATGGACCTACAATATGGTATCAGAGCCTTAGTGCTCTTGATTGTTTGATTCTAGAGGTTTTTGTGTTGATTTTGGGGTTTTTGTGTCAAAACACTATTTGATTCTTTTCTGGACTGGTTTGTGTGTTTCTGTGTCGTATTTTGCTTGGGATTTGTCATATTTGGTCACAGGAAGCTTCTGAAACAAACGGGTCTACAAATAGTTATGTTCTGAAGCTGTTCTGTTACTTTTCGTACTGAAACTGGTTTGTACGTAACCCAGCGAACCTATCTGTTCTTCCAGCGAAACTGGCTGTTCATCCAGCGAATCTAGTACAAATCTTGTGTTCTGTAATTTTGTGTTTGTGGCTAGCGAATCTGACATTTCATCGAACGAAAGTTCACTTGTTTGGCTCATTGTGCAAGCGAAACTGCTGCCAAAATCTGTCGAGCGAAACTGTGCTTGCTGGTCAGCGAATCTGTTTGTTTATCTAGCGAATCAGCGAGCAAATCTGCCAGCGAATCTGTTTGTTCTTTGGGCGAATCTAATCCAGCAAATCTATTTGTCTTCAGCGAATCTACAATCCGTTTGAAATTATGACTACATCAACCCTGAATATGAATGATCTAGATAGTGTTCAACCTAACAGGCCACCGAGGCTTGTTAGTGGTGAAAATTTTGAAGATTGGAAGAGGTGTTTGAAAGCTTTTTTCTACTACACTGACTATAATCAATGGGAGTCAATTGTAAGTGGTCCGCACGTGCCAAAGACAGTTGAAGGAACTGTTACTTCAATAAACACTGATCCAAGTACTTTTACTGAAGCAGACACCAAGTTGCTTGATCATGACAAAAAGGCACTCGGGGCATTGATACTTTGTTTGCATCAGGATATTTTCAACAGGTTTGCTGAACACACAACTGCAAAAAGCTTGTATGATGCGTTGTGCGAGTTCTATGATGGTAATGAGGATTTGAAGTTGGATAGAAAAGCTCAAGCTGAGAAAGAGTTTAACTCTTTTGTGGGGTATTCGCAAGAAAATCTGACTGATATTACCAATCGATTCCTGTCTGTATCAAGTAACCTAAAAAAGTATGATGAGAAGCTGGGAAATCATGAACAAGTCACAAAGCTGTTAGATTCACTTCCTCCTCAGTGGAGTCTTCAGATCAAATTGTTGAAACAAGAAAGAAACTTTCATGACTATAAGCTGATGGATGTTATAAACAAGCTGAAGTCATTTGATCTTGATGTGAAGAGAAGAGAATAAAATCAGTCAATGATGGTTCTAAATATTCCTTCTCAGAATGCTGCACTTATTTCATCCGCTGCAAACTCTCATATCTACAGTGCTGCACCTGGAGGATCATCAAGTCATGTGTCTGTTAAATCTGTTGGTGCATCTACAAATGTTGGTTCAAGCTCAAATGCATCTGTCACCACTCAGATTCCATCTGACACCATGGCTTTGTTTGGAATGTTTGTTCATAGCTATGAAGCTCTTGTCGCTGGTGAGTTAAAGGGAAAGGGGATGACTGTTGAAGATATGTATCAGGTGGATCCTGATGATCTTGAAGAAACCGACATCCAATGGCAAATGGCCATGCCGACTCTTCGTGCTAGACGGTTTATGGAAAGAACAGGAAGAAGTTTTGGGAATCAGGGACAAAACAACAAGCTCGAGTATGACAAAGGGAAGCTGAGATGTTATAACTGTAAACAATTGGGTCACTTCAAAAGGGAATGTCCTTTACCAATTGTTACTGAACCAGTGAATTCTGGAAATCCGAGAACTGTTCCTGGTCAAGAAAGGCTTGAGGAAGTGAAATCAAGGAATGAAACTGCACTGCTCACCAACTTTGATTGGAGTGCAGAAATTGAAGAGACAAAGGAGGAAATTAATCATGCCCTAGTTGCTGAGATTGTTGAGAATGATGATAACTATATAAATTGCTTTGATCCTTTCAAAAAATTTTATGGTGAAGATGAGGAAGGGAAATTGGAGAAAGTTGATAAAGATCAATCAGATGCTATTGTTCAAGGGCATCTGAATCACTCGGGATTGGTTTGTGAAGCTGCGGTAAATGAAATGAAGAATGAAGAAGAGTCAAAGCTTAACTTGGAAGCAATGATTGAGAAGGCGAGACTTGATGCTGTTGATGAATTCAAGAGGAACACTCCCTACTGCCAGTGTGATCGTGCCCTTGCTGCAGAAAAACTGGTAATTGGTCTTCCTTATGACGTTATTGAAGATATGTGTTCATCTGCTTGCAAAATTTGTTTAATTGGTGTCACACCCCCAAATTCCACTAACGGAGTTCTACCGTTTGAGGCGTGACAAACCAGGATCCAAGTCATTAATTACACAAACGACTCTAAATGAGTTTAAAAAAATACGTGTCTCAGTAAATGAGAAAACCAAACGTTAGAGTTTAACCATTTAAAACAATGCGGAAGCGTAAAGTAAAACATATGCGCAAAACACGCGCCCCAAAGTATAGAATTTAAAACGCAATAATTATAAACAAAATGTTTGAAACTATGCAGACCCATGATGCATGTCCTATTGTGATGTTCAGCTAACCTTGGCCACCTGAGAAAAACACGCTAAAAAGTGTCAACGCTAGGTTGGTGAGTTCACAGGTTTTAAACAACAGTTCAATAACAAGTTTTCCAGATAATGTAAATCACAAATATATCAGTAGGTAGCTAACCCAAGTTTTCATGTTACTCAAACGTTTCGAATCCGAGCTGACTGTTTATGTTGTGCCTTGTTACCATTGCTAACATTCAATGGCCATGAGATTAGGACAATTCACACCTACCCGGCTCCCAGCCGAGGGTGGGGTTTGTCAAACCCAGTAGTACTACCCGAACTTCCTCGCTATACCCCGTATATTAACGGTTCGAGAGAATGAAAGGAGTTTCGTATGTTAAGTTTAACGTTTAGTAAACCATGATGATATATAAGTAGATACAAAATCATAAAGTGCTTTCATTGCGTGCTTTCTCCCCCAACAGGAAAATAGTAAAAGGGGCCGTGAAACTCACTTTTGGTTGCGCGGTTACAAATAATTCAACAGCAAAAATAGAAATTCCTAAGTCGACCAACGACCTGTTTAATGTCTACTAGTTAGATACAAATCATTCTAGTAGAGTAAACATTCGGTTTCACGTTCTCGGTTCGGTTCCACCCCAATACCCATATTACATAAGACCATCATCGTAACATTCAATTTACATGTTATTATTCTTAAAGATACACAAACACAAGTTAATAAGTATATACAATTAAGATTCTTTACCTACCAACACATGAACATATATATATATATATATATTCCAAATTGATTATATGCATACACATAACATACCTACACATGATCAGTAGCATACACACATATATTTCAACTTCATGCAAACACCACACACATTAAAATATCCACCCATCTAATTTGTTAATATATATTACTGTACCTACACCTTGCACACACATACAACTTACACAATCACATGAACCAATCACTTCACGCTTATTTTTACTTTGACTCCTACCACTATATACACACACATATATCTATATATATATAGACATCTAAACACAAAAACAACCTCACTATTACGTTAGATTTTATCATACACATATTTGCATATATTCATCACATACTAGTACAACGTCCTACATCTATATATGCATACACACTTACATACCATACAAAATTAGCAGCGCATATCAATCTCAAACTTGCATCCATGTATATTATGTATAACACTCACACACATATATATACATGACGTATTCATACCCATTTATATAAAACACACTCACAATTGTAGCTTCTTAACCCGATTCGTACCCCGTAACTAAACCGAAACCGAAACCGGAACGAGCCGAATCAATCAAAACTACAGGTTATCAAATAAAAGAACATACCAAAACACTCGTCGGAGCGATTTGGGAGACGTCCACCAGAATGTCTGGAACAAAAACGAAACAGGGACTGCGATGGTGGCTGCGAGTGACTCGAACACTAGCGACAACTGGCGTTGATGGATGATGATAGTGGTGGTAACCGATGGTGGAGCTGAGGTGCTCGGCGACGGGTTCTGCGATTTAGGGTTGTGTTGTGTGTGTTTTGCGTAAAAGTGAAGAAGACGATTACAGGATGTTGGTTTTGGATATATACATTCAATTAATTTGAATTGTTACATTTATGGTCCTTCAACTTAATCACTTATGTAACTTGTTCCCAAAGCTATTTAAATTAACTTCTCATTAATTACTAATCAAACCCCATATTTTTTTTACGACGTATTTATTTTATGAAGTTATCACGTTTATTCTTCGGTATATTTTCGACTCATGCGTATTAGTTATTCCAAAATTACTAATGTTTAAACATTACTCGTTGTGATCTAATAATTTCTCGAATTACTTTATATAGATTTATACTTTGTAAAAAATATTTATTAAGTTGTTCAAATACTTAAATACTTTTTATTAATTATTGTGTTAGTGTACTATATAAGATTTCAAGTTGAAAGAGACTAACGGAATTCGGTTAAGCTGGGTTAACGGCGTAACCTGAAATTGCCGGGTGTCACAATTGGCATATACAAAGCTAATAAATTGTTAATGTCAAACGAAAACGGATTAAAGAGAACTAACAAAGAGCTTAAATTGAGTGAATCAAAATATTTTGTCAAATTAAGAGAAGCTTTGAAAGAAAATGAACACTTAAAAAGATCTCTCTTGGAAAAGAATTGTGAAATAAACTATTTGACTGAGCAAGTCACTCTTGCTGAATTTGAAACAAGAAAACTTAAAAATAAACTGCAGCAATGGACAATATCTAGTATGAAAAGGGAAGGAACTCTGCAAGAAACAACGGGGGGCTAGAGTTAAGACAGGTTTGGGTCTTAACAATGAAACATATGCATATTGGGACCTAGTACCTTCTGTTACTCTCCAACACCTATTCCTCATCCCTCAAATGAGCTGATACAAGAGATTATACAGAATGATACTAACAGCTCTATTGCCGGTTTAAGTGGAGTAAATCTTAAAGAGGTTAGAGAGGATTACGCTTATGGTGGGAGTACTGGGCTTGGTTGTTCTAGCAGTAGTGAATGTTCTAATTCAGATTCCAAGAAGTCTGTTGAAGACATTAGTTTAATTAATTCTGTTTCTAGTAATGTGTTATATTCAGACAATTCTATGTTTAATAGTAATTTAGGGTGCACTACTTCAAACCCTAATGTGTTGAATGAGGATCTGATTGAAAATAAGTGTGTGAATGACAAAGATGAACTTTCAGGTCATGTCTCTGAAAGTCAAATCAAAACAAATTGCTTTCAAAAGTTCTTTACTCATCAAATCCCGTCTTTCACACCTATAAGGATTTTAAAACCTAAATCTGAATCTGAAAAGGTAAATGTCACAGCAGGTAAATCAAAAGAGCCTTATGACTCTTACAGTGATTGCAATTCCCAACTGTCTGAATGTGACGAGGAAATTGAAATGGATAAAATTCTTGTTGATAAAGTTTCCAAAGTTGGTTTGAAATCTCATTGCTTTAAATGTGGAAATATTGATCATACTGTCAAGCAATGCCCTAAGTTAGCCAAAAACAGTTCAAAGCAAAAATCTTTTGGAAAAAGATTAAACACGTTTGTAAATAATTTCTTTTGTAATTCTTCATCTGTTCCACCACCCAAGTACACAAAGGCTTGGGTGCCAATTTCAAAGGTCTAACTTCTAATTTTTCAATAAATCTCAGGAACATTCAAGTGCCGTTGTAAATAGTCATTGGCATATTGACAGCGGATGTTCCAGACATATGACAGGGTTGAAGGACCTGCTGACTAACTATCGGATTATAAATGGTGGATATGTTGCTTTTTGGGGAGACAAGAAACGTGGTAAAATGATTGGTCAAGGAGAAGTCTCAAATGGTTCACTAACTTTGGAAGACGTCAACTATGTTCCTGAACTGGCATTCAATCTTCTCAGTGTATCACAAATCTGTGATAAGAATATCCCAGTGATGTTTCTTTCAAATGAATGTTTGTTATTGAAGCCAGAGTTTTCTATTCCTGAAGAATTGGTGATCATGCGAGCTCCGAGACGAAATGATACATATATGCTGAATATGGGATCAAAAGAATCAACTTCCACCGTGACCTGTCTCCTATCTAAAGCTTCATCTTTTGAATCATTTCAATGGCATAGACGTTTAGGGCACATTAATTTTAAAATCCTAAATAAATTGGTTAAGAACAATTTGGTAAGGGGTTTACCACTTAAAGATTTTTCAGTGGTTGAGAAATGCATGGCTTGTGCTAAAGGAAAGCAGCACAAAAAGCCACACAAACTTAAAATTACAAATTCAATCTCAGAACCCCTCGAATTGTTACATACTGATTTATTTGGTCCAATAAGTGTCAAATCTATTGCTAAGAAATCTTATTGCTTGGTTGTCACAGATGATTACTCTAGGTACACCTGGGTGAGATTCATGGCATACAAGAGTGAGACTGCTGAAGAACTAATGAAGCTGATTCCTCAAATCGAGGTTCTTGGAAAGCGAAAGGTTCAAGCCATCAGAAGCGATAACGGAACGGAATTCAGAAACCATATCTTCAACTCCTTCTGTGAACAGCGGGGTATTCTCAGACAGTTTAGCGCCGCAAGAACACCACAACAAAATGGTGTTGCTGAAAGGAAGAATCGAACTCTTGTGGAGGCTGCTAGAACTATGCTGATTGAGTCAAAGCTTCCAATTATCTTCTGGGCAGAGGCAGTTAATTGCGTAGCTTATGTTCTGAATAGGGTACTGATTGTCAAAGAAAAGACGAAGACATCATACCAGCTGTTTCGAGGGATTAAGCCGTTGATTGATTTTCTGCGCCCCTTTGGATGTTCTTGTACTCTGTTGAATACTCAAGATCAGAAAACGAAGTTTGGTGCTGTTTCGGATGAGTGCTTCTTTGTAGGATACTCGAACACACAAAAAGCGTATCGTGTTTACAACAAGCGAACGCGGATTGTGCAAGAGTCCTATTATGTTGACTGGCAAGAGTCAAACACCACAAGCATTGGCAGTGAACCTGCATGGTTTTATGATTCCACCACTATTTTCAAATCATTCAATCTTCCTGACTCTGACGATGATGACATCATTCCTCACACATCAGTTTCTATATTTAACCATCCACCTACACAATCACAACCACAACCTTCAACTACACAATTACCTCCCACTTCATTTGACATTCCACCACCTCCACCACCTCAAACTGTTCCAACTTCTCCATCAGATATTCCATCATCATCCACTTCCATTCCTACATCTACCACTAATGCAATTCTTCCAACTTCCACAAATATACCTCCACAACCATCTAATCAAACACCCTCATCCCAAACCAATCCTTTGCTCCTCAACACAGACTTCAAAACCTTAAAAAATCATCCTCATGATTATATCATAGGATCAATTACTGATGGTGTGCGAACTCGGAGTTAGAGTGGTTTGATTAATGAATGTCTCTATGCTGCCTTTCTATCTCAAGTTGTTCCAAAAAATTATAAACAAGCACTTGAAGATCCTAGTTGGGTTGATGCCATGCAAATGGAACTGCAGCAATTTAGGAAGCTTAAAGTTTGGGAACTTGTTGATCTTCCTCCTAATAAGTGTCCCATCGGCACTAAGTGGGTTTTCCGAAACAAGCCAGATGATCGCGGTGTTGTTATCAGAAACAAGGCGAGATTGGTTGTTCAAGGATTTTCTCAAGAGGAGGGGATTGACTACACTGAAGTTTTTGCTCCAGTCGCTCGCCTTGAAGCCATTAGAATCTTTCTTGCTCATGCTGCGAACAAAAACTTTAAAGTTTATCAAAATGGATGTGAAATGTGCATTTCTATATGGAGATATCGATGAGGAGATCTACGTGTGTCAACCACCGGGTTTCGAGGATCCAGATTTTCCTTCAAAGGTGTACAAGCTTGATAAATCCTTGTATGGATTGCATCAAGCTCCACGTATCTGGTATGAAACTCTGACACAGTATCTTCTCAGCAAAAGTTTCTCTCGTGGGACTATAGATATGACATTGTTCAAGAAGGAGGTGAATGGTGAGCTGCTGATCGTTCAAGTGTATGTTGATGATATAATTTTCGGTTCGACAAATGAGGGGCTGTGTAGAGAGTTTGAAAAAGTGATGATGGATCGCTTTGAAATGACGATTACGGGGGAGATGTGTTTCTTCTTGGGGCTGCAAGTGGAACAAAAGCCAAATGGAATTATTATCCACCAAGAGAAATATATTAAAGAGATCCTCACAAAGTTTGGCATGGATGATTCTTCTCCGGAACTGATTCCTTTCACCGCTCAAACATGCCTTACTTCTGATGATAATGGGAATCCTGTGGATGCTCATCGGTACCGCTCGATGATCGGATCTCTCATGTATCTGACTGCCAGCAGACCTGATATTACTTTCGCTGTGTGCTACTGTGCTCGTTTCCAGGCCAATCCAAAAGAATCACACGAGAAAGCTGTTAAACGCATTTTTCGTTACCTTAAGGGTTCCTCCCGTTTGGGACTTTGGTACCCAAAAGGTGGGAACTTTGATTTACATGCTTTTTCTGATAGTGATCATGCTGGTTGCAGGATTAACCGAAAATCAGTCACGGGCGGATGTCAATATCTTGGCGAATGTCTTGTTTCCTGGCAAAGCAAGAAGCAAACAACCGTCTCTCTGTCCACAGGAGAAGCAGAATACATTGCTGCTTCAAGTTGCTGTTGCCAAGTGCTCTGGATCCAGCATCAGATGATGGATTATGGCATCAACTTTCTTCATACGCCACTCTTTTGTGATAATGAAGCTGCTGTTGGAATCGCCAAGAATCCTATTCATCACACTCGCACCAAGCACATCGAAACAAGAATTCATGCCATCAGAGACACACAGGAAAAGGGGTTCATTGATATTATTCCTATTGAAACTCGAAAGCAAAAAGCTGGTCTTTTCACAAAAACTTTTGACAAACCACGTTTTTATGAACTGATCTCGATGCTGGGACTGATATCTTTTTGAAAACCTTTAACTATGTGAATCGGTTTTGTAAATATGTAAATAACTTTTTCTTTTTCTTCTTTGAAATTTCCGTGGGTCACTCATTTCTTCGCTCCTTTGTTTTATTTTATTTCCTTTATTTTTCTCTTTATTCTGTATATATATATTAAGAAAATCTGAAAAACAAAAATTTCTTATTAGATAGCTATAATATAGAAATTTTGGGGGAGATATTAAAGATTAACTATTTATAGTTTTTCAAATTTTGTTATTTCAGGATCTCCGTTTTGATTGATGTTGAAGAGACGTTGAAGGAGGTCAGAAGTATTGCGTTTGGGATATGTCAGATAGGCTCAGCCCGAAAACAAAGTAAACAAGTGATTGTGCAGCCAAACATAACGTTCAAGATCTCAGCCACAAGGATTATCTCCTTGACATGATTGGATTGCACAAAGATACGGGTTATGTCAAAAATGGGTTGAGAGCGTCAAATCTTTGCCTTGATTTCCCTAAACATCCCAAATCACCCTCACCCTATCCCCGAATCGAGTTTCTAGTTTGCAAAACAAATACAAAGCTGCTAGTGATGCTCTTTGGAAAAACCTCTGAGTGAGTTACTTGTTAACTCCTCAGAAAGTATTGAGTCAAAGTGCTTAACTCCTCTGCTATACGGAAGTATTGACCTGGAGTTGGTGGATCTTCTCTGCTATACGGAAGTATTGACCTGAAGATTCACCGAGCATGCTCAAATGTTTATCTCCTCTGTTATACGTCGGTATAGACCTGGAGCTCTGAACTATTTGAGTTTCCCAAATAATAAGTCGCATTGTGTTCAAAAGAATCAATTGCTGACAAGCTCCACTCACAAAAAGATGCAAAAATTGCACAGTGTCAAAAGAAGCTAATGCATCGATCAATATTCAAAATTTGATCCTCGAAATTCAAGCAAAGTCAATCGTATTGCTCAGATATATCCTGATGACAGAACTTGTTCTTTTTACCTAGATGTCTGTGGGGACCGAGTTGTCTGAGCTTCTTCAATTAAACCAAAAACATGATAAAAGAAGCTGCTGATCTCGTGTTGAAAGGACTAAGGCATGGGTTTAAATGGACAAACATATCTGCAATCCCGCCAATCAATGATTCTCCGGATTCTGCTCAAAACGTCATGAAAAATATATATATCCTTCTTTAGCTTTTACTTCATGCTTTTTCTTTCCTTTTATTTTATTTTATTTTTCTCTTGTTATTATTATTATTTAGGTTAATGTGTTTATTTTCAAAGCGTTGAAATTGTGGGACGTTTTCGTGGATTTACAAAGATTTTAAAATTTGAGAAAAACCAAAAACATTTTTAATTTCACTTGTTTTGTGTCCCAGCGAATCTATTAGCGAACCTACAGGTTCGCCCGGAACCTCTTTACATCGCCGCCGTGGTTTCTTTTGACCTTTGGTCTTCTGGCGAATCTGAAGTTCGCTAGTGTTTTGGTCAGCGAACCTGTGACTGTATATATATGTAGTGACAGCGAAACCTTTCACAATTTCGCTGTCACTATTACTGTAGCCGTTTCATATTTTTTCAAAAACGTCACACGTTCGATTCTCACTCACCAACCGTCTTTTTCACAATAATCTGACCTAATTCCATCTGGTATGTCATCGTCTTCATCTTAATCAACTTTTCATATCATCAACTGTGCTTTTAATCACTTTAAATCCATCGACCCGCTTTGATTCTGTGTGAATGTTTCATTGAACTGTTATAGCGTTATTATTTATGTGTATTAGGCTCGTTTCATGATTATGTTGCTTGTTTATTGCATTGATTGTATGTTTATCGCTTTCAGACTGAGATTTGACTGTTTTTCAAAAACTAGGGTTTCCAGCGAACCTATGTGTTCGTCTGGCGAATCTGAACGAAAGTTCAAAACTTCGAGCGAACCTATGTCGTTATGCCGCCCACACATCAACATAGATTCGCCCGACTGTTTCTAGCGAACCTATACATTCGCTCGACCAAATGACTGATTTTTCATGTCAGCGAATCTATAGGTTCTGGTGTCAAAACTCAGGTTCGCCCGTGCAGCGAACCTAACTATGTCAGCGAATCTATTGACAGTTTCAAAAATTTTGTGTCTGATCAATTTCCGTTTATTTTTCAGGCACGATGTCCACGTTATTTTTTGAAAGAAAGCACAACATGTGTGCTTTATTGGAAGAGAATCATGAAAAAGCCGGTGGGTATAGAGACTGTATCAGATGGTTGAAGTCTTCACTCATTCATCACGCTATCTCCCATTCTCCAACCATCTATGAGCTGCACATCAGGGATTTCTGGAGAACAGCGGTGATGAATGTATCTGTGCAGCCATCACGTATCCGTGCCAAAGTCAGTGGGTTTGACTTGGAATTTACTGAAGCCGATGTGGCCAGGATTTTGAGGTTAGAGGGCGATGTCGGTGAGGAGATCAGTATGACGGCAGAGGAAGTTTACGGGGCATTCAGGACAGCTGGTTATGAAGGTCCTATGCCGGGGGAGAAAAAGATGGAGTTTGTGAAATCCTATCTGATCTAAGAATGGAGATATATTGCACACGTCTTTATCATGTGCTTGGATCATAGGAAAGGGGGTACTGATGGGTTAAACTTGGATTGGGCTCGGGCCATGATGTTGTTCTGCCGAGGGCAGAAGGCAAATCTTGCGAAGCTTATCTACAACTATATGCTCGAAAACATTCACGCTACGAAGGCGGGCAAATGGTTGATGTACCCCAGATTTATCCAGATGATTTTGAATGACAAATTGCCAAATCTACCTGTTGTCGGTGAAGTGCTGAAGATCTGGGAAATGCATTCTAGGATTTTTGGGGATTGTAAATCGGTGAGATCTGATTGTGCTGGTAGGACTTCATATCTGTGGGAAAACATGTACCCCGCTGATAGATGGGTACAAATACAGAGGTTAATGGAGACTGAGAGGAAACGTGGTGGTGAGAACATTGAGGTTGTTGAGAAGAGGATAAAGAAAAGGAAGCCGTATGCTAAAGAAAAGGACTATTCTTTTGATCGAGAGGTTGATGAGATTCAGGCTGAGATTGATGCGGGAAGGGAAAACAGAACCAAGAGGAAATCTGATGTACGCTCTGAAGCTGCAAAGAAAGCGAAGAATGATATTCCGGGTACATCTTTTGAATCAGTTAGTGAGTTGAAGGGAGAAATTGATAGTTTGAAGGCTGAATAGGTGGATCTGAAAGGTAAGTATGCGGATTTGGAGACCCAGGATGCTGAGAAGTCAACTGTTATTTTTGAAATGGGGAGGATGATGAAGGACCAACAGTGCCTGATTGTTAGAATATTCAAGGAGCTGAATAGCCTGAAGGAAAAAGATGGGTCAGATCCTGCTATGTCCGAGGCTGAACTGAAAAACTTAACGGATGCTGCAAAGTATCCGTTAATGGACTGTGAGTTTGGGGATAAGGATAAAGGCAAAGGGAAAGCTGCTGAGGAGTTGTTTGATGATGATATGGGTATAGATCTGGATGTATTTGAGGGGGCTGAGGTTGTTGGAGGTTCCAGCGTGAATTTCAATTTGATAGACGAACCAGAGGTTGATGTAAATGCTGACAGTGAGGAAGACTTGGAGGATGAGCCAGAGAAATATAAAGTCAAAGAAAAGGGGGTGAGTTATCAGTTCGAGCACATTGACTTAGATAAATCGGAGTGGTTTAGAAAGGATGAAGAGGTTGTTCCTGAAGTGCCAATATTTCAGAATATCGATGAACCAAACACCTCCTAATTGGATAGACAGGTGATTGCGTGGAAATACAATTCCCTTGTGGATGCGTATATGATCAAAAGGAGGGGAGGTGACATCTGCTACATTAGAAACAGGAAGCATTTTTGCCACACTGCCAAGGTGGGATTTGCGCAGGTTGGCCGAACTTCCTCTTTTGGGAAAGGAGGTTAGTGGAAGGGCGTGTGCGTTTGAGGTCACAATCAGAGAGGCTGCTAAGACTAACTTTGCTGATTTTGGGTATCAAAAGCCGAGACGAATGAGACAGAAGAAGGATAGGCACTGGGTTTCTTGGAAAGGAAAGGTTGTTCTGAAGATTGAAGCGCCAAAGATCATGACTCGGGTCAGGGTTTCGGATACACAGCCACCGAGACTGCATGAATTTCTGAAGTGGTTCTATGATAATGGTACGGGAGAAGCGGTTATCAGACTTAAAGGGGAAGACCGTCCAGAAATTCGACTGTTTGATCCAATGGAGGTTTTCTCTTTCTGTGACGAAGATTTAAAGGTGCTATGTGAGAACCGTATCAAGCACGGGGCTGGAGATGACACTAGGATTGAAGCAAACCTGTTTGTGAAGGTTGCTAACAAAGCCCGGGGTATTCGTGCTGAGTTGAGAAAGGTAAACGAGAGGTTGAGGATGGCTGATGATCAAAACATGGAAATAGACGACTTGTCTAAACAGCTTGATCAAACTATCGAGAAGAGGTTCGAGAAACCGGTAGAGTTTGTTGATGTGGATGTGGGAGGCAAGGAGCATACTGAAGAAGTACAGGCGGAAACGATTGTTATTGATATGCCTGATACTGATGTCGCCGAAGCTGAGTTTGTGGAGTCGATGCTGGTGTTCAGTGAAGATGAAGAGGCCGGATCAGAAGACGTTACTAACCCATTGGCCGGTATTGAATCAAAGGCAGGAGCGTATATTGAGAACTTATGAAGCCGAAAAAGACGGAGCTTAAAAGCAGAAGACTTCCCCAGGTGAGGTCCAACCTAGGGGGAGTATTGATAGTCATGTATAGGTCGGACTCACCGGTATGTCGGTGTTATATCTTTTGTATGTATTTTGTATGTATTTTGTATTGTTCTGTTCTAGCGAACCTACGGGCGAATCTATAGATTCGCCCGTAGCACAGTATAGTTTTTGTGTTAGTTTTGACCGGGCGAACCTAATTGTGCCCGGCGAAACTATATGGTTCGCTAGATAGATTCGCTGTCAGCGAATCTATCAGCGAACCTAAGTCTGCTATATATTGTAACCTTATCTTCATGAAATGCAACTTTGACAACTTTGACAAAAATCTTATCCAAACCTTTGTGTCGTGTGTGTGTTTACAGGAGGTGCTAGGAGCATATATTATTCATCTTTGTAGCGTATTACCTCCGGTTGCGTGGTTTTAATCTCGTTATTGGTTGTTGGGTTATATTGCACTTTGTTTGTTTGAGTCAAGAGTGTTTGTTGTTATACTAGTCATTATAGCACTGAAAACACGATCTAGATGGACCAACAGCAACTGTTTTGATAAAACAAAGTTCTATTGTCTAATGGTTTATTTTACTGAGCATGAACGTATCAACTATAAAGTCCTTTCCTTTTAGTCGAGATTATTAATATATAGTGGGTATAACGGGGAAATTTGAGTAGTACTACGGGTTCGACAAACCCACCATTGGCTTGGAGTCAAGTGGTGCAAATTGTCCTTTAACTTTTGGTCATCCGTTGTGGTGGCGGCAAGGCAAACTTATCGTAACGTTCAGTTTAATCTCGACGTGCTCATGTAGTAAACGAGGTGGTCTAGCTAACCAGCAATAGTAATGATGTTTATCCGTTGAACTGTTTTAGTATTTTAAATACTTTGTACGAATCTCATTGAGCTCACCAACCATGTGTTGACCGTTTTCTGTATGTTTTCTCAGGTGGCTAGGAGTGTGTGCACTTAGGGCATATCATGCATAGGTCGCATTTCATAAATTTGAACTTTCTTTATAACATTGATTGGTCTTTTGGAAACCAGTATTGGATTTCGTACTAGTCTTTTGAGTACTATTGGTTTTTGGATGTTTTAAGTTTATTTGAAAAGCTTCTGCTGAAAACTTTGAAAATATTTACATTTTAGTACCCTGGTCTTTGAACTATTGTTAAGACTAAACTTTTAATAAAATCGATTGAGTCAGTGTTACTGTAACTAATGGCTTGAGATCCTGGTATGTCACACGCCTAACGGATACCCTGTTTGCGGAAAATTGAGTGTGTGACAGATTGGTATCAGAGCAACTCCTGTGCCGTTCGGGATGGTGGGGCAAACCTCATCGAGGATGGTGAGTCCCCGGGGGTGTTCAGAGGGACACCTTAGGCAAATCCCACATCCAAGAATGGGATGGTGGGGCAAACCTCATCGAGGACGATGAGTCCAAAAAGGGCGGGGGGTGTTTGTAACACCCTAGGCAAATCCCACATCGGCTGTGAGCAGGAGAGATCTGGGATTATAAGGGATATCCGACCTCAAATACCAACAACGCGTTTTGGGGCTTAATGTAAGTGGATGAGTGGAGAACTCCACAGTTAAGCGTGCTCGGATGACAGCAATCTCATGATGGGTGACCATCCTGGGAAGGTTTCACACGGGCAACCAAAAGCAAATCCGTGAGCTCTGATGTAGCAAAGCGGACAATATTGGTGGTATGAAGGGTCGGATGTTACAAGTGGTATCAGAGCATACCTGGGAACGTGAGGACCAGATGATGAAAAAATATCCACATCTGTTTAAAAAGACTGCATGTGATTCCAAGGTACAATTTAATTTTCGGGACGAAAATTCTTTTAACAAGGGGATGATGTGACAACCTGAAAATTTTTCTTCTTTTCTTCCATTTCGTTGCAGCCAACCGATGACGCGGAGTAATTTTCGGGACGAAAATTCATTTAACAAGGGGATGATGTGACAACCCGCAAATTCAGGTTAACACCGTTAATTACCTCTTTAATTGTTTCGTTAAGTTATTTGTAATTAATTAAACTAATTAATAAACTTTAAAAATCAAACTAAACAACACACTAAAGTAGAAGGGCCAAAAGTGAAAATAACTAAATTAATTAAAAGCCCAACCCACGGTCGCTCCCCCCCCCCTTTTTCTTCATCTTCTCGGCCGTAAATTGTCGACACACAAACACACTCATATTACTAACCCTAATCCAGCCGCATCCCTCTCAAACCTTTGCAACCTGCTCACTCATCGTCAACGTCGTCTTCTAGCCATAGCGTTCATTCCGAAACAACCGCAACAACCTCCGTTCCCGATCATCTTCATAGTTTTCCGGTAAGCTTCGCGAACCGAAATCTGGTGTATGTATCTATATATATATATATATATATATATATAAACTGGGTGTGTGAGTATGATTCTGTATGTATATATGTATGTATACAGATTCGAGCAGCAGTCATCGTCAACCGGATTCGGTCCCGTTCGATCATCTTCCTCGTCTCTTTCTCCGGTAAGCTTTGCGAAACAAACTTCGATGAATGTATCTATATATATAAACCAGTTGTGTAATCAGTATGCATGTATGTAGAGCAGCAGCCATTGTCAACCGAAAACCAGTCGCGTTCCGGTCGTCTTCATCATCTTTCCGTCAAACAACCCGCACCGTGCTTCTTTCCTGTTCCATTAATAGACCCGAAGTAGCAGTCGAAAAATTCTGTCGTTTCCGATCATCTTTTCCGTTAATCCCGGTATGTTTCGCGATTCGTAAACGTGTGTATATAAATCGATCATGTATTATACGTAGGTACAAGCATCTGTGATGTATTGCCATGCATATGTGGTTAGAAAAGAAGTTTGAATACGTAAGATATATAGATATATATGTGATTAAAGTGTATGTAAATGCGATTACGTGTATGTGTACTTGTTATAGTATGTATGGAGGATCAAGAAAGTGCAGCATATAAAGATGAGTAGATGTATTAAATCATTGTGTATATCTATTATATGTATGTTTGTATTGCATATATTGGAGAACAAATAATGCATAGATATATATGTGTATATGCGTCAGATTGTATGGGTATGCTAAATACTATCAAAAATGATTTCAGCAGATTGAGTGTATATGTTGTGTGTACAGTAGGATATATGTAAGAGATTGATGCATGTGATGTGAGTTGTATACCGTAAGTATGTATGGATAATAAACATTATGCAATTTGAGTATTCAAGTATGTATTTGTGTTACATGTGTGGATATATCCATTAGTATGTATTCAAGGTGTAAGCGTTTAAATTTAGGTGCATGAAACAACAACTGAGAGTAGATATATGCATGTGTAGGGAAATAACAAATCAGCGGTGAATATTATGTAGAGGTATGTATGTGAAGAATCGAGTAGATTTATATAAAATGACAGTTGCCATGCATGTGTGTATGTATTTAAGAAAAGAAATATATATATGTATATGTGTGGTAGGTATGTGTAGAAAATTGAAACAGAAACATGTATGATATAGTGTTCATGTATGAGATGTATAATACTACATCAATTTGTATGTGTAGGTATGTATGTAACTTGTATGCGTAAGCATATAAGTATACTATTATAGCAGCATGTACACGTGAATTGTATGGATGCATGTAATTTTGTACTTTATGTATGTATGTGTGTATGTGTGTATGTGTGTGTGTGTGTGTGTATGTATGTGTGTATGTATGTATGTATGTATGCATAGAATGTATGAAAACTAGTATTCATGTAGGGATACGAGTGAATGTATGTATATGCGGGTTCATGTGATTTCATGAGAATACGTGAATTAGAGATATACATATGTATGTATATATATATATAAGTACTAGTTCTAGTAAGTAATGAGTATGTGATTATGGAACCAAGTCGTAGAGCGGTCTAGTTTCTTTTGATTGCAGTGTGCCGATTGTTTTTGCTGTGCGCTTCACAGGTGAGTCTCTTTGCCCGCTTTTAAATCCTTTCAGGGAGAAAACATACAAAACCCTTTTTTTATATATACAGCCTTGGGCTGCGTTTTATGCCTTCGGGCAGGGCCTTCGGGCAACTGTTTTGATAAAACAAAGTTCTATTGTCTAATGGTTTATTTTACTGAGCATGAACGTATCAACTATAAAGTCCTTTCCTTTTAGTCGAGATTATTAATATACAGTGGGTATAACGGGGAAATTTGAGTCAAGTGGTGCAAATTGTCCTTTAACTTTTGGTCATCCGTTGTGGTGGCGGCAAGGCAAACTTATCGTAACGTTCAGTTTAATCTCGACGTGCTCATGTAGTAAACGAGGTGGTCTAGCTAACCAGCAATAGTAATGATGTTTATCCGTTGAACTGTTTTAGTATTTTAAATACTTTGTACGAATCTCATAGAGCTCACCAACCATGTGTTGACCGTTTTCTGTATGTTTTCTCAGGTGGCTAGGAGTGTGTGCACTTAGGGCATATCATGCATGGGTCGCATTTCATAAATTGGAACTTTCTTTATAACATTGATTGGTCTTTTGGAAACCAGTATTGGATTTCGTACTAGTCTTTTGAGTACTATTGGTTTTTGGATGTTTTAAGTTTATTTGAAAAGCTTCTGCTGAAAACTTTGAAAATATTTACATTTTAGTACCCTGGTCTTTGAACTATTGTTAAGACTAAACTTTTAATAAAATCGATTGAGTCAGTGTTACTGTAACTAATGGCTTGAGATCCTGTTATGTCACACGCCTAACGGATACCCTGTTTGCGGAAAATTGAGGGTGTGATATTTGTCGTTGTCCTTAGCCGACAAATCGGTTAAGTATCCACGGGGAATAGTGGAAAACCTGTTTGTGAAAGTAGATAAGTTTGTTTTCCCCGTGGATTTTGTCGTGCTTGACATGGAGGCTAATGTCAAAGTCCCAATTATCCTTGGTCGTCCTTTCTTGCGTACGTACTACTCATTCTAATATCGATGTCTTTAATGAACAAATTACTTTGCAAGTAGGTGACGACACTGCTGTGTTTAAGATTCCTGACCCAATAGATGAAGTTAAGCGTTGGGATAGTATGGATCAGGTAATAGATGTCGAGGATAGGTGGGTAGAAGGGAGCGATAGTTTATTCTTTAGTGAGTATTAGGCAAGTGTGGATGGTTAAGCTTAAGTGTGGGGATCCTTGTAGGTATGAGAATACCCTAAATGAACCGTGTTAATTTGGGTTGAGCTTTGGTTTGTAGAGTTTGCAAATTTATCGTTTTATTTTCTTTGCCTTGTTTCTTTTTATTTTTGTGTTTGTTGAGTCGCGTGTAGGAACCAAGCAAGGAGGTGAAGAATCGGGTAAGTAGTATGATTGATTAAGTATGCTATCTAATTGGTTTTGATCCCATCTAATTGGTTTCTAGTCTTTAAATTTATTTTCTTTTTAAGTTGTCTAATGTGTCGAGTAAGTATGCTTGAGTGGTGTTTTTATTTTTGCAGGTTTGAATCATTCCCACACATACTCAATCTTCATTCGGGTGAGTTCACATTTTTGAAAATGAAGATGGATCTCGAGAGTATCGGTTTCAAGCGCGATCACGACTGAAATGCTATACGAACGAAGCTTTTGGTTTGGACTAAAGGCTTTGGAGCATACGCATTCTGTAAATTACTACTACCAAAGTCCTTTCCATTTTGTCTTTTCTTTTAATTTTTGCATTTTTTTTAGTTTGGTTGTTTTCCATTTCTACATCGAATACAATAAAGAACTTAAGTGTGAGGATGAGAAATTGTCTTTTGAGTCATTTATCTTAGTGTTAAGTAGTTTTGAGTCCCTATATAGTATAAAAATAAAAAAATATATTTTCTTTTTTTTTATGTCTTCTCAACCTTTATGAATGAAAGGACAGTGACAATGTGACCTTATAAAACCTAATTAAGTGATTTTTAGTGAGAAATATGTTATTTTTGAAGTAGAATAAAAAGTTGGGTCATACTCAAGCCTTGTAGTCGAATTTGATATAAAATGAAATTGTTTTTATGAAGTCTGTGGCTTGTGGTACACTTCATGGCGTATGACTTTATAATCTTAAATCTTGTATTGATGGGATGTTTCGGGGTTCGGAGACCTTGGGTCTTCATGCTGTCTATCATCTGGTATTCATACTTCTCAAAAGGGAGTATGACTATTCGATTAAAGCTCAAAGAGCAAAACCCGCAGTTAAGCTGCCATTCTAAGTCATTAAACTTGATCACAATTTTCTTTAAAGTACAAATTCATTACTGACTTGATCAAACCACCCGTCACTCCCATTTCTCGCGTCCTAATACCAATAAGAAACGGACCATAAGGGACACGCCATATGTAAGCCCACAGATGAAGTCGTGCATAATCACGTATGATGATGAATTTCGGGACATTGCTTGATAACGCGGGTATGTCATGTAATGGGAGACATTAGCTAGAGGTCATATTAAAATTGATGTTGATACCACTTGTGCTAAGTTGTGTAATGAATGAGTAAGCAATATTCGTGAAATTGTTTGAGTTAGTGAATACACTCAAAAAGGTTTTTAATAAGTTAGTTATAAGGTTTTAGTCAAGTTGGGTTGACTCGACCTAGTAAAACCATGGAAATCTTACATATTAACAGTGGGTCCCATTCTAATTGAAAATCACTAAAGTTTTAGTCACTGTTATTTGTTTGAGTAAAGATTGAGGGTTTGAGTTGTAATTGTATTTTTATTTTGTTTCGTGTTTGGATCTTGAATCCCTGAGATAAGCTAATGCTTTTTCAGGGACGGAAAATGTGAAGTGTGGGGATATTAAATATAAAGTTATTTATATATTAACCCCGTGTATAGTTTGTATTCGTTTCGAGTCGTTTTGATATAGTTTTTATTTAGTTTTGTTTACTATTGATTCAATCATGTTTTATAGGTCCCATGTTGATGATTTAATGAGAAGTTTGCGAAAAATGAAGACTGTGGCGAAAACGGGATGCAAAACGGAGTTGTAAACCATAGCGCGAAACGAAACTAAAACGAAACAGCACCCGATTGGGCTCACCACACCACGCGACCAACTCCAAGGGCCTTGCCACGCGACGCGGCGTGTTAGGGTGGTGGCTGGTGGCTTGGTGACGTCTCCCACGCGGCCATGACTTGCTTCCTCGCTGCGTGACGCGACGAGGCGTTTTCGACAGATTGTTTTCGCGATTTTTGGCCTTGTGTGCTATATAAACTCTTCGAACTTCAACCCTAGCCTCCATGCATGACCACTTACGAATTGGAGATGAATTTCAGCAGGTTTGAGGTGTTTTCAAGGCTAGGAAGACAAAATCGAAGCATTGGAAGCTCGCGTGATTAAGGATTGCTTCATGAACATCTCGGGTGCTCTAGCTTCTTTATCTTTTATCTTTCTCAAACATGGTTTTCTACTTTAAACTTGTCTTGGTATTTGTTCTAAACATGCTTGTCTAAGCCTTTAAAGCCACCTAGAATTATGACGAATCTTTGTTAAAGTTTAAACTTGATTTGGTGATGTTTTTTTATTATGGATTGTCTTATGTTTAAATAAAGTTTGATGCTTTAATTCAATTGATGCTTACATGTTTGTTGGATTTAGGTTTTTTGATATTATTGTTTCCGTTGAATGCTTGATGATGGTCTATGTCATATAATAGGATTCAATTTACTTCATTAACTATGTGTTATGAAAAGTGTTATGGTAAATGCATGCTTAAAAACCATAGGAAAGATAATAGAAGTCAACCTCATGAAAATGTGCTAGCTTTTCTAAGATATCCGTGAGGTGGTTAGATTTATTGTTAAATCTTGTTTGTTTGATTGCTAGAATAGGTTGTTCGTGAGAATTCTATCTAGTATTTTGTTTAATAAACATGTCTATCAAATCAAATGAATGTGTTGAACTGGCTTTAAGTTTTAAACTGTGAGGTTGGAATTCATTTAAGGTCACTTAATCATAATTAGGCTAAACAACCGTGAGGGCGTTTAATTCCTAAACTGGTGTTTTTTAATAATTTGTTAGAAACCCGTAGGTGTCTTCTCGAAAAGGGTCGAGGGTCTTAGTTGTGGTATCTTTAAGTGGATATCTTTAATTACCAGTTCCATAATTGAAACATCTCCTTTTCAAGTGATAATTGTAACACAGAGGAGACAGGTCTAGGTGGTTCATTTCAATTAACTGTTTCAATCTTCAATTTTCGTGTCATTAGTTTATTTCATGCAAATTAATAATTTTTAGCAAAACCCCCCTTCAAATAATCTTTCATTTTTAAAGTCGTGTCTATTTAGTGAATGTTAATTTAGTTAATTGTAGCGTAATATATAGAGTCTTTGGGTTCAATCTCAGACTTATTTAGCTATAGTACATACGATCGGTCCACTGCCGGTTGTGTGTTAACTTAGTTTTTAGTGAGTCTTAGTTATAAATTTAAATCTTTTAGTGTCAGTTTTTATATATAGTATTAACACATCAATATATATATATAGGGGAAGGTTCATGCGAGAAGAGTAATTATTGCGAGAATTCTAAGAAATTAATAAATTCTGCATTTTTTCAATAAAAAACTTTTTTAACATGTAGAAAAATGATTAAATTGCAATATTTATTTATCAAATTTGATAATCAAGAAATAAAATTTAATAAATTTTGTTTATTTGTTAAACTTACACATGTTGAAGCCATATGTAGGTTATGTTACTTACACATAACTTACACATGTGTAGGTAAACTTAAAACGCTAAAAATACATACGAAAAAAAAAGTTTAATGTTTTTTTTAGTTTATACCTTACTCATTTGTGTGTAGGAAAGTAATTTTTAAAAAAAATTAAACCATTACCAAGTTTTTTTAATGATTTAGATTACTTCTGTTTCTTCTCGTATTATATGAGTATTCTCAAAGGAACTTAATCCTATATATATATATATATATATATATATATATATATATATATATATATATAAGGAAGGGGTAAAATGAGAACATGAGGTAGTTTTAAGAACATTGATGATGATTGATAGCCATTGATCATGGCTCATCTTGTGGCTGGTATTAAAAGCCTGATTTAAGAGTTTTAAAAATGAAGTAAAATGTAAAAATTAATAATATATTTGTAGGGAGGGTAAAATGGGTATTGAAAAATAATGATGCAGTCGAAAAATTAAAGTGCCAAGGAGTTGTCAAATCCAACTATTCTCCTCAATAAACTAAATAGGTTATATAACCAAGATTAAATAAAACCGACGGTGAACATATTGTTAATACCATGAACTCGATTCTCTCTCTAAAGACGAAGTGTAGAAATTGAAGGCGTCTGAAGCTCAAAGGTGAAGTAAATCGAAGGTACGTCGTGTTTGATGGTTTGATTTGAAGAAGAAAAACATAAATCTAAGGTATTAGTAAACTTTAAAACATGTATGTTGTTTATTGTTGTTCTATTCGAAAGTAGTTCTTATGGTATGTAGATGATTAGGATGATAGTGCGTTTGATTGTGTGATTTTGAAGAAAAATAACATAAATCTAAGATATTAGTAAAGATTAAAACACGTATGTTTGTTACTGTTGTAAGAATGTTTACGAAAAGAGGTTAATGGTTTAATGTGTTTCATATAGTGTTGTTGGTTGTTGATGTTCCAGGTTCATATTTATGGTAAAAATTGCTAAATGATAGTTTATAACATTACGAATTATGGGATTAATATTGTTTAAGACCAAGATAGTGAAAGACACAATTATTCATGAAACACAGTTGTTTTGTTGTTAAATCATACCTATTGTTTCAGTAGTTGATGTTTGTTTTTTTTTTGGAGTGTTTAAATTACGTTCTTGAAAAATACCTATTGTTATTTTCTTACTTTGGATACTTTTTTTTGTTTTAAAACACACTTGTTTTGTTGTTAACACACACTTATGGTTTCAGTAGTAGATGTTTGTTTATTTTTTTAGTGTTTAAACTTTTGTTCTCAAAAATAAACCTGAATGTTTGTTAATTGTATTGTTCATGTTATTTATGGTAAAAGTTGATTAATGATACTTAAGAAGATGACCAAATAGGTGTTTAAGTTTATTTAAAAACCAATATCTAAAAAAACAGAGTTTATGTTTAATTAACATGAAACACATTGATAATGTTTCTAAAAAACAGAGTTTTAGTTGGAAACACAACATTATACTTTTGATAAAAGCTTATATTTGATTATAAAAAGGTATTATGACGTCTACAAGAAGTGGTTCAAAGGTAATAGTTGGACGGAAAAAAACACATGTGGATGTGGTTGAAATTGAATCTAGTGTTAAAGGAAAAAGGAAGAATTCAATAAACAATCCAATTATGATTGAGTCAACTGGAAAAGGTAAGTAAGGTTGAATAATACTGTGTTGAAGTTAAATGTTTGTTAAATATACATACAGTAATTACCTTTTAACCATATGCAGGAAGCAGAAAGTTAAGTTAGAGTGTAAAAGTGTTACAAAAAAAGGAAAAAACCAGAAGTTAGTACGGATGATGATTATGTAGAAGAAGATGACGAAGAAATACATGGAAGAAAAATCGTTAGGAAAAATAGGTATCCTGGGTTGAAGACAAGGTCCTCACCTAGACAGTTAGCTTTAGGTATGAAGGTTCTTAATGATTATCAGAAAAAAATAATAAAAGAAATGGGGTTAGGGGAATTGTTAGATTTTAAAGTAGATGGAATATCTTCTAAGATTGCTCACTATGTTGTGGACATTTTAGATGTTGATTTAATGGTTTTGAAAGTTAGGGAGTTACATATCAAGGTCGATAAAGAAGCCATACATAAGTTACTGGGGATACCTTGTGAGGGAATTAAGTTTGAGGATCTTGTTCAGACTGTTAAATTGCATCCCCAAGTACAAAGTTGGAGAAACCGTTTCCCAAAGGAAGAAAACATCGCGACCACACAAATTGTCCACTATTTAACTGCTGGAGTAGATGATGAAGTTTTCGTTACCCAGATGGATTTCCTAATGTTATTTATTTCTAGCATGGTGGATAGTCATAAAAACAGTCGTGTGAAGGACAGTATATTGCAGTGTTTTAGTGGTGATACGGACTTTAGAAAGATTGACTGGTGTGATTATGTGTTAAGTCATATAAAGACGTCTAAAAAGAAGTGGAAGAACAATATATCGACATCAAATTATGTTGGTCCGCTAACTGTTCTGGTGGTAAGTTGAAGCATATCAAAATATTATTATAAAATTGTTATTTATAAGTTAAAACGTTTGTTTCTTTTTTTCTGGCAACTTCTATACGTTGACAGTTTTGAGTTTAGTGGATTGAACAAAGAAAGTGGTGTTAGGGCAATGCATTTCTGGACAAAGGATAGACTGAAGTTTAGGGAAGAATGGGAGATAAGAAACGGTAGTTTTGGTCTTGGGAAAAGGAAAGAGTTGTCGTCTGGAGATGTATTGATCAGGATAAATGAAGGGGAAATGAAGAGCATTGACGAAGCACTTGGGTTTAAGGTAATATAGGTTGTAAAGTTAGGTTTTATAAAGTATTTAAAAAAAATAAATTGTTTTAAAGGTATTAATTTGTAGACCCATTGTTATGCAGGAAAAAATGCTAATTGTGGAGGAAAGTTTTGTTCAGTTTAAAAAAATGAAGCTAATTTGGAAAAAAACATTGGTATAATGTATAAAACGTATCCAGTGAATGAGACGGTGTTGGAACTAAAAAACAAGTATGAATCGATGTTACTGGATAAAAATGAGTGGCGTGAAAGTGGTAATGGAAAAGATGAAGCAAGGGATTCAATACACCATGTATTGATGAGTTTAAATGGTAAAATACCATTTAAACTATAAGTTTATATTTCTGATGATTAATAATTGGTTTTAAAAAATGTATTTAATGAATGTTGTTGTTTTGTAGAAGGTACAAACAATACAATTATCGATGATAGAGAGAATGTAGTTGAAAGGTATATGGAATATAGTGAAAACGACCAGTCAGTTAACATGTTCACAGGTACGGTTAATGAAAATAGTAAATAAAATGGGTTGTATAGCTTTGAAGATTTTAGGTTTTCTGTTTTATTAATATTAAACATTTTTAAATATACATGTAATGTTTGGAAACATTATGAATACAAAGGTGCTGAAGCTACACAAGAAAAGTTGGTCGTTAAGTTACATATTTAAGTGATAAACTATTATAATTTTATGAAAAAGTTGAAAATTTATACACTCACTAATATGACCATTTAAATAAACAGATGAAAAAGTAGGTATGAAGGATTTGGTGAAGAAATATGGGCAAAGTGTGGATGGTGATGGTGATAAAAATGAAGGTAATATTTTTATTAGATGTGAATTAAAAGCCTGGTAAGTCTGGTAATATTAACAATATGGATAGGGATAATAAAATGATAACCAAACATGCAATAATTGTAGGTTTGGTTGTGGAAAATGAGGGTACAACAATACCAAAGGATAGCGTTGGGATCAAGGAGGATGGTGCTGCTGCTAACTATGAATTTTATGAAGCCTTTACTATGGGGCAAGCTGCTTACATTGATTCAAAAGGTAAAATGTAATTTGTTAAGTAAATTTGTAGATGTTAATACGTAGTTATAAGCCTTTACTAATAAGTAACTTTGAAAAACACAGCTGTAACGACTTGTGGAGATGGTGACAATGTCGGAAAAGGAAGTATAAAAGATGGGGATGGTGATAAAAATGAGGGTACAATAACACAAAATGATATTGTTGCGAATGGGGATGGAGATAAAAATGAAGGTAATATTTTTATTAGATGTGTATTAAAAGCTTTGTAAGTCTGATAATATTAACAATATGGATAGAGATAGTAAAATGATAAACAAAAATGCAATAATTGTAGGTTTGGTTGTGGAAAATGAGGGTACAACAATGCCAAAGGATAGCGTTGGGAACAAGGAGGATGGTGCTGCTGCTAAATATGAAGATGATGAAGCCTTGAATATGGGACAGGCTGGTTACATTGATTCAAAAGGTAAATTGTAATTTGTTAAGTAAATTTGTAGATGTTAATATGTAGTTATAACCCTTTACTAATGAGTAACTTTGAAAAACACAGATGTAACAACTGGTGGATATGGTGACAAAGTCAAAAAAGGAAGTATAAAAGATGACAGAGCATGCAGCGGGTCAAGTAAGTTGAATATAGAAGTCGTAGGTAATGAAGGGAAATAGGAGTCAATGATTGTGCCTCAAGGTTAGTATTTATTTATTATGAGTTAGTTAAAAAAACTCGTTTGTTATTAACTAATAATGTTTTCTATTGAAAAAACAGAACTGAAGAATGATGTTACTGTGGCGGTTTTTAGAAAAGATTTTGTTAGCATTGATAAAAGTAACTCTACAAAAAAGGTTGTGTCATATCTAGATGATTCTGAGATTCCGGGGTTTAGCATGGGATTAACCCAAGAAGAAGAAAAAACTGTGGAGGTTCCTAAAGTGAACCGAGTGTTGCCAATAAAGCTAAATTTTGATGATGATAGGGAGATAGAAACAGAAGTAAGCCGAAAAGAGGAAATGGTATGGGAATTTGTACTTAAGCATTGTGAAGAGAAAGATAAACTCAAGACTGATAAACCAAATGAGGATGAAGAAAAATTAGGAGGAGGAATTGCGGGTGATGAAATGGAAGAAGAAAAATATCCGTAAGTAATAAATTAAAAAAATGTTATAAAATTATTCGCTTATAAAAGTATTGTTGAATGTAAACAATTATGACAGGTATGTTTTGTTTCAAAGCAAATTTAGGGAAAGGGGTGAGGCGTATGTGTTTAGAACATTGAAGCCCGATTGCGAGGTTTATGGGTGTATTATAGACATGTGGGCTGCGGTAATGAATTTGGAAGAAAAAAAAGGCCCGATTGGTTACCAAGGCGGTTGTTTTGTGGTATAAACACTGTGGTAAGAAAAAATCCATAGTAAATAAAAAGATTATTTAATAATATAATTATTATAAAAACGTTTGTTTGAATGTAGGTGGATTGGATGTTGCATTCAAAAAGTGAAGATCATGCTAGTAGGTCAGTTGCCTTTACCAAAAATATGCTTGGGACATTGAGCGGATCCTTGCACGAAATGGATTTGGAAAGTGTAGATCTTTTATTCATTCCAATAGTGGAGCACAAACATTTCTACTTAGTTGTATTTGACTTGAAGGACAAGGTGATAAATGTGATTGACAACATCAAGGAGAACTTGAGTTTGGTTGGGTACACCGATGATGAAGAATATCACAATAAAAGCACACCCTATAAAGTGGTAAATAACTTTTGGTCTCAACGCACTAGTTTATATTTATTTGTAAATACTTAGTAAAAAATACCGAATATTTAACGTGAATGTTTATTTGTGTTATTATATACAAGGAGCTTCTGGTGCACTATTTAGAGTTGTGGCGCCACAAGAGCCTTATTGGGTTGAAGGCACAACCAATTGATAGGCTAAACATCACATGGGCTACCACTAAGAACACAACAGATTCGGGTGTATTTGTAATGAGGCACATGGAAAAGTTCAATGCTGGAAGCTTACCATTTAGGGCTGGGTTTAACTCAAATGGATTAAGGAAAAAAATCAGTTAAAAACTTTAAGGAAGAAAATTGCTGCAAAAATTCTGTTATCCGATGGAACTATTTATATGGAAAAAATCAAAGCAGAATTGGGGATAGGGAAGGAAAATTGATGTTGTTAAAGTTGTGAAACAATCTTATTTATCTTTTGGTAGTTATCTTTTGAAAGTGGTATGGGAATGTAGTATATGTAATGTAGGTTAACATGTAGTAATCATCGTGTATGATATGTTTGGTAGACATTATTAATATTTTGGTGAAGCATGTAATGGGAAAGTAGTAGTCTTTATGTTTAGTAGAAATGTTTACTAGGACGATTATGAATTTCCAGTGTGAAAAATATGTTTGGTAAAAAAAACCTTGTGTTAGTTTAATAAAGTTGAGGTTGTGAAAAAAAAATATAGAAACACCTTAAAGCTTATGTGTCAAAAGTAAATCCATAGAAAATAATTTAAACGGACTGTTGAAGCTACTATAGTATATATAGGAATAGTTGAATACTAGTTGACTAAATTCAAGTAAGTAGTGTTATTTAATAAAGTTTTGGTTGTGAACTAAACAAATTAAAAAGAAACTAATTTATTTAATATAGTTGGTTAATATTACGGAGCAAATCTAGATAAAATCTTTTAGGTGAACTATAGTCTTGCATAGGTATGGGAAAATGTAAAATGTGTCAGACATGTGTAAAAATAAATAAAGAAGATTATATTGTAGAAACAAAGCAAAATGTCAAACGTGAACTATAGATGACTTTAAACTTACATTGGGACCATGTATTTATTTAATATTAATGGTTTATGGTAGAGACATGTGTACCTTTACCAACTTTCATATGTTGTTTAATGTGTTGTAGACATGTTTAATAGTACGATTAAGAATATCCTGAGACAAATAGTATGGGTGTTAGTAAAAACTAGTGTTATTTTATAAAGCTGAGGTTGTGAACAAACCAAAATAAAATTAAACTAACTTATTTAATATAGTTGCTTATGTGAGTCAGTTGGTTATTAGGACCAAGGAGTGTATGTTGAAAAAACAAAGCTAGATAAAATCTTTTAGGTGGATTATAGTGTTTGATGGCATTGGGAAAGTGTATATTGTGTCAGACATTTGTAGTATAAAGATATATATTCTTGCATTGGGAAAATATGAGTAATTTTGGTGGTTGATGATAGAGACATGTGTTGTTTTACAAACCTTCTAACAACCGAAAGTTTTGTTCATTGTACGATAACAATTAATGAGGTAGGTAGAGCAGTATAGTGTGCATGGGAAAATGGTATGTAATAGTAAATTTTTGGTGATAGAGACATGTGTTTCATAGACAAGCAAGATAAAAGCAAAAAACTATGGTGTAATTGACAAAATGGAATTATTATAGGAAAAGCGTTAAGGTAGATTAAAAGTTAAATGAGTTGGTGAATAATTTATAATATTAGTTGTTGAAAACTTATTAATTACGTTGTGTATATAAAGGGTGGTGGTCGGTCTTGTTATTATAAGTAAAGTAGGAAAGATTTTTTGTTGATGAAATAAGGTATGGAAAACACATATAGTTTTTTACTTTAAAATTTTTAAAATAATGAGTTGGTGAAGAGATAAGGTATGAAAAAAACATATGGTTTTTTATTTTTACTGAAAGATATTTTATAAAGTTGAGGTTGTGAAAAAACCAAAATAAAAAGAAACTAACTTGTTTAATATAGTTGGTACTTATTACCAAAGAGTGTATGTTTCAAAAGCAAAGCTAGTTAAAATCTTTTAGGTGTATTATAGTGTTTGATGGCATTGGAAAAGTGTATATTGTGTCAGATATTTATAGTATAAAGATATATATTCTTGCTTTGGGAAAAATATGTTTAATTTTGGTGGTTTATGATAGAGACATGTGTTGTTTTAAAAACCTTCTATCAACCAAAAGTTTTGTTCATTGTACGATAACAATTAATAAAGTAAAATGGTTGAAAAAAATTAAGGTTTTAGGTGAGTAGGTAGAGCAGTATAGTGTGCATGGGAAAATGGTATGTAATAGTAAATTTTTTGTGATAGAGACATGTGTTTCATAGACAAGCAAGATAAAGTAAAAAAAAAGATGCTGTAATTGAGAAAAGTGAATTATTTTAGAAAAAGCATTTATGTAGATAAAAATTAAAATGGGTTGGTGAATAATTTTTAATGTTAGTTGATGAAAACTCATTAATTATGCTGTGTATATAAAGGGTGGTGATCGGTCGTCTTATTATAAGTAAAGTAGCTAAAGATTTTTTGGTGATAAGATAAGGTATGAAAAAAACATATGGTTTTTTATTTTTACTGTAAGATATTTAAAATAATGAGTTGGTATTGTGCATAGATAACAATTGAAAAAGGAGGAAATAAACGTTTGTGTGTCCTGGAAGACGGTGTGTCAAAGAAAAAAAATGGTAATTGAAGATTGGGTCAAGGAAGGAGAATATTAAAGGGACACCAGTAAACACATATAAGCGAAATATATGATTTAGGTAAAGTGGACTCCATAAAGGAGGCTGCAAATTTTAAAGGAAAAATTTATGAAATTGGGAGAGGGCACGAGGTAGGATATTTAACAAATGAGGAAGATGTAGAAAAAGAACTAAAGCAGAACAATGAAGAGGAGTATTGCCCGCATGAAGATTGGAACGATTTCAAAGAATTTTGGCTTTCATCTCCAGAACGTAGTCTTGAACCTGTATTTGATCCATTCTCAAATGATGAAAATGAGACAGATGCAAGATGGAGTCCGTGAAGACTGTAGTTGTATAACAAAAAAATTATGATTAAGGTGTAATTTTCTAAGTGTGTGGTTTATTAATTCTATGATTATGTATTTCTAATGAATCTAGTAATGATTATAGTTAAGGTAATAGTAAAATGGTTAAAGGGTTTGGTTAGCTGTTAACAAATTTGAAGGGAATTGGGAAAATAGTTTGGAAAAAAATGATTTGAATAAATGGTGTAAAAGTGAATCTTTTAAAATAATATAATATTATAAGCCATACAATTGATGTTAATGTGATTTGAAAGTAGATGTGAAAATTGAAAAAGAGTATAAAGTAGTTTGGGATGTGAGATGCTTAGATGATGAACATTCAATTTACATGTTATTATTCTTAAAGATACACAAACACAAGTTAATAAGTATATACAATTAAGCTTCTTTACCTACCAACACATGAACATATATATATATATATATATATATATATATATATATATATATATATATATATATATATATATATATATATTCCAAATTGATTATATGCATACACATAACATACCTACACATGATCAGTAGCATATACACATATATTTCAACTTCATGCAAACACCACACACATTAAAATATCCACCCATCTAATTTGTTAATATATATTACTGTACCTACACCTTGCACACACATACAACTTACACAATCATATGAACCAATCACTTCACGCTCATTTTTACTTTGACTCCTACCACTATACACACACATATATCTATATATATATATATATATAGACATCTAAACACAAAAACAACCTCACTATTACGTTAGATTTTATCATACACATATTTGCATATATTCATCACATACTAGTACAACGTTGTTAGGGTTATTTCCTTGTTAAGATTTACTTTGTATTTTGTTTATATGTTTGTATAGTTTAGGGTTTATTATGTATTTTCCTTAAACTTGCATTTTGTTTGTTATAGCATGTAGTGTGCGTGTGTTAGGAGAGAGGCTATATCACTTTTACACTGTTAGAGAGAGAATTAACTGTGTGTGATTTATTTTCTCCTGCACTTTGTACTACGAATTGCTTTGATCATCAATATACAAGAGAATTTATGAGTATGAACTGTGTTTGTGATTGAATCGTTTGTTTGTACGCTTTATTCTGATCATTTGAGTGATATTATCGATCCAATTGAACCTATCAATTGGTATCAGAGCTTTCGGTTTGTGTTCTTCGCTGTTTCTAAGCAAAACACATCAATATTGCTCAAAATATCATGATCTGAATGAATTGTTGGTGTTTTTAGGTGTGATTTATCATCATAATCACTCTAATTCACAGCGATTGTGCAGATTCTATCAGATCATCATCAGATCTGAAGAATTAAGAAGAATAGAAAAAGTTACTGTTCGATCAATTTTTGCTCAAATTCATCGAAAAATGATGATGTTTTGGATTGATTGATACAAGGGTTTGATAATCGGACTATTTCACAGCTTGTGTGTGAATTTTGGACAATTTGGACAAGTTTTAGACAAAACCCAGAAAATCTTCATGAAGAAGATGATGAACAGTTGATTTTTGGTTGAAGATTAACTTGCCGGGTGATATATTTGACTTAGACAATTTCCTTGGACTTAGAATTTGTGAAGAAATTAGGTCCTGTGCAGCCGTGTAAGGGAATTTGTTCTAGACGGGTGAAGAATTTGACTTGAAAAATTGCTACTGTTCAGCCGGATCAGACACTGTTGTGCCGCGTGATACACTGTTACGCCGGGTGATAGAGAAAATACAGCCGGGTAAACTTCAACTGTGTAGCCGGGTAATTAACAACTCTGTCGTGTGACCAAGTACTGTTCAGCCGGGGAAGCTCTTTGCCGTGTCAAGATTCTGCCGGGTCAAAGACTTATTGCCGTGTGAAGTTTTTCTTATTGCCGGGTAACTGTTCATCCGGGTGAAGAAGAAAAACAATTACAACTGTTTGGCCGTCTAACTGTTTAGCCGTGTGAAGACTTTTTCTGCCGGGTGAAGAACAAATACACTGTTTAGCCGGTTGAAGAAGGATTTTCACTGTTTTGCCGTGTGACTCTTTTTAGTTGTTTTTCAATACTTGTTTCTTATCTTGTCTTTAATTTCTTGTCTTTATTTTAGTATTTTAATCACTTCTTTTAAAAATTAACAAAAACCAAAAATATTTTCTTTAAAATTGTTAAAAAATGGCTCCTAATGATGATTCTGATAACCGTGTTCCTAGACTTTTGAATCGTGCAGATTTCAAGAACTGGACCATCAGGCTGAGACATCATTTGTGTTCTATTGACAATGACTTATGGAAATCCATTGAGAAGGGTCCTCACATTCCAACTCAGACACAACCAGATAGTGCCAGTACCTATACTAAGGATTCTACTACACCTTATCCAGAGGATAATCTGTCAGCTGAAGACTTGAGGAAGGTAAAGAATGATAGCAAGGCCTATTCGTTGATGTGCAAGGGGTTGCCATTACAAGTTTTGTCTAGATTGGATGCATATCAGACTGGTTATACATGCTTCAAGGCATTGAAGTCTATATGTGAAGGAGGAGAGCAGTTAAGAAGTTTGAAGAAATCTAAGTTGAAGAGACAATTGGAACTATTTGAACACATCAATGGAGAGACAGTTCACCAGATGATGAACGGGTTTGTTCACTTAACTACTGAGATGTCAAACCTCGGAGTTAAGACTGAACTTCAAGACTTAAATGATCGATTGTTATGTGCTTTACCATCATCATGGAAGCAGACTGTTACTCTTTTGAAGCATACTGAGAAATTCCCAATGGAATTGGATCTGCTGATTGGGAAAATTGAAGAAGTTGAGATTGATGAAGGATCAAGAAATTCTGATAGATCAACGTCACAAACTCAATACAAGTATGTGGTAAATCCTGTCAATACTGTGGATAATGCTTTTCTTATGCAAAATACAACAAAGTTTGAAGAAGAGGATGACTTATTCGTTGGTGCAAGTTTCTATACTGATTCAGCATATTTTCCAAATTCACCAACTTATTCTCAACCTCAATCTCCGCCAAGAGCTCAAGTTCAAGTTCCAAGTCAGAATGTGAAGAATCAATCAGAAAATCAAATTCCAAATGTTCAAGCCAAGGTGAAAGACGTCATGAATATTCTGTTGCAAGATGACGAAACAAAAACTGCCTTTACTGCTTTTATGGCAAGTTTTCAAGCGTACCAAGGTAGTCATTTAAGTCAAATGGACGTTGTTCTTCAAGACTTATTTGAAATGGATCCAGTAGATGTTGAGGAAATGGATCTTAACTGGCAGATGGTTATGGTAGCTTATCGTACTCAAAAGCATGCATATGTTAACAGAAGTTACAAACCTCATGCTAACAAGACTGTTGGATTTGACAAATCTAAGGCCAGATGTTTTAACTATAACCAGTATGGTCATTTCTCAAGAGAATGTAAAGCTCCAAAGAATTTCAATGACCAAGCTAGTTCAAGCAATCAAGGTCAAGGTCAAAGTTCTCAACAATCAACGAGTTATCAAGGCAGAAATCAACGTTTCTTTCAGAAACCATACCAAAGTCTTCCTATGCCTGAATTGAAGGATGAAGGAAAGAAGCCAGAAGACCAAACAAAGGCGTTGGTTGTAAGTGTGAAAGACGGGTATGATTGGAGCGCTTATGCAGAACAATTCACGTCTGATCTTACATCGAGTCTGGCATTGGTATGTGAAGTAGAAGAAGATTGGTCAGAAGAAGGGGATTGTAAAATGATTGAAGATGTGAGTGAAGATTCAGAAGATTATGACTGGAGTGCAAAATCTGATCCTACTGAAGAATCTGAGTCTGAACTCGTGCTGATGGCTACTGCCAGTGAATCTTCATCATCTACAGAACAACCAAAGGTTAATACTGACCTACCCCCTAACTATGTTCCATTACCTGCTGATGTCAAGGAAAGGCTATGTTCTGAACAGTGCATTCAACAAGTAGAACATTATCGGACTCATTCATTTAAAATCGGTGACAAATTAAGCAAACATGAGAAAATTCATGAACAACTTAAAATTGATCACAAAATTGCTGATGAGAAGATTTTGTCACTTAAAGAATCATGGAACAAAACCTTAAAGGAACTGGAATTGATAACCAAACAACTTGAAGAAATGACAAAGAACTTTGAACAAGAAAAAGTTGCACATGCTGTCACTCAAGTTGAATTAACAAAGGTTAAAAGCTGTAAAACAATGGTTAAACAACTTATCAAAGAAAGAGGTAACAAAACCAAAACCGGGTTGGGTTTTACACATGAACCGATGCCAAATTCAATCACTCAAACCTTACCGGAAAACTTTAATGAATTTGATCATTCACCTGAAAATGAACGAAAATTTAAAGAAATTCAAAGAAGTAAATCCGAGTCTGAAGGATCTGAGGTGTTGATTGAAAGTTTGAGAGAAGAAGAAGGAATGACAACTGAAGCTGATGATGAAGCAAGCAACAAATCTGAAAACAAATTGGAACCTGTTCTTATCCAACTTGTTGAGTATCCAAAGCTTAATCCCGAACCAGAAACACCGGTGAAGGAAGAAGGTGAATTTTCAGGATACAATGATCCTGAATACATCAAGTGGAAGAAGGAACAAAAGGCGCAAGTTGCAGCTCAGTTGATCAAGAAGAAAGAAGTGAACATGACTGAAGTTTCAAATGCTAAGAAGCAAAAATCGAAAACAATAAACAATCAATCTGAAACAAAACAGTCAAAAGGCAAAAATGTCTTAAAATCGAATGATAACACAAAAGTTCAAAGTGTTAAAACTGACAAAGTTAAACCTGTCAAGAAAGTGTCAAAAGAAAAGAAAATCAAGTTTGTGTCTGCAGGAACGTTTGATTTGAACGGATCTTATGGTAAACCAATTAATTCTCCAATCAAATCTAACTCTGGTCTGAAAACAGGTTCAGGTCCTAAGTCTTCCGCTGTCAATGAAAAGAGAATTGAAAACAAAAAGGTGACCAAACAGAACAGTTTAAAATCGAACCAAAATCCCATGCAATCAAAAGCACAAACAATGACTCCACAGAAAAATGTTAATCTAAAACCGAACAACTATGATAACGAATCACGTTTTGGTTCAACATCAAGAGTTAACAATCGGCTCTTTAGGATTAGCAAGAAACATTGTGAAATTTGTGATAGATATAATCATGCAACTGCTGAATGTTTCTTTAACAGGTACTGCAGTTTCTGTGACAAAAGAAATCATTCTTCAGAAGAATGTTATTTTAACAAATTTTGTGATATCTGTGAGAGAAGAAACCATGACACAAAAGATTGTTTCTTTCGATCAAACTCGACTAGAGAAATGACTCCATATTCAAACTTTCAAAGAAATAATTCATATGTTTTTCAAAATATGAGTCAAAGTCATTCTCCGGTTTTGAGAAATTTCAATCAAAACAATTCTGTTTCTAACTTTTCAAGGAATGTGCAGGTTAACAGTTTTAAACCAAGAGCTTTAATGGTTAAGAATCAAAAGTTTGAAAATAACCTTGATCCTAAGCTAGAGGAAAGGTTTATTGCTTTGAGGAGAAAGCAATCATTGAACGCCAATGGGCGAAGTTATCAGCATCAAAATCTTTTAAACGAAACAAATTTTCAAAATGTTCAATACCAACAAGTTACTATTGCAGATAGATTCGGAAAACCCAAGACCGTGTGGGCCTGGGTTGACCAAACTAACTGAAAATTTTTGTTGAAATGCAGGTACGCCCAAGAAGACCTATCAACTCATGGTTCGTTGATAGTGGGTGTAGCCGGCACATGACAGGCAACCATGCCTTGCTTCAGGATTTCAAGCTGAAAAATGGTACTCACGTAGCGTTTGGAGGTGATGCGGGTGGAAAGATAACAGGAGAAGGAACAGTATCCAATGGGGTCATTAGTTTTGATAAAGTCAACTACTGTGCACAGTTGAACTTTAACTTACTAAGTGTATCTCAAATTTGTGATAAATCTTATTCAACTTTATTTGATGATTCTTTCTGTTATATTCTTAAACCAGGTTTCAAGATTGACAATGAGTGGGTAGTGGTAAAAGCTCCAAGAGATCGTGATGTATACAAGTTGGATATGTCGCAGATTGATGCTGATACCGAAACAACCTGTCTCATTGCCCATGCCTCAAATGATGAGAGTCAGCTTTGGCATAGACGGCTGGGCCACTCCAACTTCAGAAACATGAACCGTTTGGTAACTGGAAATCACGCTGTGGGAATCCCATCGAAGAAATTCTCCACAACTGATCTCTGTCCAGCATGTTTGAAGGGCAAACAGCATCGGATGTCTTTTAAGTCCAAGCTCGAGAACTCCATTTCAAAACCTTTGCAGATGCTACATATGGATCTTTTTGGACCGACAAATGTTCAAAGCATCGGCAGAAAATCATATTGTTTAGTTATCATAGATGACTTCACTAGATTTTCATGGGTTTATTTTTTGCATGCAAAATCTGAAACAGCTGAATTATTGAAAGAATTTATCATTAAAATTGAAAATCAATTGGAATGCAAAGTTAAAACTTTAAGAAGTGATAATGGAACTGAATTTAAGAATGCTAATGTTGATTTATTTTGTGCAGAAAAGGGGATTGCTCGTCAGTATAGTGCTCCAAGAACGCCTCAGCAAAATGGGGTTGCGGAACGGAAAAATCGGACACTAATTGAAGCTGCAAGATCCATGCTCGCAGATGCCAAAATCCCTATCACTTTCTGGGATGAAACTATTGCTACTGCGTGTTTTGTACAAAATAGAACATTATTAGTTCAAGATAAACAGAAAACTTCTTATGAGTTGGTGTTCGGAAGAAAACCAAATATTTCTTACTTGAAAGCATTTGGTTGTCCAGTTTCGATCCTTAATCTAAATGAACATCTCGGGAAGTTTGAGTCAAAATCTGACGATGGATTTTTCCTAGGATATTCGTCTGTTTCTAAAGCTTATCGAGTTTTTAATAGCAAAACAAATACTGTTATTGAAACTATCAACGTCAAGTTTTTAGAAAATTCGTTTCCGTTAGTGGCTCATGGTCCCGAATGGTTATTTGATTTGGATTCGTTATCTAGATCTTTCAATTCTAACTTATTTGATTTTTCAGGAAAAACAAGGAAGGAATCAGGTGACTTAGGAAGCTTTAGTGACGATTCTGATAATGACGAAGATGGAAATCTCAACTCTGAATATCCATTTATGTCTTTTCACAATCCTGATCATGTCAAATCCAGTCAAGCTCCGGGTCCTTCTGGTTCGCAAGAAGATCAAGAATCAAACAATCATGAAGAAAATGTGAATTCGCAAATGTCTCCTAATGATGGTGGATCCGTTCAAAATCAACCATCATCGGATCCGAATGTTGAAGTTACTCCTGAATCATTTGATTACTTCATCAATTCACCGGATCAAGTCCCGAATTTCACACCGCATACTTCAACTATACTACAAGATCTACCAAATCTGAATACTTCTAATCTAGAGACTCAAGTGCAAGGAGGTGATATTCCTATTCATCGAATTCACAAGAAACATCCTGTCTCTCAGATTATTGGGCCGTTGAATCAGAGAACTACAAGAAGTCAGACAGAGCAAGCAAATGTTTGTCTTTATTCGTGTTTTCTATCTCAAGTGGTGCCAAAGAATATTTCAGAGGCATTGCAAGACAATAGTTGGATTGAAGCCATGCAAGAGGAATTGCTTCAGTTTCGCAAACAGGAAGTTTGGAAACTTGTGGACTTACCTGAAGGAGAGAATGCGATTGGTACAAGATGGTTGTACAAAAACAAGCCAGACGAACGTGGCATTGTTGTGAGAAACAAAGCAAGACTGATTGCACAGGGATACACTCAGGAAGAAGGCATTGATTATGAAGAGGTGTTTGCTCCTGTCGCAAGACTTGAAGCCATACGCGTTTTTCTTGCATATGCGTCTTTCATGAAGTTTAAGGTATTCCAAATGGACGTCAAAGGTGCTTTCTTGTATGGACCTATTACAGATGATGTTTATGTCAGACAACCTCCGGGTTTTGAAGATCCTGACTATCCTCATCGGGTATACAAGTTGAGTAAAGCTCTTTACGGTCTACATCAAGCTCCTAGAATCTGGTATGAGACATTATCCAAGCATTTACTAGAACACGGATTTACAAGAGGTCAGATTGATCCAACTTTGTTCATGAAGAGGGATAATGATGATCTATTGTGCGTTCAAGTTTATGTGGACGATATTATCTTCGGTTCAACCAGTGAGTCCATGTGCAAAGAATTTGAAGAAATCATGAAGTCAAGATTTCAGAAGAGTTCGATGGGAGAGATTAATTTCTTTCTGGGATTACAAGTGAAACAGTCTGCTGACGGAATTTTTATCAACCAATCAAAATTTGTTGAGAAGTTGCTGAAGAAGTTCAAGATGCAAGATTGTCAGACTATCCGAACTCCTTCTGACGTAAATTGCAAGATACAACCTGATCCAAAGGGCAAAGCAGTTGATCAGACACTATACAGATCAATGATCGGTTCTCTGATGTATCTTACTGCATCAAGACCAGACATCATGTACGCTGTGTGTGTATGCGCCAGATATCAGTCAGATCCGAAAGAGTCGCATCTTATTGCTGTGAAGCGTATATTCAGATATCTCAAAGGGAAACCGAATCTTGGGTTATGGTATCCTTATGAAGGAAATTTTGAATTATATAGCTATTCTGACAGTGATTTTGGTGGGTGTGCTCTTGACATGAAATCGACTACTGGTGGTTGTCAATTTCTAGGTCCAAGGCTTGTCTCTTGGCAATGCAAGAAGCAAACCAATGTTTCTGTATCCACAGCTGAAGCAGAGTATATCGCTGCATCTGCAGGATGTTCTCAGGTTTTATGGTTACAAAATCAGTTGCTGGACTACGGGTTTAACTTTCTGAAAACTCCTATTTACATAGACAATACTGCTGCTATGTTTATAACTGCTAATCCTGTTCAACATTCTAAAACCAAACACATCGAAATTAGATACCACTTTTTAAGAGATAACTCTGAAAAAGGTTTAATAATCTTGATTAAAGTTCATACCGACAAACAACTGGCAGATCTTTTCACAAAATCATTTTTGTCAGGCCGGTTTGAATTTTTAATTCAATCCATAGGATTAATCAATCATGATTGATTCTATTTTTCGAAAATCAAAAGAAAAATCAGAAAATATAAAAGCCAAAAATATAATAAGTTGATGTTAAGTTTGATTCCTTTGCCTTTTATTTTATGTTTTGCATTGTGTGTGTGCATGAAAAAGAAAATAGAAAAGCTAAAACAAAATATAAAAGCAAAAAGAAAAGAAAATATCATGTCATAAGAATCTATATTGCAAAAAGTGAGAAATGATAGATACACTAGACATTATTTGGTACATCATTTTTAATAAAGACTGATGAATGTTAAATTGATGTGCTAGACAGCTCAGGCAATTAGACTGAACAAGTAAGTTGATTGTTGACAAACATAAACTTAATGATCTTTGTGTTAAGTTCCATTGTTATACATGTCTAGATATATATCTTTTGAAACATTGCTTGTGATGATAGTTGTGCATGATCGGGTAACGATGCAGTGTATTCAGTGTGATGAACCGCATCGTGAGCTTCTTTGTTGTGGTACCCACAGACCTGAAGTCTCACACGAAGTCTCTTCTGAGCTTCAAGATGCAGCAAAAGATTCCAAAATGGAACAAAAAGAGTCCCAAATGTGGACCGACACCAAACAAAAATTCCAAAATGGAATTCAGAAGATTCCCAAGGGGAACGATAGGAAAGAAAAATTCCCAAAGTTGGAATTAAAAAGAAGTCCCAAAGTGGACCAAATCCGAATAGAACCCAGATTCCACACTGTGTATGACTGTAAGTGACCAGTTCTTGTGTAATATGCATTCAGGTAGTGATTGATAAGGAAATATGTTGACATATGTATACTTGTGGGTCACATAAGTCATTCTAATCGAACCTTAAATATCATCATGATACTGAAAAAGTAAGTGTGTCAATTCGAGCTAATTGGTATGTTTTCATATCATCACTCAATCAAGCATAAGTCAAATGTCTATTCAAAACTTGCAAAACATGTTCAGATAATGTGTGGTATGATCTCACTGCGATATTTTGATTCATTGCATTGCATATGTATTTATTTTAATGTGTGTGCTTTGTGTGTGCAGGCATATGGAATCATTATTGACACATCAACATCCTTGTTAAACTTAAAAATTTCAAGAAATTTCAAGTTTAGGGGGAGAATAAATTGAAGAAAAATATCTACAAAAATCCAAAAATATTTTGTTTTGAATAAGTGTGTTTTTTGAATGAACAAGATTATAAGTTATGAAAAGCAAAGGTATTGGATGTGTTAAAAACAAACCCAAGGTCTTGTAATTTGTTTTTAAGAAATTGCTTCGGGATATAGAAAAATTGGTTGTGCAAAAACATTTTTTGAAAAAGAAAAAGAAAAATTGACTTTTAATTGAGAATTAATTTGTTGCAATGTTTAATGTTGTTTGATAATTAATATGACAAACATTCTTTAAGGATATCTTGTCTAATTAATATGTCGGAGAATGTTGCAGGTGCAATAAATGACCGTTGAAAAAGTCAACAGACGAGGAAAATTGAAGAAATTGCTTAAGTGTTATTGCCGGGTAAAGATATCAGATACAACTGTACAGCCAGGTAAAGAACTGTTCAGCCGTGTAAAGTTGTAAGTCTGATACTTGCCGGGTGATTAAGGAAAAAGGTGAAGATATTATGATCACTGTACAGCCGGGCAATGATCATGTCAAAAACAGCCGGGTGAAGGTCATAGATATCTTGCCGGGTGACAAGTGTATACTATACAGCCGGGTAATGAAGAAGTCTTGTTGCCGTGTAAAGGTATGACACTATGTTGCCGGGTAATGAAGAAGTGTATGCCGTGTGAAGAAGGTTGTCAAAGGTTGCCGTGTAAAGAAGAAAGCAAGCCGGATGATGAAGGAAAGCAACTGTGTTGCCGGGTGATGAAGAAGGTTGCCGGGTGATGTTTTGATGACAACTAGTCTGCCGGGTGATGAATAAAATTCATCAGGTGTAGTTGTTCCTTAAACCCTTACCCGTCACTACAGTGACTTACCCGTATCTACAGTGCTTGACCCGTCAAGTGATTTTCACGTGTTGGTGACTTGTTTTATGTACTTGACCCGTAACTACAGTACTTGACCCGGCAAGGTTATTGGGCCTATTTTGCTTTTGTTGACCCGGCACTTAAAGTTTGACCTAAAATTTTTTGACGATACAAATACCGCCTCTTCACAAACACTTATCATTTCACACACATTCACTTTCACCCAAACACTCTGAACTTCAAATCGCCATTGTTATCATAGTCAATCTGTTGCTCTATAACAAAGATTAATAGATTGATTAAGGTAGAGATTATGTGTTTTTGACCTAAATCGACCTGCAAATCAACTGTTAAAAGGAAAAACGATGATGAACAGTGTTTTGAACTTGAATCGACACTTTGATTTTGAGCATTAAAACTTAAATCGAATGTTGTTTTAGGGTTAAAATCTGTCGATCATCAACATTCAATCATTCATTTGCACTAAAACACCTTAAAATCAACTGAACAAGTGAAATGTGCTTAACTAATAAAAATCGCCATTGATGAACTTTGAAGCCTTTTAAAAGCTAAACATCAAAATGATGAAATGTCTGTTAAAAGTGATTGAACTTGTTAAAACTGAACCAAAACACATTAAACTGTTTCATCATAAAATTTATCAAAATTTTTGCTTAAAGTGAGTAACTGTTAAAAGCCTAAACATGATGTATAATCTTTAAAATTCAATGTTGTTTGATTAACATGATGAAAATCAGGTTATTAGAACAATTTAGGATTTAAAATGATTATATTAATATTTTGCTTTCTAACTTTTAGTTAAACACTGGTTAAAATTTTGATATGTTTAATGAAGAATCTAATACATTTGCCTTGTTTTGTGTTTTTGTTTGTGTTTAACAGATGGAGACTCTCAAATTTGAGCCTAAACATAATCTGGTAGCATGTTTAGATGAATCACTGCCGGAGACAGAAGGTTATAGAGATATGATTCAGTTCATCAAGAGGACTAAGTATGTATATGCTATATGTGCCAAACCGGTCATATATGCAAGGCTGATCAAAAGCTTCTGGAGATCAGCAGAGGTTGTGAGGAATGAGAATGGTGATGTTATGATTAGAGGACATATCACTAGGGATTGGGTACTGAATGTGACTGAAGATGCTATTAGACAAGCTCTGAGGATAGATGAGGATGAGGTTGGTATGTTAGATGAGCTGACCATGGAGGAGTGCAAAACTTGTTTTGTGAACATGGGACATCCACCTGTGTTTCCAAAGTCACAGTTTTTCAGAGCTAAGTTGGGGAAGAAGTATAAGCTGCTGTGTTATGTTGTGCAGCAATGCATGTCTAGAAGGAGTGCAGGGTTTGATAACTTTCCTTCAGACATTGCATCACCAATTGTGGCAATTGCAGAGAACAAGCCATTCAACATGTCAAGGTGGATTATGAATGGTTTTGTTTTCAATTTGATGAAAGGAAAGAGATTTAAGTTCCTTATGTACCCGAGGTTCTTACAGCTGATGATAAACATTGCTTATCCTATCATCAGATCAGAGGGTTATGCTGGAGGCATATTATACACTGAGGACATGAACGATCTCTCTTATCGAAAGATGAGTATCGGAAATGTGCCTGATATAGATTTGTTTGATTATATGAGAGATATAATCAACAATGAAGAAGATGTGGATGGAGTATATCATCACATATCTCATGGAGAGATTGTGAATCCGTTAGATCTAATTGATGAAGAGATTGATGATGCTAGTGTTAATGGTGATAGTGATGATGGTAAGGATGATGGTAATGATGATGGTGGTGATGATACTGAATCTGAATCTAATTCAGAGGAGGTTGAACCTATGGAAGTAGAGAATGTGGTGATAGAAGAACCTGCTGAGGTTGCTTCTGAGATTGAAGAAGTAGTTGCTGAGATTCCTAGAGATATTTCTGTACAGTATGTTCGAAAGAAGAAGAAAACAGTAGAAAAACCTGAGGAGATTGATGTGCTACAGATTGCTCAGACAGTAATGGCCGAAGCTGAATCTATTGCACAGATAGATGAAGTGGATGCTGGCATTACTGATCCTATTACTGATGATGTTCCCACCGCATTACCACAGACTGATGAAAACATTGGACAAGGTTTGGAGTCTTCACCAAACATTGTGCCAAGTGTTGATGAGATTTATGAAGAGAAAGAGAAACGCATTGCTGAATTAGAAGAGATTGTGGAAAATTTGATTAAATCAAATGACTTGTTGAAAGCATCCAATGAACGTAAAAAGAAGAGATTTGATGAATACTGGGACATTCACAATCAGAATCTGAAGATTTTCAAAAAGTTGGATTCTGACCATCTGGAGTTGAAGATTGAACATGCTAAGTTGAAAGATGAACATGAGAAATTGAAGGAGGAGTATGAAAACCTGAAGTATGATTATACTGAGGTTAAGGCTGAGTGTAACACTTTGGAGGCTGAGAAAGAGATGTTAGAAAAAGAATTGGAAGAAATGAGACCAAAGAAGGCTGGCTCGTCTTCAGATAAAGACTTTTCTGAAGAAATTATTGAAGTGACTGGAGCTGAAGTGCCTAAAGTTTATTTGACTAGAGCTCGAGGTGTTGCGAATGCTGGAATTTTAGTTGAATCACCAATCATAATTCCCGATGAAGCTGAAGCTGAAACTGTCAAGATGGACAAGGCTGAGGGAAAGAGGAAACTAGATGCAATACCGGAGATATTTGGTGATGAAGGAAGTTCTAAAAGGGCGAAGATTGATAAACCAGTGCAGATTGAGCCGATTCAATCTGTAGCTGTAGTTGAGGCAGAAAAGAGTGCAGAAACAGAGATTATGTCTGAAGCTGAAACCGAAGTATTTGAAACAACAGATAGTGAGAAAGAAGTTAACTCTGGAGATACAGTTCAGTTTGAGCCGATTCAAGCTGAAGCTGTTGAAGTTGTTGACAAGCCTGAAACTGAAATAGAAGCTGAAGTTGCAAGTCAGCCTGAGCCGGTTCAAGCTGACGATGCACCTATGATAGAGGCTTTGGATGATTTAGACATAGATTGGACTGAGTCTGAGGATGAAGCTGAGCCTGAACCAGTACAGAATACTGTTGAAGAATTGCCAGATGATTTAGATCAGAGGTTTGCCTATCTTGAAAGAATGAAGTACAATTCAGTGTTTTTGAATGGGTTGACGGTAACTCAGATTAATGAAGAGTACGAGAAATGCATGATTCATCAAGATAAGGCTGAAGCAGATAAGAAAGAGTTTGTTACTGAGATGGGCGAATGGACTCCAATGCAGGAAAGTCTGAATATAGAAGATCTGCCACCAACTGAGCTATATCATCCAAATCCGGACGAAATGACTGCTTATGAGATGCGGAGTTGGTTGAGTTCGAGGAACTATCCGTATAAAACTTTGCAGAGGTTGAAATCTGGATCTTTGAAGAAGATAGTGGTCAGTTTCATGAAAACAGAGAAAATGTACAATAAAATGTTTTATTTGGATTATAATAATCCTCAGTACTTTGAGCTGACGAAGAAATTTAAAATACTTGGTCCAAAAGAAATTCCTGTGATGGCGCTTCCTGAAGATGCTCATAAAAAACGACACGAACTGATGGATATGTTTCCAAGCGAGGTTAAATCGTACAACATTCCAATGGAGGTGCGTGAAACTTGGCATAAATCATCAACACCTGGTGATGTGGTTAGGTCACTGATGAGCAAAGGACAATCAATAGCTGAGTTATTAGATTCTATGATTGTGCCTGAGAAGAACAAGAAAGTAAAAATCATAGCATGGAAATACGACGAAGTATTTGATGCGTTTATGATCAAGAGAGTAAATGGTTTGTGTGACGTTTACCATTACTACTCGAGTATATTCAAGTTGGAAGTACAGGATCTGAAAGAGCTGCACAAGCTGAAGTTAATTAATCACACGCATGCTGAGCGTGGTGATAAATGCGTGATACTTCTTGATGCTGGAATGAGTAGAACAGCTAAGTTTCTTGACTTTAGAGGTCAACAAGAAGACACAGCATATGTGCAAGCAAAGAAACATAGAAAGAAGAAGAGATTAGTGGTGACCGAGGATATGTACTTAGAAGAGTTCTCGGACGAATACTTTGACAAGATTACAGATCCTGGATTGAAGGTAATAGATGGGTCACAAATGACGAAGCCAATACTGAGAGTATTTTACAATCAGGAAACATTTGAACTTAAGCTTGTTCGAAACTTGGAGAATTGGGATGAAGACATGATTACACTTTTCAGTACGTTTGAATTGAAGCTGTTGCATCCTTCATATATAGATTTTTTGAGGAGCTGTCGAATGGAGAAGTGTAAAGATGCATTGGCTGAAGCTGATCGAAAGTTATTTGTTGTAATGATTGAAGTGATTGCAGCTGCCACTGAAAAGATTCGGGTGAGGAAAGCTTTGCTTAACTCTAATCTCGTGATGGTTGACTTGCCGGAGATAGAGTATATGAGGATATCCAGAAAAGGAACCTTGGAGGTGAAAGTCAAAGGCCAAGAGATGCCGTTTGAATTTTATGCTAATATCGATTTTGCAGGTTTGAATCTGGACTCACTTAGACGTATGAATGCTCTGCCAATTCTGACGAATGAATCCAAGCCTCGACAAGCTAAGATCGCGGAAAAGTTCAAGTCCTGCATTGAAGAAGCTTTGAAGGAAAAAGAAGAATATAAAGGACGAGAGTTGCTGAATGTAAAAGAAGAGCCAGAAGAATGGTAGAAAAAGATTGAAGATTGATGCTGATAAATGAAGAAAAAGATTGAAGTTTTTGAAGATCCAAAGATAAATCTTAGGGGGAGTACTGTTAGGGTTATTTCCTTGTTAAGATTTACTTTGTATTTTGTTTATATGTTTGTATAGTTTAGGGTTTATTATGTATTTTCCTTAAACTTGCATTTTGTTTGTTATAGCATGTAGTGTGCGTGTGTTAGGAGAGAGGCTAGATCACTTTTACACTGTTAGAGAGAGAATTAACTGTGTGTGATTTATTTTCTCCTGCACTTTGTACTACGAATTGCTTTGATCATCAATATACAAGAGAATTTATGAGTATGAACTGTGTTTGTGATTGAATCGTTTGTTTGTACGCTTTATTCTGATCATTTGAGTGATATTATCGATCCAATTGAACCTATCAAACGTCCTACATCTATATATGCATACACACTTACATACCATACAAAATTAGCAGCGCATATCAATCTCAAACTTGCATCCATGTATATTATGTATAACACTCACACACATATATATACATGACGTATTCATACCCATTTATATAAAACACACTCACAATTGTAGCTTCTTAACCCGATTCGTACCCCGTAACTAAACCGAAACCGAAACCGGAACGAGCCGAATCAATCAAAACTACAGGTTATCAAATAAAAGAACATACCAAAACACTCGTCGGAGCGATTTGGGAGACGTCCACCAGAATGTCTGGAACAAAAACGAAACAGGGACTGCGATGGTGGTTGCGAGTGACTCGAACACTAGCGACAACTGGCGTTGATGGATGATGATAGTGGTGGTAACCGATGGTGGAGCTGAGGTGCTCGGCGACGGGTTCTGCGATTTAGGGTTGTATTGTGTGTGTTTTGCGTAAAAGTGAAGAAGACGATTACAGGATGTTGGTTTGGGATATATACATTCAATTAATTTGAATTGTTACATTTATGGTCCTTATACTTAATCACTTATGTAACTTGTTCCCAAAGCTATTTAAATTAACTTCTCATTAATTACTAATCAAACCCCATATTTTTTTTACGACGTATTTATTTTATGAAGTTATCACGTTTATTCTTCGGTATATTTTCGACTCATGCGTATTAGTTATTCCAAAATTACTAATGTTTAAACATTACTCGTTGTGATCTAATAATTTCTCGAATTACTTTATATAGATTTATACTTTGTAAAAAATATTTATTAAGTTGTTCAAATACTTAAATACTTTTTATTAATTATTGTGTTAGTGTACTATATAAGATTTCAAGTTGAAAGAGACTAACGGAATTCGGTTAAGCTGGGTTAACGGCGTAACCTGAAATTGCCGGGTGTCACAATTGGCATATACAAAGCTAATAAATTGTTAATGTCAAACGAAAACGGATTAAAGAGAACTAACAAAGAGCTTAAATTGAGTGAATCAAAATATTTTGTCAAATTAAGAGAAGCTTTGAAAGAAAATGAACACTTAAAAAGATCTCTCTTGGAAAAGAATTGTGAAATAAACTATTTGACTGAGCAAGTCACTCTTGCTGAATTTGAAACAAGAAAACTTAAAAATAAACTGCAGCAATGGACAATATCTAGTATGAAAAGGGAAGGAACTCTGCAAGAAACAACGGGGGCCAGAGTTAAGACAGGTTTGGGTCTTAACAATGAAACATATGCATATTGGGACCTAGTACCTTCTGTTACTCTCCAACACCTATTCCTCATCCCTCAAATGAGCTGATACAAGAGATTATACAGAATGATACTAACAGCTCTATTGCCGGTTTAAGTGGAGTAAATCTTAAAGAGGTTAGAGAGGATTACGCTTATGGTGGGAGTACTGGGCTTGGTTGTTCTAGCAGTAGTGAATGTTCTAATTCAGATTCCAAGAAGTCTGTTGAAGACATTAGTTTAATTAATTCTGTTTCTAGTAATGTGTTATATTCAGACAATTCTATGTTTAATAGTAATTTAGGGTGCACTACTTCAAACCCTAATGTGTTGAATGAGGATCTGATTGAAAATAAGTGTGTGAATGACAAAGATGAACTTTCAGGTCATGTCTCTGAAAGTCAAATCAAAACAAATTGCTTTCAAAAGTTCTTTACTCAACAAATCCCGTCTTTCACACCTATAAGGATTTCAAAACCTAAATCTAAATCTGAAAAGGTAAATGTCACAGCAGGTAAATCAAAAGAGCCTTATGACTCTTACAGTGATTGCAATTCTCAACTGTCTGAATGTGACGGGGAAATTGAAATGGATAAAATTCTTGTTGATAAAGTTTCCAAAGTTGGTTTGAAATCTCATTGCTTTAAATGTGGAAATATTGATCATACTGTCAAGCAATGCCCTAAGTTAGCCAAAAACAGTTCAAAGCAAAAATCTTTTGGAAAAAGATTAAACACGTTTGTAAATAATTTCTTTTGTAATTCTTCATCTGTTCCACCACCCAAGTACACAAAGGCTTGGGTGCCAATTTCAAAGGTCTAACTTCTAATTTTTCAATAAATGTCAGGAACATTCAAGTGCCGTTGTAAATAGTCATTGGCATATTGACAGCGGATGTTCCAGACATATGACAGGGTTGAAGGACCTGCTGACTAACTATCGGATTATAAATGGTGGATATGTTGCTTTTGCGGGAGACAAGAAACGTGGTAAAATGATTGGTCAAGGAGAAGTCTCAAATGGTTCACTAACTTTGGAAGACGTCAACTATGTTCCTGAACTGGCATTCAATCTTCTCAGTGTATCACAAATCTGTGATAAGAATATCCCAGTGATGTTTCTTTCAAATGAATGTTTGTTATTGAAGCCAGAGTTTTCTATTCCTGAAGAATTGGTGATCATGCGAGCTCCGAGACGAAATGATACATATATGCTGAATATGGGATCAAAAGAATCAACTTCCACCGTGACCTGTCTCCTATCTAAAGCTTCATCTTTTGAATCTTTTCAATGGCATAGACGTTTAGGGCACATTAATTTTAAAATCCTAAATAAATTGGTTAAGAACAATTTGGTAAGGGGTTTACCACTTAAAGATTTTTCAGTGGTTGAGAAATGCATGGCTTGTGCTAAAGGAAAGCAGCACAAAAAGCCACACAAACTTAAAATTACAAATTCAATCTCAGAACCCCTCGAATTGTTACATACTGATTTATTTGGTCCAATAAGTGTCAAATCTATTGCTAAGAAATCTTATTGCTTGGTTGTCACAGATGATTACTCTAGGTACACCTGGGTGAGATTCATGGCATACAAGAGTGAGACTGCTGAAGAACTAATGAAGCTGATTCCTCAAATCGTGGTTCTTGGAAAGCGAAAGGTTCAAGCCATCAGAAGCGATAACGAAACGGAATTCAGAAACCATATCTTCAACTCCTTCTGTGAACAGCAGGGTATTCTCAGACAGTTTAGCGCCGCAAGAACACCACAACAAAATGGTGTTGCTGAAAGGAAGAATCGAACTCTTGTGGAGGCTGCTAGAACTATGCTGATTGAGTCAAAGCTTCCAATTATCTTCTGGGCAGAGGCAGTTAATTGCGTAGCTTATGTTCTGAATAGGGTACTGATTGTCAAAGAAAAGATGAAGACATCATACCAGCTGTTTCGAGGGATTAAGCCGTTGATTGATTTTCTGCGCCCCTTTGGATGTTCTTGTACTCTGTTGAATACTCAAGATCAGAAAACGAAGTTTGGTGCTGTTTCGGATGAGTGCTTCTTTGTAGGATACTCGAACACACAAAAAGCGTATCGTGTTTACAACAAGCGAACGCGGATTGTGCAAGAGTCCTATTATGTTGACTGGCAAGAGTCAAACACCACAAGCATTGGCAGTGAACCTGCATGGTTTTATGATTCCACCACTATTTTCAAATCATTCAATCTTCCTGACTCTGACGATGATGACATCATTCCTCACACATCAGTTTCTATATTTAACCATCCACCTACACAATCACAACCACAACCTTCAACTACACAATTACCTCCCACTTCATTTGACATTCCACCACCTCCACCACCTCAAACTGTTCCAACTTCTCCATCAGATATTCCATCATCATCCACTTCCATTCCTACATCTACCACTAATGCAATTCTTCCAACTTCCATAAATATACCTCCACAACCATCTAATCAAACACCCTCATCCCAAACCAATCCTTTGCTCCTCAACACAGACTTCAAAACCTTAAAAAATCATCCTCATGATTATATCATAGGATCAATTACTGATGGTGTGCGAACTCGGAGTTAGAGTGGTTTGATTAATGAATGTCTCTATGATGCCTTTCTATCTCAAGTTGTTCCGAAAAATTATAAACAAGCACTTGAAGATCCTAGTTGGGTTGATGCCATGCAAATGGAACTGCAGCAATTTAGGAAGCTTAAAGTTTGGGAACTTGTTGATCTTCCTCCTAATAAGTGTCCCATCGGCACTAAGTGGGTTTTCCGAAACAAGCCAGATGATCGCGGTGTTGTTATCAGAAACAAGGCGAGATTGGTTGTTCAAGGATTTGCTCAAGAGGAGGGGATTGACTACACTGAAGTTTTTGCTCCAGTCGCTCGCCTTGAAGCCATTAAAATCTTTCTTGCTCATGCTGCGAACAAAAACTTTAAAGTTTATCAAATGGATGTGAAATGTGCATTTCTATATGGAGATATCGATGAGGAGATCTACGTGTGTCAACCACCGGGTTTCGAGGATCCATATTTTCCTTCAAAGGTGTACAAGCTTGATAAATCCTTGTATGGATTGCATCAAGCTCCACGTATCTGGTATGAAACTCTGACACAGTATCTTCTCAGCAAAGGTTTCTCTCGTGGGACTATAGATATGACATTGTTCAAGAAGGAGGTGAATGGTGAGCTGCTGATCGTTCAAGTGTATGTTGATGATATAATTTTCGGTTCGACAAATGAGGGGCTGTGTAGAGAGTTTGAAAAAGTGATGATGGATCGCTTTGAAATGACGATTACGGGGGAGATGTGTTTCTTCTTGGGGCTGCAAGTGGAACAAAAGCCAAATTGAATTCTTATCCACCAAGAGAAATATATCAAAGAGATCCTCATAAAGTTTGGCATGGATGATTCTTCTCCGGAACTGATTCCTTTCACCGCTCAAACATGCCTTACTTCTGATGATAATGGGAATCCTGTGGATGCTCATCGGTACCGCTCGATGATCGGATCTCTCATGTATCTGACTGCCAGCAGACCTGATATTACTTTCGCTGTGTGCTACTGTGCTCGTTTCCAGGCCAATCCAAAAGAATCACACGAGAAAGCTGTTAAACGCATTTTTCGTTACCTTAAGGGTTCCTCCCGTTTGGGACTTTGGTACCCAAAAGGTGGGAACTTTGATTCACATGCTTTTTCTGATAGTGATCATGCTGGTTGCAGGATTAACCGAAAATCAGTCACGGGCGGATGTCAATATCTTGGCGAATGTCTTGTTTCCTGGCAAAGCAAGAAGCAAACAACCGTCTCTCTGTCCACAGGAGAAGCAGAATACATTGCTGCTTCAAGTTGCTGTTGCCAAGTGCTCTGGATCCAGCATCAGATGATGGATTATGGCATCAACTTTCTTCATACGCCACTCTTTTGTGATAATGAAGCTGCTGTTGGAATCGCCAAGAATCCTATTCATCACACTCGCACCAAGCACATCGAAACAAGAATTCATGCCATCAGAGACACACAGGAAAATGGGTTCATTGATATTATTCCTATTGAAACTCGAAAGCAAAAAGCTGATCTTTTCACAAAAACTTTTGACAAACCACGTTTTTATGAACTGATCTCGATGCTGGGACTGATATCTTTTTGAAAACCTTTAACTATGTGAATCGGTTTTGTAAATATGTAAATAACTTTTTCTTTTTCTTCTTTGAAATTTCCGTGGGTCACTCATTTCTTCGCTCCTTTATTTTATTTTATTTCCTTTATTTTTCTCTTTATTCTGTATATATATATTAAGAAAATCTGAAAAACAAAAATTTCTTATTAGATAGCTATAATATAGAAATTTTGGGGGAGATATTAAAGATTAACTATTTATAGTTTTTCAAATTTTGCTATTTCAGGATCTCCGTTTTGATTGATGTTGAAGAGACGTTGAAGGAGGTCAGAAGTATTGCGTTTGGGATATGTCAGATAGGCTCAGCCCGAAAACAAAGTAAACAAGTGATTGTGCAGCCAAACATAACGTTCAAGATCTCAGCCACAAGGATTATCTCCTTGACATGATTGGATTGCACAAAGATACGGGTTATGTCAAAAATGGGTTGAGAGCGTCAAATCTTTGCCTTGATTTCCCTAAACATCCCAAATCACCCTCACCCTATCCCCGAATCGAGTTTCTAGTTTGCAAAACAAATACAAAGCTGCTAGTGCTGCTCTTTGGAAAAACCTCTGAGTGAGTTACTTGTTAACTCCTCAGAAAGTATTGAGTCAAAGTGCTTAACTCCTCTGCTATACGGAAGTATTGACCTGGAGTTGGTGGATCTTCTCTGCTATACGGAAGTATTGACCTGAAGATTCACCGAGCATGCTCAAATGTTTATCTCCTCTGTTATACGTCGGTATAGACCTGGAGCTCTGAACTATTTGAGTTTCCCAAATAATAAGTCGCATTGTGTTCAAAAGAATCAATTGCTGACAAGCTCCACTCACAAAAAGATGCAAAAATTGCACAGTGTCAAAAGAAGCTAATGCATCAATCAATATTCAAAATTTGATCCTCGAAATTCAAGCAAAGTCAATCGTATTGCTCAGATATATCCTGATGACAGAACTTGTTCTTTTTACCTAGATGTCTGTGGGGACCGAGTTGTCTGAGCTTCTTCAATTAAACCAAAAACATGATAAAAGAAGCTGCTGATCTCGTGTTGAAAGGACTAAGGCATGGGTTTAAATGGACAAACATATCTGCAATCCCGCCAATCAATGATTCTCCGGATTCTGCTCAAAACGTCATGAAAAATATATATATCCTTCTTTAGCTTTTACTTCATGCTTTTTCTTTCCTTTTATTTTATTTTATTTTTCTCTTGTTATTATTATTATTTAGGTTAATGTGTTTATTTTCGAAGCGTTGAAATTGTGGGACGTTTTCGTGGATTTACAAAGATTTTAAAATTTGAGAAAAACCAAAAACATTTTTAATTTCACTTGTTTTGTGTCCCAGCGAATCTATTAGCGAACCTACAGGTTCGCCCGGAACCTCTTTACATCGCCGCCGTGGTTTCTTTTGACCTTTGGTCTTCTGGCGAATCTGAAGTTCGCTAGTGTTTTGGTCAGCGAACCTGTGACTGTATATATATGTAGTGACAGCGAAACCTTTCACAATTTCGCTGTCACTATTACTGTAGCCGTTTCATATTTTTTCAAAAACGTCACACGTTCGATTCTCACTCACCAACCGTCTTTTTCACAATAATCTGACCTAATTCCATCTGGTATGTCATCGTCTTCATCTTAATCAACTTTTCATATCATCAACTGTGCTTTTAATCACTTTAAATCCATCGACCCGCTTTGATTCTGTGTGAATGTTTCATTGAACTGTTATAGCATTATTATTTATGTGTATTAGGCTCGTTTCATGATTATGTTGCTTGTTTATTGCATTGATTGTATGTTTATCGCTTTCAGACTGAGATTTGACTGTTTTTCAAAAACTAGGGTTTCCAGCGAACCTATGTGTTCGTCTGGCGAATCTGAACGAAAGTTCAAAACTTCGAGCGAACCTATGTCGTTATGCCGCCCACACATCAACATAGATTTGCCCGACTGTTTCTAGCGAACCTATACATTCGCTCGACCAAATGACTGATTTTTCATGTCAGCGAATCTATAGGTTCTGGTGTCAAAACTCAGGTTCGCCCGTGCAGCGAACCTAACTATGTCAGCGAATCTATTGACAGTTTCAAAAATTTTGTGTCTGATCAATTTCCGTTTATTTTTCAGGCACGATGTCCACGTTCTTTTTTGAAAGAAAGCACAACATGTGTGCTTTACTGGACGAGAATCATGAAAAAGCCGGTGGGTATAGAGACTGTATCAGATGGTTGAAGTCTTCACTCATTCATCACGCTATCTCCCATTCTCCAACCATCTACGAGCTGCACATCAGGGATTTCTGGAGAACAGCGGTGATGAATGTATCTGTGCAGCCATCACGTATCCGTGCCAAAGTCAGTGGGTTTGACTTGGAATTTACTGAAGCCGATGTGGCCAGGATTTTGAGGTTAGAGGGCGATGTCGGTGAGGAGATCAGTATGACGGCAGAGGAAGTTTACTGGGCATTCAGGACAGCTGGTTATGAAGGTCCTATGCCGGGGGAGAAAAAGATGGAGTTTGTGAAATCCTATCTGATCTAAGAATGGAGATATATTGCACACGTCTTTATCATGTGCTTGGATCATAGGAAAGGGGGTACTGATGGGTTAAACTTGGATTGGGCTCGGGCCATGATGTTGTTCTGCCGAGGGCAGAAGGCAAATCTTGCGAAGCTTATCTACAACTATATGCTCGAAAACATTCACGCTACGAAGGCGGGCAAATGGTTGATGTACCCCAGATTTATCCAGATGATTTTGAATGACAAATTGCCAAATCTACCTGTTGTCGGTGAAGTGCTGAAGATCTGGGAAATGCATTCTAGGATTTTTGGGGATTGTAAATCGGTGAGATCTGATTATGCTGGTAGGACTTCATATCTGTGGGAAAACATGTACCCCGCTGATAGATGGGTACAAATACAGAGGTTAATGGAGACTGAGAGGAAACGTGGTGGTGAGAACATTGAGGTTGTTGAGAAGAGGATAAAGAAAAGGAAGCCGTATGCTAAAGAAAAGGACTATTCTTTTGATCGAGAGGTTGATGAGATTCAGGCTGAGATTGATGCGGGAAGGGAAAACAGAACCAAGAGGAAATCTGATGTACGCTCTGAAGCTGCAAAGAAAGCGAAGAATGATATTCCGGGTACATCTTTTGAATCAGTTAGTGAGTTGAAGGGAGAAATTGATACTTTGAAGGCTGAATAGGTGGATCTGAAAGGTAAGTATGCGGATTTGGAGACCCAGGATGCTGAGAAGTCAACTGTTATTTTTGAAATGGGGAGGATGATGAAGGACCAACAGTGCCTGATTGTTAGAATATTCAAGGAGCTGAATAGCCTGAAGGAAAAAGATGGGTCAGATCCTGCTATGTCCGAGGCTGAACTGAAAAACTTAACGGATGCTACAAAGTATCCGTTAATGGACTGTGAGTTTGGGGATAAGGATAAAGGCAAAGGGAAAGCTGCTGAGGAGTTGTTTGATGATGATATGGGTATAGATCTGGATGTATTTGAGGGGGCTGAGGTTGTTGGAGGTTCCAGCGTGAATTTCAGTTTGATAGACGAACCAGAGGTTGATGTAAATGCTGACAGTGAGGAAGACTTGGAGGATGAGCCAGAGAAATATAAAGTCGAAGAAAAGGGGGTGAGTTATCAGTTCGAGCACATTGACTTAGATAAATCGGAGTGGTTTAGAAAGGATGAAGAGGTTGTTCTTGAAGTGCCAATATTTCAGAATATCGATGAACCAAACACCTCCTAATTGGATAGACAGGTGATTGCGTGGAAATACAATTCCCTTGTGGATGCGTATATGATCAAAAGGAGGGGAGGTGACATCTGCTACATCAGAAATAGGAAGCATTTTGCCACACTGCCAAGGTGGGATTTGCGCAGGTTGGCCGAACTTCCTCTTTTGGGAAAGGAGGATAGTGGAAGGGCGTGTGCGTTTGAGGTCACAATCAGAGAGGCTGCTAAGACTAACTTTGCTGATTTTGGGTATCAAAAGCCGAGACGAATGAGACAGAAGAAGGATAGGCACTGGGTTTCTTGGAAAGGAAAGGTTGTTCTGAAGATTGAAGCGCCAAAGATCATGACTCGGGTCAGGGTTCCGGATACACAGCCACCGAGACTGCATGAATTTCTGAAGTGGTTCTATGATAATGGTACGGGAGAAGCGGTTATCAGACTTAAAGGGGAAGACCGTCCAGAAATTCGACTGTTTGATCCAATGGAGGTTTTCTCTTTCTGTGATGAAGATTTAAAGGTGCTATGTGAGAACCGTATCAAGCACGGGGCTGGAGATGACACTAGGATTGAAGCAAACCTGTTTGTGAAGGTTGCTAACAAAGCCCGGGGTATTCGTGCTGAGTTGAGAAAGATAAACGAGAGGTTGAGGATGGCTGATGATCAAAACATGGAAATAGACGACTTGTCTAAACAGCTTGATCAAACTATCGAGAAGAGGTTCGAGAAACCGGTAGAGGTTGTTGATGTGGATGTGGGAAGCAAAGAGCATACTGAAGAAGTACAGGCGGAAACGATTGTTATTGATATGCCTGATACTGATGTCGCCGAAGCTGAGTTTGTGGAGTCGATGCTGGTGTTCAGTGAAGATGAAGAGGCCGGATCAGAAGACGTTACTAACCCATTGGCCGGTATTGAATCAAAGGCAGGAGCGTATATTGAGAACTTATGAAGCCGAAAAAGACGGAGCTTAAAAGCAGAAGACTTCCCCAGGTGAGGTCCAACCTAGGGGGAGTATTGATAGTCATGTATAGGTCGGACTCACCGGTATGTCGGTGTTATATCTTTTGTATGTTTGTATGTATTTTGTATTGTTCTGTTCTAGCGAACCTACGGGCGAATCTATAGATTCGCCCGTAGCACAGTATAGTTTTTGTGTTAGTTTTGACCGGGCGAACCTAATTGTGCCCGGCGAAATTATATGGTTCGCTAGATAGATTCGCTGTCAGCGAATCTATCAGCGAACCTAAGTCTGCTATATATTGTAACCTTATCTTCATGAAATGCAACTTTGACAACTTTGACAAAAATCTTATCCAAACCTTTGTGTCGTGTGTGTGTTTACAGGAGGTGCTAGGAGCATATATTATTCATCTTTGTAGCGTATTACCTCCGGTTGCGTGGTTTTAATCTCGTTATTGGTTGTTGGGTTATATTGCACTTTGTTTGTTTGAGTCAAGAATGTTTGTTGTTATACTAGTCATTATAGCACTGAAAACACGATCTAGATGGACCAACAGCAACTGTTTTGATAAAACAAAGTTCTATTGTCTAATGGTTTATTTTACTGAGCATGAACGTATCAACTATAAAGTCCTTTCCTTTTAGTCGAGATTATTAATATACAGTGGGTATAACGGGGAAATTTGAGTAGTACTACGGGTTCGACAGACCCCACCATTGGCTTGGAGTCAAGTGGTGCAAATTGTCCTTTAACTTTTGGTCATCCGTTGTGGTGGCGGCAAGGCAAACTTATCGTAACGTTCAGTTTAATCTCGACGTGCTCATGTAGTAAACGAGGTGGTCTAGCTAACCAGCAATAGTAATGATGTTTATCCGTTGAACTGTTTTAGTATTTTAAATACTTTGTACGAATCTCATAGAGCTCACCAACCATGTGTTGACCGTTTTCTGTATGTTTTCTCAGGTGGCTAGGAGTGTGTGCACTTAGGGCATATCATGCATGGGTCGCATTTCATAAATTGGAACTTTCTTTATAACATTGATTGGTCTTTTGGAAACCAGTATTGGATTTCGTACTAGTCTTTTGAGTACTATTGGTTTTTGGATGTTTTAAGTTTATTTGAAAAGCTTCTGCTGAAAACTTTGAAAATATTTACATTTTAGTACCCTGGTCTTTGAACTATTGTTAAGACTAAACTTTTAATAAAATCGATTGAGTCAGTGTTACTGTAACTAATGGCTTGAGATCCTGTTATGTCACACGCCTAACGGATACCCTGTTTGCGGAAAATTGAGGGTGTGATATTTGTCGTTGTCCTTAGCCGACAAATCGGTTAAGTATCCACGGGGAATAGTGGAAAACCTGTTAGTGAAAGTATATAAGTTTGTTTAACCCGTGGATTTTGTCGTGCTTGACATGGAGGCTAATGTCAAAGTCCCAATTATCCTTGGTCGTCCTTTCTTGCGTACGTACTACTCATTCTAAAATCGATGTCTTTAATGAACAAATTACTTTGAAAGTAGGTGACGACACTGCTGTGTTTAAGATTCCTGACCCAATAGATGATGTTAAGCGTTGGGATAGTATGGATCAGGTAATAGATGTCGAGGATAGGTGGGTAGAAGGGAGCGATAGTTTATTCTTTAGTGAGTATTAGGCAAGTGTGGATGGTTAAGCTTAAGTGTGGGGATCCTTGTAGGTATGAGAATACCCTAAATGAACCGTGTTAATTTGGGTTGAGCTTTGGTTTGTAGAGTTTGCAAATTTATCGTTTTATTTTCTTTGCCTTGTTTCTTTTTATTTTTGTGTTTGTTGAGTCGCGTGTAGGAACCAAGCAAGGAGGTGAAGAATCGGGTAAGTAGTATGATTGATTATTGGTTTTGATCCCATCTAATTGGTTTCTAGTCTTTAAATTTATTTTCTTTTTAAGTTGTCTAATGTGTCGAGTAAGTATGCTTGAGTGGTGTTTTTATTTTTGCAGGTTTGAATCATTCCCACACATACTCAATCTTCATTCGGGTGAGTTCACATTTGTGAAAATGAAGATGGATCTCGAGAGTGTCGGTTTCAAGCGCGATCACGACTGAAATGCTATACGATCGACGCTTTTGGTTTGGACAAAAGGCTTTGGAGCATACGCATTCTGTAAATTACTACTACCAAAGTCCTTTCCATTTTGTCTTTTCTTTTAATTTTTGCATTTTTTTTAGTTTGGTTGTTTTCCATTTCTACATCGAATACAATAAAGAACTTAAGTGTGAGGATGAGAAATTGTCTTTTGAGTCATTTATCTTAGTGTTAAGTAGTTTTGAGTCCCTATATAGTATAAAAATAAAAAAATATATTTTCTTTTTTTTATGTCTTCTCAACCTTTATGAATGAAAGGACAGTGACAATGTGACCTTATAAAACCTAATTAAGTGATTTTTAGTGAGAAATATGTTATTTTGAAGTAGAATAAAAAGTTGGGTCATACTCAAGCCTTGTAGTCGAATTTGATATAAAATGAAATTGTTTTTATGAAGTCTGTGGCTTGTGGTACACTTCATGGCGTATGACTTTATAATCTTAAATCTTGTATTGATGAGATGTTTCGGGGTTCGGAGACCTTGGGTCTTCATGCTGTCTATCATCTGGTATTCATACTTCTCAAAAGGGAGTATGACTATTCGATTAAAGCTCAAAGAGCAAAACCCGCAGTTAAGCTGCCATTCTAAGTCATTAAACTTGATCACAATTTGCTTTAAAGTACAAATTCATTACTGACTTGATCAAACCACCTGTCACTCCCATTTCTCGCGTCCTAATACCAATAAGAAACGGACCATAAGGGACACGCCATATGTAAGCCCACAGATGAAGTCGTGCATAATCACGTATGGTGATGAATTTCGGGACATTGCTTGATAACGCGGGTATGTCATGTAATGGGAGACATTAGCTAGAGGTCATATTAAAATTGATGTTGATACCACTTGTGCTAAGTTGTGTAATGAATGAGTAAGCAATATTCGTGAAATTGTTTGAGTTAGTGAATACACTCAAAAAGGTTTTTAATAAGTTAGTTATAAGGTTTTAGTCAAGTTGGGGTGACTCGACCTAGTAAAACCATGGAAATCTTACATATTAACAGTGGGTCCCATTCTAATTGAAAATCACTAAAGTTTTAGTCACTGTTATTTGTTTGAGTAAAGATTGAGGGTTTGAGTTGTAATTGTATTTTTATTTTGTTTCGTGTTTGGATCTTGAATCCCTGAGATAAGCTAATGCTTTTTCAGGGACGGAAAATGTGAAGTGTGGGGATATTAAATATAAAGTTATTTATATATTAACCCCGTGTATAGTTTGTATTCGTTTCGAGTCGTTTTGATATAGTTTTTATTTAGTTTTGTTTACTATTGATTCAATCATGTTTTATAGGTCCCATGTTGATGATTTAATGAGAAGTTTGCGAAAAATGAAGACTGTGGCGAAAACGGGATGCAAAACGGAGTTGTAAACCATAGCGCGAAACGAAACTAAAACGAAACAGCACCCGATTGGGCTCACCACACCACGCGACCAACTCCAAGGGCCTTGCCACGCGACGCGGCGTGTTAGGGTGGTGGCTGGTGGCTTGGTGACGTCTCCCACGCGGCCATGACTTGCTTCCTCGCTGCGTGACGCGACGAGGCGTTTTCGACAGATTGTTTTCGCGATTTTTGGCCTTGTGTGCTATATAAACTCTTCGAACTTCAACCCTAGCCTCCATGCATGACCACTTACGAATTGGAGACGAATTTCAGCAGGTTTGAGGTGTTTTCAAGGCTAGGAAGACAAAATCGAAGCATTGGAAGCTCGCGTGATTAAGGATTGCTTCATGAACATCTCGGGTGCTCTAGCTTCTTTATCTTTTATCTTTCTCAAACATGTTTTTCTACTTTAAACTTGTCTTGGTATTTGTTCTAAACATGCTTGTCTAAGCCTTTAAAGCCACCTAGAATTATGACGAATCTTTGTTAAAGTTTAAACTTGATTTGGTGATGTTTTTTTATTATGGATTGTCTTATGTTTAAATAAAGTTTGATGCTTTAATTCAATTGATGCTTACATGTTTGTTGGATTTAGGTTTTTTGATATTATTGTTTCCGTTGAATGCTTGATGATGGTCTATGTCATATAATAGGATTCAATTTACTTCATTAACTATGTGTTATGAAAAGTGTTATGGTAAATGCATGCTTAAAAACCATAGGAAAGATAATAGAAGTCAACCTCATGAAAATGTGCTAGCTTTTCTAAGATATCCGTGAGGTGGTTAGATTTATTGTTAAATCTTGTTTGTTTGATTGCTAGAATAGGTTGTTCGTGAGAATTCTATCTAGTATTTTGTTTAATAAACATGTCTATCAAATCAAATGAATGTGTTGAACTGGCTTTAAGTTTTAAACTGTGAGGTTGGAATTCATTTAAGGTCACTTAATCATAATTAGGCTAAACAACCGTGAGGGCGTTTAATTCCTAAACTGGTGTTTTTTAATAATTTGTTAGAAACCCGTAGGTGTCTTCTCGAAAAGGGTCGAGGGTCTTAGTTGTGGTATCTTTAAGTGGATATCTTTAATTACCAGTTCCATAATTGAAACCTCTCCTTTTCAAGTGATAATTGTAACATAGAGGAGACAGGTCTAGGTGGTTCATTTCAATTAACTGTTTCAATCTTCAATTTTCGTGTCATTAGTTTATTTCATGCAAATTAATAATTTTTAGCAAAACCCCCCCTTCAAATAATCTTTCATTTTTAAAGTCGTGTCTATTTAGTGAATGTTAATTTAGTTAATTGTAGCGTAATATATAGAGTCTTTGGGTTCAATCTCAGACTTATTTAGCTATAGTACATACGATCGGTCCACTGCCGGTTGTGTGTTAACTTAGTTTTTAGTGAGTCTTAGTTATAAATTTAAATCTTTTAGTGTCGGTTTTTATATATAGTATTGAACACATCAATATATATATAGGGGAAGGTTCATGCGAGAAGAGTAAATATTGCGAGAATTCTAAGAAATTAATAAATTCTGCATTTTTTCAATAAAAAACTTTTTTAACATGTAGAAAAATGATTAAATTGCAATATTTATTCATCAAATTTGATAATCAAGAAATAAAATTTAATAAATTTTGTTTATTTGTTAAACTTACACATGTTGAAGCCATATGTAGGTTATGTTACTTACACATAACTTACACATGTGTAGGTAAACTTAAAACGCTAAAAATACATACGAAAAAAAAAGTTTAATGTTTTTTTTAGTTTATACCTTACTCATTTGTGTGTAGGAAAGTAATTTTTAAAAAAAATTAAACCATTACCAAGTTTTTTTAATGATTTAGATTACTTCTGTTTCTTCTCGTATTATATGAGTATTCTCAAAGGAACTTAATCCTATATATATATATATATATATATATAAGGAAGGGGTAAAATGAGAACATGAGGTAGTTTTAAGAACATTGTGATGATTGATAGCCATTGATCATGGCTCATCTTGTGGCTGGTATTAAAAGCCTGATTTAAGAGTTTTAAAAATGAAGTAAAATGTAAAAATTAATAATATATTTGTAGGGAGGGTAAAATGGGTATTGAAAAATAATGATGCAGTCGAAAAATTAAAGTGCCAAGGAGTTGTCAAATCCAACTATTCTCCTCAATAAACTAAATAGGTTATATAACCAAGATTAAATAAAACCGACGGTGAACATATTGTTAATACCATGAACTCGATTCTCTCTCTAAAGACGAAGTGTAGAAATTGAAGGCGTCTGAAGCTCAAAGGTGAAGTAAATCGAAGGTACGTCGTGTTTGATGGTTTGATTTGAAGAAGAAAAACATAAATCTAAGGTATTAGTAAACTTTAAAACATGTATGTTGTTTATTGTTGTTCTATTCGAAAGTAGTTCTTATGGTATGTAGATGATTAGGATGATAGTGCGTTTGATTGTGTGATTTTGAAGAAAAATAACATAAATCTAAGATATTAGTAAAGATTAAAACACGTATGTTTGTTACTGTTGTAAGAATGTTTACAAAAAGAGGTTAATGGTTTAATGTGTTTCATATAGTGTTGTTGGTTGTTGATGTTCCAAGTTCATATTTATGGTAAAAATTGCTAAATGATAGTTTATAACATTACGAATTATGGGATTAATATTGTTTAAGACCAAGATAGTGAAAGACACAATTATTCATGAAACACAGTTGTTTTGTTGTTAAATCATACCTATTGTTTCAGTAGTTGATGTTTGTTTTTTTTTTTGAGTGTTTAAATTTTGTTCTTGAAAAATACCTATTGTTATTTTCTTACTTTGGATACTTTTTTTTTGTTTTAAAACACACTTGTTTTGTTGTTAACACACACTTATGGTTTCAGTAGTAGATGTTTGTTTATTTTTTTAGTGTTTAAACTTTTGTTCTCAAAAATAAACCTGAATGTTTGTTAATTGTATTGTTCATGTTATTTATGGTAAAAGTTGATTAATGATACTTAAGAAGATGACCAAATAGGTGTTTAAGTTTATTTAAAAACCAATATCTAAAAAAACAGAGTTTATGTTTAATTAACATGAAACACATTGATAATGTTGCTAAAAACAGAGTTTTAGTTGGAAACACAACATTATACTTTTGATAAAAGCTTATATTTGATTATAAAAAGGTATTATGACGTCTACAAGAAGTGGTTCAAAGGTAATAGCTGGACGGAAAAAAACACATGTGGATGTGGTTGAAATTGAATCTAGTGTTAAAGGAAAAAGGAAGAATTCAATAAACAATCCAATTATGATTGAGTCAACTGGAAAAGGTAAGTAAGGTTGAATAATACTGTGTTGAAGTTAAATGTTTGTTAAATATACATACAGTAATTACCTTTTAACCATATGTAGGAAGCAGAAAGTTAAGTTAGAGTGTAAAAGTGTTACAAAAAAAGGAAAAAACCAGAAGTTAGTACGGATGATGATTATGTAGAAGAAGATGACGAAGAAATACATGGAAGAAAAATCGTTAGGAAAAATAGGTATCCTGGGTTGAAGACAAGGTCCTCACCTAGACAGTTAGCTTTAGGTATGAAGGTTCTTAATGATTATCAGAAAAAAATAATAAAAGAAATGGGGTTAGGGGAATTGTTAGATTTTAAAGTAGATGGAATATCTTCTAAGATTGCTCACTATGTTGTGGACATTTTAGATGTTGATTTAATGGTTTTGAAAGTTAGGGAGTTACATATCAAGGTCGATAAAGAAGCCATACATAAGTTACTGGGGATACCTTGTGAGGGAATTAAGTTTGAGGATCTTGTTCAGACTGTTAAATTGCATCCCCAAGTACAAAGTTGGAGAAACCGTTTCCCAAAGGAAAAAAACATCGCGACCACACAAATTGTCCACTATTTAACTGCTGGAGTAGATGATGAAGTTTTTGTTACCCAGATGGATTTCCTGATGTTATTTATTTCAAGCATGGTGGATAGTCATAAAAACAGTCGTGTGAAGGACAGTATATTGCAGTGTTTTAGTGGTGATACGGACTTTAGAAAGATTGACTGGTGTGATTATGTGTTAAGTCATATAAAGACGTCTAAAAAGAAGTGGAAGAACAATATATCGACATCAAATTATGTTGGTCCGCTAACTGTTCTGGTGGTAAGTTGAAGCATATCAAAATATTATTATAAAATTGTTATTTATAAGTTAAAAACGTTTGTTTCTTTTTTTCTGGCAGCTTCTATACGTTGACAGTTTTGAGTTTAGTGGATTGAACAAAGAAAGTGGTGTTAGGGCAATGCATTTCTGGACAAAGGATAGACTGAAGTTTAGGGAAGAATGGGAGATAAGAAACGGTAGTTTTGGTCTTGGGAAAAGGAAAGAGTTGTCGTCTGGAGATGTATTGATCAGGATAAATGAAGGGGAAATGAAGAGCATTGACGAAGCACTTGGGTTTAAGGTAATATAGGTTGTAAAGTTAGGTTTTATAAAGTATTTAAAAAAAATAAATTGTTTTAAAGGTATTAATTTGTAGACCCATTGTTATGCAGGAAAAAATGCTAATTGTGGAGGAAAGTTTTGTTCAGTTTAAAAAAATGAAGCTAATTTGGAAAAAAACATTGGTATAATGTATAAAACGTATCCAGTGAATGAGACGGTGTTGGAACTAAAAAACAAGTATGAATCGATGTTACTGGATGAAAATGAGTGGCGTGAAAGTGGTAATGGAAAAGATGAAGCAAGGGATTCAATACACCATGTATTGATGAGTTTAAATGGTAAAATACCATTTAAACTATAAGTTTATATTTCTGATGATTAATAATTGGTTTTAAAAAATGTATTTAATGAATGTTGTTGTTTTGTAGAAGGTACAAACAATACAATTATCGATGATAGAGAGAATGTAGTTGAAAGGTATATGGAATATAGTGAAAACGACCAGTCAGTTAACATGTTCACAGGTACGGTTAATGAAAATAGTAAATAAAATGGGTTGTATAGCTTTGAAGATTTTAGGTTTTCTGTTTTATTAATATTAAAAATTTTTATATATACATGTAATGTTTGGAAACATTATGAATACAAAGGTGCTGAAGCTACACAAGAAAAGTTGTTCGTTAAGTTACATATTTAAGTGATAAACTATTATAATTTTATGAAAAAGTTGAAAATTTATACACTCACTAATATGGCCATTTAAATAAACAGATGAAAAAGTAGGTGTGAAGGATTTGGTGAAGAAATATGGGCAAAGTGTGGATGGTGATGGTGATAAAAATGAAGGTAATATTTTTATTAGATGTGAATTAAAAGCCTGGTAAGTCTGGTAATATTAACAATATGGATAGGGATAATAAAATGATAACCAAACATGCAATAATTGTAGGTTTGGTTGTGGAAAATGAGGGTACAACAATGCCAAAGGATAGCGTTGGGATCAAGGAGGATGGTGCTGCTGCTAACTATGAATTTTATGAAGCCTTTACTATGGGGCAAGCTGCTTACATTGATTCAAAAGGTAAAATGTAATTTGTTAAGTAAATTTGTAGATGTTAATACGTAGTTATAAGCCTTTACTAATGAGTAACTTTGAAAAACACAGCTGTAACGACTTGTGGAGATGGTGACAATGTCGGAAAAGGAAGTATAAAAGATGGGGATGGTGATAAAAATGAGGGTACAATAACACAAAATGATATTGTTGCGAATGGGGATGGAGATAAAAATGAAGGTAATATTTTTATTAGATGTGTATTAAAAGCTTTGTAAGTCTGGTAATATTAACAATATGGATAGAGATAGTAAAATGATAAACAAAAATGCAATAATTGTAGGTTTGGTTGTGGAAAATGAGGGTACAACAATGCCAAAGGATAGCGTTGGGAACAAGGAGGATGGTGCTGCTGCTAAATATGAAGATGATGAAGCCTTGAATATGGGACAGGCTGGTTACATTGATTCAAAAGGTAAATTGTAATTTGTTAAGTAAATTTGTAGATGTTAATATGTAGTTATAACCCTTTACTAATGAGTAACTTTGAAAAACACAGCTGTAACAACTGGTGGATATGGTGACAAAGTCAAAAAAGGAAGTATAAAAGATGACAGAGCATGCAGCAGGTCAAGTAAGTTGAATATAGAAGTCGTAGGTAATGAAGGGAAATAGGAGTCAATGATTGTGCCTCAAGGTTAGTATTTATTTATTATGAGTTAGTTAAAAAAAACTCGTTTGTTATTAACTAATAATGTTTTCTATTGAAAAAACAGAACTGAAGAATGATGTTACTGTGGCGGTTTTTAGAAAAGATTTTGTTAGCATTGATAAAAGTAGCTCTACAAAAAAGGTTGTGTCATATCTAGATGATTCTGAGATTCCGGGGTTTAGCATCGGATTAACCCAAGAAGAAGAAAAAACTGTGGAGGTTCCTAAAGTGAACCGAGTGTTGCCAATAAAGCTAAATTTTGATGATGATAGGGAGATAGAAACAGAAGTAAGCCAAAAAGAGGAAATGGTATGAGAATTTGTACTTAAGCATTGTGAAGAGAAAGATAAACTCAAGACTGATAAACCAAATGAGGATGAAGAAAAATTAGGAGGAGGAATTGCGGGTGATGAAATGGAAGAAGAAAAATATCCGTAAGTAATAAATTAAAAAAATGTTATAAAATTATTCGCTTATAAAAGTATTGTTGAATGTAAACAATTATGACAGGTATGTTTTGTTTCAAAGCAAATTTAGGGAAAGGGGTGAGGCGTATGTGTTTAGAACATTGAAGCCCGATTGCGAGGTTTATGGGTGTATTATAGACATGTGGGCTGCGGTAATGAATTTGGAAGAAAAAAAAGGCCCGATTGGTTACCAAGGCGGTTGTTTTGTGGTATAAACACTGTGGTAAGAAAAAATCCATAGTAAATAAAAAGATTATTTAATAATATAATTATTATAAAAACGTTTGTTTGAATGTAGGTGGATTGGATGTTGCATTCAAAAAGTGAAGATCATGCTAGTAGGTCAGTTGCCTTTACCAAAAATATGCTTGGGACATTGAGCGGATCTGTGCACGAAATGGATTTGGAAAGTGTAGATCTTTTATTCATTCCAATAGTGGAGCACAAACATTTCTACTTAGTTGTATTTGACTTGAAGGACAAGGTGATAAATGTGATTGACAACATCAAGGAGAACTTGAGTTTGGTTGGGTACACCGATGATGAAGAATATCACAATAAAAGCACACCCTATAAAGTGGTAAATAACTTTTGGTCTCAACGCACTAGTTTATATTTATTTGTAAATACTTAGTAAAAAATACCGAATATTTAACGTGAATGTTTATTTGTGTTATTATATACAAGGAGCTTCTGGTGCACTATTTAGAGTTGTGGCGCCACAAGAGCCTTATTGGGTTGAAGGCACAACCAATTGATAGGCTAAACATCACATGGGCTACCACTAAGAACACAGCAGATTCGGGTGTATTTGTAATGAGGCACATGGAAAAGTTCAATGCTGGAAGCTTACCATTTAGGGCTGGGTTTAACTCAAATGGATTAAGGAAAAAAATCAGTTAAAAACTTTAAGGAAGAAAATTGCTGCAAAAATTCTGTTATCCGATGGAACTATTTATATGGAAAAAATCAAAGCAGAATTGGGGATAGGGAAGGAAAATTGATGTTGTTAAAGTTGTGAAACAATCTTATTTATCTTTTGGTAGTTATCTTTTGAAAGTGGTTTGGGAATGTAGTATATGTAATGTAGGTTAACATGTAGTAATCATCGTGTATGATATGTTTGGTAGACATTATTAATATTTTGGTGAAGCATGTAATGGGAAAGTAGTAGTCTTTATGTTTAGTAGAAATGTTTACTAGGACGATTATGAATTTCCAGTGTGAAAAATATGTTTGGTAAAAAAAACCTTGTGTTAGTTTAATAAAGTTGAGGTTGTGAAAAAAAAATATAGAAACACCTTAAAGCTTATGTGTCAAAAGTAAATCCATAGAAAATAATTTAAACGGACTGTTGAAGCTACTATAGTAGATATAGGAATAGTTGAATACTAGTTGACTAAATTCTGTTAGGGTTATTTCTTGTTAAGATTTACTTTGTATTTTGTTTATATGTTTGTATAGTTTAGGGTTTATTGTGTATTTTCCTTAAACTTGCATTTTGTTTGTTATAGCATGTAGTGTGCGTGTGTTAGGAGAGAGGCTAGATCACTTTTACATTGTTAGAGAGAGAATTAACTGTGTGTGATTTATTTTCTCCTGCACTTTGTACTACAAATTGCTTTGATAATCAATATACAAGAGAATTTATGAGTATGAACTGTGTTTGTGATTGAATCGTTTGTTTGTACGCTTTATTCTGATCATTTGAGTGATATTATCGATCCAATTGAACCTATCAATTGGTATCAGAGCTTTCGGTATTGTGTTCTTCGCTGTTTCTAAGCAAAACACATCAATATTGCTCAAAATATCATGATCTGAATGAATTGTTGGTGTTTTTAGGTGTGATTTATCATCATAATCACTCTAATTCGCAACGATTGTGCAGATTCTATCAGATCATCATCAGATCTGAAGAATTAAGAAGAATAGAAAAGTTACTGTTCGATCAATTTTTTGCTCAAATTCATCAAAGAATGATGATGTTTTGGATTGATTGATACAAGGGTTTGATAATCGGACCTTTTCACAGCTTGTGTGTGAATTTTGGACAAATCGGACAAGTTTTTGACAAAACCCAGAAAAATCTCATGAAGAAGATGATGAACAGTTGATTTTTGGTTGAAGATTAACTTGTCGGGTGATATATTTGACTTAGACATTTTCCTTGGACTTAGATTTAAGAAGAAATTAGGTCCTGTGCTACCGTGTAAGGGAATTTATTCTAGACGGGTGAAGAATTTGACTTGAAAAGGTGCTACTGTTCAGCCGGGTCAGACACTGTTGTGCCGGGTGATACACTGTTGCGCCGGGTGATAGAGAAAATACAGCCGGGTAAACTTCAACTGTGTAGCCGGGTAATTAACAATTCTGTCGTGTGACCAAGTATTGTTCAGCCGGGGAAGCTCTTTGCCGTGTCAAGATTCTGCGGGTCAAAGACTTATTGCCGTGTGAAGTTTTTCTTATTGCCGGGTAACTGTTCATCCGGGTGAAGAACAAAAGTATTTTCAACTGTTGAGCCGTATAACTGTTTAGCCGTGTGAAGACTTATTCTGCCGGGTGAAGAACAAATACACTGTTTAGCCGGTTGAAGAAGGATTTTCACTGTTTTGCCGTGTGACTCATTTTAGTTGTTTTTCAATACTTGTTTCTTATATTGTCTTTAATTTCTTGTCTTTATTTTAGTATTTTAATCACGTCTTTTCAAAAACCAAAAATATTTTCTTTAAAAATTGATTAAAATGGCTCCTAATGATGATTCTGATAACCGTGTTCCTAGACTTTTGAATCGTGCAGATTTCAAGAACTGGACCATCAGGCTGAGACATCACTTGTGTTCTATTGACAATGACTTATGGAAATCCATTGAGAAAGGTCCTCACATTCCAACTCAGACACAACCAGATAGTGCCAGTACCTATACTAAAGATTCTACTACACCTTATCCAGAGGATAATCTGTCAGCTGAAGACTTGAGGAAGGTAAAGAATGATAGCAAGGCTTATTCGTTGATGTGCAAGGGGTTACCACTCCAAGTTTTGTCTAGATTGGATGCATATCAGACTGGTTATACATGCTTCAAGGCATTGAAGTCTATATGTGAAGGAGGAGAGCAGTTAAGAAGTTTGAAGAAATCAAAGCTCAAAAGACAACTGGAATTATTTGAACACATTAATGGAGAGACAGTACACCAGATGATGAACAGGTTTGTTCATTTAACTACTGAGATGTCAAACCTCGGAGTTAAGACTGAACTTCAAGACTTGAATGATCGATTGTTATGCGCTTTACCATCATCCTGGAAGCAGACTGTTACTCTTTTGAAGCATACTGAGAAATTCCCAATGGAATTAGATCTGCTGATTGGGAAAATTGAAGAAGTTGAGATTGATGAAGGATCAAGAAATTCTGATAGATCAACGTCACAAACTCAATACAAGTATGTGGTAAATCCTGCCAATACTGTGGACAATGCTTTTCTTGTGCAAAATACAACAAAGTTTGAAGATGAGGATGACTTATTCGTTGGTGCAAGTTTCTATACTGATTCAGCATATTTTCCAAATTCACCAACTTACTCTCAACCTCAATCTCCGCCAAGAGCTCAAGTTCAAGTTCCAAATCAGAATGTGAAGAATCAATCAGAAAATCAAAGTTCAAATGTTCAAGCCAAGGTGAAAGACGTCATGAATATTCTGTTGCAAGATGACGAAACGAAAACTGCCTTTACTGCTTTTATGGCAAGTTTTCAAGCGTACCAAGGTAGTCATTTAAGTCAAATGGACGTTGTTCTTCAAGACTTATTTGAAATGGATCCAGTGGATGTTGAGGAAATGGATCTTAACTGGCAGATGGTTATGGTAGCTTATCGTACTCAAAAGCATGCATATGTTAACCGAAGTTACAAACCTCATGCTAACAAGACTGTTGGATTTGACAAATCTAAGGCCAGATGCTTTAACTGTAACCAGTATGGTCATTTCTCAAGAGAATGTAAAGCTCCAAAGAATTTCAATGACCAAGCTAGTTCAAGCAATCAAGGGCAAGGTCAAAGTTCTCAACAATCAACGAGTTATCAAGGCAGAAATCAACGTTTCTTTCAGAAACCATACCAAAGTCTTCCTATGCCTGAATTGAAGGATGAAGGAAAGAAGCCAGAAGACCAAACAAAGGCGTTGGTTGTAAGTGTGAAAGACGGGTATGATTGGAGCGCTTATGCAGAACAATTCACGTCTGATCTTACATCAAGTCTGGCACTGGTATGTGAAGTAGAAGAAGATTGGTCAGAAGAAGGGGATTGTAAGATGATTGAAGATGTGAGTGAAGATTCAGAAGATTATGACTGGAGTGCAAAATCTGATCCTACTGAAGAATCTGAGTCTGAACTTGTGCTGATGGCTACTGCCAGTGAATCTTCATCATCTACCGAACAACCAAAGGTTAATACTGACCTACCCCCTAACTATGTTCCATTACCTGCTGATGTCAAGGAAAGGCTATGTTCTGAACAGTGCATTCAACAAGTAGAACATTATCGAACTCATTCATTTAAAATCGGTGACAAATTAAGCAAACATGAGAAAATTCATGAACAACTTAAAATTGATCACAAAATTGCTGATGAGAAGATTTTGTCACTTAAAGAATCATGGAACAAAACCTTAAAGGAACTGGAATTGATAACCAAACAACTTGAAGAAATGACAAAGAACTTTGAACAAGAAAAAGTCGCACATGCTGTCACTCAAGTTGAATTAACAAAGGTTAAAAGCTGTAAAACCATGGTTAAACAACTCATCAAAGAAAGAGGTAACAAAACCAAAACCGGGTTGGGTTTTACTCATGAACCGATGCCAAATTCAATCACTCAAACCTTACCGGAAAACTTTAATGAATTTGATCATTCACCTGAAAATGAACGTAAATTTAAAGAAATTCAAAGAAGTAAATCCGAGTCTGAAGGATCTGAGGTGTTGATTGAAAGTTTGAGGGAAGAAGAAGGTTTGACAACTGAAGCTGATGATGAAGCAAGCAACAAATCTGAAAACAAAGTAGAGCCTGTTCTTATCCAACTTGTTGAGTATCCAAAGCTTAATCCCGAACCAGAAACACCGGTGAAGGAAGAAGGTGAATTTTCAGGATACAATGATCCTGAGTACATCAAATGGAAGAAAGAACAAAAGGCGCAAGTTGCTGCTCAGTTGGTCAAAAAGCCAGAAGTGAAAAAGACTGAAGTTTCGAATTCTAAGAAGCAAAAATCAAAAACAATGAACAATCAATCTGAAACGAAACAGTCAAAAGGCAAAAATGTCTTAAAATCGAATGATAACACAAAAGTTCAAAGTGTTAAAACTGACAAAGTTAAACCTGTCAAGAAAGTGTCAAAAGAAAAGAAAATCAAGTTTGTGTCTACAGGAACGTTTGATTTAAATGGATCTTATGGTAAACCAATCAATTCTCCAATCAAATCTAACTCTGGTCTGAAAACAGGTTCAGGTCCTAAGTCTTCCGCTGTCAATGAAAAGAGAATTGAAAACAAAAAGGTGACCAAACAGAACAGTTTAAAATTGAACCAAAGTCCCATGCAATCAAAAGCACAAACAATGACTCCACAGAAAAACGTTAATCTAAAACCGAACAACTATGATAATGAATCAGGTTTTGGTTCCACATCAAGAGTTAACAATCGGCTCTTTAGGATTAGCAAGAAACATTGTGAAATTTGTGATAGATATAATCATGCAACTGCTGAATGTTTCTTTAACAGGTACTGCAGTTTCTGTGACAAAAGAAATCATTCTTCAGAAGAATGTTATTTTAACAAATTTTGTGATATCTGTGAGAGAAGAAACCATGACACAAAGGATTGTTTCTTTCGATCAAACTCGACTAGAGAAATGACTCCATATTCAAACTTTCAAAGAAATAATTCATATGGTTTTCAAAATATGAGTCAAAGTCATTCTCCGGTTTTGAGAAATTTCAATCGAAACAATTCTGTTTCTAACTTTTCAAGGAATGTGCAGGTTAACAGTTTTAAACCAAGAGCTTTAATGGTTAAGAATCAAAAGTTTGAAAATAACCTTGATCCTAAGCTAGAGGAAAGGTTTATTGCTTTGAGGAGAAAGCAATCATTGAACGCCAATGGGCGAAGTTATCAGCATCAAAATCTTTTAAACGAAACAAATTTTCAAAACGTTCAATACCAACAAGTTACTATTGCAGATAGATTCGGAAAACCCAAGACCGTGTGGGCCTGGGTTGACAAAACTAACTGAATGTTTTTGTTGAAATGCAGGTACGCCCAAGAAGACCTATCAACTCATGGTTCGTTGATAGTGGGTGTAGCCGGCACATGACAGGCAACCATGCCTTACTTCAGGATTTCAAGCTGAAAAATGGTACACACGTGGCGTTTGGAGGTGATGCGGGTGGAAAGATAACAGGAGAAGGAACAGTATCCAATGGGATCATTAGTTTTGATAAAGTCAACTACTGTGCACAGTTGAACTTTAACTTACTAAGTGTATCTCAAATTTGTGATAAATCTTATTCAACTTTATTTGATGATTCTTTCTGTTATATTCTTAAACCAGGTTTCAAGATTGACAATGAGTGGGTAGTGGTTAAAGCTCCGAGAGATCGTGATGTATACAAGTTAGATATGTCGCAGATTGACGCTGATACCGAAACAACCTGTCTCATTGCCCATGCTTCAAATGATGAGAGTCAGCTTTGGCATAGACGGCTGGGCCACTCCAACTTCAGAAACATGAACCGTTTGGTAACTGGAAATCACGCTGTGGGAATCCCATCGAAGAAATTCTCCACAACTGATCTCTGTCCAGCATGTTTGAAGGGCAAACAGCATCGGATGTCTTTTAAGTCCAAGCTCGAGAACTCCATTTCAAAACCTTTGCAGATGCTACATATGGATCTTTTTGGACCGACAAACGTTCAAAGCATCGGCAGAAAATCATATTGTTTAGTTATCATAGATGACCTCACTAGATTTTCATGGGTTTATTTTTTGCATGCAAAATCTGAAACAGCTGAATTATTGAAAGAATTTATCATTAAAATTGAAAATCAATTGGAATGCAAAGTTAAAACTTTAAGAAGTGATAATGGAACTGAATTTAAGAATGCTAATGTTGATTTATTTTGTGCAGAAAAGGGGATTGCTCGTCAGTATAGTGCTCCAAGAACGCCTCAACAAAATGGGGTTGCGGAATGGAAAAACCGGACACTAATTGAAGCTGCAAGATCCATGCTCGCAGATGCCAAAATTCCTATCACTTTTTGGGATGAAGCTATTGCTACTGCGTGTTTTGTACAAAATAGAACATTATTAGTTCAAGATAAACAGAAAACTTCTTATGAGTTGTTGTTTGGAAGAAAACCAAATATTTCTTACTTGAAAGCATTTGGTTGTCCAGTTTCGATCCTTAATCTAAATGAACATCTCGGGAAGTTTGAGTCAAAATCTGACGATGGATTTTTCCTAGGATATTCGTCTGTTTCTAAAGCTTATCGAGTTTTTAATAGCAAAACAAATACTGTTATTGAAACTATCAACGTCAAGTTTTTAGAAAATTCGTTTCCGTTAGTGGCTCATGGTCCCGAATGGTTATTTGATTTGGATTCGTTATCTAGATCTTTCAATTCTAACTTATTTGATTTTTCAGGAAAAACAAGGAAGGAATCAGGTGACTTAGGAAGCTTTAGTGATGATTCTGATAATGACGAAGATGGAAATCTCAACTCTGAATATCCATTTATGTCTTTTCATAATCCTGATCATGTCAAATCCAGTCAAGCTCCGGGTCCTTCTGGTTCACAAGAAGATCAAGAATCAAATAATCATGACGAAAATGTGAATTCGCAAATGTCTCCTAATGATGGTGGATCCGTTCAAAATCAACCATCATCAGATCCGAATGTTGAAGTTATTCCAGAATCTTTTGATTACTTCATCCATTCACCGGATCAAGTCCCGAATTTCACACCGCATACTTCATCCATACTACAAGATCTACCAAATCTGAATACTTCTAATCTGGAAACTCAAGTGCAAGGAGGTGATATTCCTATTCATCGAATTCACAAGAAACATCCCGTTTCTCAGATTATTGGGCCGTTGAATCAGAGAACTACAAGAAGTCAGACTGAACAAGCAAATGTTTGTCTTTACTCGTGTTTTCTATCTCAAGTGGTGCCAAAGAACATTTCAGAGGCGTTGCAAGACAACAGTTGGATTGAAGCCATGCAAGAGGAATTGCTTCAGTTTCGCAAACAGGAAGTTTGGAAACTTGTGGACTTACCTGAAGGAGAGAATGCAATAGGTACAAGATGGTTGTACAAGAACAAGCCAGACGAACGTGGCATTGTTGTGAGAAACAAAGCAAGACTCATTGCACAGGGATACACTCAAGAAGAAGGCATTGATTATGAAGAAGTGTTTGCTCCGGTCGCAAGACTTGAAGCCATACGCGTTTTTCTTGCATATGCTTCCTTCATGAAATTTAAAGTATTCCAAATGGACGTGAAAGGTGCTTTTCTTTATGGACCAATTACAGATGACGTATATGTCAGACAACCTCCGGGTTTTGAAGATCCTGACTATCCTCATCGGGTATACAAGTTGAGTAAAGCTCTTTACGGTCTACATCAAGCTCCTAGAATCTGGTACGAGACATTATCCAAGCATTTACTAGAACACGGATTTACAAGAGGTCAGATTGATCCAACTTTGTTTATGAAAAGGGATAATGATGATTTATTGTGCGTTCAAGTTTATGTGGACGATATTATCTTCGGTTCAACCAGTGAGTTCATGTGCAAAGAATTTGAAGAAATCATGAAGTCAAGATTTCAGATGAGTTCGATGGGGGAGATTAATTTCTTTCTGGGATTACAAGTGAAACAGTCTGCTGACGGGATTTTTATCAACCAATCAAAATTTGTTGAGAAGTTGCTGAAGAAGTTCAAGATGCAAGATTGTCAGACTATCCGAACTCCTTCTGACGTAAATTGCAAGATACAACCTGATCCAAAGGGCAAAGCAGTTGATCAGACACTATACAGATCAATGATCGGCTCTCTGATGTATCTTACTGCATCAAGACCAGACATCATGTACGCTGTGTGTGTATGCGCCAGATATCAGTCAGATCCGAAAGAGTCGCATCTTATTGCTGTGAAGCGTATATTCAGATATCTCAAAGGGAAACCGAATCTTGGGTTATGGTATCCTTATGAAGGAAATTTTGAATTATATAGCTATTCTGACAGTGATTTTGGTGGTTGTGCTCTTGACAGGAAATCGACTACTGGTGGTTGTCAATTTCTGGGTCCTAGGCTTGTCTCTTGGCAATGCAAGAAGCAGACCAACGTTTCTGTATCCACTGCTGAAGCAGAGTATATCGCTGCATCTGCAGGATGTTCTCAGGTTTTATGGTTACAAAATCAGTTGCTGGACTACGGGTTTAACTTTCTGAAAACTCCTATTTACATAGACAATACTGCTGCTATGTTCATAACTACTAATCCTGTTCAACATTCTAAAACCAAACACATCGAAATTAGATATCACTTTTTAAGAGACAACTCTGAAAAAGGTTTAATAATCTTGATTAAAGTTCATACCGACAAACAACTGGCAGATCTTTTCACAAAATCATTTTTGTCAGGCCGGTTTGAATTTTTAATTCAATCCATAGGATTAATCAATCATGATTGATTCTTTTTTTCGAAAATCAAAAGAAAAATCAGAAAATATAAAAGCCAAAAATATAATAAGTTGATGTTAAGTATTGATTCCTTTGCCTTTTATTTTATGTTTTGCATTGTGTGTGTGCATGAAAAAGAAAATAGAAAAGCTAAAACAAAATATAAAAGCAAAAAGAAAAGAAAATATCATGTCATAAGAATCTATATTGCGAAAAGTGAGAAATGATAGATACACTAGACATTATTTGTTACATCATTTTTTTAATAAAGACTGATGAATGTTAATTGATGTGCTAGACAGCTCAGGCAATTAGACTGAACAAGTAAGTTGATTGTTGACAAACATAAACTTAATGATCTTTGTGTTAAGTTCCATTGTTATACATGTCTAGATATATGTCGTTTGATACATTGCTTGTGATGATAGTTGTGCATGATCGGGTAACGATGCAGTGTATTCAGTGTGATGAACCGCATCGTGAGCTTCTTTGTTGTGGTACCCACAGACCTGAAGTCTCACACGAAGTCTCTTTTGAGCTTCAAGATGCAGCAAAAGATTCCAAAAGGAACAAAAAGAGTCCCAAAAGTGGACCAACACCAAACAAAAAAAAAATTCCAAAAAGGAATTCAGAAGATTCCCAAGGGAACGATAGGAAAGAAAAATTCCCAAAGATGGAATTAAAAAGAAGTCCCAAAGTGGACCAAACCCAAATAGAACCCAAATTCCACACTGTGTATGACTGTAAGTGACCAGACTTTGTGCAATAAAGCATTCAGGTAGTGATTGATAAGGAAATATGTTGACATATGTATACATGTGGGTCACATAAGTCATTTTAATCGAACCTTAAATATCATCATGATACTGAAAAAGTAAGTGTGTCAATTCGAGCTAATTGGTATGTTTTCATATCATCACTCAATCAAGCATAAGTCAATTGTCTATTCAAAACTTGCAAAACATGTTCAGATAATGTGTGGTATGATCTCGCTGCGATATTTTGATTCATTGCATTGCATATGTATTTACTTTAATGAGTGTGCTTTGTGTGTGCAGGCATATGGAATCATTATTGACATATCAACACCCATGTTAAACTTAAAAATTTCAAGAAATTTCAAGTTTAGGGGGAGAATAAATTGAAGAAAAATATCTACAAAAAATCCAAAAATATTTTTTTTGTTTTTAAATAAATGTGTTTTTGAATGAACAAGATTATAAGTTATGAAAAGCAAAGGTATTGGATGTGTTAAAAACAAACCCAAAGTCTTGTAATTTGTTTTTAAGAAATTGCTTCGGGATATAGAGAAATTGGTTGTGCAAAAACATTTTTGAAAAAGAAAAAGAAAAATGAATTTTAATTGAAAATTAATTTGTTGCAATGTTTAATGTTGTTTGATAATTAATATGACAAACATTCTTTTTAAGGATATCTTGTCTAATTAATATGTCGGAGAATGTTACAGGTGCAATAAATGACCGTTGAAAAAGTCAACAGACGAAGAAAATTGAAGAAATTGCTTAAGTGTTATAGCCGGGTAAAGATATCAGATACAACTGTACAGCCGGGTAAAGAACTGTTCAGCCGGGTAAAGTTGTAAGTCTGATACTTGCCGTATGATTGAGGAAATGGTGAAGATGTTATGACCACTGTACAGCCGGGCAATGATCATGTCAAATACAGCCGGGTGAAGGTCATAGATATCTTGCCGGGTGACAAGTGTATACTATACAGCCGGGTAATGAAGAAGTCTTGTTGCCGTGTAAAGTTATGACACTATGTTGCCGGGTAATGAAGAAGAAGGTTGCCGTGTGAAGAAGGTTGCCGTGTGAAGAAGGTTGCCGTGTAAAGAAGAAAGCAAGCCGGATGAAGAAGGAAAGCAACTGTGTTGCCGGGTGATAAAGAAAAGTTGCCGGGTGATGTTTTGATGATAACTATTCTGCCGGGTGATGTATAAAACCCATCAGGTGTAGTTGTTCCTTAGCCTTTACCCGTCACTACAGTGACTTACCCGTATCTACAGTGCTTGACCCGTCAAGTGAATTTCACATGTTGTTGACTTGTTTTATGTACTTGACCCGTATCTACAGTACATGACCCGTCACTACAGTACTTGACCCGGCAAGGTTTATTGGGCCTATTTTGCTTTTGTTGACCCGGCACTTAAAGTTTGACCTAAAATTTTTGACGATATAAATACCGCCTCTTCACAAACACTTATCATTTCACACACTTTCACTTTCACACAAATCCTCTGAACATTCAAATCGCCATTGTTATCATATTCAATCTTTTGCTCTATAACAAGATTAATCGATTGAATAAGGTAGAGATTAAGTGTTTTTGACCTAAATCGACCTGCAAATCAACTGTTAAAAGGAAAAACGATGATGAACAGTGTTTTGAACTTGAATCGACACTTTGATTTTGAGTGTTAAAACTTAAATCGAATGTTGTTTTAGGGTTAAAATCTGTCGATTATCAACATTCAATCACTCATTTGCACTAAAACACCTTAAAATCAACTGAATCAAGTGAAATGTTCTTAACTGATAAAAATCGCCATTGTTGAACTTTGAAGCTTTTAAAAGTTAAACATCAAAACAATGAAATATTTGTCTAAAAGTGATTAAACTTGTTAAAACTGAACCAAAACATGTTAAACTTTTTCATCATAAATTTGTCAAAAATTTTTACCTAAGTGATTAACTGTTAAAAGTTTAAACAGGAAGTATAATCTTTAAAATTCAATATTGTTTGATTAAAATGATGAAAATCAGGTTATTAGAACAATTTAGGATTTAAACTGATTATGTTAATGTTTTGCCTTATAACTTTTAGTTAAACACTTATTAAAATTTTTGATATGATTAATGAAGAATCTAATAAATTTGCCTTGTTTTGTGTTTGTTTGTGTTTTCAACAGATGGAGAATCTCAAGTTTGAGCCTAAACATAATCTAGTAGCATGTTTAGATGAATCACTTCCTGAGACAGAGGGTTATAGAGATATGATTAAGTTCATTAAGAGGACTAAGTATGTTTATGCTATATGTGCCAAACCGGTCATATACGCAAGGCTGATCAAGAGCTTCTGGAGATCAGCAGAGGTTGTGAGAGATGAGAATGGAGTTGGTATGGTTAGAGGGCATATCACTAGAGACTGGGTACTAAATGTTACTGAAGAAGCTATTAGGCAAGCTCTGAGAATAGATGAGGATGAGGTTGGAATGATGGATGAACTGACCATGGAGGAGTGTAAAGCTTGTTTTGTGAACATGGGACATCCACCTGTGTTTCCAAAGTCACAGTTTTACAGAGCTAAGTTGGGAAGGAAGTACAAGTTGCTATGTTATGTAGTGCAACAATGCATGTCTAGGAGGAGTGCAGGGTTTGATAACTTTCCTTCAGACATAGCATCACCAATTGTGGCAATTGCAGAGAACAAGCCATTCAATATGTCGAGGTGGATTATGAATGGTTTTGTGTTCAACTTGGTGAAAGGAAAAAGGTTTAAGTTCCTCATGTACCCGAGGTTCTTACAGCTGATGATAAACATTGCTTATCCTATCATCAGATCTGAGGGTTATGCTGGAGGCATTTTGTATACCGAGGACATGAACGATCTCTCTTATCGAAAGATGAGTATCGGGAATGTGCCTGATATTGATTTGTTTGACTATATGAGAGATATAGTAAACAATGAAGAAGATGTAGATGGTGTCTACTATCATATATCTCATGGTGAGATTGTCAATCCACAGGATCTTGTGGATGAGGTGCCGGATGACCTATTGGATGATGACGAGTACTTTGCTCGTCATCCAGAAGATGAAGAAGATGATGGTAATGATGGTAATGATGATGATGACAATGATGAAGATAGTAATGATGATGATGACAATGATGAAGATAGTAATGGTGATGATGATAATGATGATGGTGGTGATGATGCTGAATCTGAATCTAATTCAGAGGAGGCTGAACCAATGGAGATTGAGATAGAAGAACATGTTGAGATTGTTCCTGAGGTTGAAGAAGTTGTTGCTGAGATTCAAAGAGATGTTAGTGTTCAATATGTTCGAAGAAAGAGATCAAAACCTGTGATTGTTGAGCCTGAGAAGATTGATGTTCTCCAGCTTGCTAAGACAGTAATGGCCGAAGCTGAATCTATTGCACAGATAGATGAAGTGGATGCTGGCGTTGCTGATTCTATTGATGTTGATATTCCCACCGCATTACCACAAACTGCTGAAAACATTGGACAAGATTTGGAGTCTTCACCAAATGTTGTGCCAAGTGTTGATGAGATTTATGAGGAAAAAGAGAAACGGATTGCAGAGTTGGAAGAGATTGTTGAAAATTTGATCAAATCAAATGACTTGTTAAAAGCCTCAAATGAACGTAAAAAGAAAAGATTTGATGAATATTGGGATATTCATAATCAGAATCTGAAGATTTTCAAAGAGTTAGATTCTGATCATCTGAAGTTAAAAATTGAACATGATGATTTGAAGGCGGAGCATGAAAAGTTGAAGGAGGAATATGAGAACTTGAAATATGATTACACTGATTTGAAGGCTGAGTGTAATACATTGGAGGCAGAGAAAGAGATATTGGAGAAAGAGTTGGAAGAAACTAGACCAAAGAAGGCTGGCTCATCCTCTGACAAAGATTTTTCTGAAGAAGTTATAGAAGTGACTGAAACGAATGTGCCAAAAGTTTATTTGACTAGGGCAAGGGGAACTGCAAATGCTGGTATTTTGGTAGAATCACCAATCATAATTCCCGATGAAGCTGTTGCTGAAACTGTCAAGATGGACAAAGCTGAGGGAAAGAGAAAGATAGATGCTATTCCGGAGATATTTGGTGATGAAGAAAGCTCGAAAAAGGCAAAAATTGATGAACCAGTGCAGATTGAGCCGATTCAATCTGCAGCTGTGATTGAGACTGAAAAAGTGACTGGAGCTGAGATTACAAAGTCAGGACAGATTGAGCCGATTCAATCTGGTTCTGTAGCTAAGACTGAAGTTTTTGAGGTCACAGAGAGTGAAAAAGGAGCTGGTTCAGAAGAAACAGTTCAGATTGAGCCGATTCAATCTGAAGCTGCTGAAGTTGAAAGTGCGCCAGAAATAGAAGCTGAAGTTGCTAGTCAGTTTGAGCCGGTTCAAACTGATGATGCACCTATGATAGAAGCGTTGGATGATTTGGATATAGATTGGACTGAGTCTGAAAATGAAGAGGAGCCAGAGCCTGTACAAAATGTTGTTGAAGAATTACCAGATGACTTGGATCAGAGGTTTGCCTATCTTGAAAGAATGAAGTACAATTCGGTGTTTTTGAATGGGTTGACGGTAACTCAGATTAATGAAGAGTACGAGAAATGCATGATTCATCAAGACAAGGCTGAAGCAGATAAGAAGGAGTTTGTTACTGAGATGGGCGAATGGACTCCAATGCAGGAAAGTCTGAATATAGAAGATCTGCCACCAACTGAGCTGTATCATCCAAATCCGGAGGAAATGACTAGCAGGGAGATGCGAGATTGGTTGAGTTCCAGAAACTATCCGTACAAGACATTGCAAAGATTGAAGTCTGTTTCATTGAAGAAAATTGTGGTGAGCTTCATGAAGACAGAAAAACTGTACAATCGGATGTTTTATTTGGACTACAACAATCCACAATATTTTGAGCTGACAAAGAAATACAAAATTCTGGGTCCAAGAGAAATTCCAGTGATGGCGCTTCCTGAAGATGCTCATAAAAAACGACACGAACTGATGGATATGTTTCCAAGCGAGGTTAAATCGTACAACATACCGATGGATGTGCGTGAAACTTGGCATAAATCAGCAACACCTGGTGATGTGGTTAGGTCACTGATGAGCAAAGGACAATCAATTGCTGAGTTACTAGATTCTATGATTGTGCCTGAGAAGAACAAGAAAGTAAAAATCATAGCATGGAAATACGACGAAGTATTTGATGCGTTTATGATCAAGAGAGTAAATGGTTTGTGTGACGTTTACCATTACTACTCGAGTATATTCAAGTTGGAGGTTCAGGACTTGAAAGAATTACATAAACTGAGGTTGATAAATCACACGCACGCTGAGCGTGGTGATAAATGTGTCATACTGTTAGATGCCGGGATTGGAAGATCACCAAAGTTTTTGGATTTCCGAGGGCAACAGGAAGACACTGCATATGTTCAAGCGAAGAAAGAGAGAAAGAAGAAAAGATTGGTTGTGACTGAAGACATGTATTTAGAAGAGTTTTCAGACGAGTATTTTGACAAAGTGACTGATCCTGGACTGAAAGTGATCGATGGAACTCAAATGACAAAGCCAATACTCAGAGTATTTTATAATCAAGAGACGTTTGAACTGAAGCTTGTTAGAAATTTGGAGAATTGGGACAAAGACATGATCACACTCTTCAGTACTTTTGAGTTGAAGCTATTGCATCCTTCATATATTGATTTTTTGAGAAGTTATAGAATGGAGAAATGTAAGGATAAAGTAGCTGAAGCTGACAGGAAGTTATTTGTGATTATGATTGAAGTAATAGCAGCTGCAACTGAGAAGATACGTGTGAGAAAGGTGTTGCTAAACTCTAATCTCGTGAGGGTTGATTTGCCAGAAATAGAGTACATGAGGATATCCAGAAAAGGAACATTGGAGGTGAAAGTCAAAGGCCAAGAGATGCCGTTTGAGTTTTATGCTAATATCGATTTTGCAGGTTTGAATCTGGATTCGCTCAGACGCATGAATGCCTTACCAATTCTGACGAATGAATCAAAGCCTCGACAAGCTAAGATCGCTGAAAAGTTCAAATCTTGCATTGAAGAAGCGTTGAAAGAACAAGAAGAGTACAAAGGTCGAGAGTTGCTGAATGTGAAAGAAGAACCAGAAGAATGGTAGAAAAAGATTGAAGATTGATGCTGATAAAAGAAGAAAAAGATTGAAGTTTTTGAAGATCCAAAGATAAATCTTAGGGGGAGTACTGTTAGGGTTATTTCCTGTTAAGATTTACTTTGTATTTTGTTTATATGTTTGTATAGTTTAGGGTTTATTGTGTATTTTCCTTAAACTTGCATTTTGTTTGTTATAGCATGTAGTGTGCGTGTGTTAGGAGAGAGGCTAGATCACTTTTACACTGTTAGAGAGAGAATTAACTGTGTGTGATTTATTTTCTCCTGCACTTTGTACTACGAATTGCTTTGATCATCAATATACAAGAGAATTTATGAGTATGAACTGTGTTTGTGATTGAATCGTTTGTTTGTACGCTTTATTCTGATCATTTGAGTGATATTATCGATCCAATTGAACCTATCAAATTCAAGTAAGTAGTGTTATTTAATAAAGTTTTGGTTGTGAACTAAACAAATTAAAAAGAAACTAATTTATTTAATATAGTTGGTTAATATTACGGAGCAAATCTAGATAAAATCTTTTAGGTGAACTATAGTCTTGCATAGGTATGGGAAAATGTAAAATGTGTCAGACATGTGTAAAAATAAATAAAGAAGATTATATTGTAGAAACAAAGCAAAATGTCAAACGTGAACTATAGATGACTTTAAACTTACATTGGGACCATGTATTTATTTAATATTAATGGTTTATGGTAGAGACATGTGTACCTTTACCAACTTTCATATGTTGTTTAATGTGTTGTAGGCATGTTTAATAGTACGATTAAGAATATCCTGAGACAAATAGTATGGGTGTTAGTAAAAACCAGTGTTATTTTATAAAGCTGAGGTTGTGAACAAACCAAAATAAAATTAAACTAACTTATTTAATATAGTTGCTTATGTGAGTCAGTTGGTTATTAGGACCAAGGAGTGTATGTTGAAAAAACAAAGCTAGATAAAATCTTTTAGGTGGATTATAGTGTTTGATGGCATTGGGAAAGTGTATATTGTGTCAGACATTTGTAGTATAAAGATATATATTCTTGCATTGGGAAAATATGAGTAATTTTGGTGGTTGATGATAGAGACATGTGTTGTTTTACAAACTTTCTAACAACCGAAAGTTTTGTTCATTGTACGATAACAATTAATGAGGTAGGTAGAGCAGTATAGTGTGCATGGGAAAATGGTATGTAATAGTAAATTTTTGGTGATAGAGACATGTGTTTGATAGACAAGCAAGATAAAAGCAAAAAACTATGGTGTAATTGACAAAAGGGAATTATTATAGGAAAAGCGTTAAGGTAGATTAAAAGTTAAATGAGTTGGTGAATAATTTATAATGTTAGTTGTTGAAAACTTATTAATTACGTTGTGTATATAAAGGGTGGTGGTCGGTCTTGTTATTATAAGTAAAGTAGGAAAGATTTTTTGTTGATGAAATAAGGTATGGAAAAAACATATAGTTTTTTACTTTAAGATTTTTAAAATAATGAGTTGGTGAAGAGATAAGGTATGAAAAAAACATATGGTTTTTTATTTTTACTGAGAGATATTTTATAAAGTTGAGGTTGTGAAAAAACCAAAATAAAAAGAAACTAACTTGTTTAATATAGTTGGTACTTATTACCAAAGAGTGTATGTTTCAAAAGCAAAGCTAGTTAAAATCTTTTAGGTGTATTATAGTGTTTGATGGCATTGGAAAAGTGTATATTGTGTCAGATATTTATAGTATAAAGATATATATTCTTGCTTTGGGAAAAATATGTTTAATTTTGGTGGTTTATGATAGAGACATGTGTTGTTTTAAAAACCTTCTATCAACCAAAAGTTTTGTTCATTGTACGATAACAATTAATAAAGTAAAATGGTTGAAAAAAATTAAGGTTTTAGGTGAGTAGGTAGAGCAGTATAGTGTGCATGGGAAAATGGTATGTAATAGTAAATTTTTTGTGATAGAGACATGTGTTTCATAGACAAGCAAGATAAAGTAAAAAAAAAGATGCTGTAATTGAGAAAAGTGAATTATTTTAGAAAAAGCATTTATGTAGATAAAAATTAAAATGGGTTGGTGAATAATTTTTAATGTTAGTTGATGAAAACTCATTAATTATGCTGTGTATATAAAGGGTGGTGATCGGTCGTCTTATTATAAGTAAAGTAGCTGAAGATTTTTTGGTGATAAGATAAGGTATGAAAAAAACATATGGTTTTTTATTTTTACTGTAAGATATTTAAAATAATGAGTTGGTATTGTGCATAGATAACAATTGAAAAAGGAGGAAATAAACGTTTGTGTGTCCTGGAAGACGGTGTGTCAAAGAAAAAAATGGTAATTGAAGATTGGGTCAAGGAAGGAGAATATTAAAGGGACACCAGTAAACACATATAAGCGAAAATTATGATTTAGGTAAAGTGGACTCCATAAAGGAGGCTGCAAATTTTAAAGGAAAAATTTATGAAAGTGGGAGAGGGCACGAGGTAGGATATTTAACAAATGAGGAAGATGTAGAAAAAGAACTAAAGCAGAACAATGAAGAGGAGTATTGCCCGCATGAAGATTGGAACGATTTCAAAGAATTTTGGCTTTCATCTCCAGAACGTAGTCCTAAACCTGTATTTGATCCATTCTCAAATGATGAAAATGAGACAGATGCAAGATGGAGTCCGTGAAGACTGTAGTTGTATAACAAAAAAATTATGATTAAGGTGTAATTTTCAAAGTGTGTGGTTTATTAATTCTATGATTATGTATTTCTAATGAATCTAGTAATGATTATAGTTAAGGTAATAGTAAAATGGTTAAAGGGTTTGGTTAGCTGTTAACAAATTTGAAGGGAATTGGGAAAATAGTTTGGAAAAAAATGATTTGAATAAATGGTGTAAAAGTGAATCTTTTAAAATAATATAATATTATAAGCCATACAATTGATTTAATGTGATTTGAAAGTAGATGTGAAAATTGAAAAAGAGTATAAAGTAGTTTGGGATGTGAGATGCTTAGATGATGAACAAGCAAAGGTGTAAGATAGTACATTATATATGTTATTTTATAAAGGCTTAGTTAAAGTAGTTGAAAATGGGGAAAAAACTAGGAATCTTGAGGTAGGCAGCTTTTTGTGGTATGAATGAGTTATTATAATAAGAAGGGAACAAATAATATCAATAGCAGCAAATAAAGGTGCACAATACAATACAATAACAATGGATACAATAACTTCATAGTAGATTACATCAACCAGGGGGGTTACTAAAATACATAATAGTGATAGCAACAAAACGATACAACAACAAAAGCATACTAATCAGACCGAACAGTGTTCAAACCCATCCAACAGAACAAACTATGTTCTCAAAAGGCCCTGGAATGTTAAAGAGGATACAACTAAATAAACATAAAGGGAACACATGATGTCTAGTTAAAGGGTTGTTCACCAATTATTGAATAATTGGGGAAATACCATTTAAAAAACACCCAAAAATCCCGATTATAGTAAGACCATTAGGCGGTAGGTGGGGGGTCAATGTCTGTGCCATCGGACTTGGTGGGACAGTTATGAGAATCATGGCCAACTACATACTTCATGCAAGTCTTACAAAGGCGAGGAGTTTTGACATGGTTCAAAATAGATTTCTCTCCGGGACCAATAAGACGTCGGTTTCTACCGCAACCTTTGTTCCTTATACCTTGCGGATTGGAACAAGTAACTTCAACTTCTTTTGGTGCACCAAGCAATTCAGCAATTACATCTTCAACGGGGTCATCAGAATCAACAGTTTGAGGGATGTTTTCTAATATTTGTCTTTTCACAGTCTTTAAATGGTTGGTCAACAACAACATGCCCTCCGGATCTGACCTGACTTGGTCAACTAGTTCATTAAAAAATCCATAAGTTCATGACGAGCAACGAAATGACTAGATTGATCAACACCATAGCGATGCTCTAAGTTGTAAACAGATTTCGGCAAAACACCACGTCTCCAACGGCTGCTAATATACTTATCTGGGATCTGATTGACCTTGATAAAACGAAATACACAGAAAATATGCCTGCATAAATATCCAATACGTGTCCAACTCATACAGGAACAAGAAACACAATCACCAACAGGGTCCATCTTTACCTGTTTAAAAGAAGAAACAACAGTTCATCAGGAAAAATAATACGTACTATATAGAAACCTGTTGTAATTTGTTAAAAAACAACTAAGTTTTTGTGAAACATAATTGTAGTATACCGTAAAATCATTAACAAAATCTCTATTTTTGTCAACATGGGTGACAGTATAAGACTTGAGGCCATCAACATCAACAACTGTGGTGATGAAACAACAAAACATTCCTTTAGAAATCTCTTTACGAACATCATTAAAGATAGACCGAGAGTAGATAGTAGAAGCATGCTTCTCAATTTGTGAACCGGTAATCAAATCTGAAAATGTAGAGAAAGTGTTGAATTCGGGCATTCTTTGATGATATCTTTGAGCATCCATGGTTGCATCAAAGCAAAAAAGGAATTGTAGTAGAGTGTTGGCCCATGTAGAATTGACTTTAAAAGAAGCATTCAAAATTTCACACCTAGAAGTAGTTTTCATTAAACAACACATATGAATGTCACGAAAGTAAGCTGGAACCCAAAGCTCTCTAATTGAATACACATCATTTAGCCATTCATGATCAGTCAAATTATGTTGTTCCAGCATTGAGTGCCAACGGGTTTCGAAAGTAGATGGCTTAATGTACACATTCCAAACTAGCTTGTGTATATCAGAACGAATTGATGTGTTATTAAGTAAATCACCGGAAATCTGCATAGTACGGTAAATGAAAATAGTTAAAGTTTGTCTTTGATGGAGAAAACAAGTGTATTTAAATTTATAGACTGTGGTCTTTTATAGCTCCGGAAGGGTTGCATATTTATAACATAAATTTTATAAAATTACATAATAGTATAATGCCTAATGTACGTAATAGTTTACCTTGGAAGGAAGCTTTTTCATAATGTGCCACATGCAAAGCCTATGGCGTGACTGAGTAAAAACAGCAGCAACTGCTTGTTTCATTGCAGGGTCTTGATCAGTTAAGACTAAAAGCGGCTGCTTACAATGGGTTTTTAGAAAAGCATCAAGTAACCAAGTATAGGACTCGATTGTTTCACTAAACAATAGACCAGCTCCATATGTAACGCAACGCTTATGGTTATCGACACCAGTAAAGGGTACAAAAATCATGTTGTACCTAAAAGAAGAAGCACGTTTTTTCAAATTAAAAAAAAGACTTATAATATATAAAAAAAGGAATCGAAAAAAGATGTGATGTAACAGACTTACTTGTTTGTTTGATACGTGGCATCAAATGCAAGTATAGTTTAACTTTGAAATATCATAGGCCCAAAACAAAGTTCTCAACTGACCGTCATGCAAAGTAAAGTCGAAGGAAAAATTGGGCAAATGTTTCGAACGAGCCTTCAACTTATCAATAATCAATTGTGAATCACGTCTACCAATAAATAACCTAACAAATTTTGCAAAGTTCTTATAGTCATTCGGGGTACCCCTAACATTATGATGAACGCCTTTCAAAGTAACCTGTAGACGATGAGCAACTTTGGGACCAACTTTGTTAATACTCATTTGATGAATAAATTGCTTATCTGAAAACTCTAACCGCCGACCCTGTTTTGTTAAGTCCTTGTTTTAGCTAGCCACTAGCTCATGGTTGTGATCCTCAACAAAACAATATACCTCATACATAGAGCTAACTTTGCAAAGTTTAATACGAATACAAGCTTTACAGTCAGTTACTTTAAAAGTACTTTGCCTAATATTAAAGGTACTAGGATCTAATGTATCAAACTTGCGTTTCGTTTGTGGTTTACCACCTTTGTTATAGAGAATATATCTAGTAGTAATCACACCTTCAATTTTCCTAAGTGTACTTAATCTCGTGGAGAAACCAGACAAATCTACATATCGATCATACATCTTGATAATATCATCCATCTTACTGAATTTCATCCCAACAAAAGGTTTAAATTCAACAGGAACATTGGGAATCCAAGATAGAGTACCATTAGGAGTATTGAAGACAGTAGTTGGAGACGAATCTAGAGGTTAAACAAATTAATGTTAATACATAAAATATTACATAGGTGTAATTTTAAAAGACATTATGATTTTTTTAAAGCAAATAACATTATGATTATTTTAATGTAAAGTGATAAATAAAACTTATTAGACAGTAAACAAACACAAAAGTATACTAGTGTCAAATTGAAAAAAAAAATCAAGATCACACACAAACACACAAAAATAACTAATAAGTAATTGTTAACATTGAATATCTAACATTCTGAAGTGTAAGTAGACGACAATTAGAGTGAAACAAACAATTAGAATAAAGTGCATTCTTAAAAATTATTAGACAGTAAACAAACAAGTAGAGTGAAAAATGCAGAAATATTAGTAAGTAAAGACTAAAATAAAGACACACAACAAGAGTAAGCTAAACACACACAGAATTAAATAAAAATAAAACACATTAACAACAGTTTTAAAAAGGTACATTCTTAAAACTTATAAGACATAGAGATAAAACCTTGATTCATGGAAGAGGAGTCAAAGTTTGGAATGAAATCATCTTGTTGAATGGGAATAGCAAAAATTGGGGGAGCCATCAAACGAACAGGTGAAGAAAACACAGGCGTCATTTCAGTACAACGAACAGGTGAAGAAAACACAGACGAATTTCAGTACATAAGTTATTGTTGTTGTGGTGGAAGATGAAGTTTGGATCATCATCAGTTGACATTATAACAAAGAGAAACGTGATAGCAAGTGGAAGATGAAATGTTTAAACACAACTTGAAAGGTTTATATAAGAAATGTGTAAAATGGTGTCAAATGAAGTGAGTGATTTGTGGTACAAAAAAAGTACATAAAAAGATCTTGTCTAAAATGGTGAAAAATTCGACGATTAAAAGGCAGAGAAAGATATTTGGTAGAGTGGCGTAAATGACAAAAATAACCTTGGATGGCATATTTGAGAAGGTGATGTGGCAAATGGTGATTGGTGGATATTGTTCTTAAATTCTCAAAAGTGAGAGGGTTTCTCAATATATCCCAATCCTATATATATATATATATATATATATATATATATATATATATATATATATATATATATATATATATATATAGAAAAATAAGTTTTAAGTGTACGTGTGTAGAAATTATAAATTATTCAACCTTAAGAGGACGTAGAAAAAAAATAAGTTTTATTTTAACATTTGATGTGTAGAAAAAAATAAGTTTTAAGTGTAGGTGTGTAGAAATTAGAAATTATTCAACATTAAGATTCCGTAAGAAGATATAAGTTTTAACTGCAGATGCGTCAGAAGAAATAAGTTTTAATGATGTGTAGGGAAAAAATAAGTTTACATTACATATGCGAAGGAAAAAGTAAGAAGAAATAAGTTAGAACTACATATGTGTAGGAAGAAATAAGTTTTAACTACATGTGTGTAAGAAAAAAGTTTTCAAATTTTTTTAATTTATTGTGTGTAGGAAAAGACTTTTCAAATTAAAAATATTTAGGAAGAAATTGCAATTTTTGCTGGAATTTTTTCTTTTCAAATCATCATAAATGAGTTTTTTTTTCCTAACTCATTATGAATGAATATGGAAACATAACGATTTAATTTAATTAAAACATCACTAGATGAACTTTTTAATTTGGGAAAGCATGGTTTTTATGGAAATAAATTGTAACCATATATTTAATTAGTTTATTAAAACTCCTAAATCTTATATTAGACATCTATACCCTTACATTAAATAAAAAAGGTAATTTATTTTATTTTATTTTATTTACTTTATTGCTATCATTTGATGTCATTCATTGATCAAACATAATTGATGGTTGAGATTTATTCTTTTCCTTCTTGCAATATTTGAGCTTCTTAAAAGAACCATCCCATATATATATATATATATATAGTTAGGTTCAAATGAAAACAAACTTTATAATTGAAAACATTAAAAACCAAAGAAACTAGTTTTTCTTTTATTTTTGATTTTATAAAATACAAAAGGGTATAGTTGGAAGAACATGTTAATTTTAAATCAATTCCATATATTTCTCAATTATAGGAGGATTGAAATTTTGAAAACAAAACATCACAACACTGGCGATGATGGTGCTCAAGATGACGATCCCTGAACGAGCCATTTCCGGCGATGATGTGAAGTCGATGATGGCAGGAAGGTTGTAGAAGGGTTAAGCAGTTGGCGGTGCTCGCAACTGGGATCAACAAACGACCGATCCATTTCCGACAATCTACAAACGAGCCATTTCCGGCGATTGGGTGTTAATCATTTGAAAAAGACAATCAATAAACGAGTTATTTACAGGGATCCACAAATGATCGACCATATTATGCTGTAGTTATTAAAAAAAATCGTCATGGACACCATTCCCTTCATCAACCTTGCACTATAGAGGAGTATGTTATTTTCATTTTGCAGTGATTTTAAGAGACTGGTTTAGTTATCTGGTGAGTAGTTCAAATGCACAATGAAGATGTTTTTTAGAGTAGATGTAATTTTTTATTCCAGTATATATATTATGAACACAATGAAGATTTCTATATGCATTTGAAGTTCTGGAATCTAACAAACATTTTAATTTTGTTCATATTTTTGGAGTGATTTTAAAGTGATGAAGATGTGCTTGAAAATGATGATGATAGTCGATGGTGACGGTCGAGCAATTATCAAATTGTCTAGTTTTGAACACGAATAATATGACGAACCCTGAACAAGACAAACACTAATGTTACGTATACGTAACTCATATTTTATGTATACGTAACTCGGTTTTTACATATACGTAACTCGGTTGTTACGTATACGTAACTCTGTGTTTTACGTATACGTAGCTTTCTCCTTACAATGATTGTGTAATTTTACTATATACATATGTTCGTTGTTAAATGTATGCAACTTAATTTGCTTGTTAAATATACATAATTTTGATATATATGTCTTCTATCTATATACATATTTTATATTAACCAATGGTTTTGGTTGTTATAGATGAACTCTATTTTTTTTACGTATATGTCTCAAATAAATGAAAATATAAGACTAAACATTGTATAAAACTTAGCCAAAATGTTAGGATATGATACGTATATATAACTTAGTTGGGTTAGATGCGTGCATGTAGCAAAATAACACCAAGTCATTAAACTTGAGTATGCATACGTAACACAATTTGTATAATGACGTATGTATACGTAACTTAGTCTATCATGTGGGTTAGGTATACGTAACACTTCTGTTTTAAAATTAATTATTTTAGATGATGGTTTTTTGGTCGGCATTTGAAACAATTCAATAGTCTTGTATTTAAAATATCTAAAATAATAATTGTTTTAGGGATTACCGATAATGTTACCAAATAATTTTTATTGTGAAACATGAAAGCATTTTTATTAAAAGCATTAAATACCTTTGTGATAAAGATTAAAAATAAACTTTTTATTCTTCCAATTGTCACCGTGTAGTAATTTGTGGAAGTGCTAAACTATATATTTATTTAAAATATTTAAGGTGTGTTAACATAGATGAGAGAGAAATTTGATTTAATACTTAGGTGGTTATGAAACATTATAATGTGCTTTCCTATTTTACCCTTTTCATTTAGAACGTGATATTTTTTAATTAACCATTTGTAAATAAATGACATTATTACAATATTGCCATTCATATGGTTTTTAGTGTTTTTAATTATAATCTTGTTTTCAATGGATCTCACCCCTATATATATATATATATATAGGGGAGGGATCAAGAGAGAACTCCATATTAAGTTGAGAACTAGAGAACTCCTAAAAGACAAGGGATGTAATTTTAAAGTGGAGGGGTAAATTTGGAACTTTAAATATATAAATCTTTAAACATTTATATCTTTTACATACGTTAAGTTTTTAAAATTTTTTTCGCACCATTGGATCAAGAATTTCAGTATCTTTCATTTGAGTATAAATAATGTTATAAAAAAATAAAAATTTCTCGTTTTCTTAATTTCAATACTTCATATATGTAGTATACGATATTATATGTTTTTAAATTGGGGAAAGTGAATATGGTGTTGTTATGCATCTAAATTACATGACAAATCATCAAAACTACGTACTTTGATAAAATAACAAAAGTTCCCTAATATTGATTTCGATGATACCATAACAAAAAACAACACCGTCATGCCTTAATTCTAAATTTGGATTTTTCTCATATGATCGTATTCACATTGCTAGCAAATACTTGGTCCACGTTATGTGATGTGGTATGAATATGTGCAGCATGAGCATATACAATACCAATTATAAGAGTCATGTTATGTTATCTGTTTGTTGGAATTGGAAAGCCAAATTGGTGTACAATCGAATTTTAAAGGACAGGTAATTTTTTATTAAAATGAATGACGATTATTGAGTAAATGAGAAAGAGAAAATTATGATCTAAGTGGAGAAGACCGGTTCGTCCATTAAATAGAATAAAGATCAATGAGTTAGTTTTTTAATAAAAAATAATTTAACTTATTTTATCAAAGCTAGGTAGTTTTAATGGTTTTACGTGTAACTTATGTGCATAACATCACCATATTGACTATCCTCTTTTAAAGTTTATAGTATTGCATATATGTAGTATCGTATACTACATATATGTAGTATCATACTACTACATATATGATGCATTGTTATCTTATAGTTTGAATTTCAGGTTTATTTTATTTTGTTATTATATTTATCTTTAATTTTTTAGTTTATTATTATCTTTATGTTTAGACATAGTATAAGTATTGGTTTTGTTTTCATTTGTAATAAGTTTTTTTATATTGAATATTATGAACTTTGTTACTGGTCATTTGAGATCGTATGTACACTTTAAATAATTACTAAACTCCCGAGTTATTTGGCCGCTTCAAAAAATACATCAAGTACAGTGATACTACATATATGTAGTATAGAAAAAAACGAAAATGTGATTTTTAAATTTTTTTTAATATAAATAAGGTATGGAAAAGTTAGTAACGTTTAAAGATAAATATAATCAAGTACAAATTCGCAATATTACATATATGCAGTATGGAAATTAAAAAAAACGAGAAAAAAATATTTTTTATAACGTTATTTATACTCAAATGAAAAATAAATAAATTCTTGATCTAATGGTGCAATTTTTTTTAAATAATATTAACGTATGCAAAAGATAGAAATATTTTAAGATTTTTATATTTAAATTTCCAATTTTACCCCTCCTATTTAAAATTCCATCCCTTGTCTTTTTGGTAGTTCTCTAGTTCTCAACTTAAAATGAGTTCTCTCTTGAACCCTACCCTATATATATATATATATATATATATATATATATATATATATATATATATATATATATATATATATATATATATAGGGATCCATTCAAATGAGAACACTTTTAACTTGAGAACAACTTAGGAACCGCTTTAACTGTTGTATTTATTATAATATTAATTGATCAAAATGCTTATAATTAACCTAATTTTAACATCTATTTAAAAAATATATGATTTGTGAAGTCGTTTGTTAAAATGCATATATGCACCTAAATCACTTGTACACAAACACATATTGTGGGTGCATATATGCATTCTAACAAACAACATGACGAATCATATTTTTTTTAAATAGATGTTAAAATTAGTTGAATTATAAGCATTTTTGTCAATTTATATTACAAAAAATTCAACAGTTTGACTTCATATATGATTCGTTAAAGTTGTACTTTTTGTACTCAAGTTAAGAGGTGTTCTCATTTGAGTGTGCCTCTATATATATATATATATGTATATATATATATATATGTATATATATATATATATGTATATATAGGGGCACCTTCATTTGAGAACTCATTTTTTGGAAAGAACTAAGTGAGAACCGCTTTAACTGTTATATTTTTTATTATCTAAATTGACAAAAATCCTTGTAAACCTACTAATTTTAAGATTTGATTATAAAAAATATGATTTGTAAAGTTTTTTGTTGAAATGCATATATGCACCCACATTATATGTGCAAATATGCATACTTTTAGTTTTTAATAAAAAACCGAGGAGAGAGGTGATAAAATTCAAGAAACATAGATACAATAGTAATAAATCATCTTCTTTTTACTTTACCATTGTTTTTGAAGCGATATGTACACGACTTATATGGTTCTCACTGGTTCTTTCCAAATTTATGGTTCTCATTTGAAGGTAACACTGTATATATATATATATGTGTATATATATATATATATATACACGTACATGTGAGACAAGGAATATCCTAGGAAATTACTAGCATGGCATTCCTAATTATACGAAATAATCCTACTTGGCCTACATGATCACCGGTAACCTAATCAAAAGATCATACATTTAAGCTTCATAAAATGGTTGTTTGTTAAGATTGTCTTGATATGCCATATGCAATATTTCCTTAGTCAAGTGACATTTTTTTCCCAAAAGATCCACACCCCATATATGGCCCTCCTCTTAAGAATATTTTTGTAGAGGCTCGAGAGCTTGTTGGTTTCTTTTTCTATGTGATTAGTGTTTTTCCTTTGGTGCAATGTAGACTTGTGAATCATCAAATTGAAATACATTTGGAGCCTTGAGTAAGAAGGGTGGAGAATTTAGCACAATAAGCTTTGAAAAGATTCCTAGCTCATGTAGAAATTTCTTTTTGTCAAGAATGAGGTTTAAGGGAGTGCATGGGTTTACATTTGAAGGGTTAGAAACTCAAATAGATTTATGAAGAATAACCCATACCTCATAGGAGTGTTTACATGAAGAGGTATAATTCTCATGATATTAACGACAATGAAGCTAAGATTACAAGGTTTGAGATTTTTGAGGCAATAAAGAACATAGGCTTTTAAAGACGCCACCTTGTTAAAATCCATTGTCTTTATGATGAGGTTATGACACGGAATTTTATGCCAAATGACACATTTTGGAGTGAGATCTTCGATGCGAATGTGGTTGGAGTTCACATTTTTACTACATATGGCTTTGCATGTATTTTAGGGCGTGTAAATGGAAGTGGGAAGACCTAAAGATCTTGACTAGTGGAATATACTTTAGGACCACAACTTAGAATTATTAGAAGATCACTAAAGCTTCAAAGATTCCAACAATAGTCATTATTGTACATGGTGATAGTGATAGAAGAGGAAGTGAGATTGAAATAGTACCCGACAAGATTTAGTAGAGTCTTCCATCCCATTGCACCAAAGAGTTCATACACCTTAAATTCTTTCAAATTATTCAACTCGATGGTTATACTTTCTTATACTAGTCTATTGATGAAAAATGTTTGGTTAGTGAAAAGTGAGGATTGATTTAGTGGGTGTGGAATTATGGGCACAATGTTGGAACTTTGATGTGAGGAAGACATGTTCTTTGAAAGTGAAGAGTTTGATGTTAATACCTTGTTTGAAAGTTGGTGTGAAGAGTTTGAATTGGATAAGTTCTTTAAAAGGTAAGATGGGAAGTTGTAATATTTGGTCTTTGATGTAAAAGTGATATGTGTAAGGTATTTATTCCATGTAGCTTGAAAGATTAGGTTATAGGTTTTTGTTTAAGGATAAAAGATTTTGTTTGTTAGAAGAAGTGAGAATCTTTGAACAAAAAATGTGTTGTCTTGTTTTACCCCGAAGGTCGTTGCCACGGTTAATCTTATCGACCGTCATATGTAATCTTTTGTTACCAAACTTTTTGTGGTGAGTAATGTCGTTGTCACAGTCGTTACCATCGATCGTGATTTTCCTAAGTTGTTTCCCAAAACTTTGGTTAATAGTAAGGTCGTTCCACGGTCGTTACCATCAACAGTGATGTTGTGATCATCTTTTCTTTGTTTCCGTTTTATGGATTATGATCTAGCATCGCAAGACCCATTCTCATGATATTAAATGTTTCTCTCTTAAATGGTTTAGTAGATATATCGGCTATGTTTTCTTCATATGGAACTTTTTCAAATGCTATATTACCTTTTTGAACATTATTTCTATGAAAATGATGTCCTGTATCTATGTGTTTAGTTCTAGCATGTAAAACTGAATTTTTACTTAAATCTATGGCACTTTTGTTATAAAAAACAAGAATGTCGGAAGCTTTCACCTCATAGTCTCTCAAGGTTTGTTTCATCCAAAGAGCTTAAGCACATGCCCTCGCGTCTACCACATATTAGAAAACAACTCAGGTTATTCACTTCAAACACATAGATAAGCTTTTACCTTATCTATGTGTTTGGAACTTGTATGAGACATATATCGATATTTAATAACTCATATTATTCCATGTCACAATTTGATTTATCGTTATCAAAACATGAGATCTTTATAAATTTTTTGCTTGTCCTAACACTAATAATTATTATGAGATCTGAAAAATTAGAAGCTAAAGCTAGAATGATAAGTGAGTTCAAGTGAATCCAACTTTGAACTAGAAATTTTCACAGAGAATATAGGAGTGATGTTAAAAGGGGGTCCCCTCAAATAATGGGCGAAACCTTCTATTTATAGGTAAATTTAGGCGCGTGTGATCATGCGTCAGTGCCTGTTAACGAGTAAAAATATTATTTTAATGAATCAACTCTCTAAACGACAAATTGACAATAACTGTTATCATAATGATAAAAAACGTGGGAGTTTTTTAGCGGGAAAACATATATAATTTAACGTATATCAACTACCAAACGATCTTCACAGTCTTCTCAAACCTTAAAATCATCTCCGTCGTTCCTCCACCGATTAACATCAATCATCCATTTGCAAGGCAATACTTTCGATTCCGATTCAATCAAAGGAATAATAGTCTAAGGAACAACGAGTTAAGAATAAGCGTTTTGGAACATCATTCATTCGAATCCCTCACGATTCATTTCAATCACATAACACTCTGGAACACTGAACATAAAATAGATTCGACTACTATTTATTTTGTTTTAGTTTACGATTTTAAAAACCATTAGTATTGTTCGACGGATGATCGAACATCAAACATGAAATTCGATCGACGAATCGATTTCATAAACCGGATTTCTTCAATGATGCTGCATTCTTTCAAAAAAAAATCAAATTTCATTCCTTACAATAAAAAACCAAACAAAGAAAGCTAATAAACTCAATTTCAATTCCAAATTCATTACAGAAACATATAAGTGACCAGGTGATTTACATAATTATGTATCCCAGCTAAGATATGACACGTGTATATCATGCCGGAAAAGTACATCTGTTACATACTATTGTTATTGCTATTGTCTTCCTCACCGGCAAACAGCACAATTTCAAAATCCCACCGCAGTTCTTCACAACAATTTCCCAAAACCATGATCGATACAACCACCAATAACAGCGGTGACGATGTGCAATTGAAGTCGAAGTCGAAGTCGATTGTTCATTTGGACATGAAAAATTTCTCTCAGTCAGAGCTTTACGCTCTTTCTCAAGCTTCATACATCCCGGAAAATGACGTCATGCCTAACATTCATTCCGACCATCAATCTACAAGCTCAGTTATCCCCAGGCGAGTTTTTGCATTTTCTCACCGGCGTCAGCCAATTTCCGGTCCCGATGACGACACACATGCGGCGGAAGACAGATTGATCTTAAACTCTCTTAACAGATTAGTTGCAGAGAGCAAAGTTCAGAAGCGGAAGAGAAAATCGAAAAATGTTGATGAATTTGAGGGTTTAGGTGTAATTGATGTAAGCGGTGAGGCGATTGATCTGAAATTGCTAGCGACTGAGGCTGATAACGTGTTTGAGAGTGAATTAAACAGGTTGACGAAGGAGATGACAACTGAAGATGAATTTCTAGGGTTTTTACAGGGTTTAGATGGGCGTTGGGGAAGCACAAGGAAACGGAGGAAGTATGTTGATGCCACAGTGTTTGCGAAATTGTTGCCGGTTAAGTGGATGATCTTGCTCTCGTTACGCCCGCGTGTTCGTCGCCCGTCTCTCTATTGCCGGAGATTTGTCAGGTAGTTTTTCGATTGGGCTTTGGTGAATGAATTTTGAATTATATGCATTATGTTCTGTTGTTATACTTAGTATCAGTTATATGTATCTTGTCAATTGTCATGTGTTAATGTTTTTCATGGTGATTTGTGATGTTGTTAGTCCATCAAACCAGCAGTTTAAATCGTGCAAGGACGTTGCGTTGTTCTTGAAGGCTCAGTTTGTAACGAATGATAATGCTAGTTCTCCTAAACAAGATGTTGTGATGCATATGGAGACTGGTTGCCAAACTGGTCGTGATTCAGTGAGTAAATTGCGTGATCTTTAATTGTTACGTCGGTTATGAATTATGATAGTTTTGAAGTTGGTTGTTTCATGTTCCTTTAATGTTTTCAGGGAGCTAGTAATGTGGATAAAGAAGTAGTTGTGATGCAGATGGAGACTGGCTGCCAAACGGGTCGTGATTCAGTGAGTAAATTGCGTGATCATGAATTGTTGTGTCGGGTATGGTAGTTTTAAAGATGGTTATTTCATGTTCCTTTAATGTTTTCAGGGAACTAGTAATGTGGATAAAAATGAGGTTGTGATGCAGATGGAGACCGGCTGCCAAACGGGTCGTGATTCAGTGAGTGAATTGCGTGATCATGAATTGTTATGTTGGTTATGATAGTTTTAAAGATGGTTATTTCATGTTCCTTTAATGTTTTCAGGGAGGTCGAGTTTGTAGATCATTTCGTCCTGCTTCAAAGTTTGACTTTCCGGGAACTAATAACTTGAATAAAATTAAGTTTGATGTCTGCACGGATTCTCTTAAATCCATAGATGGATTAGCATCCCGTCAGCAAACGTACGGGAATGATATGCAAACGTTATATATGGATACTTTGAAGTGCAACCTTCCAGCACCCCCTGGTTTTCTTCACATTCGTGAGCAAAATTTAAAGCAGGAAACGGTTGTAAACAAGGTAGCAAAGCAAACCATAACTATTTTTTTCCTAAACAGTTCTTAGATAATTTTAATTTTACGCGTTCTTGTTTATTTACTTCTGTGATTTGCATAAAGTTTAGAAATTTGTTACTCGGGTAGTCGGGTTTCCTTGTAGAAGATATTTGTTTAGTATTATATTTACGACGAACCAAAGCGAATATGAGTTGGGTTTCTTATATTCTATCATGTCTTGTTATGGATTACGATGGGCTGTGAAGTGTAAATGGTGAACTAATAATCGTTGTTTGTTTCGCTTGTTGAATGACAGAAAAGTAATAGTTTTACTCTTTACAGGATACTGACCCGAGTCGTAATGAGGTGAAGAATATCTTCGGGAATGGAGAAGGATCGTCAAACGAACAGGAAAACAGTTCTGAAGGGAAGGATAACTTGAAGACGAGATGTGTCTGGTGTCTTGTTGAATTCTTTCGTGAGCCAGTTGATGCTGAAACTCTTGAAAGTTCATGTGGCTTTATTTGTCCAAAATGCAAAACAGATGTTTCTTGGAGGTTTGAAAGTGCTTTGACGGAGTTGACTCAGCATCTGAACAAGTGATGCGTTTTTTTCCCTGATGCTGCACCTCTTTTTCGAGACGGGAAGATACCTGCTTGGTGGCTGGTTATGTAAGTGTGCAGCTTTTTTTACAACTATAATTAGCAGTAGATCATACTTTGGTGAGACTAAGTTACAAAAGTTTTTTAAGTTGACATTTTAGCCAACCGCTTGGCGGTTAGGTCTTTTAAAGTTATATACTTATATGCATGGGTTATGTGCATCTAGCAAGTTTACCTTGTTTAGTTACACCATCGGAGCGGCGTTCTTTTGCTCTATTTTCTGTTTTCATTAATGTTGAAATTTTCTATGGTGTTCAAAGCATGGTTAAAGTTTAGCGTTTAGGTTTTAGGATTTTAAGTGTGTAATGAAGTTGAAGATGTCTTTGTTTGTGTCCTGAATTAGGGCATGGATGTGGTGGTTAGATTGTGTTTCATTGTCAAGGTCTCATTACTTTGAACTCAGGTCATTTTTTGTCATAAGACCTGATAATCATGAGATTTTGGGGAGAGTTTTGCAGATAAATAACTTTTGATTAGTTGAGCAAATATTTATAAACTTCATTGGAATTAACTAGGAGGACATTAGTTATTTCACTCCTTTGTCTCGGCAAGTAGACTCGTATGTTTAATCTAGCGGTGTTCATTATTCGAACACGATTTGAATTATTCGAAATTAGATTCTAATCGAATTCGATTAAGACCATTTGAAATTGACTTTCGGTCATTCGAATTCGATTCGAATTATTTTGTCGAATGTGGATCGAATGCGAACATGATTTTCAGTATTCGCATTTGATTCGTCTAATTTGAATAAGAAATATATCTATTTTTTAATATATATTTTAAATATACTAGTTAATTATCTATATATGAATATGACTTAATGAGATTGAAGTAAGTTAAAAATACTCAAGCCCAACCCATTTCTCAATCTTAATTGTTGTTTCTGCATATGGACATGATTTGGTGTTGTGGTAGTTGCTTAATTGTTGTTTTTACAAGTTTTGAACCTATTTTGAGTCTTTTTTTTGCTTGATTATACAGTTTTAGACATTTTTTTAACATGCTTTAGACTTTTTGATGCGCTAATATTTTACATATTGTTTGAGTGATGTTTTGCACATTGTTTGAGTGATTTTTAGACTTATGTGATGTTGATGCTACATTTGTATTGTTGTTTGATGTGTTTGTTTATTTATATTTTTTTAAAGCGATTCTATTCGCATTCGAATAACTTAATCGAATCGAATACATAAATTTTTATTTGAATGTGGATCGAACACAAATATAGTTTTTAAATGTTTCAATTCAACCAATTTGATTTGCGTTTGCAAACATATCTGGGTGGAATTAATTATATGACAGGGTTACTCGATATTGTAATCATTGTTGATCAACACGAAGAATATATTCGTATTTGATTCGAATGAACACCCCTAGTTTTACCAATGATATTGGTTTAGGTAAATTTAGTTTGTTTGTCTCTTGAACTTGCATATTCATTCAAACATGTATAACTATTTGTTTGTCTCTCGGCAATAATTTCTTTTAACACCCAAATGAATTTATTTCATTACTAGTACAAAGTAATCAAAATACAAAGTTACACTTGTTATTTGAGAAAAAAATCTTCATTGATCGATTGAATTGACTACAAACACCTAACTATCGATACTATATATAATGGAGATTGGAAGAGTATTTTAAGATACCTAAAAAATAAGAACATATACAAGTGCTAATGCATAGTGTACAAACCAAATTAAGAGTATTATGATACTTTTAACTTTAATTACATATTATCTCATTAATTTAAGGGTTATTGGATTTTAATAATCCGAACTTTAATGAATTGGCCGATATTAATCCCAACTTTAAAAATTCCCTATAGCAGTCTCAACTTGTAAATTATTTTTTCCTCCATCGAACCTTTTATAAATGTGACACAAAAATGGTCGGGTAAGGTTTTAATGAGACACAAAAATGGTCTGGTAGGTTTTTTGAGTATCCATTATAAAAGGCTCGATGGAGGAAAATAAATTACAAGTTGGGATTGTCAGAATGAATTTTTTAAGTTAGGATTAATATCGGCCAATTCATTAAAGTTCGGATTATTAAAATCCAATAACCCTTAATTTAATTACACTTGAAACCTTCACCTTTAATCAAATAATGTTTAATTAATTAGTAGTTTCACTTTTTCCCCTCACTTATAAACTTTTTAATTCTTTTACGTATTTCCATCATATCTCTTAAACTATGATGTTTTAGAATTTTCCGTAGGTAACGTTGCGACCTCCTCATTATTGTCGACGTTTTGATGTTTCTTTTGTTCAATACAACATGTGAATTAAAATGTAAAAGTAGTTAATGCTTTAGTATACAACTATTAATGCTTTTACATAAACTTGGTTAGTTGATTTAAGATGTAGAGCAGATTAATGCGTTAGTGTACAACATTATATTTTATGTATTTTCAAATGATCGTAGCTAAAAAAAGAGAAATTATTATGTATTAAAACGTTTACTTTTTATTCTCCTCATATTTCTTAGTAATTGTTGCTTTTTAACCAAATTAGAAAAATTCAATGAAATGTAACAAAAATGAAATTGTATTACTAACATTTTGTTTGTGTTGTTCTTAGATTTTTTAAGAACTGCTTCACGTTTTTTGTTTGGTTTTGGAATTTAAACGAAAATTTTACAAGTTTGTTGTGACGGGACCTTACGATAACCATTTTCTTTCTCCGAATCTGACCTAGCTGGCGAGCGATCCCAGTTCGCGACAGAGAACAAGACAGCAAGCGAGCGTACCTTTGTTCGCTTCTTCTCCACCAAGCACGGAAGTTTAAGGATAACTGTAGGTCGGTGGCTACCTAAGGAAACTCCGATTCGATCCGCCCCCCGGCTGGGAGGCATCTACCTCATCCCGATCACAAGGAGAGGTTCACTATGATGGGGGTACTTCTTTTTTTCCCTTCCGGAAAGAATGAAATGCATAGGGGACCATCCTTTTGTTGCGGCATGCTCCTCAGATTTACGGATTCACAGGGGGCCTCAGGCCCTACTTAGTTGACTGACAATGACAAAGGCTTGCGAAACTAAGTAGGGCCTTTTGAATTGAATCTTAAGTAGTCTATCAGTGGTGCAAAGCTAATTGCCCCTTTTCAGTAGGGGGCGAAAGGTTAGACCTTAGAAAGTCAGCGAACAGTGGTTTCTTCTATGTAGGTATGGCGTTCCCCCTTGACTCTCCTAACGTCGAGCTAAGTGATTTCGTAACCTTTTCGTAGCGTATGCTTCAATCGGATACCAATTGCTTGGATGCGTTTGAAGCCTCGAGATGACTTGCAGAAAAAAAGCTTTCTAGGCTTGTCTTCTGTCTCCGTAACAAATGGTCCATTTATTGATGGGCGAACGACGGGGATTGAACCCGCGCGTGGTGGATTCACAATCCACTGCCTTGATCCACTTGGCTACATCCGCCCCTACCCCCGCACAGGTTTCAGTCTCTATCTACGATCAGATCCTTTCTGAACTCCCCTATGACCGCTATCAAAGAGAAGCTTTTTCCTATACTATAGTTGCAAGTCTATTGTTCTCTTTCCGAATTAGGTGAAACAAAGCTTCAAACAAAGAGGTTGGGCTGTTCACTTCATTGATTTGACTTCACTTTACTTAAGATTAAAGAGAGGGGCCGGGCGGGCAGTAAAGGCTCATTTAGTAGACAGCGAGCGAGCAGCAAGCACCTACTCCTATCAAAATGAAAAGAAGCTGAACTTGAATTGAAGAAGCGAGCCTCTATCAGAGAAAGGAAAGCCGTTTTGTTTGTGGAATATTTTAAGATCAAATGTGATCTGTTCCATGTGAACCACCATGCGTGGTGCCTCATCATATTATTGAGATTTTCTTTGATGAGACAGCCTTCGATCAGATGTATGGGGTTCCCTAGAAAGGAATAGTACGACTACAGGGAAAGAGATCTGAAAGTAGCCTTTTACCCCGTTATTCGATGGTGAATGCAGCCTAGCTCTCCCCATTCAATAGGCTAAGCCTATCCCTTTGCCGTAAAGCTAAGACAGAACTCAGCTAGGACCGAAGAGAGGATTGCCAGTTTCATTCCATTTCTCAATTGAGAAGTCAACCAACAGGTCAATCCTTCCCTTATATCGTGCTCGTACGGTTCATATAAGGAAATGAAAAAGTCATTTATTGTTGGGAACTTTCACTCCTCTATATTCGAAATATGCCTTTCTAGGAGCAGGTTGGAGGGTCTGCCTTACCGGAAATTGAGTATTGGGAGGAAATGAAAGGCTTTTACTAAGACCACCGAGCGAATGAAGAAGAGAAAGGTTTTGTTTGAAGCAGATTTGACTGAAGGGAGAGGAGGCGAAGGTACTACCGAACAATGGTTGTGGGCTGTACGAGGGCTTTGCTGAATGACAAGGGAAATCTCTATCAACTACGGGAAATGAAGAGGGGCACTGAACGATGGCTTGGATTTCATGATGGCTTAGGCTAAAAGGGAAAGGGCTTTGGTTGGCCATCGCCCTTTGGGCTCTTTCAAGACAACTCCTTCCGTTCGAGACTAGTTGCTGCCAGAGACCGTGGATTTAACCCTCACCAGCAGGGACCTTTCTTCTGATTAGGCGCCGATACGGATTCATTCCAGTAGGGATTTCTCCTTAACTTTAGGTTTAGGTATCGATGAGGTATTTCCTGTAATTGCAGGGGCTCGATAGCGAAGAAGGAAACTTTCTGACGAATGAGCCCTAGAATCTATCTCATGAAGCTCCGAGACCGGTTCCTCTAGGGAGCAATGACTTTTGAACTACAATATTACTACGAAACGAGACGGCGGGATTAGACACTGACGCCTACTGACCGGGTCGGGCACGAAGGAGGAAAGGAGACTATACCACAGCTTGAGACTGGAAGGAGCCTCTGGCTTCGGTTGACGACCCAGGATAAAATAGAGTAGAGTGAAGGGAGTTCATAGAATCCCCTGAGTCTGAGGCGTCTCTAGCCCTTATGTAGTAAGGTCCCTCCACGGAAGTCAACGAGTTTGATGCCCTTTTTTTCGAGCCCTTGAATGAAAAGGTCATGTTTAAATAGTTCCAAGTCCGCGGGTCCAAGGGTGAGTAGCTGGAATCATATAAGGGCTGTAGGAACGGTTCACCCATAAAGGGAAAATGAATGTCAGAGACCAACTTCATAGCACGAATACGAATTAGGGCTCTTTAACAGCATCTCGTCTCCGACTGAGCTGATTAGCTGATTCAGTGCCTTTTTTGTGAGTGAAAGTGTGGGTAAAGAATCTTTAACTTGAAGGTGAGCAAGACTCAAAACTAGGCAACAGGTTGCGTTGCCCGGGGTGAAAGACACCATAGACGAAGTGTTTAATGTAGCAGCTGTGGCACCCGAAGACATAGGAAAACTGACTCTTCATCTTTTTCTTTTTTTAATAGACGTCACCCACTAAAACGTCAACTAAACGAAAGCCTCTTCCGGCGCTTGTCCAAAAAAGGAAAAAAGCAACTCATAAACCCAAAAAGTTTAACCCAGGTATACATATCCTTACCTCATCTCTGGTTCATGGCTGCGCTCCAGCTCACTCAAGAATGGGACGGCAGTGGTCCGCCGGCAAGCTCGTTCTGATCTTGGACGCAGTACATTGGAATCCTGAAGCACCACCACGAACGCTACCGCGCGTCCGCCTACGGTGCGGTAAGGCACCACCCTGTTGTGCCAGCAGCCAACTCCGGCGTGTCAGCTTAGTTATCCTCATCAAGCCACTTACTTGATGTCTAGCTTCCCAACTGGTAGACGGTTCCCTTTCCCCCCAGATCAATGAAGAAGGGAGAGCTTGATTCTTCCGAAGAACCGGAAGCGAAGCGCTATGTCGGGGCGGGGGGACGGGAAAAGAAACGGCTCCGAAGAAAGAAATTGGGGTTCCCAATGCTTCTCCACGCTCAACGAGATGCGCCAACCTCGGGATGCTTTACTCCTAACCCCACAAGGTTCCGAGACGGAGCTTAACCTGAGTGTCGGTTAAGAACGACGACGTCTGCTATAAGATAGCTAGTTTTGGGGCTTTCGACATCAAAAGCCTATCCAGCTTGGCTTCGCTATCGCTCATGACTTGTATTGTAGTCGGCCCGGAATGCCTCTGTACTCTTTCTAATGCTAATGTCTTATTCCTTCATTTCTTTTTTCTTTGAGTTGCGGTAGCTTCCGCGCCAGCAAGATAGGGCTCAGCCAAAGCAATACTAAGCGAGAAAAGCCCTTTCTATCTTCTTAGTCATAGTCAAGTTTTCGCCTTTCTCGAGGTAAACTTACTAATAAAGTGGCAACAAGCACCTTCTTTCTCAAAATAAACTTTATCCCTTCTTGCTTTAGTTTTCAATAAGGCTCGCGCAGGGACGCTCACCCTTTTTGGCTCCTTCCCGGCCCGGAAGTTCGCTTCTGACGACTAGCTTCTACCGCTAGCGCTTGGACTTGGAAGCAAGCTAAAGCTACCTTGAATCAAATCAATCAATGAATGAAAAAAACCGCTTACCGAGAAATAGAAAGGAAGGACAAGTTGGTTTGAGGACCCGTTGGTCAAAGGAAAGGGGGGTCCTGATTCCGGGACGGAGCCGTATGACGCGAGAGTCTCACGTACGGTTCCTTTGAGAAGGGTGTGATACCACCACCTATCAGGCCCGACGAGCGGTCCACGGAGCTGCATCCCTACTCACCTGGTCCATGCACATCGCTCTCTCCAGGAGGTTGGCCGCCTATCCTAGATTAGGTTAAGGAAAAGATGAAGCGCCCCCATTAAAGAGAACATTCAAGGATACATCGAGTCTCTTGGATTTCACGTCATAGCGTCTATACCCGGACTGAGCATATCCAAGAAAGACACAAGTGGTTTCCTTGGGGACAATTTATCTCTTAACTGCGCAGGAATACGAACAAAAGACGTGCATCCAAACACTCGAAAATGCCTATAGTACTGCTCCAGTAAGAAGTTCGTGAGGTGCCGCTGCAGCTTCTTCCCTCTCTCTTCCCCCAAAAAAGGATAGAGATGCCCTGTCCCTTCTTTATGCACATCCATATACATAGCCAGACACAAAGGTGTACAATCCGGTAAAAATCTCCGGTTCTTTAAGTTCATTCACTGTAGGTTCTCTTACTTGCTCTAGTGGCTGGCAAAGGCCAACCGAGAGGGGAGAACGAATGGCTCAGGAATCGACTGGTTCCGAGCAGACTCGTGGAGCTTGCAGTTTGGATTATCGTAGAAAGAATAAGAGGAGCCATCTTAGGAAATGACTTAACTTAAAAGACAGATGACGCCCCAGCTTGACTCGAGATCAAGACTCCTTACAGCTCGCACCAATAGCGGAGCGGCCGGAGATTTATTGAAAAGGCTACTCTGCTCTCTTTGTAAAGTCAACTCCATGGCCAAAGAAAGAAGATTCTTGACTCTTTGCCAAGTATACAAAGAGTGTCCGTATCTTTCCTCGATGGCCTCGTTGATAGCACGGTTCCAGGCCTGCGTGCTTGGGTTGTTTAGCCCTTCAAGCAAGGCCTGATCGTGCGTTTCAACTAAGATTTCAAGTATTAGTTGACGCAGAAGAGAGACCGAGGATTTGATGGTATCCTTGGAAACCGGTAGACCTTTCTTTGGGTCTTCCCCATCCCCGGCCCCCCCAAAGCCAGCCAAAGCGGCGGAAGACGCCATTTGGCCAGGATTGCTCCTGCCTACCTCCATCAGAACCAAGATCCGTGAGACGAAAACCAAAATAAGAATGAGGAAGAAAAAGATATCGTGATGTAAGTCTATTATTCCTTGCATCATAGGTGTTGCTGCGTCTTGAGATCCTAATTGCCATGGTTCCGCTGCATCACAAGGAGAAATTGTGATAAATAGCCATTCTAGAACAATCATTTGATCTGTTTCATTCTTTGACTGCTCTGCTCCCCCAAAAAAATGGAGAGACTTGTTCTTGCTCTTCCAATTCAGGAAGACTGATTTCGCCGGTTGGTCCAACCAAGAAAGAAATGGGAATTTTGGGCGTCTGATTCTTCTTCTTCTCTTACTTACGATATTTCGAGTTCCCTTGAAAAACAGACTGTATAATCAGTCAGTAGTGCTTCATTAATGGATTAACTTTCTTGCTAAGGAGATGAGTTGCCTTCTTCAGATTGAAATTCTCTCTGAGAATCATATCCCTGAGCTCTCACTCGAAAGGGTTCAAAACGTATTCGTTGCTAAGAAAATTTTTAATGAAATAAGTTGTAGGGACTCATCCAACTAAGCTTAGCCTTTACCTGAGCACCTTGCCTTTTTTTTAGGCCTTGCTTGCTTTACTTTAGTCCTACTATCCCTGGCTCTTGAAATCTTTTATCTTATGAGAATTCTGCTGATCCCAAGTAGTCCATCTCCATCATTGCATATGGCAATATAGAAAGTAAAGAGGAAAAGGCATGACCAGAAGAATTGTGTGAAATAAGTGAATTTATCCAGTTGAGGCATCTTGATTGAGAATAAAGGATTCCCCCCATACAGAAAGAGAGGCCTTCCTGTACGAGTAGTGAAGAACTAAACGATTTTGTTTTGTTGGTTGTTGACCAACGGAAAGAAAGGGAGAAAGAAATGCCAGTCACTTAGTAAAAAGGCTTTCTAAGAGTTTGGGGTCCTTTCTAAAAGCGAGAAGAAACTCCTCGTATTCAGAGACAGAGTCTAGCTCCAAACTTTTTACAATGTTGGAGGATACCTCCATATAGTGGTCATGGGTCCGTGATAATTGCCATGGCTTCCAACCTCTCTCGGTAAAGTGAACTAGTTGGTCCTTTACAAAAAGGGTCATTTCCGCCTTTTTTGTCTCCACACGGAGAGGATCCGTGTTAGGATCATAAGGTGGGGGGCCGTGGGGTGCCTCGGCAGGGGGGTTGGGTGCCCCGGCGTTTATGGCCTCATCTACCGAGGGGGATGACGAATCCGGCATGGGCTCGAGAAGCACACGCTCGTCGAAACTGCTATATGTGCTTGAGCCCGATAATGGAACCTGTTGTGATGGGCCTACAACAAGATTTTCACTTTCCGAATCCCCTCCTATCACCTCCTCCGGATGATATGGGTAGGGGACCCCTTGCCCTTGTGGGGGCTGATTCGATGGGCCAGCTTCGTCCCCCCGCGGAGCAACATGAGCCGCAGGCGGCACGCGCCTAGGCTCTGGCTGATTCACCGTCGCGTTGCTTTCTCCGCGAATCCCTGAGATTGGAATTCAATCTCGAGAAAGTCATGAAACTTGAATGAAAATTGAATAGATCCGTAAAAAGAATTATTTTCATCTGAAGTAGCCATTCCCCTTTCAGTAGTTGAAATACTTTCATCTGTCTAAATGCTTTCCGTAACTCCTTTGATCGAATTTAGAGTAGCTCGTGGATGAACAGATTCGAGAATCAATAAAAAGGTTCCGCTAATCAACTCCGTAGTAGAAGATTTGGCTAGTGATCCACCTCTCTATTTCCCAATAGAAAGAGTTATTCTATGAAAAAAAATATCGTTTTTTTCTTCTTCACATACTTCACATATACAAGCTAAAACTACAGCCAACAGGGTTGAAGTTGTGTCTTTACAGTAACTCTCCTCTAATAGCGTAGGCCGTCCTCCTCTATGTGTCTACAACTTAGGATTCTGTTGGAGCCGTGCTTGCACAGCATGATGATGATAAGAAGAAGAGAGCTTTGGACTAATTTAATTTAGCTAAGTTGTTCAATGATAATAATGCATAAAATAAATTCACTGCTATGGAGAAAACCTGTGCAGCAGTCATAGCAGCGCTTTCAGGTTCAGTTATGTAATTAAGTTTTTTTCGGGGAAGCCGACCAAGCAAGCAAATCTGTTCTACGATCGGGTATTGTGCCTATTGGATTAGCTGCTAGTGGGAATCTATTCTTATTATAGCTTTCTCTTCCTTTCAGTCCCTCGTCCATGAATGTGACTCCCTTGCTGGAAGGTCTCCCACGTATAGAACTATAAAGAAATGCCTGTAAGGTCTTTGGTCACTCCTTGGCAGCCTGTCCTAAGTCTAAGAAGCAGGTGACCCCTAATCCACCTGAGGGTGGTAGCAAGGCTACCTCTGAGGGCGATTGGATTAAGGTACAGAAGAAGGGGAAGGGGAAAGATGTTCTAGATAACAGAGCTTCCGATCTGCCTGTCTCTTCATAAGAGCGAGGGTTTTGAATATTAGTCTTGCTGCCCGCTCTGAGCCTGAGAGGATTTCTGATCGTTTAGAGGATCCTGTTAGCAATGCTCCTCTAGCCTTCAACAGTCAGGGTGAGTTGTCAGCTTCTTCTTTGGTCCCGCGGGGTGAAGGCCCTTCTAACTCGGAAGTAGGGTCACAGTATACAGATACCCCTGTGATAGACAGGGATCTTTCTCTTGTTACAGGTGAACATTCTGAGGGGAAACCCGCTTTGGCCTTTTCTACTCCCACTGGGATTTCGTTAGGGGGAAGCTCTGAACCCCTCACTCTTTCTCCGGACCATAAGCCCTTGGGTGGTTGGTAAGGTTGTCGACTCTGAATGAATGATTTTATGTGAAGAAGAGGTGGTCACTATTATAAAGAATCAGATCCCGTTACAGTTAGGAAATAAAGTGCCATCCGAGAGTCTTCTTCGTCTTTTGCTGGAACTCTTTTCTCTAAAGGCCATATAGCATATTAATAAGATTCTGCTTTTGCTGGAACTGGAAGACATGGCTTCGTGAGGTGGACAAGGGCCGACACCAACCCAAGCGGTAAGACATAAGATATCTCGACTCCTCACATGCGATCTATGGCACGCGAGTCTCCAAGAGAGAGAAGCACCCGATCCCACTCATGATTAGAATAATAGAATAAGTAAAAAGCGGGTCTCAATCTTGGCTCAGGAACTCCCGGATCCTTCTTTCCGCTTTAGGTAACGCGGTAGGCTTGAAACGAGACTATACTTCTATTACAGGACTTCTTCCAACAGACTTGCTACCTTCCCCCTTCTAAAGTCTTGAGCTTGAGATTGAATTCTTCCTAACAGACGGCTGTCTTTCATAAGAACTGCAAACCCGCCAGGAAAGTCTTTACAGGAAGTGATCGAATCAGTACGCCTTGCCCTAATGAATGTCTGTTGGAGATAGAGGTATGGCGAAGAGCTTTAGAACTTTTCTTATTGGATTGAGAGTGCCCGTTATCTGCCTTAGCCGCAGGAAGAATTAAGAGAGGAGGTCTTTTCCAATACCAAGCCCTAAAGAGAAGGGATTGATAGATCGCTTCTCACCTGTAGCTAGCCTGTCTACTGTCCCATAGAAGGGGAATCAAGCCCGAAGCTTTCTATCTTGCTTTCTCCTCCGCTGTGAAGGCTATTATCTCAGAAGGCATACAAAAAGCTCTTCCACGCCTAGCATCGTACTTTCCTCTACTCGTGTAAGGTAAGTCCTCCTTCTCTTAGGAGAATCACTCGCAGCAAGAATTTGATATGACCTATGAAGATTTCGGATCTCTTTCTTAAAAGAATGCCTCTTTTCGAACTTTCTGATAGTTAGTAGTACCTAGCCAAACCAAAGGCTGGAAAGAGCGTTTAGACTACTTATACCCCTCACTGGGAATCAGAGAAAGGAGAGGATAGGACCGGTATTAGCAGAATAGATGGCTTCCTAAGAATCCATCTGATGGTCTTTAGTAAAGACTTGAATAGATGCCTTCCTTCATAAGAACAGGTAACCTGGTAGGTGAGTCACTCTCCGCTAACCTGGTAGGTGGCTTTTCTCTGAATCCACCACTCACTCTCTTTCGGGTAGGGTTAACAAGAAAGTCAAAGCAATCTCCTCAACCTAGAAAGATAACTCCGGGATCTTCTTTTTCTTCTTAAGAACCCGAAGGCGAACTAATCCGTCTTGGTGCAGCTCCTAGTCCTGATCGATTGGCTACCGGGTGTTCACTCAAACTAAAAATAAAAATGGAATCTAGAATCCGGATCCTCACTCAGCTGTTAGAAGAAAGGGAATCGTCGAATGAGAACCTTTGAGGAGAAGAGGGGGGCACCTGATACCGATCGGCGAGAATAGACTGCGTCTATCGGTGAATAATGGTCTGCTCCTTGAGATCTCTGTCTCTCTCGTCTGTAGCAAGAAAACCCAAGCCTGCTGTATAATATAATAAGGGCCTCGGCCCCATTTATCTTCTTGCATCGAACTAGAATAGCCCAATATAGTATTCTATTCTCGTCACCTACGTAATCTAATATAGCTTCACCTCCCCTAATAGGAAGAACATAACCAGAACAGCTGTCTGGTCTACCATATGTTTGTTAGCGCTCGGCCGCCAATTGGAACAGACAGTACAGCAAAAACAACTGGAAGAGCCAACCTCGATGCCATCCAAGCCCGGCCCAGAATAACCTCAACCTTTTATGAAATAAAAACTGCTGAAAGAAAGGTCTTATTTGATACAGAAAGACTTTCAGGCAGAACTTGGGCGGTTGGGCAATGGTAAGCTGATTCGTTTCTGGGATGATGTTTGGCCATGCCACTCTACTCAGAGATGCATGCCATAATTTATATCGATTCACAAGGTTCTCATGATCTCAAAGTGATAGACTACATTCAATATGAAGGAGAAAAAAGGATTTCTCCCTCTATTCAACTACCCATCCAAGAGCATTTGGCTTCAGAATACTTTTTTATAGGGAGGATAATCTCTTTTGGCAGCTCAATCCTCACGGTAATAATTATGCCAATTCCGCCTAAAAATCTCTTCAGGTGATCAAGAGGGCCCCTTTTTCAGTAGATGAGATTAGGATGAAAGGTATTTATTATCTCAACGATGCTTTTCTCTGGCTTGCTTTTCAAAATTGCATTTTGGCCTGCGGTAATGTAATCGGTATTTTAAAAAAAATTTTTTATATGAAAGCAAGAGATGGAAAGTTTTGTTCTAAATTCTGCCTTATTCCATGAGATCTAGAAGCACTTCTGCAACTTTATCTCTCTCCATTTCCCCAACTCGAAATATCGTAAGTAAGAGAAGAAGAAGAATCTGACGCCCAAAATTCCCATTTCTTTCTTGGTTGGACCAACCGGCGAAATCAGTCTTCCTGAATTGGAAGAGCAAGAACAAGTCTCTCCATTTTTTTGGGGGAGCAGAGCAGTCAAAGAATGAAACAGATCAAATGATTGTTCTAGAATGGCTATTTATCACAATTTCTCCTTGTGATGCAGCGGAACCATGGCAATTAGGATCTCAAGACGCAGCAACACCTATGATGCAAGGAATAATAGACTTACATCACGATATCTTTTTCTTCCTCATTCTTATTTTGGTTTTCGTCTCACGGATCTTGGTTCGCGCTTTATGGCATTTCCAAAAAGAAAAAAATCCAATCCCGCAAAGGATTGTTCATGGAACTACTATCGAGATTCTTCGGACCATATTTCCTAGTATCATCCCGATGTTCATTGCTATACCATCATTTGCTCTCTTATACTCAATGGACGAGGTAGTAGTAAATCCAGCCATTACTATCAAAGCTATTGGACATCAATGGTATCGGAGTGCGCCTCTTCACGAGGGTGATTTAAGTGCAACGAAATGCCTTAAGAATATGGTTCGCGAAGCATCTGGCTTACCGGTAATCTCCCATTCCCGCCGTCGAGAGACTTAAATAACTATAGCATGCCAGAAACGGGGAGTTGAGATGGTTAGACCTATACCCCGAAATGCTCCCAGCATAGAAGCCTATGGTTCCATCTTGTTGTTGCTGGAGGTACACATCCCTCTTCTCGGTGTGGAGCGATATACGAGAAATAGATGCTCAGCCTGAAATGTCCGGTAACGGCGCTGAAGTAGTGAATCTATCGGCACCATAGCTGTGGCATACAACTTTGGACCTAACGGCCGGCCCAGTAACCTTTCGGAATGGGGGATCCCCGTTGGCAACAACCACGGTAGTAGTTGCGGAACTACTGGGCCGGGAGAGGACAACCTCTTGTTCCTGCTCCTCTTTCTTCGCTTCGGGGACGGAGGTCCTACGATAGGTAACAGCAGGTACAAGCAACTTGACCGAAGGGGACCAGCGCTTCTACTCTTCCACCGAGGAGCCGTTCGCAGCGAGAAGCAAGGGATGTCGTGAACGGTGGGAGGTCACAGAGAATTTACCTATTCATAGAGTGATCCTATGATCGATACAGGATATAGACTATCTCTTTCTTTATTCGATTATTTTTCTAAAAAATAAAGAAAAAGGGTGACTCAACTTCTCATGGAACAAGAGGTTGATAACCATGACTCAACTCTCCTCATGATGGCCCTTATACTATCTTGGTCCATATCTGTAAAAGTCTGCTTATACGATATTTTTTAGGCCTTTTTCTCTAAAAAATAAGCCGCTTTAGTGGGGACGGACTGAAATACCCCATCATAGCACTCTAAGGTTCAGCAGGGAACTATTGAAGCTTCCAGCTTTCCACCTATATGGATTGTTTGAGCGTAAATAGGCACGATCTTCCTTCGGCACGCGTACAGTCCAAACACAGTCTTGCTCCTATAGCTCTCCTCTCTGGTTGGTCAAGGGTACACACTTCTCTTTTTTTCATTTATGTATTCCACAAATATTTCTTTTCATTTTATATATCCCATGGGGAAATTAAAATTCTAACTAAGTAGGTTTCGAAATGAAATAGCCCATTAAGTAGAGGAGTCAACGGCACGCACACGCAGGAAAGGCGGTCTTTCGGTTCATTGGTCTGGTCTTTCGCTTGTAGGTACATCGGCTTGTTGGTGCTTGGAATAATAACCTGCGCTCAATTGGTTAAGTTCTTTCGTTAGGTTCATGAGGAGTTAGAGGCGGACATGTTCCCATGCAGTATGTAAATCACAAATAAGCTGTTGGGGCTCTTTGAATAAAAGCTGTTGCTCTTGTTGGTATACAGGCCGGCTAATAGAATAGTATGGGAAATCTGGAAAAGAGGAGTAGACAGTCTGGGATGTACAGGCCCGGCCCGACGCACGAAGCAGGAGGAAATCGGTACCCCGCGAGTCTGTCAAAGAGCTTGGGTAAGCATTCAAAGCAAAAGCAGTCTCCTTTCACTCCCACTTTCAGACAATGAATTCACTACCCTCCTCCCCATGGGTCACTCACTCCTATGAATAGAGATTCGTTGTGCCTTTCATTTGCTTCTCTTCGATGGAAGTTTGATTTTCCCAGAATGTATCCTAATTTTTGGCCTAATTCTTCTTCTGATGATCGATTCAACCTCTGATCAAAAAGATATACCTTGGTTATATTTCATCTCTTCAACAAGTTTAGTAATGAGCATAACGGCCCTATTGTTCCGATGGAGAGAGGAACCTATGATTAGCTTTTCAGGAAATTTCCAAACGAACAATTTCAACGAAATCTTTCAATTTATTATTTTACTATGTTCAACTCTTTATGACAATTCGTCAAGTCCGATCGAGAAACCTGCGCCCACAGTGCTTACGTAGCCGGTCACCGTTTGGCTAAGATCCTTGATGACTGATTCATAAACCACTCTAGCTTTATTTCAGTCTTGTGTTAAGTGTTCGCATAGCGACTCAGGTCCTAAAAACTTGATGTCAGACTGTTCAACATGAGGGGCATCTAACTCCTCTAACACAGAGAACATAAAGACTAGGATTAGATGCTTAACATAACGACTCGTATGCTTTCACGAAAGAAGAAGGAGCTCGCAGACATTTAACAAAGGATTGTGTTGGTGTTCCGCGCTATCTCAACTCCTAGTTCTAGTAGTACAAGCTCGAATCTGATCTATAAGAATAGCGGAAATAGAGCTCTTTGAGATTGATTTATCCTTTCTGGCCTCAGACTTGTACCTAATCTTCTAAAGATCAACCGCGAGTCAAGTCAAAGAACTCCTCTTTCGTAGTACACTTCTTGCTGAATACCTTTTTTTTGCTTCCTCCAATTGGCAATAGGACATCCTCTCCTAAGCTAAGGAAGTACTTCAATGAAGGCATCGAGTGATTTCACCCAGGCGAATTGACAAAGCCTAGTCTAAGAGCAGGATGAAGTAGCAAAGGGGAACTAAATAGCCTTACAGGGAATGGGGTTAGAGAAGGCGGTGAAAGGGTATTGAGCTAGAATGAAACTACAGGGCAACTCTTTATTTTATAAAGGAGGGAATCCGTATTTGTGGACGTATTGCCAATGCTTGAACAAGACAGCTTAGACCTATTAGAGCGATACCAGAAAAAGGACAGAAATCGATCTCTTTAAAGACAGAAAGACCAGTAACCAAGCAAGATAGAAAGCTTCGGGCTTGATTCCCCTTCTATGGGACAGTAGACAGGCTAGCTACAGGTGAGAAGCGATCTATCAATCCCTTCTCTCCAGTGAGTACAGTGAAGGACTCTCGCCTAGTTCTGAAACTCTTCCCGCAGCCTTGCCCTTATTGCCCTGCCTACCTCGGCAGGCATACCCCGGAACCAATTCATCTCATCGGCCCGCTTTGCTAATCCGTGGACCAAGGGATGTAGGCCTAGGAAAACTTGAAAGAAAGAAGCAATACCGACGGTACCAAAAGAGCTAAGAGCTCAAAGGACAACTCTTTACTCACCTGTTCTACGTATACCGTTCACCAACACTCACGGACACTCCCCCCCGGGCTGGGAAACTTCCAACCTTCTATACTGATACCTTTCTTGCATACCACTTCTGGGATTGCTTGAGAACTTGCTCGGTCGATCTTTTCACAAAGTGAATCGATCCCTTTTGACTTGGTAAAGTATAAGGTTCTACCGAAGCAGGGAAGCTCTAGGGTTTTGCTAACCAGTGTGAAGTTGAGTTATATCTTTCCCTAGTTCATGCAAGGCTAACCTTCGGGTTTCTGCTTTCAGGCAAGTCGCTAAGTCGTCTTAATCCAGCGACGAAAACTCCTGCGCTAGGAGAAGCGCTCAATCCCGTCGCTTCGTCGCTCAGTCCGTTGCTTCTTCCTTTCCGGCTCTTTAGACCAATACCAATTCCAGGTGCATATTCCATTCGTGCATCTGCAGTTTCCTTTTCTTTCTACTTGCTCTGTTCCAGAGCAGTCCTGACTATGATGTAGTATAGGGAATTCTAATAAAACAGAAAGAGGAGAAAGCGCCATAGTGAGAATGATAACCGCTATGTAGCCAAGTCAAAGTACTAGAAAGAGCACTATACAGATTGCTGACACTTCTTGTTACTTGACCAAATCACAACAAACAAGAAATACTAGGAGTCACATGAAATTTTTCTAACTAAAGCCAAGCTAAGCTAACGGGAGGAAAAGGCCCCGAAGCAAGGCAAAAATCGAGCATCGAAGTGAGCATATAAGAAGAAGTGCTTAAAACTAAGTAAAAGGGCGACCACCTTCAACATGAATTACTTTCTGGAAGCAGGCTATGCCGCCACACCTCCCCTGTGAAAGAGGGCTACGCAGCTGATTCGGTTAATACTAAACCCTCTTACCGGACCACTGGACGGACATCTCAATCTCCAAAGTTTGAGAAAACCTGGTATTTTTGGCATAACTCCCAATCCGCTTTTTCTCATCTTGAACCTCCACTCTAGGCTAAGGAGAAAGAGAGGCATCAGATTGCTTCTTCCTTCTTGAGGGGCAGTCTAATAGGGAAGCCCCGCTTTTAGGGAAATGCTCTTGGTCTGCTTTCGATGTGGTCAATTCCGTCTTAGCTGTCCGGTCTGCTTGTTTGAAAAGGATTCAATTCCTAAAAAGTGGTCCAATCGTGGAAGGTACTTCGAATCGAATAAAGGTGTGAGCGAGCGAGCTTATGTGCCGCCATTGACATATGGTCTGGCCATTTCCTTAACAGAATTTCAATCGTAGGTCCCCTCCTCGTCCGGCTATCCCCTGTGTCTAAGTCGAGTATTCGATTCCCTCTAGGCTATTCCGTACGTAAAAAATGACCTCTCGTGGTCCGCCGGCTGTGCTTTTCATTCTGTTTTATCTTCGAGCGAGGGCCTCTGCTTTCATGGAGAATGCCCAACTGCTTTTCCGCAGCCAGGCATTTTATTTTATTTTTCCTTGAGGTAGTTAATGTGTATCCGGATGTGGAACCACTGGTGTATCGGCTGAGGCCTCTTGCTTGGTGATTTGCCTTATCTTTTCAGTAAGCCAGTAAGCAATCCTCAAGAAAGGAAGATCTAGACTTTCTACTAACTCTATGGCATAACTCCGGTCTAAGGTCTAAGACTTCACCCAAAGAGTGAAGCGAATCAATGGTCTCCTCCTCGGCTTTCTTGCTAATGGAAGTACTGCTCTGAGTCAGGTCCTATGGCTTTCTATCTCCTTCATCTTGTTGGACTGATCCTCTTTATCTATCTTTCTTGTCTGAGTGCTTTTCCAAGCCTTCTTTCTTTCAGAACCTCCTTCGCTCTTCTTTTTTTCTAAGGTAAATGGAGTCAGAGGAGAGGTAGGTAGTATGCCTTTCCCCATTCTGCTAGGGTGGCTTTTCTTAACTGGGCTAGTGTCCCCTTCTGTTTAAGGTGCATTTTCTTTTCGACTGGTCCTATAAGTAGTTGTGTGAGGGGGTGCGCGCCTCTTTTTCTTCTTCCGGCTTGAGTTCTTAATGCCTGAAGGGAAAGACTCTTCGACCACATTAACGGCTTGAGCAAGAGCATTGGTGCTTACACGATGAAAGTAATTTGGCCAAGCTAGAGGATTTTCCATCGATCGTGACTCAAGAACGTAAGGAAATGAAATCGCTCAAAAAGATAAATCATTACTGGCAGGAGGTACCACAGTCTCACAGACGTAATTTCCTCCTTTTCATACGGAAAAAACTATCAGACCTACTACATATACGGGCTAAGATAGAGTTGGAATGCTTGAGATGAAACCCTTAGACTCAGGGAAAAGAAGATTGGTTCAGATTGGACACGTCCTCACTCGTTCTTTTTTCAAGATCTTTGAGCCTCTTAAGGATGCCGTAGGGATTCTTCTAACAGGTCTGTCCCTGTGCTAATAGACCCACTCCAATCCCGGGAACCCTACCTGAGCTACTAAAATCTTGGAAATCGACTAGCCTTACTTCTTTCGGGGCTCCATCCCTCTTGACTATATAGGTAGGGGCTTAGCTGCTCCTAGTCAGATAAAAGTTCTATACTGGGGCTCTCGGCAACCCTGAACTACTAAAAACCTGGCCCTTTGATGTGCTTGCCCAGCCTCTTCCACTAGAAAGAGCTTCTTCTCTTAAGGCTTCTTGCCAGTAGTGAGAAAAACCTTGCTTATCTATCTTTAGAAAGAGGATAGAGAAAAAGATAACTAGATCAATGTCTTCCGTCTTCGTCTGCTATAACCTTCAAGGAAGATGCAAAAGGCAGAACAGATGATAAGACGATGCATCTTTGCGTCTTCTCGTCAGGATCTATATAGGGGATCGAATGCATTATAACTCCTTCTATCTAGCGCTCTCAAGCTGAGGTAACTCGAAGCTTTGAATGGCTCCTGCCTAGCTTCCTTCCAGTGATTAGAGTCTTCTGTTTGCAGTTTTGAATCTTGCTATGAGTGCCTTTACCCTTCTCTAAGAAGCCATAGGACTGTGCTATGAGGGAGGAACCCTTTCTTCTAATGCTTCCTCCTTACTCTTCTAGTATTGGTTTCATGCCGTATTTCACTCAACCAGCCTCAAGTTTTTCTTTATATTCCTTCTTACGGTTATATCCTCTTTGATATGTCCTTTAGCTGTCCAGGCAGTGCAGTACTTCCTCTCGAGCATATTGGTGTATAGATCCTTCCCAGCCGGACAAGGAGCCTGTGTTACTAATTGGCTTGATAGTTCAAGTAGTAAAGGAGGTCTGTGGTAGTCAAGTATGTCTGTGGCTAGAGGAGAAAAGCAGTGAATCTTAGTACCCTGTAAGCGTGAAGTCAGGCTTTTCTAACTCCTAGTCGGCTAGTGGAAGGATAGAGACTAAAGAAAGTTAGTTTACCCGAAGCAAAGTCAAGAGAGAAAGGTGGTAGCTCTCCATGCAAGCTATTCTAGCAAGTCTTCTGTGGAGGAGGAGTAGCACTAGGCAAGTAACTTATTTCACTAGTTGAGATACACAGATTACTCAAGGTTGTACGAGCTGTAATAGTAGTTGAAAGGACCTGCTATTGAATACACATTGGACCTTGGAAATCACAATCTTAATGGGCCTATACCAGAGAATCTTGCTGACTTGGCTCAACTACAATGCCTAGTTCTTTCTCATAATAATCTATCCGGGTCGATTCCTTCCAAGTCATCTTTGTCTTTTTCTCAGGTTAATATACCTGATCTGAGCTACGCTCAACATCGTGGAGTTTTTGATCTGTCTTACAATAGGTTGTCTGGGACCATACCTGGGGAACTGTGTGGTCGTGGTAGATCTTTTGATAAGCAATAACATGCTTTCTGGATCAATTCCAAGATCACTCTCTCGCCTGACAAATCTTACAACGTTGGATTTATCTGGGAATTTGCTTATTGGTCTCATTCCTCCGGAGTTTGGCGATTCGCTTAAGCTTCAAGGCTTGTATCTGGGAAAGAATCAGCTTTCTGGCACCATCCCTGAAAGGTTGGGGCGTTTGAGCAGTTTGGTAAAGCTGAACTTTACTAGTAATAAGAATTGATCTGGTCCAGTACCAACAAGTTTTGGGAACTTGAAAGGGCTGACTCATTTAGATTTGAGTTCTAATGAGCTCAGTGGTGAGCTTCCTTCATCTCTTGCGAGCATAATAAACCAAATGTAGATTAAAGTGTACTTGCACATTATGACGGAGTTGTTTAAGTTTGTAAAGCCTAGTTTCAACAACTTCTATACTATATATAATGGAGACTGGAAGGGTATTTTAAGATACCTAAAAAATAAGAAAATATACAAGTGCTAATGCATAGTGTACAAGCCAAATTAAGGGTATTATGGTACTTTTAACTTTAATTACAAATTATCCCCTTAATTTAATTACACTTGAAACCTTCACCTTTAATCAAATTATGTTTAATTAATTAGTAGTTTCACTTTTTCCCCTCACTTATAAACTTTTTAATTCTTTTACGTATTTCTATCATATCTCTTAAACTATGATGTTTTAGAATTTTCCGTAGGTAACGTAGCGACCTCCTCATTATTGTCGACGTTTTGATGTTTCTTTTGTTCAATACAACATGTGAATTAAAATGTAAAAGTAGTTAATGCTTTAGTATACAACTATTAATGCTTTTCCATAAACTTGGTTAGTTGATTTAAGATGTAGAGCAGATTAATGCGTTAGTGTACAACATTATATTTTATGTATTTTCAAATGATCGTAGCTAAAAAAAGAGAAATTATTATGTATTAAAACGTTTACTTTTTATTCTCCTCATATTTCTTAGTGATTTGTTGCTTTTTGACCAAATTAGAAAAATTCAATGAAATGTAACAAAAATGAAATTGTATTACTAACATTTTGTTTGTGTTGTTCTTAGATTTTTTAAGAACTGCTTCACGTTTTTTGTTTGGTTTTGGAATTTAAACGAAAATTTTACAAGTTTGTTGTGACGGGACCTTACGATAATATAAATGTAGATTAAAGTGTACTTGCACATTATGACGGAGGTGTTTAAGTTTGTAAAGCCTGGTTTCAACAACTTCTATATTATTATTCACCTTCTAGGAAAGTTTACGACGAAATTTTAGTTACACTTTTTTCCCATTTCCTTCTAGGAAGATTCAGGAAATATTGTGAATATTTATTTGACTCTCATTTTCTTACGTATCTACTTATTGATTGACACACTCCTCTTTACTCCACTCTACATCCAACACGTAGACAAGAACCGTCTACTTCATCGCATCTTTTATGCTCCAACCCTCTTTACCTCCAATTGTTGCTTCAGATGATTTAATTTTAACATCTAATTGAAGCACCGTTCGGGTTTAAACGCCAGTCGAAGACCGTTTTGTCGTATGGAACAATTGTTCGAGGTAAGGTTTACATTAATTGACTCGTATCATTATCCCGATCAATATCCCTAAAACATTGTTTTGAAAATCGAAAAAAATTTAAAAAAAATGTTGACGGCCGTTAAGTGCACTTAACGGCGGACCACTAGAGACCATAAAAGTTGGATTTAGGACCACTGGAGGGAATAAACTGAGTTGAGATTATTATCGGGCAATAGGTGTTAGTTTGGATTATTTTAGGCCAATTTGCCTTTTTTAATACAAACTTTGTTATGAGAATGAATCCATAACAAATTTCTAAGTTGTTTTTAAAAAAATACATATTTTGTTTTAATTTATAATGTTAAGGGACTTTAATGTTTAAAAAAATTTTAAGAGACTTTTATGAGAAAAAATATAAAGTATGTTTGTTTTTACATGCAAAAATATATATAGGGACTTTTATAAGAAAAAACAAAAATTATATTGGTTTTTTATGGTATTTGCTCTTGTTTTGTTAATTGTTCTAGGTTTAGGTTCACTATCAGTTGTTGACTGAAAGATGGTGAGAATGATGATCTTTCCATTGAAGAAGTCCAATTTGGGTAACATTCTTCCGTCGAGGCATGAGCCCACGATATGGACAACGACGCCTACAATATGGACAATGGCGCATGAATTTACCCTTTCCTTAACCATATGGATCTCTAATCATTGTTTAACACTTATATTTTCGTATTTGTTAGAACTTTATTTAATCGGTGGTTTCTTCGACTACTTGATAATTTCAATGCTAAATTTATAGTAACCTCACATGTGTAATACTTATGAAGTTTATCAATCACCATGATGTTGCTAACCTAAAATGTTTTCAAAACACAAACATAATACACTTTAGTAAAATTACGTGGATAGCAAAATGTCAAGCGAAATCCTTAAGGCGAACGAAGTGAATAATCGTTCATAGCTCATGCCAAATATTACACGAAACACCCAACGACAAGTGTCGCCGGTAATATTATACCCGCTGCATCGCGCGGGTCCCTACTAGTATATACAATGTCTCTAACAAACTATTAAATATCTAGCTCCCATTATAACAACCTTTCTTAACCAACTAATCACATCTACTAAATACAAAAGGGTACATCCATAATTTGTCATCATATTAGTAATAACTATATGAAAGTCAAAACGTTTATCTTCTATTTTGAGTTTGATAAAGTTAACATCCTTGGAGGTATAAAAATGCCTAACTTGTGCGTTAGAAGCTTGTGAATTGGAGATGACAAATTCTTTGTAAAAATGTCTAGTGAGATGATCTTGAGAAGGGGTATGGGTCAAAGATATCAACCCCTCAAGTAGTCTTTCACGAACAAAATGACAGTCTAATTCAATATGTTTAGTACGTTCGTGAAAGATAGGATATTTAGCAATATAAATTACAGCTTGGTTGTCACATTTTAAAAGGAAATGGAGTGATGTTAGACACATGAAGCTTATGTAGTAGTCTAGACAACCATGCTAATTATGCACAAACTTGTCGCATGGATCTATACATGTAAGAGTAGGTTGCTTCTTTGACTTCCAAGAAATAACTACTAACTTAGCGTCTAGTGTTGGGACAAGCCTTGGGAACAATTACCTTTAACATATGCTAGTGTGTTAATGTTGCACTCAAATGAGAGACCTTGGATTTTGCATGAATTGACTTAAGAGCTAAGCTGTAAAAGCCAAATCAGGTCTAGTGTGGGTCAAATAATTCAACTTGTCTACAAGCTGCCTATAGTGCAAAGGGTCGGGTAGAACATCTCCATCTTCTGATTTAAGCTGAAGATTAACATACTACAAAGGTGTGTTGGTGACATTTATTGTCAAAATCCTTTTGAAGATCTTTTGCAAATTTTCTCTAAGACATAATGACACCATCTCTATGATATAAAACTTCCATTTCAAGAAAATAAGTAAGATTTAGATTACCTAGATCTTTGATTTGAAATGTCTCATGAAGGTCTTTGATCATTAATCTCTTGTACTTCATTTCATGTCACTAAGATTTCATCCACATAAACTGTCACATGTACAATGGATGAATTCAGGGTATTAATAAACAATGAATAGTCATTTAAAGACCTAACGTAACCCTTTGATTTAAGAACAATGGATATTTTCCCATACCACTGTCTAGAAGCGTATTTGAGACCATATAAGGATTTTTTAAGTTTTAAAACCCGATTAGGTAATAAAGTCACGCATGGAGAGGGAGTCATATAAATGTCTTTATCCAAATCAGCATGCAAGAAAGCATTATTAACATCTAATTAATACAGAGGCCATTTTCTTTTAGTACCTACATCAACAAGACACCTAATGGTGGTCATTTGACAACTTGAGAAAATGTTTCATTATAGTCTAAACCTTCTTGTTTTGTATCCCCTCCCACAAGTCTAGCCTTACATCTCTTAACACTCCAATCAGCATTATACTTGATCTTATATACCCATTTACATTTTATTGGCTTTTTACACAAAGGTAGATCAACATTTGATTGTTTTGAAGAGCAACAAACTCTTTATCCATGGCCTCCTGCCAAGCAGGAAACTGGACATCTTGCTTATAAGTTTTAGGTTCGTGCAACAAATCAAGTGTATGAAGCATGGTTTGATTAGAAGCAAGTAAACTAGTTGTAGAAACTGCAACAACAACTGAATAAGCACCGGTGGTTGAATGTGAACAAGAGGCAAAAACATATAAGGAACAATATGTTGAATTGCACACACAATCATAAAGATAATGTGGAACAACAGTTCTAGTAGATCTCCATTGTTTAAGTGTGAACATGTACATATGTGAAACCCTAAGCAACCAAATAATTCCATTTTTAATTATTATTTGAAAATTTTGACTTTTTGACCAAATTTAACCAAAATTGACTTTTGTTGACCCGAAGACCTGTTCGTGACTTATTAAGTGTATTTTCATGTGTTGTTTATGTTCATTTAGATAATGAGAGCAACACATATGTCGAAGATTCAAACTTTGTTTTTAATAAATTTACTATTTGTAGGAAGTCATTCCTAAGAGATCATTTTACTTAAATCCAACTCTACCAACAAGTTAAGTAGCCATATAAACATCATATAGCTCACATATAGTTTCCATCATGCTCCTTATGTAAGTTCACAACACTCGTTTCAACAATGTTACTAACTTTGACATATCTTTAGATACCATTTGACCTTGTTTCACCAACATCAACCAATGTAGCAACATACAGACCTTGCTTAACATATGTTCAAAGTTTTCTATGTTGATTTCTAAAGAAATCTTCCATCTTAATCTTCCATGTCTCATAGACAACTAATGAGATCATGGGTGGCCTTGTTTGAGTGCTGATGCGTGCAATACTATATATAAAAATAGACACTAAAAACACCTAAGTTCTAAATTTATAAAACCAAGACAAACCGACTAACTTACACACAACCGGCAGTGGACCGGTCGAAGGCAATATAGCTTAAGTAAGTCCGGGTGTCGACCCACAGACTCTATATATCACGCTAATTAACTAACTAGGACTCGACTTAACTAGACACGAACTTTAAATAAAAGATTGTTTAAAAGGGGGGTTTATTGCTAAAAATAGTAACCTGCTAAAAATAGAAACTTTCTAAATTAAGAAACTTACTAAAAATGGAAACTGACGATTTAAAAGACGGATTTCAAACAGATGAAAGAAGACGAACCACCTAGGCTAGAATCATCGTTAACTTCAATTATCGCTTACGTTGAACTAATCGTTATGGAACCGGGATCTAGACATATTCACTTAAAAGATTCCCTAATTAAGACCCTCGACCATTTTCGAGAAGAAACCTAAAGGGTAACTATTAAGTTATTAGCACACCGGTTATGTGATTAAGTTTCCTCATAGTTACCTAATCTGATTATGCTTAATTAACCACGCTAAAGACCGATCTCACAATACAATCCTTAAAGCCATTTGAACCTAATCATTCGATTTAATAAGCAAGATTAATAATTAATACTAAGCCAGAATTTTCACAAAAACCTAAACCTAGCAAATCAAGCAACCGAGACTTATTAATAGCCTATCACCTCACGGATATCTAGGTTAGCTACACGTTATTATCGACTTCACTAATATAATTAATCCTATGGTTTTATTGCAAATCAACCATAATAATCACAACGCAAGTTAATGCCTAAACGAGCCCTATTACGTGACATAGACAATCACCAAGAACATGTGGGTTAAAAATACCAATATCATCAACGCAAACATATATTGTGCATCGAACAATTAAAAAGATTCAAACTTTTAATTAAACATAAACCATAAACCAAAAGTTAATCCAACATGAGTTCAAATTAACGTTAACGAATCATTATAAAGCCTAGGTGATTCTAAAAAGGTTTAGCTAAGCATAATCAACATGAAAAACACAAGTTTAAACATAATTGACATGATAGAAAAAAGAAGAAAACAATAGATCGAAAGAACCCGGAACGTCTAGATGAATATCTTCAATCCCGTGCTCTCCCGTAGCTTCGTTTTCGCCTCTCTAGCCTCAAAAACTCTTATTTTTCGTCCAAAACCGTCCCCTCCGGTTTCTAGGAGGCTAGGGTTTCATAAGGAGTGTTTATATAGCGAACCGGGCCAAGAAAAGCCCAAACTTTCTATGTTTTTGCGCACCGGCTCGCTCGTAACTCCGTTTCGCGCCCCATTTTCGCCTACGGATTCGATTTTTCACGATCTTTCCGTTTCTTTATCAATATGGGACCTACGAAACACAAAAACATTAGTTGTGCCAAAAATGATATAAAAACGTAACCGAAACGACACAAAATGTAAACAAACACAACTAGGGATTTATGTATAATTTATACTTTATCAAGTGCCATTTTCCAAATCATGTGTGGAAACAGCAAGAGTTGTAGCTGCAGCAGTTGGAGAACTAGCCATGAAGATATTTTTGGATAGCATGGTGTGAGATTTTTAATTCACATAATACAGTATAGTTTGTTGGAGAGAATCAAACAAACTAAGAGCTAAAGCTCTAATACCACAAGTTGGATTGTTCCAAACATAAGTTTTGTAGAATCACTAGTATCACAAGTGCTGAATCTTTGTGATATTGTTTGATCAAGCACACATAAGTAAGTAATGTAACAATGGACACAATTTATACTATCAATGTTCCTTTATATTGAAACCTTGAACCAATGATTACAATAGAAGGCTTAGCCATAAATATTCACAAGTATGACTTATTTATACTACTCTAGAATTGATCCTATCCATCTATTCTATATATAGTACTAATGGCAAAGTACAGTCGTTGATTAACCATAACACGACATATCATGAATATGGGATCCTTTTGGATAGTACATAAGAGACACCAGACTTCAGCAGATCTTCAGCACGTGCTGAAAGTGGTGGCTTCTCCACTACCCTTCAACTCTAACATTGTTGTATGTGCTGAAGATCTTCAGCTGATAGAGCTACCTGCTGGAAAACAATCTTCCAGCAGATACAGTTTCAGCAGATAGACTTCATCAAACTAAACCTGATTACACAGAATTTAGCAGATGATCTGTGTAATATCTTGGTCTGTTTGGAGATCATATGCTTTCTCTTGTGTTTTGTTGTAGCTTCATCCTTCACATCCCAACAAAGTGGGAGAAGTACAATATATTACATAAAGAATATGTTTGAGAGCAGGAAAGCACAAAAAGAAAAAAAATGTGCAAAGTCATTAAGTACAAAGTGTGCAATGTCGTTGAGCAAAAAGAGTCCAATGTGACCATACGTAATTGCAACAAAGCCTAAGGATCAAATGTTAAAAGATATTCCAATGACACACACATATATGCATGTAAATATTTTTCTGTTTGGACAAGTATCTTTGATTGGGGGTACAATCTGTAAATGGGGTATGTAAGTCCGTAGTACATGTTAATCCTAAACGTCTATGGATGTGTTCACTTGAACGTGCTAATACCTCAAGTAGTTATATATATGTTAATTAGGTTCATTATTATTTATAATCAATAGTGGGTGACCAAGTTAAGTTGTGACAACTCGAAATCTCAAAATGCCTTAAGAACGGATAAAGTACTAACACATTGTGTGGGGTCCATACTTTTAAGTCTTAAAATACCAAAACACCATAACACGTCACTGGATTATTAGTTGAACTTAGTATGTTTGGATTTAAGTGGATAAACAATATCGGCAATCGTCTTGAACTACTTGTGTGTTTAACAAGTTATAAATGGAAATTTATCTGTGACTGTTTGCTTTTACTGATATGATCTCCTCACACATGAGTCACAAAAATTTGTGTAATTATTAGTTGTTTTTATTATTTTCGTTAGTTGTTTTTCGTGTTTTCGTTCAATTATTTTTTCTTTAAATATTACAAATATACCAAAAATATTTTATGTTTGTTTTAATATAAAGGTATATTGGTTTTTAACAGTGTCAACTGTCACCTTTTGGTTTCTACTAGTCCTAGTTATCGAATTGGCTGGTAACGTTCCCAACTTTTATCATTTTGGCAACCAATGGACCGTTGTTAAAGTTTTTTAACGGTGCTAAGTTTTTTCAAACTCCAAACCAACTTTCTAGGGCTTTTGATCGGAAGGAGAATACGAGTCAATTGATGTAAAAGTTACCTTGAATCGACAGTCCGGACAACGAAACGGTGCTTCAATCATATGTGTTTAAACCTAACAGTGCTTCAATCGTATATACAACCTTTTTAGTTCGGAGTGCCGTTTCGAGATAATGTTTACATTAGTCGACTTGTATTCTGCTTTTAATTAAAAGCCTTAAAATATTGGTCTTGAATTCAAAAAAAACTTAACGCCTTTAAAAAATTACAATGGCATGTTAGTTGTCAAAGTGATAAATGTTGGGACCGTTACTAGCCAATTAGATTACTGGGACTGGTAGCAACAAAAAAGGTGATAGTTGTGACTGTCTAAAACCATGTTGGATGAAATTTTAATACTTTAGGGTATTGTCTGGAAAATGTTTGGTATTATATATAGGTGAAAGGAAACGAACGTGGCTTCTCCTCTCGTGTTTGTGTTGACTATTTGTTTTGTGACAACAACTTTTAATAGTTTAGTTGTTTTGTTTGATTATCATTGTAAATATTTGGATTAGTCGTTTGAGTTTGTGACACGCCTAGATGTTGCGTACAACTGTACAAGGTGTCGGACGACACCTTGGTGCGAAACGTAGGTGTCACATGACACCTAGGGGCGACACCTAGGTGTCGCACGACACCTAGGGGCGACACCGATGGGTTATAACCATTTTGGCTAATCGTCTATCAGAGAGTGTATGAGCGTTGTTCTAATAGAATTTACTTTTGATAGTTATTCTGTGTTTGGGTGATTGCGTGTTCGTGTTTATACTATCAAGGTGTTTCTTGACGGATTCCGCATGTCTAGAAGCATTTGTATCGTCTGAGATATCGATCCAAGTGAAGAACCAGGACCTACAAGTGGTATAAGTTTGGTTTTTCATGTTTGGGTTGAAGATTGAACTTTTTCGTCTTACAAATGTTAAGGGCTTAGAAGATTAAGTTTTGGGTGAAAAATCTAGTGAAAAGTCGTTCAAAAGGGTGTTTTATAGCAGGTTTCGCATTAGATTTCGCATGAAACAAGGTTTCCTGCGACAACTACATAAGTTTGGTGCGACACCTCCATGTTGATGCGACACCTTCATTTTCATGCGACACCTCATGACACCTCGTCACTAATTTACAGTTTCCTGATAACCGTTGGATCATTCCCAAATTTTTTACCGAAGTATCCTAACTCATTGGTGAACATTTTGACCGTTGGGATTGAGCTAATAACCCTTGGAGATAGATTTCGGAGAGCCAATAACGTAACAGCTCGAAGTTTCGGATTGAGAAAACATAGTCTCAAAGATTTGTACTTTCCTAGAGATCGGACCGTTGAATTGTTCTGAAATTTGAATTTAAGCTTCCTAAAACATAGATGATCAAATCCAAAGTTTGAATGTTGATTTAGAGGTCTAAATGGTTGGTTTTCACTGGTGCGAAACCCTGGGCGACACCTCTATGCGACACCTTTGGACCCGACACCTTTTGATGCGACATCTTTGGACCCGACACCCTTGATGCGACACCTCTTGTGAGAACCCAAAAAAAAAATAAAAAAAATAAAAAAAAATTTCTTTTCTTTTCTTTTCTTCCTTGCAACTTCAAAACCCTTAGTGACCTTACTTAATTTTCAGGACGAAAATTCTTTCAACAAGGGGATGATGTGACACCCGGAAATTTCGGATTACGTTGTTAACCCAACTTTACATATTCTGTTAGTCTCTTTCAACTTGAAAATCATATCTAGTACGTTTCACCAATAATAAATTAAATGTATTAATTTATTATAACTAACTAAATACTTATTCTCTATTTATTACAAAAATGGTAATTCGAGGAATTATAAGATCATAATGAGTGATGTTAACCATTAGTAGTTTGGAGAAACTATTGGTCCACACGACTCGCAAACGTTACTGAAAATTAAATGGATAACTGCATAAAATAAACATGTCGTAAAAAGTACGGAGTTCAAACTAAAATTAGCTGAAAGTTAAATTAATTAAATTTGTGAACAAGTTGGACGTTTAAATAACTTGAAGGACCATTATGAACAAAAAAAAATGAATTGTTGTATATGACCAACCCATCCAATAATGCCGTCATTCTTCTTCATCAAAAGCAACACACGAAAACCCTAGCCACCTACAAACTGACGCCGTTAACAACTCCGGCAACCTCGGTCGCCACCTGCCGCACGGGCCATCGCTATCACCATCTGCATACCCGTCGAGCGCAACCATCACCAACAGTTCCTCCACTGCAGTCACCGTGCAACGCAGCCGTTCATGGCATCTACGACCACTGCCAGACGTCGCGGTAACCACCGCGATCCATTCTAACGCTACAAGTGAGCACCAATATCGCATACTAATCCGGTGAGCATTATTTTGTTATCTATTTGGTCGTTCGGTTCGTTTCGGTTTCGGTTTCGGTTACGGGGCATGTTTCGTACTCGTTTCAGCTTGTTCGATGTATGTAAGAGTATACGGTGTATATATAGTAGTGTAGGAGTGTCGGAATTTACTCGGATTTGATCTCGTATGTGTGTATGCATATGTAATATTGATGATGTGTGTGAGTTTATATATGGTCGCATGCTTATATGGACGATGTGGATGATATATGTATCTATAATGTGTATATATGTATCACAGAATTGAAATTAAGTAGAATTGAAGTAATGTATGTACCAAACATGTGATGTATGAATCGATATATGTGTGTATACAATAAGAAGTGTAGTGATTGATTGTAAATGTATAAATGTATATATATCTATGTGTGTGTGTTTAGATACAATGGTGTGTATGTAATAATATAGATCTGCATAATCTTGTGATGAACATGTATTTTTGTTGTGTGAGTGGGGATAATATATGAAAGTTACTAATTCACTATAGTAATAATAGGAAGATGTTAATATTGATGAGTAGAGATAATATATGAAAATATAATAAAGATGCGAAGATGTTATATGAAAATGAGTGCCGGGTTTTAGTTTGTGTTATATTTCACGTGTAAATGTATATGATGAGGTTATAACTATGTAAGATTAGATATTGATAAAATGTTTTATGATGTAAACAATATGTATGTAACATACTTGTTAAGCTTGTATATATAATATGAAAGAATATATATGCATGTGTGTGCGTGTGACAACTTTGTATAAATTTAGTGTTTGATTTAAGTGGATTATAATAATAATATTCTAAAAATTTTAGTCGTAATCAAATGTTAAAACTCGATTTATTACATGCAAATTTTAATTCGGTTTTTGGATACGAAGCCAAGTTAGTGAGTACGAAACCGAACCAGAATGCGAAACTGAATGTGGACTCTATTAGAGTGATTTGTACCTAACTAGTAACACTTAAGCAGGTCATGGGTCGACCTAGGAAATTATGTTCTTGTTGATTTAATTGTAGCTGCGCAACGCTAAGGTGAGTTCACGGCCCCCTTTTACTCATTTTCCTGTTGGGGGAGAAAGCATGCACTTTACAAAATTTGATAGTTGTATTTACATTATATCTCTTGATTATTAAGCGTAAACGTAACAAGTTGTCAAGTCCTCACTAAATCTTCGAGCCGTTAATATACGAGGTATAGAGAGGAAGTTCGGGTAGTACTACTGGGTTTGACAAACCCCACCCTCGGCTGGGAGCCAGGTAGGTGTGAATTGTCCTATGTTGTTGGTCCATTGTTGTAGCAATGGTGTCGAGGCGCAAGTAAATCTCAGTCAGCTCGGTATCGAAACGCTTTAATAATAAGAAACTGGGTTCGCTACCCAACGATATAATTGTATTTTACATTATCGGCTGTTGTTGTATTTTTACTTATCTAAACCTGTGAACTCACCAACCTAGTGTTGACACGATTTAGCATGTCTTTCTCAGGTACTGTGCACGGATTAGGAGCATGCTTTGGTTAAGTCTTAGTTGCATTCAAAACTCTTTTTACTTTATTATTATTAGACTTGGTTTTTGGAACGCGCGGTTTGCGCATTGAGATGCTTGAGATTTTTATTTATGCTTCCGCACTGAAACTTATTTTAAACTTGGATTTTTATAAATGTTGGTTTTTAAATTCATATAGAGGTCGTTCAATGTAACTAATGGCAATGAGATCCTGGCATGTCACGCCTTAAACGGTAGAACTCCGTTAGTGGAAATTGAGGGTGTGACACCTCTGGACCCGAAACCCTTGATGCGACACTCTTGGACCCGACACTTCCAACTCTGGACACCTTTGGACCTGGAATCTCCATCTGACACCTCATACGACACCTCATTCCATCCGACACATTTGATCCGAGACGCCCGACACTTCATTTTCGGGTGAAACCTTGTTCAAGAAAATCTTCATCGTTCAACAATCGGGTTACCTTTCTTGCTTCTAAGATCTATATAATACTTATCTCTTGTTTCTTGTGATTGATTTAAAGACGACTAACTCTACCATCAATATGAATGAGATGTCCAAGTTGAAGCCTCCAAAGCTAGTAAAAGGAGATGATTCTATAAGCTGGAAAGTTAGTTTTGAAGCTTTCATTGTCAACATGGATACTTCATTGTTGAAACATATACAAATAGGATATGCTGAGCCAACAACCATTGCTGATGATGGGTGTACTCGAATTAAGAAAAAGGCGTGATCATACACGGAAGAAGAAAAGAAGGAGTATGATAGAGAAAGAAAAGCCTTTGCAGCTATTACTATGGGTCTTGACAGAGAAATTCAACATAGCTTTCGTAAATTTAAGACTGCCAAGGAATTGATGGATGCTATGGGATAGAGGTTTGGAGGTAATGCTAAGTATCAAGATCCAAAGAAAATGTCTCTACATCAAGATCAGGAAATGGAGTGTGGAAAGGATATGAAGAGAGCATCCGGAGAGGATGTAAATGTGATCAATCAAGAATTTATTGTTGAGATTAACTCAGAGACCAAGGTTGAGGTAGATTCAAATCTCTTTACCTTTTGTTATGTCAATTGTTCTGATAATCTAGTTAAGGTTAATAGATTAAGAGAACATAACAAGAATTTACCTTGTGATGTTGAAAAATATACTTTGTCAACCAATAAGCTAAAATTAAATGAAAAACTTTTCAAAGAAAAACTTGAGGCACAACAAAGAGACTTTATCAAATTTAAGGATGATAATGGAAATTTGTGTGCCCACCTTAGAGATGCAGTTGAACAATATCACAAAGTAAAAGATGAGCTTGAACTTGCAAACCAACTTATCACCGAGTTAAAGTATGATGTTGATAAGATAAACAAAGCAAGTAAGATTGTTAACCATAACATTAAGACAAATGTGGTGAAAGTGTTGGTTGTACTGAGGTACCTCATCCTTACAATTTTGATTATTCTTGTTCACCAGAAAAGGATGAGGTAACCGACTTTGAATCTACAACACCTAAATTTGTAGATCCCGATTTATGTGATAAATCTAACCTTGTGAAAGATAATGTGAGTCTTGTGACAGGCGAACAGGTTGCTGATGTTGAGGTTTGTGATGGGGGGAAGTTAGATAAGGCAAAGAGTTCTAATTCTGAGTCTAATTTTGGTTTAGATAAAAGTAAAACTGATTTAAATTCTTGTTATAAAACCCCCAAAGTAAAGTCTGGTTTGAAAGCTGCAAATAAACCAGTTCACAATGTGAAAAAGAAACCTTTCACATCAGGGGGATTTTTGTATGATGAAAGAGATAAAATTGCAAGTGAGAAAAAGTCATTTCCTCTTAAGAGAAAACAACAGCAGACCGAATGTGTAAATAAGTCAGGTTTTCATTCATCACATCCCTCAACATCAAGAAGAACTCAATAAAGGGTTCCAAATTCTCAATCAGTGAGAAAAGAACCCTTTAGGAGAGAGTGGGATGAAAGGAGACAATATTTTCATTATGGTTTGTTTGGGCATATTTCTAAAGGATGCAGATTCAAATCTAATGAGAAGATGCTTGTGAAATCTGTACCTCCGGCTTCTACAGACAAAAAGGATGTTGCTCCAACGGAAAATCCAGGTACACTGGTCTACAAGAGACCAGGTAAGAAAAATAGGGATAGGTTGAAACGAAAAGCAGAAAAGGAAAGGTCTGAGACTCTAACATTTCAAAAAAACTCGAAACCTAAAGTGTTTACAAAGGTTTCAACTCCACCTAAGTCCCAGCAATATTGTCACACCCCGACTGATAGCGGAATCATCGAGGCGGATGTAAGTGAATAGATTGCTCGTAGCTCATGGTGCTAAAGTGATTAAAATATATATATGAACAACCTTTTCATAATTCCAAATAACAAGTTACATTGTTTCAATCATAACTAAACAAACATAACTCAGTGAAGGCTCATTTAATTAAACTAGATCCAAGATCCTACTTGTGAATGCATCTCAAAATCTAAGCTGCATTTCCTGAAATCATGTGAAAATAGTATTTGTTCGGCTAACGAATTAACTGGTGAGTAAACATAGGTTTGTATATATATATATATGTGTGTGTGTGTGTGTGTGTCTATATATATATAGAGAGAGAGAGTTAGGTTCAATTGAAAACAAACTTTATAATTAAAAACACTAAAAACTAAAGGAAACTAGTTTTTTTTTTAATTTTTATTTTTTTAATAAAAAAGATTAGTAAGGTAATTTTCACACCCTTTCATATATATGGTTATTTAAATTGGTTTGACTTAATCCCTCATTTTTCTCAATCTCTATTTGAATTAGCTTTCATATAACGTAACCAACATCATCAGTTTATTTTATTTTTATTAACTTCCATATTAATGTGTTGTTAATTTTTCATGATTTATTAATTAGTAAAGTTCTGATTTTAAACGTAAGTCCATAAGTTTTGGATTTAAAACTTACCCATAAAATCTCATTGGCTTTTTACCATACACCAATCATTATTATTTTTTGCTCTTCATATTTGTTTTCATCAAGATTTCTATATATACGATTAAAAGAGTATTTTGACAAAAACAAAAAAACAACATAACTGCATAGCTATGTAAAGGTACTATGTACGTATACGTAACTTGATAACGTACATATACGTAAAATTGATTTAAAAAAATTAGAACTGAAAAAATTGATAAAAAAATCTCTAGTTACATATATGGAACTATTGCTGGAGTTTTCATACGTATTCATATCCTCTTCTCTCTTTTATGTTATAATCTTGAACCTTTTATGTGTTATGTATATGTAACTGAAGTTAATTGGTTTGCAGGCGTACGTATATGTAATTATTAATAAAAACAACATAGTTAAATATTCGAAAATAGCTATAGTACTAAGTTACATAAGTAAAGTAAAAAATAAACCACAAAAAATATCACATTAAGTGGATAAAGTATGTTTAGGTGTTTAAAAGAGAGATATGAATACATATGAAACTCAACCTATATTTTTATATATGCAAGTATGTAACTAGAGATTTTATTTTTATAAATTTTTAAGTTCAAAATTTTTTTAATCATTTTACGTATATGTAACTTATCAAGTTACGTATACGTATACGTATCATAGTACATGAACATATTTATGGTGTTTTTGTTTTCTCTTTAACATTCTTTAAATAATATGTATTTAGTTAAATCGTTTTTTAAGATTTGATGCGTATTATGTTAGTAGTATATATTAGTAAATGAATATATTATAAGAACATTAACGGAAGAACCTTACAAATTTTGTTTCATGACTAACATTTTAATACAAAAGTGTATGTTAATATGTATTTTAATACAATAACAAATATGAGTAATAAACCAAGAGAGTATGAAAGGAAATAGGAAAGAGAAAGTGAGAAATCTAAGGATTTCATATTATTTTGTATACATGAATAACGGTTACATTCATATATCCTTATATTAAGTCATTTACATAGCATTTATTTACAATATTGCCATTGGAGTATAAATTACAAAAGTCCAGTGGTTTTTAGTGGTTTTTAGTGTTTTTAAATATAACTTTGTTTTCAATGGATCTCACCCATATATATATATATATATATATATATATATATATATATATATATATATATATATATATATATAGGGTAGGGTTCAAGAGAGAACTCATTTTAAGTTGAGAACTAGAGAACTATTAAAAATACAAGGGATAGAATTTTAAAGAGGAAGGGTAAAATTGGAACTTTAAATATATAAATCTTTAAACATTTCTATCTTTTGCATACGTTAATATTATTTTAAAAAAATTACACCATTAGATCAAGAATTTCATTATCTTTCATTTGAGTATAAATAACGTCATAAAAAATATTTTTTTTCTCGTTTTTTTAAATTTCATACTACATATATGTAGTATTGCGATATTGTATTTGATTATATTTTTCTTTAAACGTTACTAACTTTTTCATACGTTATTTACATTAAAAAATTTTAAAAATCAAATTTTGGTTTTTTTGATACTACATATATGTAGTATCAATGTACTTGATGCATTTATTAAGTGGCCAAATGACTCAAGAGTCTAATAATTATTTAAAGTGTACATATGATCTCAAATAACCAATAACAAAGTTCATAAGATTTCATATTAAAAAACTTATGGCAAATGAAAACAAAACCAATACTTATACTATGTCTAAACATAAAGATAATAATAAACAAATAAACCAATGATAAATATCATAAAAAAGTAAAAAAAAAACTTGAAATTCGAACTATAAGATAACAATGCATCAATATTTCATATACTGCATATATGTAATACTTTGATACTACATATATGTAGTATACGATACTGCATATATGCAATACTATACAATTTAAAAGGGGATAGTGAATATGGTGATGTTATGCACCTAAGTTACACGTAAAACCATTAAAATTACGTAGCTTTGTTACATATATATGCAGTATTGAAAGTGAAAAAAACGAGAAAAAAATATTTTTTTATAACGTTATTTATACTCAAATGAAAGATAATAAAATTTTTGATCTAATGGTGAAAAATAAATTTAAAAAGCTTAACGTATGCAAAAGATAGAAATGTTTAAAGATTTACATATTTAAAGTTCCAATTTTACCCCTCCTTTAAAAATTCCATCCATACCTTTTTTTTAGAACTCTAGTTCTCAACTTAATATGAAGTTCTCTCTTGATCCCTCCCCTATATATATATATATTATATATATATATATATATTTATATTTATAGATGATGGTTAAAATATTTGAAATAATTAAAATGAATAAATGGGTTGAGTGCTCATGTTATGTATAAACTAGAAATGCAAAGAGTATCACACAAGGTAAACATATAGTACAATCAAACCTTACGATTAGCATCCACTTAATCACACAGACTAAGTGACGTTGATAAAAACGATTAAATTGAAACGCCATTTAATCATCCTCGGATAAATATGGGATATTAAACTAAATGTAGTTACAATCACCCTCGGATAAAGTATCAGGTGATTAAGCTAAAATGTGGTTACAATCACCCTCAGATAAAGTATCAGGTGAATAAGTTAAAATGAAATAAATAAGCGGTTACAATTACCCTTGGATAACATATCATGTGATTAAACCAAATAAATGAAAACATGTTACAATCACCCTCGGTTAAAGTATCGGGCAATTACATCCAACAAAAAATCGGTTACAATTACACTCGGATAACATATCAAGCAATTAATCCAAATAAATGAAAACAAGTCACAATCACCATCGGTTAAAGTATCAGGTGATTATATATAATGAATAAACGTGAACAAAATGATAGACATGATTTAGTAAGGCACATGATTTCACCTCAAAACAGAAAAGTAAAAAGGGGCTATGAATACTCATTTGATAACTGATCGATGAAATAAAATAAGAATAATAGACTTGAACAAAGCACCAGAAGCTCCTCAAAGATCACCTAAAGAAGGCCGTCTTATTTTAGAATAATACGTAAAGTTGATTCAGTGAAACTAGGGTCCTATTGGAAAATTGGGGTTTTATATTAATAATAGATTTAGATAAATTTCAACAGTTAATGATAATCTATTAGTTAATTGAAAAGTAATGAAAATAAATGAAGTTAAATGATAAATACTAATAAATTAAATAAACTTTATAACGGTCAACACAATACTTTAAGATATTAGATAAGAAATCAATTAATGAAATAAATGACTAAATACATGTTTCGGATAACTAGGAAATACATAATAATATTGGTTTAGATATACATGATTATTAACTAAAACTATTTGAGCAAAGGACTATCAATTTTAAAAACTTTAAAGCTTCTAAAACATATAAAATTTATAAATTTATTCCTTTAATAACTTTTCCAAGATTTTAAAAAAATAAACGTCTACTACAAAATAATATTTATAAACTTTTTATTCTAAAATTAATAAATATATAAAGTTTCAAATGCTTATTTATAAGTTTTCTTTAAACAAAATCGCCTTTGTTGAAAATATTCAATGAATCTTTAAATCATTTGGAGTTACTATATTATACTAGCAGAAAACCCGCGCGATGCGGCGAAAATGACATTTTACAATGCAGTACTTGTTTTATATTAGTCAAACAGTTATTGAAAGATTTATTTTGGAGGAAAAATAAATATTTCATCAAGATTTTCAATTTAATCCAAGAAAAGATTTATTTTGATTCAAGATTTTGTGTTTAGCGTCATGTTTTGTCACGGAATTTTACTACGTGCTCCAAGTAGTTGACAAATATCTTTGATTACACAGATTAACAAACTATAGTTCTATATATATGAACTTCCGAGTGAGAACTTGCAACAAGTTTATCCTTTTACTTAAAAACAAACATCTATAAGCAATAACCAATTCATTTAAAAACAAACATCTATAAGCAATAACCAATTCATTACGTATGCACTTTTATCAACCAAATCTTTGGAAAGCTATATGCAAAAAAAAAATTCAAACTTAAATCAATATGAAAATTTCATAAAACTAATATTATTAAGCATACCAAGGGATCTACAGCTAAAGAAATAATTAAAATATACTAAACTTTAAACAAAATTAGTACTTAGAGTAAAAGCATCAAACCAACTGCTATTCTAACAAGGTTATTCACAAACAAACCATTGCAATTGTTATTATTAGCTAGACTTTAATACTCACTCATCTTTTTACCTGATCAGCTGTTTTTGAGTTGTAAGGATCAGTTCATGTCTGCAAATGTTCGTACCAGTTGAAGGTAAGCTGAGTTATCATCATTCTAATAGTTAGGTAAAACAATTTAAAGTTCAAGAGAATCAAAAACCCAAAGAATACAGCTATAAATTCAAATGGAAACAAGACATACATACTACAGTAAAACGTAGAAGACTAAATATGTACTTTGCAAGAATCCATTTTGTTTTCTTTTGGAAATGGTAGTGCCCAGTATATTTTATTGAAAATAATAAATTAATAAATGGTACATCCAAAGGGGGCATCCCCCGAAATAGTGAGCCAAACCGTTAGTAACGGTTTTTGAACATCGTAATCTAAAACTGAACCGTTGAAAATTAAAACCAAGCCAAACCAAACCGTCAAAAACGGTTGGGTTTTGTGGTTTAGGCTTATTAGACATTTATTCAAACCCAATCAGTCAAACCCACCCTTTTGAATGGGTGAAAGTATGAAGTTCGTCCACACACAACAAGTCAAAATATGCTACTTGAATTCGCTTCCAAAATTCAAAAAACACACAAGACAACCACATTCTGTTATGGTTTATTGATTAAGACATCAAATATGAAGTAAAAGAGTTGTGGCTAATTTCAGTTCCAAACATCACAACACACACAACTTCACAAATCAATTCAATACATAAAACATCATAAGGAATACATATATATTGTCTTTAAGAAAAGGAAACTGATTTTAAAAAATGATCAAAAACAAATTTACACATCCATACAACACACATGTAGGATACATACATTCAATTTTTGATGAGAAATTTCAAGGATCCAATCACATCAAACTTTTAAAGTTTGATGAAAAAGTTCAAAATTCAGTGTTTTCAAATCTCAAAATCAATGAATAACATTTCAGTTATCAAATAGACACCAATTAATATATTATAAATTGATCATACAAGATGGCTAACAAAAATGGGTTATTTTAGTTTCTTAGGTTTCTACAACAAACTAAATCAAGGAAATTTGGGTTCTTTGAAAGCTTTCCCATTATAAAATAGCACCCTTTCGTAAGCCCTATAATGAAAAAATGGGTGAAAACTATAAAACTTGAAAATGAAAATAAGCATAGCAACAGTAGGAGCATGTATTCATCATTTCTTTAAAAACAAGTTCAATATGAATATTTTTATATGCTAATGTACATCAAAACTGAAAACATGTTTAGATGTATGACTGGAAAAGCTTTCAACACACACACACACACATTCATACAACACAACACATTAATACACACACAACACATTCACACATAAACTTTCAGTTAAACAGATTCAGTTTCAACATCATTCACACATTCATGCACACATAAACTTTCATTAATTAGACTTAAACTCAGTGTTACAATTTCAGCTTACTTTCACATGTGCACTTTCAGCTTACAATTTCAACAAACATGCCAAAACTCAGTGATACAATTTCAACAAAACAGGCCAAAACTATTTGCTACTGCTGTTGTTATGTTTAAAATGAAACAGGTAGATCAATGATCATTTTATGTCCAAAAACACACATTTTTGCCCAAAAAAGTTTCTTTTATGCAAAAAATATGTTGCTGTTGTTTCAAAACATTTCAACTGTTGCTGTTGAAATGTGCTGCTGCTGTTTCAACTGTTTTTATTGTATGAAGGTGTGTGTTTTTTGAAGTCTTCATCATACTAACTTACAACACACACTGTTGGTCCATAATGATCGTGATTTCAGTGCTATAAAGACTTGTATAACAACAAACACTCTTGACTCAAACAAACAAGGTGTAATATAACCCAACAACCAATAATGAGATTAAAACCACACAACCGGAGGTAAATACGCTACAATGATGAATAATATATGCTCCTAGCACCTCCAGTAAACACACACACAACACAATCAGTTGGATAAGGTTTTCTGTCAATGTTGCCAAAATTCTATTTCAACAAGATAAGGTTACAATATATATCAGACATAGGTTCGCTGATAGATTCGCTGACAGCGAATCTATCTAGCGAACCATATAGGTTCGTCGGGCACAATCAGGTTCGCCCGGTCGACACCAACACAAAAACTAAACTGTGCTACGGGCGAATCTATAGATTCGCCCGTAGGTTCGCTAGTACTAAAACATACAACATACATACAAAATATATAACACCGACATACCGGTGAGTCCGACCTATACATGACTATCACACACCTTCATACAACACATTCATGCACAAAAATTGAACAAAAATGACAATTTTGAACAATTTTTCAGTTTTCACAGCACAAACAAACACAACGCATCAATACACACAACACATTCAGTTTCAAACACAGTTATAATAACATACAACACACACACATTCATAAAACACCTTCATACACACACAACAGCAATAACATCAAATGTTTTAAAAAAATTTTAAAACAACAACAACATCATACAACAAATTCAATTTCAAAATACATCAGCAACAACAACAAGTTTTTAACCCCCCCAACACACACACATTCATACACACACAACACATTCAGATTCAACCAGCTGCAACAGTTTTATTCACACACACACACACACACACTGTAGCATAACACCTTCATACTAAAATACATCACGCACACACACCTTGTGCAATGTAAGCATTGTATTAAATGGAGTTAGAATTTTCAGATTTACCTCATTCCCGCTCGACATTCAAGACACAATATCAAGACAGAAACAACAGGTCAACTATGTACAACTTCATATCAGCAGACCTGTAAAAGAATAAAACCGCAGCAGCATTGTAAACTGCAACAGTAGCAGACCTGCAACATACACAATCAGGATGAATATTTATGAAATTTATGAAATGGGTCAAAACATAGTCAAAACCAGGTTGAATATTTATGAAATGGGTAAGACCTTGGTTAACTTCAGTTTCAAAAATATGAATTTTTCTTGCGCATAATAGCATAGAGATATGAACAAATTTAGTTGTAAGCTATTCCAAAAAAACTGCATTAAGCAGGCTCAAGTGACCCATCAATTTCAATTTTCAACAAAGGTTGGTGTTGTTACCTGTTCGTCAAACTAAAAACATGCCAATACTTGAATCAAGATTGTTATATCGCAGTCTCTAAATTCAACAATGGAACAAACACACACACACCATAAACACACACATAAAATGGGTCAAGACACGCACCACAAACGCAATTCTAAAGTCGTCAATTAGGTTAAATCTCCAATAGCTCTACTTTCATTTCCCTCAATTCTAAAGTCGTCAAAACACCAATAACCAGGTTAACAAACACAAACTACATAATTTTATGTATATTAGGATTCATACTCCTAAATGGATAAAAAACACTATGATATGAAAATCAAGTTTGTCAAACACACAAACAGCAGATCATTCACTTAATGAAACAACAGCTAATTACTTTTAGGTCATTAGTTCAAGCAACACCTAATTACTTAAAACAACAAACAATAGCAAACTGTACATATTTTAAATTCAAAAGAAAATATGACGTAGCATTATACGAAAAACCCACCAAAACCAAATCATATATTTGAAATTTTAAATTCAAAAACTAAAGATCTAAGTGATTTACCTTCTGATAAGATAACTGACTCGAGGTCTCAATTTCATCAGTTCCTTCAGCTACTCACTTCTGCATCCATAATAAGAAAACGATATCAGGCTCCAAATCTGCATATACACCAATCAACTTTAACCAAGAATGATTTCATAACAAAAATACTAAATAAAACCTTAGATTCAGATCTTGAAACACCAAGGGGGAGATTAATGGCGTCGAGTTCTTAGATTCAGTACCTGGGAAACATGAAATCCAAAATCGAGAGATTCAAATTTCGAATTTGAAGGAATTTGAGTATATGTACCGGGTGACTTCAAAAGCTCAAGGAAAGAGAAGCTGTGAAATCAAGCGCATCGCGCGGTGGAGGTGGTGAAGCTTGCAAACGAAGAGAACGAAAATGCAGATCCATGTGTGGAGGCGGTGAAGTTCTTGAGGAAGAAACCGGAGAGTGATAGTTCTAGATGAACCGAGCTTGGATCTAGATCTGAGATTGTTTGGTGATGTTGTTTGCAATCAGTGATGCGGAAACTCACTGATCACGTATTGATGCTTGAATGTTCATGAAGATCAATGCAAAGTATGATGAAGATGATGATAATATGAATAGGTGAATTGTATTAGATCAATGGAGAGGTTACAAGGGATATGGAATGAAATGTAGGCAACTCTTTACAAATGACCTAGGTGATGGTATTTATAGTCTATACCATTCACCTTACAATGTAACCTAAACACGTGCAATTAAGCACAAATGCGCATTTAAGCACAAAACAATTACACAAATATTCTAAGACAAATACAATTAATGAACGTCTTCACCCGTGCTTGCTCGTGGTGATGCTCGATATCTTCACTCGCTTATATTTGGAAAGTGACATCTTCAAATAACCCCAACAGTACTCCCCCTAAGATGACACTTTACAAATCTGACATATTAGCTTAAATCTTCATGTGGCGAGTATAGAGAGCAACTTAAAGTTTTGGTATGCATTATCTTCAAGAGGACCCAACAGTACTCCCCCTAAGATGATGCTGCCAAAACTCTGTCTTTCAACAAGAAATCTGCATCCTTCTCTCCCTTTTGAGTAACATCAGAGACTATGGAAAGAAATACGCAGAGAGTAGATTCCGGTGAATCTATATATCAGCAACGGGATCTTCTTCAACGGTTGAAGTAGAATGCGAAGACTTCTTTGACTTAGAATACTCCCCCTCAACTTTTGCTTTAGAGGTTAACGGGATCTGTGTATGAGATATTAAGAGGAGGATTCTTAACACTCAACAATCTGACTTGTAGATCTTTGGACTGGAATTAGGCTTGAACAGGAACATCTTCAAGTCGCGTGGAAGCTTATTCTGCAATGGAAACTGTTCCTGCAACTCAAAGAAAAACATTAAAACTCAGGCAATAATGTGCATTCATCATCAATGTAAAGATCAAGTTCTCAATCGGATGAGATATTGCTTGATGAACAACTCCTACATCAATAACACATGTTAAACTGCCAACACAAAAGAAAAAGATTAAAATGACAATCTTTTTGGTGTTTTTGAATTTTTCAATGTTTTTGATATTTTTGGAATTTTCTCTTTACATTCTGAATCTTTAACCTGCAATGAGATCATACCAGCAATTTATCCAACACATGTTTTGCAGTTTTGAGAATAGACATTTGAATTGTGAAGTAATTGAGTGATGAATTGTTGAACAAATCAATTAGCTCGAAGTGACACACTTACTTTTTCTATTCTTGATGATCAATTAGGTTGATTAAGAATAAGTTTTGAGTGACCCATACATCGCACATTAGAAAGTTATACACCTCATCCAAATATCCTGAGAACAACTCAACATGTCAGGTCACTTACAATCATAAACAGTGTGGAATTTGGGTTCTATTTGGATTTGGTCCACTTTGGGACTTCTTTTGAATTCCTTTTTGGAATTTTTTTTTGCCTATGTTCCCCTTGGGAATCTTCTGAATTCCATTTTGGAATTTGTTTGGTGACGGTCCACATTTGGGACTCTTTTTGTTCCATCTTTGGGAATCTTTTGCTGCACCTTGAAGCTCAAAAGAGACTTCATGTGAGACTTCAGGTCTGTGGATACCACAACAAAGAAGCTCACGATGCGGTTCATCACACTAAATAGATTGCATCATTACCCGATGTATATCGTTGCGTCACAAGATATCTATTTGATTTGTATAAACGTTTCACATGCACTAAGACGTTTCAACCACAAAAACTCATTAGAATTTAGTTAAATCATCAAAGAATATACTTGTTCAGTATAATTGTCTGAGTCGTCTCGCACATCAATTTTCACGCTTCAGTCTTTATTGTTTAAAAATGATGTGTCAAATAACTCTAGTGTACTATCATTTCTCATGTACGTGCAAGTAGATTCAACATATTTTTGGATTTTTTCTGATTTTATAATTTTTTTTTAATAATGATTTCTCCCCCTAAACTTTTAAATTTCTACGAAAATTGAATGTTTAATGAAAAGAAAATGGCAGATATGTTGGTAGATATGTTATCAACGTATGAAGAGTGCATGCAATATACTTAATCTAAACAGACGAAATGAAACATCGGTTGTTTCTTGCACTGCCATCATTGTTTGATTTTTGAGAATGTTTTTAAAAATTCCTTCAATGATTCCTTTTTGTTTCCAACTCCATTTGGTGTCAGTTGCATCGAAGGCATCATGAACAAGATTCGGTATCTTGTCATGATAAGGGATCAGCCACGGTCTTCTTTTCTTTGTTTGACCGGCCTCCATAACTGTCCCAAACCATTTCGGTTTTGGGTCGTCCAAATTCATCAACATAAGAGATATTCTCATAAGTGCAAGGAATACCTTCAGGTGGTGGTTCTGATGATACAATGTAATTTGTACCTTCATCTTCTTTCATGGATTGTTTGTCAAAAGAGTAATTATAGTCATTTTCAAACAGATTGTGAATTTCATTTAAAAACAGGTTTTGTTGACTATATTTCTTATTCAAAGATTGATTCACTATTGGAATCATTTTATCATCTAAATCATGATTTCTCTTTTTGTTTTTGACAAACTTTGGTGTCCATGAATCATTGACATGTTGATTTTCATCAAACGAACGTCTATGATTAGATCTTTTAAAGTTAGAAAAATACCTGGAAGGGTATGCACATGATGAACTTCTTTGGACAGACCTTCTCGGCTTGTAGTAGCACTCGGATGTGTTGTGATTTACCATGTCACAGAAGGAACAGTACTTGTTGTAGTAACATTCCATTGTGTCGTGGTTGTACATCTGACAGTTGATGCAGTACTTGTTGTAGTAGCATTCCGTTGTCGTGTGATTGTACATTTCACATATCTCGCAGTACTTCTGATGAGCCTTTAAGGGAGACTTCTTTCTTTGCTTTTGAGAAGTCTTTGCAGTTGAAGCATGTTGATTCTAATGAGCTTTGACCTTTGAATCTTGTTGAAGCTTGCTTGAAGAAGCAGGAGTCTTGAACTTGTCACCTTTTGACCCATAAGGAAAAACACCTCGACTGTAGATACAATCAGAGATATGATGAGTTTCAGAGTCACAGATTAAACAGTAGACGTCACTGTTTGAATCACTCGGGGATTCAGAATCTTGAGACTTTTGAGTTGAAGGAGTGTGTGGTGTAGAATCAGATGAAGTGGCCTTTGTCTTGTTCTTCTTGGCTTTGCTTTTCTTTCTTCTAACCTTCTTCTTCTTCTTCTTCTTTGACTGAAACTCTTGTGTCTTTTCTTCTTCAGAAGATAGTGATCCAACAATTCTGGTTGGCACTAATCCCTCTTTTTCTTGTTCGGATGACTTTGCTTTTTTCAGCTTCTTCTTTGATTTTCACAAGATCAGATTGTGATCTGTTCAGTTTGTCGGTAAGCTCCATGATTTGAACATTCAGATGATGCTTTTCGGTAAGCATTGAATTAACATTCTGTGTAAGAGATTTGAATCTGTCTTCACACAGTTTGTGATCTTCTTGAATACTTTTGAATTTCTTTTGTTCTTCTTGAAGCTTGGTTTTCAGACTGCTGTTTTCTGAATTAACCATTTCAGAGAGTTTCTTCAACGTTGTAATCTCTTCTTGCAAATCTTTGATCACACTAGATGAGTGTGCATTTGATTTTGCAGCTTCATTCTTGACATTCATTGTTTCTCTTTCACTTTTCTTGAGTGACTCTTGGAGAGATGTGATTCTTTGATCAGATAGTTCGTGTTGTTCTTTCAGATTCTTGTGCATTTGCTCTTCCTTCTTGAGTTTATCACAAATCTTGAAAGAGTATATTCTGTAGTGTTCAACTTGTTGAAAACATTCTTTGGTGCACATCTTTTCTCTGACTTCAATTGGCATTTCAACATAAGAACTCTGAACATCTTTCTCGTTTTCTTTTTCTGACATCAATCTCTTTATTTCTGAATTCAGTTGAGCAATTGTCTCATCTTGCTTTGCAATGGTTTCTGACAAGTTGCTGATTTCTTTATCTTTCTTTTCAATCTCTTGAATGGAAACAACATCATTGTTTTCACTCCAATCATATTCTTCTTCTTCATCTTGATTTTCATGAGAATTTGTTTGACTCACAAGAGCGAGTTTTGTGCGTTCATGAAAGTCTCTTCTCTTTTGATCACAAGCTTTGGCAACTTGAAGATATGTTGTTTCAAACATGTGATTGAATTCTGTAATAAATTTATTGATATCTTCTCTTTTATTTTCTTCTCGGATCACGGTTAACATGCCCGTTGACATTTTTCTTGAATTTTCAAAGTCATCTTGATAATTTTTCTGGGAAGTCATGGTGGCTAAAAATGACTAATTTGAAATTTTGGAAAAATGAAATTTTTTTTTTTTTAGACGGGTCACTGTTGGGACGGCTAACTGTTTGGACGGGTAACTGTTGGGACGGGTCAACAATTGAGACGGCTGAACAGTGATCTCCTTCTATTACCCGGCTGAACAGTGATTTCCTTCTATCACCCGGCTGAACAGTGATTTCCTTCTATCACCCGGCTGAACAGTGATTTCCTTCTATCACCCGGCTGAACACTTCACGCGGCTGAACAGTACTTCACCCGGCTGAACAGTGCCTTCACCCGGCTGAATAGTGTTTTTCTTCTTTCACCCGGCTGAACAGTGATTTCTTCTACTTCACCCGGCTGAACAGTGTTCACACGGCTGAACAGTGTTTTTCTTCTTCTTCAGCCGGCTGAATAGTATCAAACTTCACCTTGGACGTTTCAGCACTGTTGTAGCAACACTTAGGAAAATTTCCTTAATCAACAACTCAATTCTTCAATTCTTTTCCAAATTATGATAAGTTTCTGGGCAAATATCAATCAATTCTTCAAATCTTCATATCAGATTGACTTTCCAAAGTCAAATTGTGATGAACACAAGATCAATTCTTCAATATTTGTTGTTTTTGTTCAATTCAATACTTGTATTAGCTTAGGAATGATGTTTCTAACACTCCTTCAAAGTTTTTCTACCTTGAATCTGGCTAAATCTCATTCAGATCCGAATTTTTGATGAAGAACACAACAAGTGGGTTTTGAGACAAATTGACAAAATATGGATCGAAATCAACAAATCAGTGATGTTTGATCATGAACGAAGCTTAGGATTATGATTTCTAGCATATCTCAATCAACAATTTCTCAATATCAACAACAAATTCCGGATTTCAAAATTGAGCAGTGAATATGACGAACATGAACAATTTCTTCAAAAACTCAGTCAAATCTTCACCAATTGATCTCAAACTTTGCAGTTCTTTACACAAACATGAATCAAGGCTAATGGTAGCTAAAGTTCCATCAATAACAACAACAATCAAAGATCACCCAACAGCTCTGATACCAATTAATAGTTCTAGATGAACCGAGCTTGGATCTAGATCTGAGATTGTTTGGTGATGTTGTTTGCAATCAGTGATGCGGAAACTCACTGATCACGTATTGATGCTTGAATGTTCATGAAGATCAATGCAAAGTATGATGAAGATGATGATAATATGAATAGGTGAATTGTATTAGATCAATGGAGATGTTACAAGGGATATGGAATGAAATGTAGGCAACTCTTTACAAATGACCTAGGTGATGGTATTTATAGTCTATACCATTCACCTTACAATATAACCTAAACACGTGCAATTAAGCACAAACGCGCATTTAAGCACAAAACGATTACACAAATATTCTAAGACAAATACAATTAATGGTCTTCACCTGTGCTTGCTCGTGATGATGCTCGATATCTTCACTCGCTTATATTTGGAAAGTGACATCTTCAAATAACCCCAACAGAGAGTGGCATCAATTAGGGTTTTAAGGGGGTATGGATGTGTGCGATGGTTTGGATGTTGAATTTTAAGGAAATTGTTAAATTATCAAATTGCCCATTCTATTTGTTTATTAAAGTAGTATAGATAAATTTACTAACAATTCTTAAAAATAATTTGTTTGTACTAAACAAGGAACAAAAAAGAATAAGACCATGGATAACCAGGAGGTTCAAACCCGGGATCTTAGTGTTGTAGTCGAAGGACCAAACCAGCAGACCAGGCTTACCCTTGTTGATTTAAACCATACCAAAAAAATTTTATTCATTATTACCTTAAACCCAATTCCTACTATAAACCCTAGAATTTGAATTCACTAAAATTGAACAAGAATAATGATCTGTAGACGAAATCTAACACCGAATTCACAATCCATGCCTCAAAACAAGCTCAAAGAATGGTTTGATTACCTGGTCCGCTTATGATTCGAAGAACATAAGAAGATGACAAAAACGGCTTTTTATGCACAATTCTGAATCAACCGAGGACGATGTGATAAAACAGATGATTTATTAACAGTAGATGATGATCTAACAACAGAAACCCCAGTCCAATTGATGGCAAAAATGCCTAAAGGCTGTGTCGACTGGTTAGTAGAACAACGATGAAGACGATGACCAAAAGGTAATTATGTGTGTGTTGCAGTTAATTTTGAGTGTGTCGATTGAATGTTTTGAATGGTATTTAAGTGATTAAGATGAGGTCAATGGATTAAACGAGTTTTGAGTTGATTTCGGGATAATTGGCAACAATATGATTAGGAAAAACGCGTAACGGTCAGATTATAAGGTTGTACCACATTCGAAACTTGTGGATAAATGCAAAGAAACGAATTAACCGTGATAAAAACGCTTAAAATCGTGGTTGGGTGTCTTCGACGATTTCGCCGGAGGTGAGCTCGGCAAAACGGGGGAATGGTTTGGGTTTAATTAATGTTACGCTTTTGGTCACTGAATATTTACATTCTTTTAAATTGGGTTAAAAGTATTTTAAAACAACTTTAAAAATTGACACAAATAACCCTCTAAGTTTATTTGGTTTACTAAAACTCTAACTTAACTAACTAGTATGATTTAAATAACAATCTAATGATTTAATTAAATGAAAATAATGTAAATAATGAATAAATCATTCTTATTTATTGATAATTTGGACAAAACAAAAAAAATTGGATGTCGAACTAGTCGGGTTTGTATTTAAATCGGGTTCGGTTCAGGACAAATGTTACAAATATTCCACACAAGGTTTTTCAAACAAAAATGTTTTTAAACCTAAGGTTTTATTACCTCATCCTCAGTTTCAAAAGTCAAAATTTATGAAAATAGTCAAAGGTTTTCAAAACGTAAACCGTTTTCTAAACCTAAGGTTTCTTCTGCTAAATCATATGTTCCAATCATTAATGACAAAAGAGATTGTCAATTGTGAGAAGTTACCTATGTTGATTCACAAGGGCGACCTAAGACCACAATGGCTTGGGTCCCAATGACTAACTGAGTTGTTACTTTGTGCATGAGTAACCAAGGAGACCTACCAAACTGGTAGTGGTTCTTTTATTTGTGTTTTAAAAAAAATATTTTTGAGATCCTAGATAGCTATTTGGTGCTAGTTATGCACTTATAGTTATATTAATTAGGTCCTTGATGGTTTATTATCAATGGTGGGTGACAAAGTCAAGTTGTGATGACCAGAAATCTCAAAATGCCTTAAGAACGAATAAAGTACTGACACTTCGTGTGGGGTCCATATTTTTAAGTGTTTAAAAACCGAAACATGATAAATACTCATAAGATTGTTTGTTGAACTTAGTCTATGTGACACCCGACAAATTCAGGTTAACTTCGTTAGTTAAACTCTGTTAGTCACGTTAACGCAATTATACTTTTCATTTAATTTGATGAATTAAATGTGCAAACCGTTATATAAATATTCACACGAAACGACCACACAAGTTAATACCCGGGCGTTGGTGATCTTAAATGAATACGAATACAATAATAATACATTTTAACTGTTATGTGTGTTTAATTGTTGAAATTTCATGTAACCGCGTATTTTACCGGTTTTAACTGTTTGCGGATTTCGGTAACCCTTACGAAACAAAAATGAATATTTGAGAAAGATTTTCAGTGTGTTTGCAAAACCGAAACAAAACGGGGCCCATGGATCATCCATGTGACCCATGGGTGGCCCAAGGCCCAACCCAACTCAACAACTAACAAATTAATCAAAAATTAACTAACCTAAACCTAAATATTTTTAACAAAAAACGGCACAAAGCCTTTTCCTTTTGATCTTGAAGCCGTCACCCTTTCCGGCCAGATTCCGGCCAGCTCCGACGTCTTCACGGGGCCTATTATATATCAAAATCTTCGTCTCGACGAGACGGTACCAATGATAGTAAATACGTCTTCTAACTCGTAGCGATTAAAAAGTTATGGCCATTTGAAGATTCGGCTGCTTGGTTTGTCCATTGATGATGTTCGGTTGTGTTGGGTCTTAGGTGGTGTTTTTGGTTGTTGATTGAAGTTACAAACACATAACAAGTAAGTTTCATTCTTAACATTATATATATGTTACGAAAATTATAGGAATGAAACCCTAGTTCATCCAAAATGGCCAATTGATGATTGTGTTGTGGAATTGGGATATTAGTTATGTGTTATTGGTTATTTGGATAGCTAGATGATGAAATTGGTGCAAAAAGTGTGTTTATGGAATTAGGGTTTGATATGGAATCATTGAAACTTGATGTTGCATGATCGATATTGTGAAAATAGGATTGAATATGTATTTAGATGATGAATGGGATGAAGATTGGCTACTTGTTTGTGAAATTTCATGATTGTTATGATAGATTACTAAAAATAGTAACTTTTGTGTTAGAGATCGTGTGAAATCGCATGTTATGGACATATAATGATCATTATGGACTTGCTAGCATGTTTGTAAGATATGTTAGACGAATTTTGGTTATTTGAACATACGAATTCGACTTGGTTTGGAATACTTGCTAAATGTATGTAGAAACTTTTTGACATGAAAATCGACTAGGATGCATGTGTTATGATTTTGGACGCACAAACGTGATTTGGGGTTGCATGTGAGTGATTGTAGACATGTGATGATTGGTAAACGTGCTTTGATCATGCGTTGACATTTATAGGTACAAGTTGAATTGAAAGTGAGTACTTGAAATTGGTTAATTGAAGTCTAGGTTGTATATGCAAGATTAACTAGAATGTATGATGAAAGGGTTATTATGCTAGTTGTACAAAACATATGAACATTATGTATTGCTTAGAAATGACCACACATGCTAGTATGCTTCATATAGGAACCGCAAAGTGTTAGTATGTGTTGTTGACTTGTGTAGTGTGCTATGGTATTTGTGTAATAGTTGACATGCTTAGGATGTTGGAATATGCAAGTATACTTTACAAATCCGACCTTCCTATAAAGGAAACTTTTGTGGAATTTGAAATCCAATTTGTTGGTTGTGTGACGTGTAGTGTGGTATGCGAATGTAATATAGTTAAATACATCATTTGTAGCGTGTTTACACTAAATAAATCACCAACGGGTCGTGGGTCAAATCGGGTCAACTAAAAGTCAAACTTGGACAAAAAGTCAAACTTGGTCGAACTTGGACAAAAAGTCAAACTTGGTCAAACTAGGACAAAAAGTCAAACGTGGTCAAAAAGTCAAACTATTCCAAACTCGCACAATCTGTATGACCATTTGGATGCATAGGGTACTATGACCCTACATGAACACACATTAATAGACCTACTGTTATTTAGGTTGCTGTATTACTGTGTGCTTTTAGAAACTGAATTGCTGCGCAACCTAAGGTGAGTTCACTAAACATCACTTTTACTATTCTACCCTTTTATGGGCTGAACACGGACGATTACTTTTACGGATTTACAAATTTTGTATGTCGCATGTCTGGATAGAGCAACTTTTATTTTGTTCATGAAAGACCCCATGGATACCTAGTTGACCGTTAGTATTTGTGAAATAGCGGGGAAATTTTGAGTAGTACTACTGGGTTTGACAAACCCCACCCGGGCTAGTCGCGCTAGCACGACAGAAGGACCTGTCGAACGGGTGTTGAATGACCTAACATACTTACAGTGCATCCTGCTGGGATGTACGAACGGGAAAAATGCACTTAATGTGTACATACGTCAGCTTCGGTCAGATACATACGCCTCTAGGACATGTGCTGTAGACTAGCTACCTACAATGACATACTTAATTTATATTTCTGCTTGCAACTGAACTTACTGGATTCTATACTTACTATGTGAACTCACCAACCGTCGTGTTGACACTTGTTAGCCTTTCACTTTTACAGGTCATTGGGGTACCACGCACCTAGGACATGGCATGGAATCACGGCTTTTCATTTAAACACTTTCTTGCATTAAAAATCATGTTTTGAGTTTAATGACTATTTAGATTGTGTATCTCGTGTTGGGCGCGTGTTTTGCGCATTTAGTTTACATTTAATATTTTGACATTACATTTCGATTACGCTTCTGCAAACTTTTAAACGTTAACTCTGTATTAAAATTTTCTCATTTAATGAGACACGTATGTTTTAAATTCATATAGTGTCGTTTGGTGTAACTAATGACTGAGATCCTGGTTTGTCACACACTTAACGGTAAAACTCCGTTAGTGGATTTTGGGGGTGTGACAGATTGGTATCAGAGCCATTGGTTATAGCGAACTAGGTTTGCATTGCATTGCATTCTAGACTATAACTGTACACTACATTAGTTGCACCGAGTGAATTATTTATGAACTTAGTATTGGTTAGTGACTTGTACACGCGTGATTTCAGAAATGACATTAGTTGGACTTGTGAAAATTTATTTATGACCCACATACATGTGATATACACATACACACGCCTACACTAGCATTACATGAAGTGACTAGTTTGTATTATGTAACACTTTAGAGCAAAAGTTTTTTTTTAGTGACTTGTTATGCTAGTGAAGTTTAAACTAGGTATGTATCTGCTAGTTTTGAATTGTTCACTGAAGTCCGCATGAGAAATATTTGACAATGACCTTGTTCAAAAGTATCCCGCTTTTTAGGCCAAAATTTTATTTAGGGGCCTTAGTTGAGAAACGATTACATTTCATTATAACTTGAAACTTACATGACTATGGCAACAAACTGGTTTCGTATGAAGCCTAGACAATTCAGTTTTGAATTACCTACCTCATTATGGCAACCAACCGGCAGAGACCGATGCCTAAGGTATAGAGGTACATGAACAACAGTAATGGATTTTTGTCCAGAAACTCATTCCTAGTGACGTCATGACTTATTACTTATGTGACCTCCTACGTGCTATTACAAATTACTTATTATACGACACGTTCGTGTGCTACAGCATGTTACTTAATATGAGACATTATTAGTTGTAACATGTCACTTACTGTGTGATCCACTACATGTTATTCACTTGATTTGATATTACTACTGCTTATACACATCGTACACCCAGATTGTGCCTAGACTAATAGTCTTACACTTAGTATGAACTTACACCATACCTGATACATGCGACCCATTGATACAGCACACTGATAGTCTGTTGGTGTCCTATACATCTAGTGTAGTTATCTCCTACTTATAGGTTTATCATACACTTATACCGCTCAATACTTGTTATGGAACAGCAATGCCACACGGATGAATGTAAATCCAAGAACATAACTAAACGTAAGATTAATGTACCCGGTGGGAGACGAACATGGGTGATTGTGTAAGGTAAATTGACGATTACGGGTGCGCAACGTAATGGTGAATTTACAGGTACACGATGATCCTGGCAAAGTCTGCCATGTCGGTAGTACCCAAGAAGACACACAACGGTAATGAACCAATCAGTACAAATTCATCTGAAACAAACATCCATCTCTAAATAACGCACTGATACCAAGTTTATGCTTGACTGAACCCATAAAACCCACCTATGGATGGTAGACAGTTACAATACAACCTGTGATGGCATATCACCAGTTTATCTTAAAACTACCTACACATTACGATTATGCAACTAAATCACAGATAATTAAATTCTTGCCTTGATAACACACAAATAAGAACAAAGAGCTATACTGATAAACCTCACAATGTTTAATTACTACTATATTTGACCCCTAATGATGATGACTCCTCCTTCATACAAACAATCTGAATCCTCCAGTTAAAACATTTGTCTTACTTAATTCCCAAAATTTCAAATTCCAGTCTACGGACAATAACCTTTTAGCACACCAGTAATATCTTAACAACATTGTATCTGCAAGTGATTGTTAAACAAACACTATAATTGTTAAGACTCCATGGAGGAGCCTTATAAAGCCAACAACTTATTAAAAATAACCTCCTGTTGATATGGCCAACCAACTGCGTAATATTTCTCATTCAAAATCACTTCTTGTGAAGTAAATCTATATCACATAAACCTTCATGTGAATACCTCGGAACATACCAGGCTCGCTCTAGAAGTATCTCACCTAATCGTACCCTATTCTCAATTCTACAAGTTAAACAGAAGTTAAAGTTATTTCTGATAATAAGTTACCTAGAAATAATTCCGGCTCATGATGTTCCAATTGTTAACGATGCACTGGCAAACCACACATGTGGTATGTATATGGTTCAATCTAGTTGGATGACTTGTCACGATTCAGGACTCTTGTAAACGTTAACTAATACACCCAATCCACATCTCTATTATTGTAAAACACGTATTGGATTTAATTTATTTTATTATTATTATTATTATTTTCCTCTTTAAAGAACCTATATTTAACTCAAAACATTATCTACATTCTGTACATCGTAATATATATTCAAACCTCTTTACCTGCTTGGTAAAGCAGAATTCAAGTTAAGCTGTCTTAAAATCGCAAGTTTGCGATTATTCACATTTGAACCACATAAAATTCTAATACATAACTGAAATTTCCATATATATTATAACGTTTCCAGTTCACTTAAAGTATATTCCCTTCTTCCCGACCCCTTTGAATGACTTAGTAAAGTAGGCAAGAATGTTATTAGGTGACAGGTACGCCTTCAAAGTGCTGGTGGTGTGGTGGGTTAGCTGCGGTACACCCTATATATAAACACTAACGGTACGTGGGATGTGGACCTGAAACCAAGCTGATAATTAATCCGGGAAACTCTAATATAAAAAAATAAAAAATAAAAAAAACACGAAATTTCTTATAAAGCTGTTTGATCTATCACTTATAGGGTAACCTACTATGTACTCAGATAAATTATAACTTTCATATATCCTTTATTCACAATAACAACAAAAACCAAACATTTCATAACTGACACCCGCATATAAATTCTGATCTGGAATACATTTCACGACTCTAAGAATTCTGTTGATGATTACCACCATCAACAATAAACCAACACTACCAGTTGATGTTCTGAGGGAGATTCACTCATTACGGTCCAGGGTAACCGCTTTCTAATTTGTTCCATTCCCGGTACACCTTTGTAATTGCCAAGAAACATAATATTGATACTCTGATTATCCTTTGGCACTTTGGACGCCTGACGTCCCTTCATAGAAGCTCTATTATCCAGCAATTTCCATATTAAACTTAATTAGCTTTCTTAATAAAAAGTGTTTAGCCGCCATGTAAGAAACTTTAACCTAGCTATTTTAACTTGTGAAGGTCCTAGTAGAGGAAACCATATAAGATATGATGATACTGAAGCCACCCGACACATGTAATGATATAACATGAGATCCTTTCTAATCCGTTAATGAACTTGGAACCCTAGACTTTAAATCGGATTGTTATACCTCATCGTCTTCTATATCCTCAAATGGTGAATCTAAACACTACGTACGATGAATCCCGTTATAAAAATCACAGCTAGAATATTACTATTTAATACTGGAACCCTCACCTAGTAGGTTAGGGAGCTATAATCACAAATAATGAACTGGACTAAAACAATCTCTCCATAAAGAATAACCGAATCAAATCCCCACCTAATGTCGGCTTACAAATCTAATGGAACCTGCCTCTATGAGAAAATGGTTTGTTTATCGTATACTCCCTCACACCCTTGTAAACATTACCCTGGAGTTCAATTAAAATATGTTGTCACACCCTAAATTTTCCACAAAGGGGGTATCCGTTAGGCGTGTGACATACCAGGATCTCAAGCCATTAGTTACAGTTAACATTGACTCAATCGTTTAACGAAATGTTTATTTTTGTAAATAAAACAAAATTCAGAGTTTAAATGTTAAAACCAACTTTTAGCGGAAGCATAAATAAATCCAGTACGCAAAATGCGCGCACAAAATAATAAACCAAGTCAATTAAATAAAAGAAGTATTAAATGTAGTTTTTGAAACAGTCCAAAGGACGACCCAATGCATGCATGTCCTACTCGTGCTCGTGCTCCCTAGTTACCTGAGAAAACATACTAAAACGGTCAACACATAATGTTGGTGAGTTCAATGAGAAATGTATGTAAATAAAAAGTACCGTTTATAATATAGATAAACCAATTCTATTTTATTAGTCGGTTTGCAAGACCGTATGCTTATTGCTTGTCAACACGTCGAGATGAAAGCTAAACGTTACTTTTGCCTTGTCGCCATCTAACCAAGATGACCCATAACCTTTAAGGACAATCTGCACCACATGACGCCCAGTCAAGGGTGGGGTGCCGTCGCAACCCGATAGTACTACTCAAATTTCCCCGCTATCATATATTAATCAACCTCAAACTTTTATAAGGACTTGAATGTGGTTCCAATTCGTGTAAAGCACTATAAGCCCTAATAAAACCCTGCCCGTAGGCATTTATAATTTTACCAAACCTGCCCGTAGGCATTTATACTTTTATCAAAACCTGCCCAGAGGCATTTATACTTTTACCGAAACCTGCCCGTAGGCATTTATACTTTTATCAAAACCTGCCCGTAGGCATTTATACTTTTATCGAAACCTGCCCGTAGGCCCTACCCGAAGATATAAAATGCAGCCGTAATTGGCCCCGCCCGAAGGCATAATGTTTTGCCCGAAGGCTCTGCCCGAAGGCATAAAAATGCAGTCCACCCGAAGGCGCTGTAAAATAGTTGCCCGAAGGCGTAGTAAAAACATTTGTATGTTTTCTCCCCGAAAAAGATTAAAAAGCGGGCAAAGAACTCACCTTTGAAGCACACTACCACCAACACAATGCAACACGAATTTGTTAAATTGTTCTATGACCTGTCCGATCAGAAAGTGGTAATCATTAACTACAGTCTTAATCTTGTATATATATATACCTACATACATAATGCATGTATCCACTTTTATGAACTTATACCTACGCACGTTCCATACTATCACATACGAACACACTTATCTATCCATACATACCCATGTTTCATACAACATTATCATACGAACACATTTATCTATCCATACATACCCACGTTTCATACAACATTATCATACAAACAAATTTGCATACGCACATATTGAATATCATTATGTCATCGATTCACAATACAATCTATTAACATACATACGTTTCCTACACTTACCTCATACAAATACATATACTACAATACATATAACACATACATGCAATACAAATAACACATACATGCAATACAAATAACACATACATGCAATATATACTACATGCTATTGTTGGTTTCGATTATATACATACATACATAACATCACATACAATACAATACAAATATCATATACATACCTACATAACCTACGCATGCACACTATGCTTTTATGATCATACTTCCATACAAGGACACAACATATATGCACCTCGATCTGTACTAACATCCAAATATATATATATATACATACATGTCTACGCATACATACTATATATATAAATCCACCTTTTAATGCTGTTGATATAAGATGCGTACATGTCTCACTCAATTCAATACAATTACACCCACACCTCAATAAATACAACCCAAAACCGCATATATACACGTTGATTTCATACTTCACCTTGATCATATACATACATACGCTGTTACAATGAAAGTTGTTACCATGGACACATATAAATACAATCACACATACAACCGATCATTTTTTTGTAACATATTTGCGGTTCACGAACATACCGGAGATTAACAAAGAAGATGATCGGAAACGGAAGTCACGACTTCCGTTTCTGGATTGCTACACGACGAGGGGGGGATACCAGCTGTCGGAGATGACGATGGACGGACTTACAGGTCTGCCGGAATTATTTGGTCCTCCGGACAGCAGAACCACGTGCAACGGCGGGACACAATCGACTGCTACGATGCGCGGATGAAGCATATGGAGACGAGAGGAGGTGTTTGGTGTGAAGGGAGAGTTGATTGTTGGTGCTGCTGCTGATCAATGTTGGTGAAGAAGAAGAAACCGGCGACAATATATGTGTATATATATGTATCGGTTGTATAGTTTAGGGTTTTAGGGAATTAATTTTACTTTTTACACTTTTGACACTAGAGTATGATAGTTTGGCAATTAATGTTAATAAGTTTAACTTTCATAAATCACAAAGCAATCCCAAACTTTATACAATTTAAGTTTACGATAGGCACGCGTTCAATTACTCACGAGAATTCAACAAAAAAATCAGCAGGGGATAGTTAACGGTGTTAACCTGGATTTGCGGGGTGTCACATATGTGCCCATAAGAACACCTGTTTTCGGCTAATATTGTAGGAATTAAAATCTAAAGATACAACGGAAATCACGTAACAACAAGAGCTTGATAATACAGTAACGCAACCATAAAACTATCTAGGTTGAAACACTAAACAACAAATTAAGAACTTAGTAATGAGATGACCAGCATGAAACGGTGATCATACGCTGGAAGTGGAACGAAATATTGAGGTATTGTAATTGTAACAACTATGGAAACAAATGTATGACGAAGTCTAAGATAACATTCTTGAAAACCTTCTCAGTGAGAAAATGCTTGGCGTATCATATGCCCCCCCGGGCACACTTCTAACCGTAACACTCAGATTCCATCAAAGAGAAAATCGATTGTAGTCCAAAGGATTAGGAACACCTCATGCAACGTAGACACTTTCATTTTAATACTACTTTAGTAAGCAACCATTAATAACACTTTACCCTACGTCATCCAACCACTTTTTCTATCGACCACAACGAAACATGAATACTTATTAAGTTCCTTGATCATTCTTGCTTAATTCACGTACGTCCGAACATATAGATAGTATCAAAACTCATTTCTCATCTGTTTTTAGAAGTCCCATGACATCCTTTAGACCGCGTTTTGGCAACGTTCCTTTAATGAAGTCAAGTACCTACAACATGGTGTAACTTGTACACAAGTGTCCTAGTCTAATAATCTATACCAATAAATGAACCCTTCTGTTAGTACTCGGTCCTCGGGTAGCTAATAACAACGTGGAACGCATGAACCTAAATCCCCGAAATATACAGTATAGAAATCGCAATTTGTAAATCCCATTCAAAAAAAAAATCTGGAATTCCATCAAAATCATAATACACATTAGACCATTTCAAACCCTAGGGTATTGGCCTTCTAGACCATTGACTGGATCAGTGTTAAAAGATAAACATGGTACATAACGTTTCTGATGTCTGCAACCTAATCAAGCTCTTACGTAATGGAACACTTGTCGTCCCAATCGATGAACAACAACGTTTCACGGAAAATCAGTTGAAATAAGAGGCAAAGAATTCAAAATACTCAAACACTGTAAGATCACTATAGTCGAAGTGGCTAGAACTTGGAAGCATAGCCCAGAATTACGTAGTAGTGTGAAAAATCAAATAATGTACAAGCATCTGTAATTATTTCAAATGACAACATCAAATACTAATACTATTGGTTAAATTTTCGGGACGAAAATTCTTTCAACAAGGGGATGATGTAACACCTGAGAATTTCAGATTAACCCCGTTAACAAAATCTCGTTACTTCAATTAATGAAATTATACTCCACCTTTAATTAGTTGAGTTAAACGTGCTACATATTACACAAACAGTTACATGTAACGACAATCCAAGGAATTACCAGATCACGTGAGTTAATACACGGATGTTGGCGAGTTGATAAAATAATAATTCCGAACAACTAAATAAATATAAATTTAGTGAACTTATATGTTATGTGACCGAAAGGTTTTTGGGAACATTGTGTGACAACTCGAAACCTATTTTAATGTCCGTATCCAATTTTCGGGACGAAAATTCCTTCAACAAGGGGATGATGTGACACCCGACAAATTCAGGTTAACTTCGTTAGTTAAACTCTGTTAGTCACGTTAACGCAATTATACTTTTCATTTAATTTGATGAATTAAATGTGCAAACCGTTATATAAATATTCACACGAAACGACCACACGAGTTAATACCCGGGCGTTGGTGATCTTAAATGAATACGAATACAATAATAATACATTTTAACTGTTATGTGTGTTTAATTGTTGAAATTTCGTGTAACCGCGTATTTTACCGGTTTTAACTGTTTGCGGATTTCGGTAACCCTTACGAAACAAAAATGAATATTTGAGAAAGATTTTCAGTGTGTTTGCAAAACCGAAACAAAACGGGGCCCATGGATCATCCATGTGACCCATGGGTGGCCCAAGGCCCAACCCAACTCAACAACTAACAAATTAATCAAAAATTAACTAACCTAAACCTAAATATTTTTAATAAAAAACGGCACAAAGCCTTTTCCTTTTGATCTTGAAGCCGTCACCCTTTCCGGCCAGATTCCGGCCAGCTCCGACGTCTTCACGGGGCCTATTATATATCAAAATCTTCGTCTCGACGAGACGGTTCCAATGATAGTAAATACGTCTTCTAACTCGTAGCGATTAAAAAGTTATGGCCATTTGAAGATTCGGCTGCTTGGTTTGTCCATTGATGATGTTCGGTTGTGTTGGGTCTTAGGTGGTGTTTTTGGTTGTTGATTGAAGTTACAAACACATAACAAGTAAGTTTTATTCTTAACATTATATATATGTTACGAAAATTATAGGAATGAAACCCTAGTTCATCCAAAATGGCCAATTGATGATTGTGTTGTGGAATTGGGATATTAGTTATGTGTTATTGGTTATTTGGATAGCTAGATGATGAAATTGGTGCAAAAAGTGTGTTTATGGAATTAGGGTTTGATATGGAATCATTGAAACTTGATGTTGCATGATCGATATTGTGAAAATAGGATTGAATATGTATTTAGATGATGAATGGGATGAAGATTGGCTACTTGTTTGTGAAATTTCATGATTGTTATGATAGATTACTAAAAATAGTAACTTTTGTGTTAGAGATCGTGTGAAATCGCATGTTATGGACATATAATGATCATTATGGACTTGCTAGCATGTTTGTAAGATATGTTAGACGAATTTTGGTTATTTGAACATACGAATTCGACTTGGTTTGGAATACTTGCTAAATGTATGTAGAAACTTTTTGACATGAAAATCGACTAGGATGCATGTGTTATGATTTTGGACGCACAAACGTGATTTGGGGTTGCATGTGAGTGATTGTAGACATGTGATGATTGGTAAACGTGCTTTGATCATGCGTTGACATTTATAGGTACAAGTTGAATTGAAAGTGAGTACTTGAAATTGGTTAATTGAAGTCTAGGTTGTATATGCAAGATTAACTAGAATGTATGATGAAAGGGTTATTATGCTAGTTGTACAAAACATATGAACATTATGTATTGCTTAGAAATGACCACACATGCTAGTATGCTTCATGTAGGAACCGCAAAGTGTTAGTATGTGTTGTTGACTTGTGTAGTGTGCTATGGTATTTGTGTAATAGTTGACATGCTTAGGATGTTGGAATATGCAAGTATACTTTACAAATCCGACCTTCCTATAAAGGAAACTTTTGTGGAATTTGAAATCCAATTTGTTGGTTGTGTGACGTGTAGTGTGGTATGCGAATGTAATATAGTTAAATACATCATTTGTAGCGTGTTTACACTAAATAAATCACCAACGGGTTGTGGGTCAACTCGGGTCAACTAAAAGTCAAACTTGGACAAAAAGTCAAACTTGGTCAAACTTGGACAAAAAGTCAAACTTGGTCAAACTATGACAAAAAGTCAAACGTGGTCAAAAAGTCAAACTATTCCAAACTCGCACAATCTGTATGACCATTTGGATGCATAGGGTACTATGACCCTACATGAACACACATTAATAGACCTACTGTTATTTAGGTTGTTGTATTACTGTGTGCTTTTAGAAACTGAATTGCTGCGCAACCTAAGGTGAGTTCACTAAACCGCACTTTTACTATTCTACCCTTTTATGGGCTGAACACGGACGATTACTTTTACGGATTTACAAATTTTGTATGTCGCATGTCTGGATAGAGCAACTTTTATTTTGTTCATGAAAGACCCCATGGATACCTAGTTGACCGTTAATATTTGTGAAATAGCGGGGAAATTTTGAGTAGTACTACTGGGTTTGACAAACCCCACCCGGGCTAGTCGCGCTAGCACGACAGAAGGACCTGTCGAACGGGTGTTGAATGACCTACCATACTTACAGTGCATCCTGCTGGGATGTACGAACGGGCAAAATGCACTTAATGTGTACATACGTCAGCTTCGGTCAGATACATACGCCTCTAGGACATGTGCTGTAGACTAGCTACCTACAATGACATACTTAATTTATATTTCTGCTTGCAACTGAACTTACTGGATTCTATACTTACTATGTGAACTCACCAACCGTCGTGTTGACACTTGTTAGCCTTTCACTTTTACAGGTCATTGGGGTACCACGCACCTAGGACATGGCATGGAGTCACGGCTTTTCATTTAAACACTTTCTTGCATTAAAAATCATGTTTTGAGTTTAATGACTATTTAGATTGTGTATCTCGTGTTGGGCGCGTGTTCTGCGCATTTAGTTTACATTTAATATTTTGACATTACATTTCGATTACGCTTCTGCAAACTTTTAAACGTTAACTCTGTATTAAAATTTTCTCATTTAATGAGACACGTATGTTTTAAATTCATATAGTGTCGTTTGGTGTAACTAATGACTGAGATCCTGGTTTGTCACACACTTAACGGTAAAACTCCGTTAGTGGATTTTGGGGGTGTGACAGTCTATTTGAGTTTAAGTGGTAAACAATATCGGCAATCGTTTTGAACTGCTTGTGTGTTTTTGAAATAAAGAAATCTGCATGTGATGGTTTGATTAAACTGATATGATCTTTTCGCACATGGGTCTCACAAAAATAAGTGTTGTTTTTATTATTTTCGTTAGTTGATTTTCGTATTTTCGTTCACTTATTTTTCTTTAAATATACAAAAATACAAAAAAAAATCTTTATGTTTGTTTTAATATAAAATTTTGAAAAACTCAAAATATATTGTGTTGTTTATCTTTCATGTTTGACAAATTTTAATACTTCATGGTGTCCTTTGGAAAGTATTTGGTAATGTTTATAGGTGACAGGAAACGAACGTGGGCTTCTCCTCTCGTGTTTGGTTCCAAAAGAAGGAGATATGTTGATGCTAATGACCAAGAAACTTTTTTTTATCCAACTTAAGAATAATCTGATAATAAAGAGTGCACATGTCCTTCAACTAAAAGGGTGGTGTTCTATGTTGAAGATTCAAGTTATGCTGATCCGGGTATTGCAACAACTTCATTCCATTTCATCTGCGGATAAATCTAATGTTTAGGGGGAGCTTGTTAATGAACACGTGGATTTATATGAAGAGATGAAGGTGGTTTCCAGGGGGAGTCTAGTAGGAGATTGTCTGTAAATATGATCTGATGAATCTCATCAATCAATCAGAGAAGGAACTTATGATCTCACACAAGAACCGATCTTGCAAGATGAAGTCTATGCTAAAAGTTAATTGCTGGTAAATTAGGCCGAGAACTGAAGAAGTCTTCAAGAATGATCAAGAATAAGAAGATCTCTGCGGGGTCAAAAGTAATGGGAAGGATGCTACGAGGATAATCAAAGTCTGAATGTTACCAAACTGATGTCAAGTGGGAGTTTGTTGATTATTTGTTTTGTGACAACAACTTGAAATAGTTTAGTTGTTTTGTTTGCTTATCATTGTAAACAGTTGGATTAGTCTTTTGAGGTTGTGACACGCCTAGATGTCGCGTACAAGGTGCCGGACGACACCTTGGTGCGAAACCTAGGTGTCGTATGACACCTAGGGGCGACACCTAGGTGTCTCATGATGGTCACAAGCCGATAAATAGTGATGGGTGATAACTGATATGTATAGAAATATACATATTTATTCTTCACATTTAATCCGAAATTGGTTATTAATTGGTTGTAATTTCATTAGATTAAGTACTAAATTGTGGTTTTTATGATTTTAGAGCGAAGACAACCCACCGAAGAAAAGAACGAAGAAAAGACGCGTTTTCATGAGAAATCAACAAAGAACAGGTCAGAGCACGACCGTGCTCAGACCAAGCACGACCGTGCTCGTGTCTTTCACTCAGGTGCACAGGCTGTGCATAAGGTCGTGCTCATGATTTTGACTTAAGAGCGCCCATGCGCCAGCCAAGCACGACCGTGCGCTGATCGTTTCCGAGATCGTTATAAGCCTATGCCGCATACTTCTTGGTCGTGCTCGTGCTTTTGATTCAAGCACGACCGTGCTTGGTCTAAGCACGGTCGTGCTCCTCCACCTCGAGACGGGAATCGAGATTTTGCTGATAATGGAAACTGCAAAATGCCTGAGCAAAAAAGAAAACACTCTAGCTGTCAGCACCACCGTGCTCCAGATAGTGCACATCTGCAGATTGTTATAAAAAGCCTTATTCTAATTCATTTCAGGTTGTTGAGTTTTTGGAGCAATTTTACACTAAGAACTACTGATTATGAGTGTTTTTAGCCCATTGGAAGCCATCGAGAGACATAGAAGACTCGAGAATCATCAACCAACCATCTTACCTTCTCCTTGCTTGTTTTCGGTTTGAACTTCTAGTTAGTTTAATCATGTTTTTAGCTAGTTTAATCATGTTTGTTGTAGTTTTTGTAAGCCTTATGGGCTAATTACTCATATTATCTAGATTAAGATGATACTTATGCCTTGATGATGAATGAAACTTGAATATTTTGGTGATGTTTTTATGTCAAGTTCAATGATGAAATTATGTTGATGTTTCAATGATGTTGTATGCTTGTCCAAATTTTATTGTCATGTGATGTTGCTGAATATTAGGAAGTTAACATGTTTAAAAACCTATCTTCTTGATATTTGTTTGTAAATCTTATAAATGAACTTTGTAAGATTTATGCCATGAGATTAGAAATGATAATTGGAATGTTAGATGACATGAAATTAGACAAGTATGATTTCCTTCACAAGATGTTTGAAAAGATAATTGTGATGTTGTAATTTATTAAACATGTTAGATGTGTAGATTTGGAATTGTGGCCACAATATCTAGATTTGCATGAGTTAGTTTAAGAATTACAAGTTGTAATATTTCATAATTTTGTCTACTTTATATAATTATTGGTGATTAGGATGTGATTATCGTTCTAGTTTTCCTTTAATTATGAAACTAGGACATTTTAGCGGATGACTAGTTTATCTTTAGTCTTGACATAAAAGGCATCAATTGGACTTAATTGCATGATTTTAGGTGATTAGGATGTGTTTATCGTTCTAGTTTTCCAAAGAATCATTTTAGTTAGATATCCTTAATCGGAGTCTAGTTATTCCCAAGAGAAAATTGACTTCACCATTAATAGTTTTCATCAAGGTTAAGTAGATTCTTAGTCTAGATAATATCTTATTTCCATAGTTTTATTCCCTTAGTTAAAAATTCTCTTAGTTTAATATTTTCATTACTTGTTAGTTTAATTCAAAGAAAAACCCAAATTGACTATTTGATCAGACAAACATTAACAAACGTTTAGTATCGAGAGCTACTGTGTCCACAGATTGATATCTGGTTCTTGCCATTTTTACTATATTACTAACCGATAGGTACACTTGTCTTTCTGTGTGATTTAATATTTTTTGGTGAAAACCTTTTTAAACTAAATTTGTGTGAAAAATCTTTATTAAAAAATATATATACTTTCACGCACATCAATAACCATTTTGGCTAATCGTCCATTAAAGAGTTTGTGAGCGTTGTTCTTATAGAATTTACGGTTGATAGTTATTCTCTGTGTTTGGGTGATTGTATGTTCGTGTTTATACTCTCAAGGTGTTTCTTGACGGATTCTACATGTCTAGAAGCATTCGTATTGTCTGAGATATCGATCCAAGTGAAGAACCAGGACCTACAGTTTGCTTCCAAAAGGAGAAGGAATGTTGATGCTGATGACCAAGACATGTGTTGATCCAACTGAAGAACGATCTTATTACAAAGAGTGTACTCGTCCTTCAAAGCAAAGGGTGATGTACTTTATTAAAGATTTAAGTTCTGCTGATCCGGCTACTTTAACAACTTCATACATCATTTCATATGTGGATAAATCTGATGTTCACGGGGATCTTGTTCATGAACATGGAGATTATTGTTAAAGAGAAGAAGGTGGTTTCCAGGGGGAGTCTAGTGGGAGATTATTTGTAAATATGATCCGATAAATCTAATCAATCTATTGTCAATGGGGAGTTCGTTGGTGTATGAAAGTGTGACAACACCTTGAAGAATCTTCAAGCTATTATCAAGGGTGGGTTTGTTGGTACCTAGAATTATGGCAATATCTTGAAGAGTCTTCAAATGTATTAAGAAGAAGATCTTTGCGGGGTCAAAGACGATAGAAAGATTGTTACAAGGATAATCAAAGACGCTGATGTCAAGGGAGAGTTTGTTGGTTATTAGTTTTTGTGCCAACAACTTGTAATAGTTTAGTCAATATTGATTATCGTTTGCATTAGTTTGTATGTTGGTTTTGTGTGTCACAGGCATGCGACACCTTGGTGCGAAACCTTTATGTGCGACACCTTAGTAGGTGTCATATAGGCACAACCTATAAATACATTATGGGTGGTAGCCATTTTGGTTAATCGCCCAACAGAGAGTTTGATTTTTTGTTTAAGCGTTTTATCAATAGAAATTACGTGTGACAGTGATTGCGTTGTTCGTTTGATTACTTATTTGTTACTAGTCTTACGCAATTATGTTTTCACATCCACAAACGATTTCAGATGGATTCTGCATGACTGGAGTCATTGATATCGCCTAAAATATCGATCTAGAGAAGAACCAGGACCTACAATCGTTGATCAATAAGGTATTTACGTTCAGTAGTAATCCTTGTGTCTCGGCGATTGCTATTGTGTTCTTACGTTTAAGTTGATTGTTAGTGTTGTTCTCATATCATTTCTTGACGGATTCAGCATGTCCAGGATCGACTGTATCATGTGTTATTGAAATCTACTGTTAGAACCAGGACCTACACAGATGTGTGCAACTTCATTTCGAAACTGATTGAACAAACTTCCTTTTGAAATTGATCGAACCATTCGTTGTGAAAGAACAACAACTAGTGTTAACACTGAGTTGCACGATGCGGCGGTCGGGTCTTGCGTATGTGACTTGGTCACATATGTTACGGTGTAAAATCGTAATCTGTCGCATATTAAAAGACAAATAAAATCATACTTAGAGGCAAAAATGATGGGTCACGCGATGCGGCGGTCGGGTCTCACGTATGTGACTTCGTCTCACACGTTCCTAAAAAAAAGTTTCATTCCGGTGTAAAGTCATAATGCGTCACATATTAAAAAACGAGAACATATCCAAACTCGTAAGTCAAAACACCTAAGTCAAAGTCAATGGGTCAAAGTAGAGTACGATGTTAAAAGTTGTAAAATGGCTTTGTTCAGAAGGGTTAAAATGATAATAAGTCAAAGTCTGAAGGCCAGAATTATAAATATATCAAAATTCAGTTAAGGGGTTCAAACTAACATTGTATTACACTTGAAAGGTGTAAAGTTTAAATTGAGTTGTTAGATGGGTGTGTGGCATGCCACCCACCGACCTTCAATATTACACTATATATCAATGATACCAATCTTTGTAAATTACTCCGACGCGATGCACCGATGATCTTTCCTAGTTTAACGTATATCAAGAGCCTCTTTACTATATTTTCATATAAACTAGTACAGTTTTTTGGAAACAATAGAGTGCTCGGAGTGGGTGTGGTGTGGGGTGGGTGTGGCCCCGATGCAGCCCCGCACGGGAACATCGCCCCACCTGTGACATCTGCCCCAAATCTGAACCCGAATTCCCGACTCGAACCCGAATCCATTGTTCTATTTCTATTTATTTGTATTTAGTTCATCGTGATTAACGTTCGTCATTAATATTAACGAATATGTCGGATTCCACGCTGTCTCGTCTTTAACAAAACGATCGGATTCTATGCGAATTAATATATAAGTATACAATTTAGTTAGTATTTATAATATATAAATCTCCAAAAATATACAAATTATATTTTGTAAGAAGGATTTTATAAATGTTAGTAAAGTTAATTGCTATTAAGTTAAAAATAGTCATTTAACGTCAAAAACAACATAAATATACAAAAAACGTCAATTTTATAAACATTACAAGTTAACGTGGTTAAATTAGTTGGTTAAAATGAGAATTTAATTAACCTTGGGCCAAAAGTGACAAGTTTGAAACATATGTCAAAGTTATGTCTCAAAACAATAAACACATCAAACTGCAAGGGCGAAAGATGTAAAATGTTTTTAAAACCCAACCCCTTGCCCTTCTGACCCGTTTTCCCGGCGACGCGCCATCGCCTTTGGCCGGACTCCGACTGAACTCTAGCGAGTTCCAAAGACATGCTTTAAGTCGATTTTGGTCAAATTAATTAACGTTAAAACGATCCCTATGCTAAACTCGATCCCTTAACCTTTTAAAATCTGATTATAACACTCAAAACGAACTGTTTGATTCAATTTCTTAAGCTTCGGCCGTTTTCAAAAATCAAATAACCAATTCATTAAAAACCAATGTTTCAATAGAAAGTAGTTAAACCAAAACATTCATTTCATTGTTTTGAATCTGTCTATACCATTTAATTTGATTATTATCACCGATTTAATCAGCAATGAATCTCATTTAATCTCAAAGCTAAACCGAACGAGATTGACTGTTTCTAAACCAAATTAACACAATTCAATTACTAGAAAATGCTTCCAATCGACCACTCTAACTCCTTGTAATCTCAATTTTAACCAAGTAGCTCTCAATCATAACACCCTTGTTCATCATTTTCGCAAACTGCATCGTACCAATTGGACATCAAAACGTTGATATTCTCTGCAATTGTTTTGGAGCTTTTATTCTACGCATCATCACGAGTAATTCTGCGAATGTAATTAGATTTTAACAGTCTCTAGATACTAGTTCGATTCTCACCTGTTGCCTGCTTGTTCTTCATCATTCTTCGATTCAATTCGTCCATAATCAAGTAAGTTATTTATGTTAAAATGAACCTTATCATGTCTTGATCAAAAGCCCTAAGTTTAATTGTTGTTTAGATATCGAATTCGTGTTCAATTGTATGATTTTAGTTTCTAGGGTTTATGTGATTTGGGGATTTTATGTGGAAATATGTTAAAACAATTTATGTTCTGATTTAAAACAAAATGAACATATATCGGGTCTGGTTAGTTTGTTTGGTTGTAAATGTAAGGTCTCAGGTTCGAAACTTGGGACTCACTATATATTTTTATATTTTTTTAACCACATTATTAACTATTTTTCATCAAATAACCTAATATGATACAAATACGGTATAATATATATATATATATATCTAACAAAATGCTAAAAATCCTATAAAATATATTTAAACCATGATTTTATATAAAACTATACTTATAATTTAACTATTACAAATATTTTTATTACCTTAAAAATACTATGAAAGTTATTTTGATAATTCTAAAATATATACAGGTTTAATTGTTATAATTATAGACTTTATACAAGATTATTTTTATACTTTAAAAATATGGTAAATGTTTTAAAGTATTTCTAGGTATATAATATATATTTTTTTGACATTAAATAGTTTTGGTTAAAAAGTATATTATTTGAATAACTAATTGCTATTTTTATTAAGCTTATTGTCATTTCTATTACTATTATTTTCCATCGTTATGATTAAATAATTTTATACATTTTTAATCGTTTATCGAAAACCCCAAAATCCCAATTTGAAACGCTAGAATTTCAAATTTCCTTAGATTTCTATTATTATTATTATTCTAGTTTTCTAAACTATTTTTTGCTAAGTTAGGCTTGTCATTCACTTAGGTGATTATAGTATTTGGGCAATCCTCGGTTCATTCTAAGTTGTTGCTATTGTCTTCATGCTTGTTTTTCAAGGTGAGTAAACCCACTCCCTTTTTTACTTCACATTTTGGGGCTGAAATATGTGTACTATTACCAAACCACGTTTTCAATTTTTTTCAAAAGAGATCATACAAATATGTTAATCTAGTCCGCGGCTTGATGCAACCTTATGCTGTAGTTTAAAGTAGTTTGTTGCTTTGTAATCCCACCGCTATAATGTTAGCACTAGTGGTCTGCAAACCCACCTGCCTGGACAACATCGATAGGTGATTTAAACCCGACCATTCTAATTTCATGTTTACTATGTTGCTATGCTATGTCGGTTGTTACTATACTATGGTGCTAGTTGCTATGCCATGTCCTACGTTGCTAATTGATTATTGATAACTTATAGATCGAGACGGTTAAATGACGGTTGGTTAAAAGTTATCTTTAATTGATACATGTCACACCCCACTCTCAGGGTATGACGTGTCGTATCATAACTGGTCATTTATAATAATATAATACATACAAATACAGCGGAAGTCTTATATATAAGCCCACTAAATACATACCAAATTCGGACTTAACAGTCTTTACATAAAAACAGACACTTAACAAAAGTGATGTCATCAAAACATCATCAAGCTAGAGTCACTGCTCCCAGGCGTCCGATTTGGTTTCTATCTCCTATAAGGAGATTATTTCTTTATAATAACCAGCTAAGTCTCCCGACCCAGCTAATACCTTTT